>CM054115.1:186967334-187647047 GCA_028673005.1 Tanypteryx hageni | reverse complement strand
TTACAGTAAAAAATACGAACTACCCTGACATTGCGTCCATTACTTTTAGTATACACATTACGAAACCGTTGATTTCAACCTTCGGCGTTAACATAGGATGGACGTCATAATTCGAACATGAGAAATATAACATCGATTTTAAAAATATACATTATTCTTATAATTATTATTATTATTAATTATAATAAGTAAAAAGCATTTTATATTTAAAGTAGATATTTATAAAAATCCTTGAAAATTTGTGAATCAGTTTGAAGATGGTCATTCGTCTGGAGCCTGATTTTGTTAAAGTTGAAAAATGCCTCTTCAACCGGCGAGAATACGATTCTATTAAGGCTGAAAAATGCCTCATCATCCGAAGGGAGCATGTTCCTACCATGGTTAGCAAATGTCTCGTCATGCAGCTGTCATAGTCAACGTTTAAGCGAAACAAAATTTTTTAAAAGCTTGAAATATGGAATAGGTAAGAAGGAATTAATTTTTTTAAATCATCATATTCATTTGTGAAATACATTATTTTTAGCACGTTTTCTTAAAAGAAAAACGTTTACACAGATTGAACACACGGTATTTTATTGATTTTCCGCTAGATGGCTTCAAATTCGGAAAATTGAAAAAATTTTGATATGGTATTGCAGCCAAACTACTGAAAATATCAGGAAAATATTCTTTACTAATTGAATAGCTCTTCTCAATCTGTGAATTTTCCTCCATGTAGTTTATAAAATTTCCGCTAAATTGTTCCAGTTTCGAAAAATTCAAAATTTTGAAGTGATATTGTATCCGAAATCCTCAAGTAAGAGGAGTGAAGTTTTCTCGGATGGGAATGTTAGAATAAGGCTCTACATTCCAAAGGCGCGGGTTCTCCCCTCCTTATAGGATGCAAACCATGACTGAAAATTTCAAAAATAACCTGTTGTTACCTCCTGCCTTAGCAAGGGTATCTTACGATTTTTTTAAATATATAGAATTAATACCCGAACTTACCGAATCAGCCTATAAGTCATTTGACGCATTAAACGGAAAATTATCAAGGTTTTAAGAAGGAGAAATCTGATACCATAGGCAGATTTCGGCCTTTCAATTCAATAATTTAAATTTCATTTTTATTTCGAAATCCTTAACTTTTAAAATGTTATTATTAAAGAAAACACTAAATAACGAAATTATTAAAATATTATATTATCTTTTACTTGTGGTAAAAAGTATACAGTATAAAGTAAGAATTATATTTAAATCGTTAATTTGATATATATATATATATATATATATATATATATATATATATATATATATATATATATATATATATGGATGTCAACAAGGTGTTGGGATGAGGAAACCCAGTGAACACTCACCAATCAGACGACTTCAGGTTGGCGAGGCCCCGGGGATGTCGAAGCGACACACGTTAAAGAACACTAAAACACAGAAACATCACAAACGTAGAAGCTTTCGGAATTATTCCTTCATCAGCTACAGAGAGAGAAAACACACACACATACGTTTGTGATGTTTCTGTGTTTTAGTGTTCTTTTACGTGTGTCGCTTCGACATCCCCGGGGCCTCGCCAACCTGAAGTCGTCTGATTGGTGAGTGTTCACTGGGTTTCCTCATCCCAACACCTTGTTGACATCCATATATCCATTTTACCTTTCCTTTTCCGTAAGCTGTTATATATATATATATATATATATAAATATATATATATATATATATATATATATATATATATATATATATATATATATATGTTACTTAACTCTAAAATGCTAATTCTCTTGTTCACTTGGTCTTTATGTCCACAACGCTCAATATTTCAATTGTTTCTTCAGCCAGTTCAACCAAAATTGGTAGGATTAGATTTATCACGTACCAGTAGTGAATCACATAAAATATTTCCAAAAAGATACTCGGTTCGACTCCAGAGGGTGATTTCAATTTGCCATAAGATAACACGTAAAAATCGATTTTCCACGTATAGGCTTTTAGTCTTTTGAAAATTAAAATTAGAAATAATTGACCCACGATCTTCGGACCTGAACCGTTTTAAAGAAACATAAATGATAATTTTTATTTATTTCCATGCGGCCCCTAAACAGCCGTAATCGGCCTTTTACAAGGGGCTCATTAACATAATAACAAGGACTATCACAAACATCCATGCCCTAGTTGAAGAAAAACCCACCTAGGCGGGATTAACATACGAGGTGTCGTTGCTTGCATACTGCAAGTGCTAAAAAATCACCATATACCAACATATAAACTAGTAAATAAATCAACGCGGTCTCCAGGGCAACAGCACTTCAGCCACATGGAGCCTATATGTATTAGATAATAAACACCATGAATGATATCACTATAACAAAGTCAACTTAGGAAGGCTCCACTTTGTGGAAATATTCCATTTTAATGAAAAAGAAACTTGTAAATTTCCCCTAACAAATTTAATATCCGAGTGATTTTGCTTGTTACAGCAACATCATTTTACAGTGGTATATTTATAATTTTTCGTGAAATTAAGACAAATATCAGTAATTTCCAAATTCTCTGGCAATTGGCCCATGTCCAAGTTTTCGTATTTCATGTTTTTGTGACTCAGATAACACTGCATGAGCTACGATATAACAGTAATAGATAGATAGATACACGTCTTTATTAGGGCGAGATTGAGACTAAACAGTATCCTCTTCCATCTAACCCAATAATCATCATTAAGAAAATACAATATACATTAATTTTATTGAAAAATTTGGATATTTTCTATTAAGATTATGGCATCATCATCCATGGCTGAAGCACGTATTTGGATAAAAAATGTCGAGAAACAGGTATGACGCCATTATATATAACAATGTAAATGAGTTACAATTTCTCGAAACACAACATTAAAATACTTTTCACGTTTTACCGTCACGGCTATCAGGGTTGCTTGCCCGATTGTGATATCTTATAGTCCTAGAGAAATATAAACCTATTCGCTCCTTCCTATCTACATCTACATGTTACCCTGCAATTCACCTAATTGGTGGGCGGCAGGGAATGCAATGCACCAAAACCTACCTAAAGACTGTCTATCGCAGGTTGAAATTTTCTATTGTGAACTCGTATTGTCCCCGGAACGAACGAGCCTAGATAACGCTCCGTCCTACAATCGATCTCACGCATCTTATCGTCACGGTCGTTCCTACCTATATACGTTGGTGCTTCAATTATTCCTACAACCTCGTCTTTTAGACATTCCGATATAGATTTCTCCGATGAGTGGAGAGTGGTGTCCACTCGTGGAGATCGTGGGGTGGTGCTGCGGAGGCAGGGAGTTGGGAATGCTTCGGCGGACCCTCTTCCTGTCAGTAATAGGTTCGAGATGTTGTCGGAGGACGACTCCACGGCCATCGCATCCGTACCCACTCCCGTCTCTTCGACGGAGGCCCGGCCCAAGGGGAGTCGGGTTGGGAAGGGGGGTTGTTAGTGTTAACGTTCGGCGACTGATGGCACTCCTGTTATCCAGTGCCCGCCGGGAGGGAGTTGAAGAGCGAGTCTTCTCCAGATGTATATCAGGAGGCAAGGTAACGCAAGTGACCAACACGGTGAGAGAAACGGTAGTGGCGACAGGTTGCCCTCGGCTGCGGGTGGTGGCCCATGTTGGGACTAAAGACGCCTCGAAGCGCGGGTCCGAGGAGATTTTAAGTTCTTTTAAGGACTTTGCCTCTGAGGGTGCTCGTGTCCGAGAGGAGTCGGGTTCCGATGTGCGGATTACTGTCTGCAGTATAGTCCCTAGGATTGACCGCGGTTCTGAGGTTTGGAGTAGAGTTGACGGTCTGAACCGAAGGCTGTGGAATTTCTGTCGGGACTTGGAAGTGGACTTCGTCGACCTACGGCCTAATATCGAATCGTGCAGGGCACCACTGGATCACTCTGGTGTTCACCACACGCCCGAATCGGCTCAGAGAGTAGCGCGTAGGATTCTCGAGCACAGTAGGGATATTTTAGTCTAGGGAGTAGGGCAGGGTGTAGGTCAGTTTCGGGTAAGGGGATAATCGATGCGTTTGTAGAAACTAAGAATCCCGATAGGTTATCTAATAATAGAATATACTCGGAGCGTGAGGTAAAAAATGCACGTAATACGAGAGATAAGGATGATGTTCATAGTAACATGCAGCACCAATTTCGCGATAGGTCATTGATATACACAAATAAGCACAATAATCTTCGAAAAGACTACTTTGTAAACCCTTCTCGGGCATTTGAACACAATGACCTTTTTTCTCTCACAATTTTGTCCAGAGGAAATGATGACTCGGATGAAAATGGTGGTAATACCTCTCAATGTAAGAATGGACCTTATGGTCTAAATTTCGCCCGAATAAAGACGATTATCTATCTAACTATCTATCTTCCCTAGCTATATGTAACACTCAAGAAATGTTGACACATGAGAAAATACATTGGTCTAAGAGCGAGAGACGTCTAAAGGCATGTAGGTAATCGTACCCTATATCTTTCACTGGTTTTTGTGCCGAGAGATGCCTCGTTATGGAAGTTCGTTAAGATGGCATTAATTTCCATTAAAAGCATTAAATCACTGAAATCGTAACGTATAATATCAGATCCTTTTAAAAGCATGGAGGTCGTTGTCATAGTATTTAAAGATTTCCCTTTGTTGAAAATAAGAAAAATGTACACTTTTTTCCGATTAAAAGCAAATACGTATTTACGCTAATTTGACAAGTATTTGAATTTTTCCTTCAAATGCTTGGTACTCCATTCTTCCTGCTAGACAACTGTTCTTCCTTTGAATTCGTATCTTAATTTAAAGTAATTTTTAAAAAGTAATTTAAAAATGTATTTTGAGAAAGCCTTGCACTGAATCCTGTTCTTTTCTTATAATGTATTGAAATGAAAGATTGGAGTTAAAAACACCCCTTAAATATAAACGTTGAAATATTCGATTTTTCTAGTTGGTTGTGACTATAAACCTACAATTTTGCCAAATTTCAAATCAGTAGCTCATCCAAAAATACCTAAACATTAGTAACATTCTGATGTATATATATATATATATATATATATATATATATATATATATATATATATATATATATATATATATATATATATATATCATAAGTAAGAAAAAAAAGAAAAAGAGGGAAAAGTAAAGAAAAAATATTATAATAAGAAATAAATAAATAATTAAAAAATATATATATAGTCAAAAATAAATAAATAAATAATAAAAATGAGGTAAAAAAGGAAAAATGCAAAATAAAAAATATATAATAATATATACCAAAAATAAAAATAAAAAATAACAGTAGCTAGCTGGTATCTTTTTGACTTAACTACCTTACCAATATACATATTTCCTATTTTTTCATGTTTATTGTATTGTATTTATATTAATTAGTAGTTATAGTAATTTTAAACTTACAAGCAAATCACAAAAACCGCAAGGTATTAAAATGATGTAAATATAATTAACAACCCCCATTGTAATTGAGCACTTTCTGACCGGCCGGGAACGTGGGTGTTATCACGAGGGACGGCCTATATTTGTGGCAAAACTACTTACCAAGCCAACGAAGAGAAAGAGGAAGCGTCTACATCTACATCTACATATTACCCTGCAAGTCACCTTGACGGTGGATGGCAGGGGGTGCCGCGCACCAAGTTCCTTACTAATTATTATTCAAAGTTATCTATTGTGGTCACGTATTGTCCTAGGGAAAAATGTCTCCTTATACCTCTCCGTCCTACTATCTATTTCGCGAATCTTGTCCTCATTAACCCTCCGTCCGATATACGTTGGTTGTCGAATTATATCCCATTTACGAATATCTCCGACCTATATTTATCTAGAAGTTTAACTCTCGCCTCTAATCTACGATCTTTCAACGCTGGCCAACTCAACTCTTCAATGAGTAACGTAACGCTCTGTTTTTTATCGTAATTCTTTTTCACGAAGCGTCAATATAGTATAGAAGATATATCATAAGTAAGAAGCGTCAATATAGTATAGATAACATATAAGTATATACGTATATAGGTAGAAATGATCGAGACGATAAAATACGTGAGATCGATTGTAGGACGGAGCGTTATCTAGGCTCGTTCTTTCCGAGGACAATAAGAGATCACAATTAGAAATTTCGAATTGCGTTAGACAATCTTTAGGTAGGATTTGGTGCATTGCACCCCCTGCCACCCACCAACTTGGTGAATTGCAGGGTAACTTGTAGATGTAGATGTAGATGTAAGTAGGCTTGGTATAATTCGATTTAAATCGAAAGACGCCGGTAAACGTCGATTTTTTTTAAATTTCAAAATCGACGAAAATGAAGTCATCGATAAGCGTCGATTTTCCAACAAGATGGAAAACTATACGTCCAAAGACCTATTCTGAATTCTAATATTTAAACCGTTTGTTTACTTTTTTCGCATTATTATTTTCTACCTACGATTTCGTTCCTTTTCTGGGCTTGCATTAAGAGTAGGATTGAAAGAAGGGTGTTTTCATACACTCAAATATGCGTCTTTTTGAAAAGCTCACGCTTCTACTCGGATCAACCAGGTAACCGCAAGGCCCTAGGGTAGTTTTGAGAACACGTGTTTCTTAACCCTTTTGAGGTTTTTGAGATTATATTTGCAGACCTAGTGGTGAGATATTCCACGAGCCTTTCTATACAGATAAGGTCATTGGATATGCCCTGCTGAGAATGCCTCGACCCCTGTTAAACAAGGAAGGAATTTCGCTGGTCGTTTGAATACAGCCCGCTAATCGTTTTCCACCCCTACCACTCATCAACCTCGTGGAGTGTATTCCAGAAATAAACGTTTCTCGATCGTTTCTAGGGTTTTTCCTATAGATGACCTTGTCTGCACTTTCACCAATTCTCCTTATACACAACCCAAACTTTTGGCAGTCTTCTTCTTAAAGTTATACAGGAAGGATGGTTCCTCTCTCGTGCTTTTGGCTCCTTCGTCTTTTGCTACAGGTTAATAAATTTCAATTTATATATAATGGCAAAAGTAACATCATATTGTTCGAATTTCATAAATTAATCGTTTTCTAGTTTTCATTACACAATTTAAGGAAGTAAATCTCAATTCCTTATTGGGTGTTTTCTCTAATATTACCAAATAAAAATGAAGAAGAGTGCAAATGCGCATAAATGAAATAAAATATATGAAGAGCATAATATATTAGTTCGACTAATTTGTACATAAAGATTTAACTTCATATAAAATATCAAATAAATAATCAGAGAATTGTAAAATAAACAAGTTCACATAGAATTTCGATGTAAAAGGTAAATAAATAAATCATCGAATTGAAAGGCCGGAAACTGCGTCCTATATTTAACTAGCAATTTGAAGCGTCGATATTCGTCGAGAATCTCTCGGGAAAATAAACGTCGATTGGTCGATTTTCAAAAAAATGGACGTTGAATCCTAGTTTAAACAAATAGATAACTGTTTAGGTACTACGGGATGAGATAGGAAGCTGAAAATTTCAAGTTATTTACAGAGTAGTGCATTTGCACAAATAAACATTTGAATCTCTCCATAAATATATTGCGGCGGCCGTTAAAAATGTTTAAAATTTAAACAATTAGAAAAATATTATTTCACTTCTAGAAGTGCTACAACTTTAAAATTTGGCAGAAATGTGTAGCATTATTACCCCATATTGGAGAAAGTATAAAATTCTTAAAATTGCAAAGTTTGGGGATTGTTTTAATCTATTATTTTTACATAAGGGAAAAAAAGAAAATCGCTGCGGAGGTGAAATTTTTAGAATAAAAAAAATATTTGTAATGATGAAATATCTGTCCGAAAAATTAATGTTTTTTCAAGGTGATATGATATTCTTGCAGAATGCAAGCACCTTCTACTAGTATGTTATATCCTCCTCTGTAAGGAAAGTCTATATATAATGATACACACACACACACATATATATATATATATAGACTTAAGGAAATGAAAAGGTGGCAACAAGGTGTTGAAGGAAGCCCAGCGGACACTTACCAATATATATATATATATATATATATATATATATATATATATATATATATATATATATATATATATCATAGGTAGTCTGTCCGTAGACAGGTCCGTGATTATTCTTGGTTAAACCTGGTTCTCCATATACTCCTATTTTCCGCTTTCCTCTTCATATCTTGATAACTCTCTTTCCCTTTCTAATCGGCTATCAGCTGAAACCTTTCCCTACCTCTTTCCCTTTTTCCTTCAGTTTTCCTTCTAACATCTTTAATCATACTCAATCTCCTCAGGTAATGACCAACCCAGATTGCCTTCCTCTTTCTAATAGTCTGTATAATCGTTCGCTTCTCTCCTACTCTTCGTAGCACTACATCGTTTTTCATCCTATACGTTCATTTTATCTTCAGCATTTTCCTCCAAGTCCACATTTCAATGCTTTCCATGTATTTGATGTCATTTTTCTTGAACACACTTATGAAGGGCTGACTCTTGTTGTGCCGCTGTTTGTGACAGACCACATATACTTTATGGAATAGCTTTTATAAAATAATTCCCAACCATACTTACGTTACCACATGTTAAAACAGGTATTTAGGAATGTTCGATTCGCAGTTTATATTCTCAATGTTTTTTCTATCTCACAATTTTGTGTAATTTAATTACATTTATTATTACATGTGTAATAAGTAACAAACATTTTGTACAGTACGTATAATGAAATACTGAAACTTATCTCCATTCATTCGATTTTATATCTACCTCTAGCAACGAAGTTTCCGACTACAAAGTTGATGCTAGGATCGCATCATATTCGTTTTTGTATGCCTGTATATCGATTTCATAATTTTTCCGCATATCGTGGAAAATATTATAATCAATTTTCTTTATAACAGTTTTATAAAAAATGTCCTGTCTAAGAAAAGCAGGCAATCGTCAATTAACATTTCACAGCATCCTTTTACTAAGGCTTGTATTCTTTCTCCTAATTTTCGTGGCATCTGTATTTTTTTCCTTAATATTATCGTACAGCATAGTAGTTAACACATATGCGATTTGCGTGGGGCACATATTCATTAAAATTTTTATATAAATAAATATATGGTCTTATAAATTTATTTGCGTCATTTTATTCTGTTCGGCCGTAAAATAACCATGTGAAATATTTAACGGCTGTCAGAGAATTTGTGTAAATCTGATGGAGATAATAACAGAGTTGGCTTAATGTAGCCTATGAGAAGAGATTTTATATGAGACTCTTTAAAAGTTGAACAAAATCAATTCCATGTACGGAAAATTAATGGAAATATAAATTTCAGGATATATTTAATCAAATATGATTTTCATATGGATTTTGTATGAAAAATTATGAAACAATATTATAATTTAGATAATAGTTTTAAACACATTAATTTAATGAAATAAAGTACTGATTCTTAGTCTATTAAAAGTCGACGTTATCGATAAAGTATCTTTTCTAGTGTAAATAACGCTCGTATTTCTAAAATATTCAGAATTCATTCATCGAAACTTTAACGGCAACTTATTGTACAAATTCTGGTAAATAGTTGTTTTTAATAGTCAATCTATAAAAATGTTAAGTAAATTGGTATAAGTGTTCTTGCATTAATTTCGTCACGCATGGCATTTGGGAATTTGCTTTTTTGACATGCTCTGCTATACCTTGAGTTTTAATTACCCATGAACAGAAATGCGTAATATTTTCACAATTTTATCACTTCATTACTTTTCAGGTTTTGCTCATGATGAAGAATTTTATTATTATAGGTGGTTTATGTATCAATGACAAAAGAACATATTCATTTTATAATTAATAATCCAAGACCTTTCATTCACGTCTTTGAATCAGGCATGGTGCTTATACTAGATAATACATTTCCATCATATTTAATTTTGAGTAACATTTTATCAACATTATACTACTCATAACTTTTTTACGATGATTCGCTACACACAAAGAATTTTTTCATATAATGCAGTAATTATTTAAAATATTCAATTTCAAAAGTAACAAGGTAATTTATAATTATGTTTCAAATTTAAAATACATTAACTCGATAATTTTCTTGTCCGTGTTCCCGCATTTTTCATTCAATAACGAAACAAAATTACAACCTTATCCGACTCCCCTCGACCCGTTCTCTTGGAAGCTCAAAGCTCTATTCCCATAGAATTAGAAAAACACACTTCTCCCTAACCTAATTCCCATCTCGTCCTAAAACACACCCCGACGCCTCCCCTTTCAATTATAATCTCACTCTCCTCGCGTGATATTAAATTTCCCCTCACGTCACTTCCGCTTTCCAGCTTCGCTCGGCAGGAGACGCTCTAACCGTCCATTTATGGAAATTAAGTCCGAAACGTTGCTTTTTGGGAAAAGACAAGTTTTTTCACAGCGTGCGCTGGACGTCGCTAGGGCGAGGCCCCGAAAAATGGCTGCGTGTGGAAAAGTAGAGTCGCATGCGGTGCGTATGACGTCCGCTAGCGGTCTTGAGCGAGAGGGAAAAGGGGAATCTTTCGTTCTCTTCGTCGGGAGGGGGCGTGTGATTGGCTGAAATGTAGAAACAACGCGCGAGGAAATTTGGAAGTCGTTCAAAACCATTAAGAATGTTAATTGCTGACTCGAAAAATTTCCGCGCACGCATAACTCCCGACAAGCCGTAAATGCCACCGTTACTCCGAATTCCGCTAAAACGAGGAAATATGTGTCATTTTCTTGTTCCGCGGCAACAAAAATATGCCCTCCCGCTGAATTCAGCATCTGCCGAGAGTACAGCTTGACTTGGTGACGCAAATTCAAATAAGGGTCACTTTTAGATGAAAGGCGAAAGAGAACCAAAAACCAACATTCTCTATAAAAATGTTCGTTTGCCAGTCAAGAACCAGCGTTCATTGTTTTACTGAAACTCAATTAATTGCTTTCATAATATAATTAATTACGGATAAAAACCTTACATTTTAATGATAATATAATGTACCCCTGTCATATTATCCGTCAAAAATGACGGGTTCGAATTAATAAAAAATGGAATTAAAATTTTTAACTTTAAATAAATTATTTTAACTGTCGCTATTTGTATTGATTTAGTTTCTCGCAGCAGTTAGTTACCAAGATAAACAAATTTTGTGGCAAAGTAAGGGAAGAGGGGAAGGCTAGGCTTTTAGCCTTGAAACAACAATTTGAACTCAAGTTTTGACAATTACATTGTCGTCAAAGAATTTATTGTTAAAATGGCAATATTTTCCCAAATTATGTGATTTATTAATATCAGCAATTTTGAGCTATAGGCGAATTAGATTAATAGAATAAGACCGTAAATAGATAGAATAAGATGATCGTGTATCAATTTTTTTATTTCCAAAAGAATAAATGTCTGCACGACGAAAAGTAGGTACGGGAGTGAAAGAGGGGAAGGCGTTTAGCCTCGGGACAGCAATATGAGCTCGAGTGTCGGGAATTACATTGTCGGCAAGTCAGTTATCGTTAAAATTGCCATATTTTCCCTAAATTTGTGATTTAAACGATCGATATCAGCGATTTCGAGCTGTCGGTGGAAAAAAGATGAATAGAATAAGTGACCTAATTAAGTTTTCATCTAAAATAGTTTAAATCGGATGATCGAAGGTTAGTTTTTAAATTTATATGTCCGAAAGAACGAAAGCCTGCACGTCAAAAAGTTGATTTATTACGTGTTACCTTATGAGAAATGGAAATAATCCCCTGGAGTCACACCCGGATCGTTTTTCCCATTATATTTTGTCAATAACTTTCAGTATGTGAATAAAGCATTCACTGAAAATTTCTAATCATTATCTCTTATCATTTTTGAGATATAAAGAATTTTAAATGATTACCAACCAACACTTGTCTATTATATATATATAATTTGATGTAGTATCTCATGATTCACTCTTGACTAAGGTTTACGCTCTAGGAATAGATATGATGGTAGTGCGATGGATATCTAGCAGATAGAAAACAAAGGATTAGGATAGGAGATAGTTTATCAGATGAAATAGATGTCACCTCAGGTGTTCCTCAGGGAAGCGTTTTAGGACCGTTATTATTCTTAATCTACATAAATGATTAACCAAGTCAAATATCCTCCAAAGTGAGACTTTTCGCAGACGACTGCATCATTTATAGAGTCATTAAAGATGAAAATGACAGAGGTTTACTGCAGAGGGACATAGATAAGCTGATGTCTTGGGTATGTTCAAATAAAATTAAAATAAACGTTATGAAAAGCCAGCATATTCTATTCTCTATGAAAAGAGAAAAGAGTAATTTTCCTTGCCATATGGAAGGGATACAAATACCGAAGGTTGATAATATAAAATATCTTGGAATACATATTGCGAAAGATTTAGCATGGGGTCTTCAGGTAGAATGTATAGTTTCAAAGGGTTTCAAGGCACTCAACTTTGTTATGAGAAATTTTAAACAGCAGTAGGAAAGCTAAAGAATTAGCATACAAAACAATAGTAAGGTCTATATTGGAATATTCTTCAGGAGTCTGGGATCCTCATGACAGAATACATATTAATAAATTGGAAAAGGTTCAGCAAAAGGCAGCCAGGTTTGTTATGGGTCGTTTTGGAAGAGAGGATAATGTAACAGATATTTTAAAGGAGCTTGGGTGGGAAACTTTAGAAAAGAGGAGGAAAGTGAAAAGGTTAGTTTGTTTTTATCGAGTGTATACCGGTAAACCGGCCTGGAAAGAACTAAAACTTAAGATTAAAATCCCGACATTTACAGGTAAAAATGATCACTCGTGTAAAGTTCGTACAAACGTTCGAAGAAAAGATGTTGGTAAATATTAATTTTACAATAGAACAGTATTGGACTGGAATGAATTACCTGAAGAACTTCTTATGCCCTTTCCTCAAACCGAGAAAGCATTTAAAAGTAAAATTGTCAAAAACTTTAGTATTTAATATGAGTATTTGTAGGTTAGTAATTTTTTTATAGGACTTGCGCCACCAAGCGGCGTTGATAATTGTAAATAAACATAGTAGGGTTAGAATTTAATCACAATACTCCAAATAACTATCTAACGTCAAATTAGGGTCGACTTTTTTTAAATTCATGAAGAAGATTATTTAATTTTTCTAAATTTTTGTAATTATATGGACAAATAACAAATGAAACATGTTGAAGGTTGTAGCTAAGCTGTTTTGACGAGAGTTCCTGTGACTTGAAGTCAAGAAGTTGTATATAGTGTATAGGAAATAGTATCAAAAAAGGTTATATTTTTGTATTAAGTACATTCAATTTTAATTTTGTAATTTGGGCATTATGTATTGAGTGATACCGAAGCTGTTTTGACGAGAGTTCCTGTGACTTGAAGTTAAGAAGTAGTATATAGTGTATAGGAAATGGTATCAAAAAGCTAATATTTTTGTATTAAGCAAACCGAATTTTTATTATGTAATTTGGGTATTATGCATTGAGTTGTGATGGGGACCCGCTGCCACCGGGACCTGCTCCCAGTTGTAGCGTTTATGTGAATAATAATAATAATATTAACTTAAGGAAAAGAAAAGGTAGTGATGAGGGTGGCAACAAGGTGTTGAAGGAAGCCCAGCGGACACTTACCAAGTTGGCAGGCTGCTGTGGGCATCGAAGAGACACACACACACACACACAAGAAAAACACACGAAAGTTTTTCGGGCCTATGCCCTTCGTATAATAGGCAAGTGTTGGTGTATATGTGTGTGTGTGCGTGCGTGCGTGCGTGCGCGCGCGCGTGCGCGTGTGTGTGTGTGTGTGTGTGTGTGTGTGTGTGTGTGTGTGTGTGTGTGTGTGTGTGTGTGTGTGTGTGTGTGTGTGTGTGTGTGTGTGTGTGTGTGTGTGTGTGTGTGTGTGTGTGTGTGTGTGTGTGTGTGTGTGTGTGTGTGTGTGTGTGTGTGTGTGTGTGTGTGTGTGTGTGTGTGTGTGTGTGTGTGTGTGTGTGTGTGTGTGTGTGTGTGTAACAGCTTACGGAAAAGGAAAGGTAAAATGGATATATGGATGTCAACAAGGTGTTGGGATGAGGAAACCCAGTGAACACCCACCAATCAGACGACTTCAGGTTGGCGAGGCTCCGGGGATGTCGAAGCGACACACGTAAAAGGACACTAAAACACAGAAACATCACAAACGTAGAAGCTTTCGGAACTACTCCTTCATCAGCTACAGCTTTCCTCATCCCAACACCTTGTTGACATCCATATATATATATATATATATATATATATATATATATATATATATATATATATATATATATACACACACACCATGGAATATTAGGATTTATAGTATTTTATAACACCAGAAACACGTACTGTGCATGATGAATATTTGTTTCTCCAGCATGAAGATTAAATTACTCTAAATTCCATAGAAAATTTTCACCTATGAATCCTCCTGCGACTCATAGGTTTGGGCGTGCTCCCAATGCCAAAAAGAAATAAAAATAAAATAAGTAAATAGTTTCTCCTTGACTGCGTAGTCCAATGGAAATCGTAATGATGGGGCATAGAGAATCGAATGACATCACGCCCGTCGAAACGCCGCCACCTCTGTGATTTAGCGAGCGGGAGTCGCCTTCGAATAGAAAAGTAGGTGGCAACGACACTCTTCTGATCCCACCCTCTTCGTTTGCCTTATTTGCTCCCGGTCTCTATACGTTCCTCTGAGGGCCATTCGGGGAAGCTGAGGACGCGGAGGAGAGAGAGAGAGATTAGAAAGGAGAGTGAGAAAAGGAGAGTGAGAAGAGGAAAGTGAGAGAGAGATATATCCACTGATGGGGCTCCAGGGAGATGGTAGCTGAGGAAAGAGATGGAAAGAGGGAGTTGGACGGATGGAGGGGAGGAGAAAGTACGAACACGCGGGAAAATACATACTTTTTTTAAAATATATTAACAATACAACCTGAATGGAACTTGCACTTAATATACAAAACATCAAGTAGCTCCGAAAAAGTGAAATACTTATGTTATTTATCCTTAGTTCGACCGCAGGTAAAATATACGTCAGCTGTGTGGGATTCTTACTAAAAGAGACTCACTAATGAGATAGAAAAGGTGCAGCAAAGGCAGCTAGATTCGTAATAGGAAATTACGATAGTAAACAAAGCGTAAATTCATTAATAGAAAATCTGAAATGGACATCGTTAGAGGAACGTAGGCTGCAGGCTAAATTTGAACTGCTGGAAAAATACATATCTGAGGGACTAGCGAATGAGGTAATATGATTTACCAGAAGCCCGACGTATCCGGAAGGCAGGACAGCGAGGATAAAATTCGCGAGATAAATTGTAGAACGGAGCGATGAAGAGGATTGTTTTTCCCTAGAACGATAAGAGAACATAATAGGAAAAGATAAGGTAGGAAAACTAGAGAACTTTGGTGCACTGCACCTCCTGCTATCCACCAAAATAGTGACTTACAGGGTAACATGTAGATGTACTGCACTTTACCTTTACGATCAATGAAGAAAGAGTATTGTTGCAAGCTAAATCGGTTCGTTTTATTTAAAAAATTTGAAGTTCTAAGTGGAACATCGACCAAAATTTTGCAATGAACGACTCTTGGGTTTGAAACTTGTTCCCTCAATCCTGATTTGCTCGGCAGGTGTCGCCTACAGGGACAGGCAACAAATTATGAGCGAATTTTTTAGAAAGTACAAATACTCTGTAAAAGGTATATGCTTCTTCAATATTTAAAAGCAAAAGGCGATAAATTGGAGATGGAGCGAGAGAGGGATTGGGTGACAGGGAGTGGTAAAGGGAAGCGAATGAGGAAGTGATAGATGAAAATAAAATGCCTTAGTGGAAGTACGGGATATGTTTTTAAAGGGGACGATGAGGTGGGGGAGAATTGTGCCCCAATCGGCTTTGGGGCTTCCTTTAGGGCAGAGACAGAGGACTTATGGCTTGCGTTACAAATTCGCCTGATTTGTCACACAAACGATAACATTTTTGTTGTTCTCGTAGCTTTCTCAAAGCTTGGTCTGGGAAAACCGTTAAGTTTAAAGGGCAGACAGGAATTAGAAACCAGAAATAGGCTGCCTGATGATGTAATTGGCACTTGAGTTGGTTTGGAAATCTACAAGTAATAATAATTAATATCAATTAATTGGTCAATAAATTAATTTTAGTTTTTTTTAATATTTGAAATATCTATGAAACGTTTCAGTTCTTGAAATAAACCATTATGTCTTGCTCGCTAACTTTAGAAACAAGGATATAAAATTGTGCACTAATTATGTATTCGTCAGCAAAATCACAATCACACATTATGAGTAAATCAATTTATGAGCAATGGAGATCTGCAGCTTAGGCTTAGATAATCGTTTTCCTGTTCTATTTCATATGCAGAACACATTTACCATAGAGGCTCGATTTGTTGTGAAGTGTCCTAAAGGCTACGTAAACGAAAACAAAAAATATATTTCAATGTGTATAAAAACGTTAATAATTTTCAATTCTCTCGAAAACACTAAAACATTTCGGTACTAGACAGTTCATTTTATTTAAAATAGGTGCACGTAAAAGGCGCGTCAAGCGTGTTTGAGAATTTTTGTCCAATGATTTATTATCTCGGACCGATTGGCGAAAAAAACTCAAGCGTCGATATTGATGCTTAATTCATTATTCTTTTATTTTCTTTTGGTCGAAAAAAAAGAAGTGAGAGCGAGAGAGAGGATTGAGAGAAAGATAGAGAGTGTGAGCAAAGTAGAAGGGGGAGATAGAATGAGAGGAAAGGGAAGAGGAAATATGTGAAGGTGGTAAGAGGAATAAGAGGAGAGAGAGAGAGGAGAAGGAAGAAGAGTTGAAAAGGGGAGAGAGAGGGAGAGAATGTAAATTGAAGAAATTGTAAGAGAATGGAGCTTGGGTGTGCATGAAAGAAGAGAATTGAGAGGGAGAGATGTAAAGAAAAACAGAAGTGATTGATGAGGACCTGAGAAAGATGTGGCGTTTAAAGGGAACGAACTACCTTCCACTTTTGTCGCTTTCTACATTTAAAATAATATTTTATCGAGTATCGAAAATAAGCGGTCATTAATTACCGAGATTCTCTTAAAACACTTAAGGAAAATAGGACAACTCATTTTTGGGGAAAATTCGCGTTACGCAGATATTTTTATCCGGAAATTAGCGTTTTTTAATTTCGTCTTTTAAAATCTCGATGGTGTTCTTGTATTCTAAAAAAATTCCTAATATATTAGATCCAGCAAGCTATAAGCAAATATCTTGGAAATACGCTGCTGAGAAATTTATCATCCAGATTGATGTAGCGTTTCCAACAGTTACTGATATCTTTAACTCTCTAATATGATACGTTGTTTCCATTTTTCAAATTCAATAATTTAAGAAATGGTGTACTGACGGCCTGATGAACTTGAGAAAATGCATACACTGATTGCATTCCATCTGTGTAACATCTGTCGACAACATATGGTCGTATTTAATCGCCATAATTTACTCCTATTTTATTTTGGATGAAATGGAATTTAAAACATCCCCGTTCACCAATAAAATCACTTTTTGACGAATTTCAATTACGGTTTATCCAGCGGGATGCGTTTCTACCGAGTGATATATGTGACTTAGCCGCTGTTTTGTAAGCATAAGAATATAGTCAATTTTGTCGAAAAGCGAGGATATATATGTGAAAATTTTACGAAGAATTGATACTTATACCAAAATTCTCCGAAAATCACCAGATCCCCATTATCAGATAGAAAAAATCGCTTCTAATGTTATTTAGACCCCATTAAACCTCTTTCATTTTGAAGCCGCGGGCAGTTAATTATTGGTTAGCAACCAGAGTCTCAAAGTCTCTCTGTTCGGGTATATGATACAGGTTCTTTAAAAGATGCGCTACCACAATCCACAAACCACTTCACCGAGAACGCTCTGTTACGCGGGTCTTCTATATGTCAAATGAAGGCCAGGTTATGTCGAGTTTATAGCGTATCGCAATGCGAGAGTGCTAATGGAAACTTTACCTATTAACTAATGCCTCGGCGTTGGATCCATTTACCAAACCAACTCTCCTCTGTTTTCACCCCCGCTTTTTTGAAGGTCTGATTCAGCTACACGTGTGTCGAAGGTCTCCTCTCATCCCGATGAAAACAAACGAACATTACATTTAAACGGGATAATATTTTTGTTGAATGTGATACCAACATCGCACTCCCTGTGGCAAAATATTTTAACGACGATAGCAGCGAAAATGAAAAACTCATCGCAAATGATGATGACAATGGAAATGTCAGTGGCATAAATAACGACTATGGCGATAGCAACGAAAATGATTACGGTGGTGAGAATGAAAAAAAAAATTCTGTTAAACTGTACATATAAAGTATATTGTGAGGGACAAAGAATGTCATTCACGAAATAATTAATAACAGGAATTATAATAAATTAAATAATAATAATCTTAACCGACTAGCTAAAATAATTTGCTCTGTAAAAAGCAAAATTTACTTCAGGATAAGCAGTTAATAAACGATTTAATAATGTGCGGGTGCTATATCAAAGAAACGAATAAATAATACGTGATGAAACAACAAGGCTGCAAATTATATAAGGCTCTTTTAAGGTGGGTTAATTTTTTAAAGCAAACAAGGAGTATGCAAAAGGTAACCGATTCTTATTATCGGTAAGGTGGCAGTTCTGGCATAGCGAGATGATTCTTATTCGGTATTATCTCATTTTATTTAATTTTCCTATTTGCAATATTCAATGAATTTATATCAGTGGATTAACAAATTTTAATTTTATTTCAAGGAAAATTATTGCTAGTTGAATCTAGTATTTCAAAATGGGTGATAGGATTTATGATTTAATTATTTACACCATATACGCTATTATATGTTTAGGATTACAATAAAAGCCTTTAAGAAAAACTCTGCAACGCGCACGTCTTCAGGAAATGGATATGGAACAGAAAAACCTCATAGAAATTGAGTAAATATCGGAATATGATCAACAGATCCCTTTTGCGAATTAACTCACAAATTGAATGATAACTTACATATACAGGCTTCACTCAGCATTTGCGAGGGTTATGATACCGAAATCACCGAGAATGTCAAATCAATAAATTTTATGACTTCAAGCTTCGTGAAAAGGAGTTTAAAATATCTCGTTAGGGAGTCCCTTTTCGTAGGGATGCCACACAGCTGAAGCATATTCGACCTGCGGTCGAACCAAGGATAAATATCATAATTCTTTCACTTTTTCGGAGCTATTTCGAACTATTCTCCCTATAAAGGCCAGCTTTTTGTTAGCGGCACTTATCAATCGGCGAATGTTGGTGTCCCACGAGAGATCACGATGGATCGTGACTCCGAGATATTTAATTGAGTCTGAAACTGGAATCTCTACTTCGCCCAACGAATAATTATTTTCCAACGAGATACTCTTGGTTCTCCAGAAGTTGATGACGCAGCTTTTCTTTTGGTTTATCTCTAACTGCCATTCCCTGCACCATGCAGAAATACCTTCTAGGTCATTTTGGAGGTACTGGCGGTCTTCCGGTGTGCTTATTTCTCTATAGATGACGGTACGTCCGCGAAAAGCCTAATTTTACTCCTGACTACTGAGGTGATATCGTTTATATAAATTAGAAATAATAACGGACCAATTACACTACCCTGTGGAACGCCAGAGACAACCTCCACTAATTTCGAAGATTTCCCATCTATAACAACCTTCTGCTTCCTATGATTTAAAAATTCACGGATCCAACGGACGATTTTTGGAGGCGATTTTAACTTTTGGAGGCGATTTTAACTTACCGTCAATCGATTGGGAAAACCTATGTTTCGTTACGGGAGGTAAAGAACGCGAATCGTGTGAAGCCTTAATGGACACGTTTCATGAATATTCCTTAATCCAGATGGTACAAAAAGCCACGCGTTCGGGCAATGTTCTCGACTTGCTTGCTTCTAACATCCCGCATAGGATAACTAAGGTATCCACAGAGGAGGGACATAGCGACCATCGAGCTGTGTATGCGGAGTGCGAATTAAAGCTCAAAAGACATCCTAAGCCTCTTCGGAATGTATACGCTTTCGCCAAGGCCGACTTTAAAAGTTTCAGCTTACATCTCAAAAGTACCTTTGTCAGTTATCGTGAAAAGACAGAACGATTAGGTATGGAGCCATCATGGTTATTATTTAAGGATATACTAGGAAGAGGTATCAATAGATTTATCCCCAGTAAGTTAAAATCTGATAAGAAAGAACCTCGTTGGTTTAATAAGGAAGTCAGGATTGCCTTAAGACGACAGAGGCGTAGCCACGCAAAATTGAAAAACATACCTACCACCGCTTCCGATGAGTATTGCACAGCTATAGTCCATGAGTATAACAGTGCCCGCGTACTAGCGAGAAAAACCATGCGTAACGCATTTAATACCTTCCGGAATTAGGTATTAAATACAAAATGGAAGGAGGATCCAAAAGCGTTCTGGTCCTACGTAAGAGAAGTCAAGGGAGTGGGTCCTTCAATACCCTCCCTGCGATGTGATTCCGGAGACATCCTTCACGATGGGGAGGATAAAGCTAATCTACTAAACGTTTACTTCGCGAAGGCGTTCACGGCAGGTGGAAATATACTTAAAGACAATCTTATTCCCGATAGATGTACTCGGATGGATAATATTAAAATCTCTGAGGCAGGAATAGCGATGCAACTGAGTGCGATAAAGCCCAACAAAAATCCTGGACCAGAATGAATTCCCGTGCGTGTATTAAAAGAACTAGCAGAAGATACAGCTCCCTTCCTTCGGATAGTTTTCGAGAAATCTCTTACCCTCTGTGAGGTTCCTGAAGATTGGAAACTAGCACACGTCACACCCATTCATAAGGGAGGTGACAAAGAAAACCCCGAAAATTATAGGCCGATTTCTCTAACATCATTATCATGTAAGATTTTGGAGCACATTATTGTTAGCAACACAATGCGTTATCTTGAGAGTAGATCGCTCTTAGTCAGCTGTCAACATGGCTTCAGAAAAGGTAGATCCTGTGACACCCAACTCGGTCTGTTTGTGAATGATGTTTTATCATGCGGCGAAAATAATAAGCAGGTCGATGCAGTGTTCCTTGATTTTAGAAAAGCTTTTGACAAGGTTCCCCACCGTAAGTTGTTATTAAAATTGGGAAATCTTGGCGTTAATGTTAAAGTCATTAACTGGGTTCGCGCTTTCCTTAGGAATAGAAAACAAAAAGTAGTCATCGATGGTAAGTCCTCGAGTGTGGCAGATGTAGTCTCTGGAGTGCCGCAGGGTAGTGTGATCGGACCTATGCTTTTCTTGCTTTATATAAACGACATCAGCTCAGTTGTAAAAAGTAATATCAGGCTTTTTGCGGATGACACCGTAGTCTATAGAGAAATTAGTGGTCCTAGCGACCATCGTCAGCTTCAGGATGATCTGGATGCGTTATTTGTTTGGTGCAAGGAATGGCAGCTAGAAATCAATCAGAAAAAGAGTAACGTACTAAACTTTTGGAAATCTAGAAGCCCATCGTCCGTGTTTACCTACTCGATAGATGGTGAGATCATTCCTGTTTCGGAATCCGTGAAATACTTCGGGGTAACCTTGAATCGTGACCTGTCTTGGGACACCCACATAAGACGAGTGATAGGTGCGGCAAATAAGAAGTTGGCTTTTGTGCGTAGGATAGTCAGGAAAAGCACGGAAAAGGTGAGAGAATCCTGTTATTTATCGTTGGTTAGACCTCAAATGGAATATGCAGCAGCGGTTTGGGATCCATATCAGAGGGGACTCATAAAGGATTTAGAAAAAATACAGCGGCGAGCAGCTAGATTCGTGAAAAAGAATTACGATAAAAAACAGAGCGTTACGTTACTCATTGATGAGTTGAGTTGGCCATCGTTGAAAGATCGTAGATTACAGGCGAGACTTAAACTTCTAGATAAATATAGGTCGGAGATATTCGTAAATGAAATGAAGGATATTATTCGACAACCAACGTATATCGTACGGAGGGATAATGACGACAAGATTCGCGAAATAGATAGTAGGACGGAGAGGTATAAGGAGTCCTTTTTCCCTAGGACAATACGTGACCACAATAGATAACTGTGAATAATAATTAGTTAGGAACTTGGTGCGCGGCACCCCCTGCCATCCACCGTCAAGGTGACTTGCAGGGTAATATGTAGATGTAGATGTAGATTTTAGAATTACCGCCTAAGGTTTCTAATTTCGTTATTAACTTCCTGTGAGGTACCTTATCAAAGGCTTTCCTAAAATCTAAGAAGATGGCATCGACCTGCGTATTCTTTTCTCCGCTTCTCAGTAAACAATTAACAAAAAGACCGAGCTGAGTATCACATGACCTACCTTTCCTGAAGCCGTGTTGACAATCATCTAACAATAAATTACCATCAAGAAATCGCATTATGTTGTTAACGAGTATATACTCGAGAATCTTACACGATATCGAGGATAAGGAAATCGGCCTGTAATTTTTTGGGTTGTCCTTGTCGACGCCCTTATGAATGGGGGTAACCTCCAGTCGTTAGGGAGCTCTGCGTGAGAAATGTATTTCTCAAAGATTATCCGAAGAAAAGGTGCCATTTCTTCAGCTAATTCTTTTAAAACGCGAGCAAGAATTTCTGGGGGGCCAGTGGCTTTGTTATGTCTGATGGAACTTAATTGCTTTGCTATTCCCACTTCAGAAAATACTATATCGTCCATCAGCCCTCCCCCCCTTATTGCGGGTGCATAATGTACGCAATGGTCGCTGACGGCTGTGAATGCTTTTACAAAATGACCGTTTAACAGGTTGGCTTTCTCTACGCTATCATGAATAACGTCACCCAAGTCATTACGCAGGGAAGGTATTGTAGGGCCTCTACCTTGGACCTCTCTCACATAGGACCAAAACTCTTTAGGGTCCTCCTTCAAATAATTATTTAATACCTTATTCCGGAAGTTAGTAAAAGCCTCGCGCATAGTAGTTCTCGCTTTAGCGCGGTATTCCTTATACGTCTTAACTTTAGTTGCTCTATATTCATCTGATGATGTAGACGGCATATTTTTTATTTTCGCGTGGCTTATTCTCTGACGCCTAAGCGCACTCCTAACTTGCTTATTGTACCAACGTGGCTCTTTATTGTCGACCTTCAATTTAATTGGAATGTACTTATCGATACCCTCTAGCATTATATCCTTGAATAGTTTCCATGACGACTCAGCACCTGATCGTTCGGTCATATCACGGAAGCCAGGTAGTATTTCTCGTAGGCGCGACCTGAAGCTTGAAAAGTTTGCCTTAGCAAATATATAAAACTTTCTTTGAGGCCTAGGGTGCCTATCGATTTTCAACTTACACTCTGCATATACGGCCTGATGATCACTTATCCCATCTTCAATGGTGACTTTGTTTATTCTTTCTGGGACGTTAGTTGCTAATAAATCCAATATGTTTCCCGATCGCGTTGGCTTTCTGACTAATTGAAGGAGAGAGTGCTCGCAGAATGTTTCGATTAATGCCTCACAGGATTCGCGTTTTTTACCTCTAGATCCGAAACATAGGTTTTCCCAATCAATTGAGTGCAAGTTAAAGTCACCACCGACTATAACGATTCCATCTTGATTTATCAGTCTAAGCTTTGATAGTTGTTTCTCGAGAATTAAAATACAATCTACACCAGCGTTAGGTGGCCTGTAGAACGAGCCATCTTTACCTATGCGGCACCAAACACTCTCTATATCCTCGTCACTTATCGGAATCTCTCTGCTATCGTACTTATCGCTAACCGCTATGAAAACTCCCCCGCCCGATCTATTAGCGCGATATTTTCTATAGACACGATAGTCTCTAGGAAATATCTCCTGACTCTGAATCTCACCCGTTAACCAACTTTCTGTGCCTATCACGACGTCGGCATGCAGACTGCGAATAAGATGCTCGAACTCAGCAATTTTCCCACGGATGCTGCGACAGTTCAGTACGACGACGTTTAATTTCGCACTATCACTTCGCATACTAATCTCACCCTTGACTTTCTCTTCCACTCTAAAACTACATGCGCTCCCATCACAATCACTCCCACGGCTGTATGGCGTCGCATCAAAATCGGAATTGCGACCCGTCGCGCCCTTTACGGAACATTCTATCAATGACCTATCGCGAAATTGGTGCTGCATGTTACGCTCGGTGTATATTCTATCATTAGATAATCTTTCGGGATTCTTATTTTCTACAAATTCATCGATTATCCCCTGACCCAAAACTGACCTACACCCTGCCCTACTCTCTAGCCTAAAAAAATCCCTGTGCTCGAGAATCCTACTCGCTACTCTCTGAGCCGATTCGGGCGTGTAGTAAACAGTTTGGTGAATTGCAGGGTAACATGTAGTTGAAGGTGTAGATATCGTACGTATTTTCAAGCAGACGTACTAGTTGATTTGACATTGTTGCGTGGCAGTATTTATTAAACTGTCTTTTAGCAAACTGTGCATCTCATGCTCCCCAATTAATAGTTAAATGATGATTGTAAATGGAATCGTACAACATATTGCGATTTAGTCTTTTGGCCTCTTTACTTTTTGTCAATTATATCTAAAGGTATTAGATTTTAAGCACATGCAAACAGCTTTTACAAATTATTATATAAAAACTATTCCTTCCAAAAGTGTATTAATCTTTGATATGGTCTGTAACAACCGAAAAAGACGCCGATGGAAAAAGTGGTATTGTATCTTCGTCTGCCGTTCAAAAATCACAAAAAAACTCGGGTAATAAAGTTCGCTTTTGGTAAGAAGGATGATCCCAGTTTATGATAAACAACCATGAAAAAGTGAGTTTTAAGATGGATACGCAAGAAAGCTTTTCAATGGTTATAGAAACGAGAAAGGAGAGAGAGAGAGGGGTAAAAGAGAAATTGCGACAAGATGAAAACATTCGAGAGGAACGGATAAAGGGAAATGAAAGAGGTGAATCTAGCAAAGAATGCGAAGCGAGATAGGATCGGATAGAATGGAGCGGCGGGAATGAATAGAGGGCGCGTGGGACGTGAATAGGTTGGGGGAGTAGTGATGAGGGGTGGGGGAGAGGTTTAGGGAGGTGAAGGGAGGGAGGGAGGAGGGGGAGAGGAGGGGAATAGGAGGGAGGTGAAGGGAGGGAGGGAGGAGGGGGAGAGGAGGGGAATAGGAGGGAGGTGAAGGGAGGGAGGGAGGAGGGGGAGAGGAGGGGAATAGGAGGGAGGTGAAGGGAGGGAGGGAGGAGGGGGAGAGGAGGGGAATAGGAGGGAGGAGGAGGAGGGATGAGGGGGAGGAAGGGGTAGGTGAGATGAAGGGGAGAGGAGGGGGAGAGGAGTGGAATAGGAGGGAGGTGAAGGGAGGGAGGGAGGAGGGGGAGAGGAGGGGAATAGGAGGGAGGAGGAGGGGGGAGAGGAGGGCGAGAGGATGGGGAAGAGGAGGGGGAGAGGAGGGGGAGAGGAGGGGGAGAGGAGGGGGAGAGGAGGGGGAGCGGAGGGGAGAAGAGGGAGAGAAGAGGGGGGAGGAGGGGGAAAGGAGGGGGAGAGGATGAATGGAGTAGGGGGAAAGAAGAAGAGTGGGATGGGGAGGAGTGGTAGGAAAGAATGGTAGGGGGATGCGGAGGGAACAGTGGGAGACGAGCGTACGAATCGAACGTGGGGAGATGCAGAGAATAGATAAGCGGAGGGGAGCTGAGGGAAAGAAGACTGAGAAAGGAAGGCGGAGAGAGAGAAAGAGGTGAGAGGCGATAGGAAAAGGATTTCTGAACGATGCATATTTAGCAGAATATTGAAATTAGATTAAAACCCGACACAAATAATTTAGGCACACTGAAACGCCCGGGCACCACGGAACACAACACGTGTCGACAGATATTTATAGAAACAGTTTCCGTCGCATTAAGCTGCTTTCCTCACGGAGCGGTCAAAGGGAGGGAAGCTTTCGGGCATAAAGCTACGCAAAGACCCTTGCGGTCTAGGCACTCAAAGTCCACCCGAAAATGTGGAGAGGAAGAGGAAGGCTAGAGGTAGAAGGAGAGAAGAGGAAGGAATAGTGGGAGGAGCGAGGGAAGAGAAGGGAGGGAAGAGAAGGGAGGGAAGAGAAGGGAGGGGCGAGTGGGGAAGTTGCATGAAAACGAGAACCGGAATGGGGAAACACGAGATAGCACGAGGCCTATGCATCTCCTCGATTGAGGAACGATCAGGTTACATGAATAGGAAATTCGGTGATGAGCATTTTAGTCAACACGATAGTAATTCTGATGCTGTTAGGCAGAGTAATAATATATTTACTAATAAAAGTTGTTCATACAGGAGAAGGAAGAGAGTGATGAGTGCGACAAATATGGCAATGTGGATATAATTGTGCTGCAAGGCACTATTGTCGCTATTTTGAAGCTCAAGTTAAAATATATCGTAAGCTATATTCTACACAACGCAATATGACCATGGTCTTGCTGACTTACGAATATTTTCTGAAAATTTAAGAAGAAAAACGTAGAAGACTATTATATATATATATGTATATATTCTTTGGAGATCCGTCTTCTAGTAGTCGTAACGTGGCAGAGGTTCACTTGGACTCCGTTTAAACCCAATCCATTGAACACATCCATCACCATTGTGATCCGAAACCTTTTTCCTTGAAAGGAGCTGCCACTCCATCCCTCCTTTCCTCCCTCCCCCTTTACCTCTCTCCCTCTTTTACTCCCTCCCTCTTTTCCTCCCTCCCTCCCTCTATCCTATTGAGGTCAGACCCCCTCTTCTCTAGATTCTTCTCATCTGCCCTCTCTTCCCTCCGTTCCTCTCCCTTGCACAACCCTTCCTTCCCCACCTCTCTTCTCCATACCCTTTCCCCTCTCTCTCCATTCGCGTTCCGCCTAAAGATCTTCGCTCACAAAACTTCCACTTCAGAAGCGTGCCCTGTCCTTCCCTCTCAGCCCCAGCGTCCTGGCCGTTTTTCACCGCTTCGGGAAAGGCGTGGAAAGGGACTGTCAGAAAATCTTGCCGTCGAAAACACCGAAAACAGCTCGTGATATAGTTTTTATATATTTATATCAAATAGTAATCATTAAAGATACAAGTTAAGAAAGAGCTGCTAAAGCAGAGAGTAATTGGCGGTTTAAAAAATATTGTTAATACAGAATGTTAAAATATATGTATCCTAGTATGATTAGCCTGAAATAATACTATAAAAATATTTTAATATAATTAAGAAGAAGAATTTTTAAAGCAAAACATTTATGAAAGGACGAAATTAAATCACAAACTCCCATTCTGCTGACCAATCGAACATCCACAAAAACGTGCACAACGGGACAGAATACGATTCAGATTGGCGAGAAAATGAAGTCTCGAGCTGCTTTTGGTTAGAAGGAACTACCGCGTTGGACAGACAGTCAGACGAACCGAGCACATAAGGGGACTAGATAAAACGCTATTTATACCTTTGAGCAGTGCTATTCAAACATTTTATTGCGTTTATCCTTCGGAAAATTTCATCAACTACCTGCTACTACCACATGCTTTCGTAAAAAAGAAATTGCCCTGAAAAATTGTCATCGACATCATTGCGCCGAAGAATTTAATGATAGTGAAAGTAGAAGCAGATGAGGGATTGCGTTATCTGAGTTATCTATGATAATACTAAGATTTTGGTGGTACCGCTTTCAGATTCTTCTGGTACCACTTTGGGTATTGGTACGACACTTTAAATACCATTGACTTACAGCATCGCGCAAGTTAGGGCAAAAATCTCGCATAAGATGTAGGATACGAGCCTATCATTTGACTTCCATACATATAACTGACATATGGTGTGGTGGCGACCGAACTTCTCGGCCCGAGGGCCACATCGCGGGCCACCAATCCCACTTACGCTGTCGTCGTGAGCCACACCCAGTCGAAAATAATGATTGCTATATAATAATATATGGAATAATGTAAAGAATGATTTTATGACAATATAGCTTTTAGTTGCGGCCAATATTATCAGATTTGTTGTAAATGTGTTTATTTAATACAGTGATTTTCAACCGGTGTGTCGCGACATAAGGATATCGCGAAGAGCTGGGAGGTGTCACCGAAAATGTTAATAACGGCTATATTAAACATAAAGTAAATTTGGTTAAGGAGAGTTATCGTCTTTCTTATGAATGATAAATCATTTTTTTATATTTTTTGCTATATTTATGATGTTTTGTTGTTAAATAAGGAAAGTATTTTTGTTGTTTTAACAAAGAAATATTACTGAAACTTCAGATTATAGTAGCCAATAGATAGGCTGATGACGCCTCTTTAAATACCGCCACCGATATTGAAACTGCTTCCATTGAATGAGTGTAGATTATAATAAATAAGGAAATTATTTCATGGGTTCATTAAATTAAATTCTGTGATTTAATGAAAGAAGGATACTATTATGATATTTTTGAGTTAGTTTGTATTTACTGAGTCAATAACGTATCTAAAGAGGGATTAGATATCGTTGATCATATCCCCGTCTATTAATACTGATATGTAATGTTGTGATTTTTTCAGTTTGCTAAAAATTATGCAGAACTTTTAAATGCAGAAAAATAAGAAAAGAAGTACAAGTGGAAAAATGAATGTGTGTTTAGTTTTATTATTTTAAAATTTATATTTCTGATATTATTTAAATAAAAATTTGAAATAAAAAAATTCTTACACGCCTTCCGAAAATATGCTTTGTCGTATTTCTATGTTTAAAAGTTGCGGTTGTCCCGTATTTCCCTATTTAAAAGTTGGCAACCCTGGTCATGATGACTCCATCGTGGAGTAATAGTAAAATAACATTTTAAAATGTTTTGCGAAAAAGTGCTTAACAAAGATTCAGATTGTGAGTGATTATTCAGTTACCAGAAACTCCATTATTCCTTCGGAGAGAGAAACACTATCCAAAACCTATTCGATACGGTAGCTTAGCTATTTAGCGTTTTTGTTTTTAAAAAAAATCCGCATATGCGTTCGATTTTTCCGTCTGTTTGACGCGCTAACTCCTCTTAAACGAGAACAGAGTGAATCTTCGTTTTTCTCCAATCGATCCAGTATCTCTCTCGTTGTACATGTTTTCTCGGTTGGTTCGTCTTTCTGTCTAAGTTTTTAATGAAAAAACCGCCATTTACTCTCTGCTTTAGCAGTTCTTTCCTTACTTCTACATCTACATTATACCTTGCAAGTCACCTTTTCGGTGGATGGCAAGGGGTGCAGTGCACCAAGGGTCCATAGTTTTCCTAGGGAAAAAGGATCCTCTATATCGCTCCGTTCTACAGTCGATCTCGCGAATCTTATCCTCACTGTCCTGCCTTCCGATATACGTCGGGCTTCTGATAAGTCCTACTACCTCATTCGCTAGTCCCTCCGACATAAATTTTTCCAGTAGTTTAATTCTAGCCTGCAGCCTACGTTCCTCTAACGATGTCCATTTCAGATTTTCTATTAATGATGTTACGCTTTGTTTACTATCGTAATTCCTCTTTACAAATCTAGCTGCCCTGCGCTGAACCTTTTCTATCTCGTTAGTGAGTCCCTTTTCGTAGGGATCCCACGCAGCTGAAGCATATTCGACCTGCGGTCGAACCAAGGATAAATAACATAATTCTTTCACTTTTTCGGAGCTATTTCGAACTATTCTCCCTATAAAGGCCAGCTTTTTGTTAGCGGCACTTATCAATCGGCGAATGTGGGTGTCCCACGAGAGATCACGATGGATCGTGACTCCAAGGTATTTAATCGAGTCTGAAACTGAAATCTCTACTCCGTCCAACGAATAATTATTTTCCAACGAGATACTCTTGGTTCTCCAGAAGTTGATGACGCAGCTTTTCTTTTGGTTTATCTCTAACTGCCATTCCCTACACCATGCAGAAATACCTTCTAGGTCATTTTGGAGGTACTGGCGGTCTTCCGGTATGCTTATTTCTCTATAGATGACGGTCCGTCCGCGAAAAGCCTAATTTTACTCCTGACTACTGAGGTGATATCGTTTATATAAATTAGAAATAATAACGGACCAATTACACTACCCTGTGAAACGCCAGAGACAACCTCCACTAAGTTCGAAGATTTCCCATCTATAACAACCTTGTGCTTCCTATGATTTAAAAATTCACGGATCCAACGGACGATTTTAGAATTACCGCCTAAGGTTTCTAATTTCGTTATTAACTTCCTATGAGGTACCTTATCAAAGGCTTTCCTAAAATCTAAGAAGATGGCATCGACCTGCGTATTCTTTTCTCCGCTTCTCAGTAAACAATTAACAAAAAGACCGAGCTGAGTATCACATGACCTACCTTTCCTGAAGCCGTGTTGACAATCATCTAACAATAAATTACCATCAAGAAATCGCATTATGTTGCTAACGAGTATATGCTCGAGAATCTTACACGATATCAAAGTTAAAGAAATCGGCCTGTAATTTTCTGGGTTCTCCTTGTCGCCGCCCTTATGAATTGGGGTAACGTGCGCTAACCTCCAGTCGCTAGGGACCTCTGCGCGAGAAATGGATTTCTCGAAGATTATCAGAAGAAAAGGTGCTATTTCTTCAGCTAATTCTTTTAAAACGCGAGCAGGAATTTCTTCGGGGCCAGTGGCTTTGTTATGTCTGATGGAACTTAATTGCTTTGCTATTCCCACTTCAGAAAATACTATATCGTCCATCAGCCCTCCCCCCCTTATTGCGGGTGCATAATGTACGCAATGGTCGCTGACGGCTGTGAATGCTTTTACAAAATGACCGTTTAACAGGTTGGCTTTCTCTACGCTATCATGAATAACGTCACCCAAGTCATTACGCAGGGAAGGTATTGTAGGGCCTCTACCTTGGACCTCTCTCACATAGGACCAAAACGCTTTAGGGTCCTCCTTCAAATAATTATTTAATACCTTATTCCGGAAGTTAGTAAAAGCCTCGCGCATAGTAGTTCTCGCTTTAGCGCGGTATTCCTTATACGTCTTAACTTTAGTTGCTCTATATTCATCTGATGATGTAGACGGCATATTTTTTATTTTCGCGTGGCTTATTCTCTGACGCCTAAGCGCACTCCTAACTTGCTTATTGTACCAACGTGGCTCTTTATTGTCGACCTTCAATTTAATTGGAATGTACTTATCGATACCCTCTAGCATTATATCCTTGAATAGTTTCCATGACGACTCAGCACCTGATCGTTCGGTCATATCACGGAAGCCAGGTAGTATTTCTCGTAGGCGCGACCTGAAGCTTGAAAAGTTTGCCTTAGCAAATATATAAAACTTTCTTTGAGGCCTAGGGTGCCTATCGATTTTCAACTTACACTCTGCATATACGGCCTGATGATCACTTATCCCATCTTCAATGGTGACTTTGTTTATTCTTTCTGGGACGTTAGTTGCTAATAAATCCAATATGTTTCCCGATCGCGTTGGCTTTCTGACTAATTGAAGGAGAGAGTGCTCGCAGAATGTTTCGATTAATGCCTCACAGGATTCGCGTTTTTTACCTCTAGATCCGAAACATAGGTTTTCCCAATCAATTGAGTGCAAGTTAAAGTCACCACCGACTATAACGATTCCATCTTGATTTATCAGTCTAAGCTTTGATAGTTGTTTCTCGAGAATTAAAATACAATCTACACCAGCGTTAGGTGGCCTGTAGAACGAGCCATCTTTACCTATGCGGCACCAAACACTCTCTATATCCTCGTCACTTATCGGAATCTCTCTGCTATCGTACTTATCGCTAACCGCTATGAAAACTCCGATCTATTAGCGCGATCTTTTCTATAGACACGATAGTCTCTAGGAAATATCTCCTGACTCTGAATCTCACCCGTTAACCAACTTTCTGTGCCTATCACGACGTCGGCATGCAGACTGCGAATAATATGCTCGAACTCAGCAATTTTCCCACGGATGCTGCGACAGTTCAGTACGACGACGTTTAATTTCGCACTATCACTTCGCATACTAATCTCACCCTTGACTTTCTCTTCCACTCTAAAACTACATACTTGTTATAACTTATGTTTTATTCGATGAAACACTTTTGCGGATTGAATTCTAATTCTCCAAGAAACAATTCCGGGTTAAATGATTAAAAAATTTTCTTTTGAATTTTTACTTACTATTATGTTAATCAGTATTCAAGGATCTCGAGACCCGCGTTCAGTCCCTGGACGTACGTTGGGGACCGTGGCTCTACATACTCCAACTTCGTCACTTTTATCGTTACGGTGGAAATTAATTCTAGAAAGTTTGTTAAAGTTAAGATTCTATGGTTTGGTATTTATCGAGAAAGGCAAACTATTCCATTTGATAGCCACTTTTACAAACATACATATGAATATATTTTTATTACTTTGTTTTTACACCCTTTAACATTGACCTTCGATCGTTTCTCTCAATAAAATCTATATATTTATATTTTATGTATAAGTGAGTGCGCCTGATATTTTCCTTTTCATTACAATCTACCATAATATAGTTATTCTTCTTCTATCGTCCAAATATAATTAAAGCCAATATATTCCTGTCATTCTGTGTCTCAGGATTTAGGAATTAATGCGAATAACTCAGGAATTGTACGTTAGATTATGATGAATGCCAGATACTCGTCGCGTGATCTTGCAGATTTAAACAAATCACCTTCTATGATAAGGACGTGGGTTCCATTTTAGAAGAGTTTATTTTTTCTCTTTGGTTAATACGTGAATGAATTTAAGAAATTATTCCTTTGACTTTTAGAATAAATTACAATCGATATACGAGATCAGCACTTGAATTTGTTGATGTTAAAATATATAAAATTAATTTTAAGATAATAAAACATGATTACATTCTGAATTAGCTTAAGCATTGATCACTAATAAAAAACTAGTAATTTCCAACGTATTTAGATTAAAAAACCATTGTTGCTATGACCATTCCTCGCACTCCATTCTTATAAATGAATTCAGTTAACTCCATTTATTAGGCTAATTTTTCAACGCCTTCTTTTAGCATGCCATGCTCTCCTCCCTCTAAAGTTTCTATAGACCAAACTCTCACGTAGAGGTAAATCATTACACGAGGGTCATTTGCATCTGCTATCAGCTATTGGTTTATTATGAAAGGCTAAATACGAATATTAATGACATTCAGAATCATCATTTCTCTCAACGCAATCCGTCACTTCTCCGAGCGCTTTCCATCCTAGAAATCTGAGATTTTGTTTCATATATCATTAATCGCCATTAAAAACCCTTACCCCTTATGAAAGGAAGGTTTGACTGTGTAGGTAGTATTTGGTTAAAAGTTCTTCATTCTGAACGATATAACGTGGCTCGTTTTTACTTTTCGAATAGTATTTAGGACGCGCCCATTCGCGATGCAACGAGACGGAATCCTGTAAATAATATTAGGAAATAAGCCGAAAAGCATGTATCGCAGAAAATAATTCGGCAAAAATTATTGCGCTCCGAGTTACAGAAGATTAGAGCAGAGCGATAATGGGGCGCTAACGAATGAGAAGGGGCTAAAATTACGTTTTCCGCCCTCTCTATGGCTCTCTCTCTCAAAAAAGAAAAACAAAAGAATCGCGCTAACACGAAATGCGTTTTATGTTCTATGTGGCGTCAAATGAAGAGTGCATCGCATGGGCGGGACGGGCGCCTCTCTCTCGCGCCCTCTCGTGTCTTCGAGCAACGCTCTGCACCTTGCTCTCAAAATGACGTTTCCAGGAAACATACCGGTTGCTAGGAGAGAGGGTGGCGAGGGGGAGCAGCAGCTGGGGATAAAGGAGCGGCAGATGGGGAGAGAGGACGATGGAAGGAGAAGCGAGGGAGCAGGCGGGAAGGGGCAGGGCAGCAACGCTTCGAAACACTGCCGTTTTCACCTCGAGTTCCCGGAGAAAGAGCGAGCTGAATAAACCAAATGGAAAAGAATATCCCCACTCTCTCTCCCGTCGGATTCGAATCCCCGTGAAGAGGTTTTTTCTTTCTCTCGCTCTCTCAAAATACTTCATAGGGCAAAGTTTTGGGTAGTTTGGTAAAATTGCTATTTTTTGCACCATTCTCGAACAGAGTCAAAGCGGAATTAATCTCCAGAAAACTTTCCGCCATCCAGTGCGATAAATACAGTTTAATATGGTCGTGCATATGCGTCATAAGAGAACAAAATACTTAGCCCATCCTAACGATGATAGCGCATGCGCGGATCCAAGGGGGGGGGCGATCGCCCCCCCCCCCCCCTTGGATACTCTCTGGGACAAGAGAATAAGCAGGCTGTCAGGTGGCGGGATGGTTTCTTCAGTAGGCTTAGGTTATTGAATAGATTCTTCTTCGAAATTTCCCATGCTTCTTGTCTTTATGTCGCTGCCGACGTATTGTCCTAGCAAAAAGGGTCTGTTGGAGATAGTGTCACCCTGGGCGGTGCTGAAACTTGCCAATTAAGGTGATGGGGAGGAGAATGGGATTCCCAGGACTTTCAACGAACGGCGAGTGAAGGGGAAGCAACCTACCCATGTGGGACATTGCCTTTGAATGCGCTCAATGTGCACACTCCGGTCGCGTAGCCTTTTGGAGAACCCTCGCATCGGGTGCAGTAAAGATAGTATCGTATGAATCCTCTCTCTTTCGAACCGCGAGTAGGGGCGATGGCCATGTCAACGGCCTACGCTATTGGCTAGGTGCCGGTAAAAGGATGAAACAAAGCCATCGGTTTATGCCTTGGTTCTCCTTCCACCCTCATTCACTGGTGTCGGTTCGTTTAGTTCATACGATTGGCTATAATTTAAGAAGCTTTTTAGATGTCTCTTCTTGGGTTTACCCAAAGGACTACAATGATATTTCTAAATACACATTTTGGAATTTACCCCCCCCCCTCCCGTTTGCTTAGAGTGCTTCCCCACTTCTGAGCTCTTCCATCTCCCAAAATCCTTTACAAGGGACCTTTCTCTATCTTGGGGTTTCCCGTCATTGTTTTCAAGAGCTTACGAGCGTTTTAAGATCATTCATTCAGTGATTCGCTAGCGCGTGTGTGATAGTTTGCCGGAGAAGTGCTATAAGTTGCAAGTGTCACAGAAGTATATAGTCGGCACAGACAATCAGGTTTTGCGTTTTATCGTGTCCCACAATTTAGCATTACAGCAGCAGTTCTACAAGTATTCGAAATACCATCACTACAAGAGTGATTATTACTTCTTTGGAGATAGTCAACGAACATGCAGCGGAAGAATTCTACAATTATCTGTAAGTGATTTCTTACGAAGTTTTTATTGTTCATTTTCTCTATATTCGACTTCAAAGCACTAAAAATGCAACAATCAATGTCTGATAAAAGTATTATTATTTTAAAAATTATTCCGTGGAATTTATCTTTAAAAGAGAATTTATATATTTAGTCATAGTATTATACTTGATTCAGATTTATTCAGATGTATAGTTAAATTTTGTATATTATTAACGTGAATCATTATTTGAACATTTTCAGATATACCTTGATTAAAATGAAATCAAATAGATGCATTTTTATCTCAATTCTTCAGAAAAAGAATCAATAATAAATTCGAGCATTCAAGAAGTGGAAGTTGCAGTGTCTACACTACTACCTGTCGACTCCTTGTCTGCTAAGAGAAGTTTCCTTTTAAAGAGATAAATGGTTGGGGGATTAAGTAGCTTGTGCGATACAAGCTGGGTAGAAAGACATAATGCTTGTTTAATGTTTAAGAAAATTTTTTCCACAATTACCAAGATATTGAACGATATCAGTAATTGGGATGATAGGACATCTTCAACAAAGGCTGATTTACTCCTCAATAATCTCATGACAAGCGAATTCATTGTTTCGATGAAATGCATTACTTTTATTTTTTCCTCAACACTTCCGGTTAGTAAGTCATTACAAGAAGAATCGCTAGATCTGTATTCAGCTATAAAATGCATTGAGGAGATCATTTGCTTATTAGATTGTGAAAGGAAAAGGGTTGACGAAGTATTAAATAGAATTTGGAAAAGCGCTAACAAATTTGCCGATATTTTGCAATTAAAGCTCATTAAGCCCTGGTATGCATCAAGACAAATTAACTGTTCGGAAACCGCTGAGGAATACTATCGACGTAGTTTATTTATCCCAATGATTGATACTCTCCTAGTTGATTTTCGAAGCCGTTTTTGTGATGATACACTGAAGACATTTAATTTGGGAAATATATTACCGAAACAACTATTGTGTTTGGATCAAGTTGAGTTAGATAATACTGCAACGTCATTATGGGAAAATATTCTGACTTTTTTAATGTTTCCATTATTTCAAATTCGTTTACTATTTTTCTAAGCGAATTAATAATGCGGAAAACCAAATGGCAACGTGAATATAAGTGCAATAACATTAAAACTGACATGAGTGGCTGTGAAGTTTTCAGTATGTGCGACGAGGAAATTTATCCAAATTGCAAAATTTTATTAAATATTTTACTTTCTCTTCCTATAAGTGTTGCTAGCTCTGAACGCAGCTCTTCGGCTTTGCGACGATTAAAAACTTGGTTGCGGAACAGAATGAGTGAAGAAAGACTTGTGGGTTTGGCGTTACTCCATATACATCAAGATATTCATCTTGACCCGGAAGAGATTTTAGATCGTTTCGCTAATTCTGGCAATCGACGACTTGATTTTTTTATTGTGATTTTTAAAATAAAATGTTAAGAAGTGCTATACAAAGTTAATAAAATGTCACAGATACTCGATTAAAATATTTTTTCTTTTTTACATTATGCGAAACATAAGCCCTATACATCATTTTCGCAAAATATGGATTATTATAAGGGAGGTCAACGTATGCGTGGTTTTCAAAATATATTTTACCTAAAATAGGGTTTATGATAGAAAATATACTATACTATTATTTCTTGTGGTAATCTCTTTAAAATGTCCTGAATATAATTTTGAAATATAATTTTGAAAATTTTCCTATTTACGAGGAAAATAGTACTTAATCGCCCCTCCCCCCCCCCCCTTGGGAGGCTTCTAGATCCGCCCTTGTGATAGCGAGATAAACGCGTGGAAATCGTCAAGACAGAAATTTTCATGATTTAATTTAATTCGAAAAGCGCTAAACTTTCCTTGGCTTTAGTAAATTAAACCTTGCCGGCAGAACATTGCATTCTATCTGCCATTACATAACGATGAAAATGTTTTTGCTAGAATACGATTATCAATTTTTAAAATGAAAGTGTGTCAGTGTGCCTGTCACAAGAAATAGTGTCTCAACTCCAAGTAAAATAAATATTCTAAAATGATGAGAAAACGCACCAGACTTGTTCACATCACCACACTCGGATTTTGTTGATCACAACAACCGAGGAACAGAGCGACACTTTGCCAAGTTTAGGAAGAACACGACTCTGGCCCTCAAGCGAATCTGGGGATTTCCGCAGCCGGATGGAATAGGTCGGCGTCCGCTCGAACTGCGCTTTCTACTCGGAAGTGTTATTCGTCCGTTTGAGGAAGTGGCTCTCTTAATGACATTCGGAAAGGCTTAGTAATGGCAGCCCCTACTAAATGGAAGTGCCACTCACCGCAAATCACGGCCTCGTCGCTTGGAGCTGCAATATTGACGGATCCGCCTCAGCAGCACGTGAGCTAACCACCTAAAATTCGCAGTCCAGTTTTTTTTATGTAACCAGCAAGTAATAAACTTTGGATTATATTTTATCTTATCAAACGAAGCGTGGTTAAATTTAGTTCTTTAAGACTCCATCAACTAGTGTCAGGATATAAAAGCATCGAAGTATTAAGACAATAATTTCTCTCGGCGTAATTTGAGATTAAACCGGAGACTTCCGTAGACTGTCGATTAGAATTCCTCACACTGGGTCCGAACTTGAATGTATAATTTAGAATCTAGAATTATGAGTAAGTTGTTCTTTATAAAAATATGAACAATTATTTATATTAACATCAAGCTGTATATTATAGTATCGATATACAGAATGTAAATATTCTCCTTCCATCACTATTAATAATATGCAATAAATATCGAGCTGCATTAAGTTGACCAACATTCGCATTGAACGGCTATGGCAGTATAAGATATATAGCTTTATTCAAACTGTATAGGATCTCTGCATATATTTACCTTGTAATTGAATAAAATATGCGATGCGCTAAGTACAGAAACATTTATTTATTTTCGCAAATATTAAAAACACTAGTTAGCGAAGCATTCTTAAAATTTTGAAAACAAATCGATGTTAAAATTAAAACATTGAAACCCAAAATTTCTTTTCCTGTTAAACTCGTCTTTCCTTTCTCACACCACTCAAATCGAGTATCAGCAAAAACAAGTTAAATTTGTAAAAGCAAGAAGCTATCCAACCGTTTCACTGAAAAACAGCATCGAAAGTGGTTTCGCTTGAGTCAGCTGTCATTTGAGCGCGGGTGTGAGGCGATAGTGTTTTCCCGATATAGAAAGCCGTCCACTGACATCTTCTTCAGCTCTCTATTTTTCGTTCCTTTCCTCGGCGCTTCTAGGAAGAGATGTGAGTTGGATAAGGAAGAGGGAAAGATGGATGGATGGAAAGGAGGGTGACAACGCCCCTCCCACTCCCTCACTCCACCTCCATTTCGGATTCAGGGCACGCGATACCCTGAGTGTATCTCCGTAAACCCTAGTTCCTTTCTCTTCCGTCGCCGGCACCCTCTTCGGACCCCAAGTAATGACATATGAAAGTAGATCGACTTTCGCGCGACCGCCGTCTTCATTCGACAATGTCGCTTTCGGAACAGGTAGCCGATTGGTCGGAAAAAGTAAAACGAAAATGTCTTCCCTCTCGCATTTTGGTAAGAAGACCCTTAGAGATGGAGCAAGCCAAAGTTTGCGCAAATTACCGTTTAAAATATGTCAAGTTGATGCTAGTTATCTTATAATAATTTGTCGATTTTTGTCCGTCCGAAGCTTTTCTGACGTCATCGACTACGGTGGCACTTTTTAACGTGTTTGAACAAACTTCCCGATTAAATAGAATTTCGAATTTCTGCACGAATACTCGATTTACATATTATATGGTGATGACGAAAAGAAATCTCGAAAAAAGTCGTGGGGTCGACTCCAAGGAAGACATTTCCATTTCCCATAAGATAACACGTAAAAATAGACTTTTGGACGTGCAGGCTTTAAATCTTTTTCAGATTAAAATTAGAAAGAGTTAACTTACGAGCTTCAGATTTGCACCATTTTGAAGAACAAATTATTACGTTTTTTATTGTTTATCTTTTTTTGCATACAGTTCGAAATCGCTCATGTTAAACGCAGTGGCGGCTCGTAGCTAAAATTAGTGGGGGTGCTGCTCCAGAAAATTTTTAGCCTTTGTTTTAAAATTGTGTAAAAGGAAAAAAACATTTATAAAAAGAAAATTTATTCAGGAACTTGATAAAATCTTAACAAAAAAAAAACAAACATTTTTTACTTACTTTAACTTAAATTGTTACAGTTCAAGCTTGATCTATTCATTTAAAAATGAAATCCATAAAAGAACCGAAAAAAAATGAATCAAATAGAATAGCTGGAAGCAGAATAATAATCTAATTCTACACTCTTCTACACTTTATCAAATTCAAGAATATGGTACACAGTTTTTAAGCACAACACACGCTGAGTAAAAAAAAACTTCCTTCCACCATCACGCCAGAGCCGGCACTGCGAGAGTAACAGTGCTTTCTCTACCTGGCAGTCCCGCCTTCCTCCCCACCCCCCCCCCCCCCCCTCCTATGTGCGCATGCGCACAACAGTCAAACACCACGTCGCTGGCACTGTGAAGCGCACAGTTCCATACAAAGATTTTTGTATCTTTTTCATAAACTGGGGGATGGCTACTGAAGTACTGACATTAAGCTTAAGGAATATATATTGTACTACAAAAATAAAGAAAGAATTAAAGAAAAAAGGACTCATTATATTAAATGTTATCGATAATATCAAGTGGAAATAGGGGGTGCTGCAGTTCCGCAGTGCCTATACACGAGCCGCCACTGGTTAAACGTTTAATTCACATATTTTGGGCAAATCTAACCATTTTGACGGGGTGTTGCCTTTCCTACCAATTACGTTGTTAGACCTTGAGATCCTATTATTATTACTATGGGTGTGAATTCGCTTTGAATGCTTTCAATGCGAGAGAGAGGAAAAAGGAAGGAAAGGGAAATGATTTTCATATCAACAAAAGTAAACAACATTCGTAAATTATTATATTTAAAAACAACTGAAATCGCATTTTTGCAAGAACATCAAAGTTATTTACTTTATTTCACCAAATAAATTCTTTTTATTTTATGAGTACTGACTGTGTAATTATAACGCAATTAATGATTGCACAAAAAAAACTAATTCTCCGTTATTTCAGTAACTCCTTTCTGTTTCGATTGTATTAGTAATGATAATAATATTGTATATGACAAATATTACAAGCATAAAATGCAATGAAGAAAAAATCTCTTATGGAAGACCAGGGTTCGACTGCAGGGTATAATTTCTATTCCCCATAAGAAAACTTTCTCAAGTCTCCCAAGTATTTACGGGAGCAGAATTTTAACAATTGTTGATAACTTTATTTATGATTCAAATAGAATAGTTATAATGTATAAATTGTTTTATTTCCGCATGAAAACCGTTCGTAGAACGGGTATCTCCCTAGTTATAACAAGATTGGAAAGGTGTACTCCATGTCGGAGAACACAGAGTTTCCAAATGCGTTCTTTGATATTTCATAATGTTCACAATATTTTTCGCTCAGATAAGAATTTAGCAAAAAGCAAGCGAGGTAAGTTGTAAAAATACATTTAGGTCTTCATGTAAAGTTGTCGTAATTGTTGTCCGATTATAGCCAAAATTGGAATCGGTCGACCAATTTTAGCAAAACTCTCCAATACTAAATTTCATCAAAATATGTAAAGCGGTTCTCGAGTTGAAAGAAAGGAACATTGTAAACTACATATAGGTCATGTAAAGTGGTCGTAATTGTTGTCCGATTATAACCGAAATTGGAATCGGTCGACCAATTTTAGCAAATCTCTCCAATATCCCGCATAAAGAGAGGGAAACCGTACACTAGTTTCAAACAATAACCTGATAATGGAATTTCAATGCGGTACCTTCTTAATAGCCTCTCTCTTTTTCTTTCGGGCGCATATTGGTACCAATTAGGGGTTGCATTACCGGTATTATCGGTAATGGTAATACCGGTAAATGATACAAAATCTATTTTCGGTAATACCGGTAATTTTGTCATTTTCTATCTAATTTATTTTTCCATTTATTTGCCTGGTTAGCATTTATCTATTGTAATCAAAGCAAATAAACGAACATATCTGATTGTGAGCCTAAAACTCGAACCAAAAAAATATATTTTTGCCATAGTGGAGCTGAGCCCGAACAGAAAAACAGGGCCGAGCCTAGCGGTTGTTCACGTTGTTAAAAAAACACAGGCGCCCAAATCAAAAGGCGGCTAAAATCTATCAGATTAAAATTATTTTCAATTTATCTTGTACTCAAGCTGCAACACTGTATAGCACTCAAATGCATTTATGTGCAAGAGGCGGCCGAATTTCATACTACATTGTGATTATTTGTTTTCATCTTCAGATGTTTTCATCTTCTCCTCTCTCTGTATGCGTAGCATAGCCCAGTCTATGCCTGCTATAGAATGAAGAAGTATTGCTCCGCGTTTGTTCTTTTTGCTTATTTTGTTTTGGTCTTCCTTAATTGCAGTTTAGTAACTTAAATAGGTATGTATTTTTAGTTCGTAAAATTAAATTGTATATGGGATGTTAATAGTTCTCCATAATAGGAATAAAAATTATATCCATTATTTATATCAACATATTTAGGTTATCCGTGTTACCAGCATTAAGGATCAAGGTGCCGAAGTCTTTGTAGCATTAAGCAGAAGATAAATCGTCCAGCGCGGGAAATGTAAGTCTTATTTTCTGTGTATTTTCATTTCAAGAGAATATGTTGTATAGTGAGAAATTAATTCAAAGCAATTCATTGCTGTGACTTTCATGCATCGGGTTTAGTAGTCGATAATCACATCATTGAAATCGAAGAAATTATCAAACGTGCAATTTCGGTTTCAAGTGCTATTTCTATAATCTTCCATCTATTTGTATAATTTTAGATACATTAAATGTATATTTTCTTTCCGCCTTTGTAAAATTCGACATTGGAAAAGCACGATCAATGATAGAAGGCACCTTTTCTCGTTTATTCTTAACTTTTTTAGAAAAATAAATAATTATTTTACAGCCCCTCAATGGAAAACAGCGGAAGAAAGATAGTCTCCTTGGAAATACTTTGATCGTGTTAATGATTCTGGAATATGTCAAATTAAGGAGTGTAGAAAGCGGATCAAAGCAGCTGGTGGCAGTACAAGTGGATTGCATGCTCATCTAAGAATCATACATAAAATAAATTTATTAAAAAGAGACCAGGATAATTCTAAAACAAAGAAATTAGTTTAAAAATCAGATATTGCCACTCGTGCAAAAATAACTGCATAATTTAAAAAAGAAATTGATGAATCTTTGCCAGCTGTTATTTCTCGCATGGTAGCTAGAGATGGCATCCCATTCGCTAAAATTTGCACGTCTTATGATATTTGCCGTCTCCTTTTATCTAAAGGCTATGTAAACATCCCAGTGTATCCAAATACAGTTCAAAAAATGGTAATAGATTATGCAGAAAATTTTCAAAAACAAGTTACAGAAGAAATATTGTCTTGCAAGCACAGCACAGCCAGATTTATCCTAACATTAGACGAGTGGACGTCAAAAAGAAATTGTCGCTATATGAATATTAACGTACATGGAAATAATAAATTTTGGAATCTTGGCCTTGCAAGAGTTCATGGAAAAATGACAGCCGAAAAATGTCGAGAGATAATTAAAGCTAAGCTGGCCACGTTTGGCCTTCTTTATGAAGACTTGGTTGGCGTTACAACAGATTAGTGCACCAGTAATGCAGAAATCTGGCCACCTTTCGCACATTATTCATCAGTTGTGCTTAACTCATGGAATGCAATTGGCCGTTGTAAAAATTCTTTATAGAAAAGTTAAATCAACAGCTGAATTAAAAGAGGAGGAAAATAGTGCAACCACAAACTCCATTGATGACGATGGTTTGGAAGAAGAGATTGAGAATGATGAAAGTATGGATTTAATAATTGACGCGTCGTTTCAAATTATATGATGCATCCTAATATCAATGCATTAATAGCCAAGATTCGAAAGGTTTTTAAAATGCTTAGAAAATCTGCTACAAAATATGATAAAGTACTACAGAAATATGTTGATGAAGAATTTGGAAAAGAAAAGACATTAATTATCGACTCAAAAACCAGGTGGAATAGTTTATTGGCTGTGCTGGAGCGTTTTTATGAAGTTAGAGGTTGTATCAGAAAGAGCCTTATTGATTTGAGAGTTCATTTAAACTTCACTCAGAATGAATTGGACTTATTATATAATGTGATATCTGCTCTACAGCCAGTAAAAGTTGCCGTAGAAACAATTTGTTGCAAGGATGCTAATTTATTTAGTGCAGATGTTATATTAAAATATATATTAGATGAATTATCAAGGCAGAATGGTACGCTGAGTAACGAACTTAAGAAAGAATTAATTAAACGTATAAAAGAAAGACGAACCAACTATTCTGATGTCTTGCAATTTCTTCACAATCCTGGTGAAATATATGAAGATGGTGACTACAATCTATTCAATAAAACATCTAAAACGACTACAACAAAACTAATAATAGGAACAGCGGAATGCTTGAATGTAAGTGAAGACAATACAAATTCCAACGACCATAACTGATGAAGATGACAATGATGTTGTTTTAAGGTCAGAGGTGCCAACCATTTCACTAGCAATGAAAGAAATACTTCATTTGATGATTAAACAAAGAACTTGCTCTAAGATAAAAACTCCAACGAATATGCAAGAATTCGCAAAAGACAACGGTAAAGTGGTACGGAAGGAAATGTGAGGAAAAAGTACGAGGAAAATATTTAGAACGGGTTTATAAATACTTAATGACAATCCGGCCAATAAGCGTTGAAGCAGAAAGAGCATTTTCGGCAGCTGGACTGATGTGCACCAAAGTCAGATCAACATTAAATGATGAAAGCCTTGATTCATTATGCTTACTACGAGCACATTTCAATGGCTAAAGTGAATTTAAAAATTCTTCGATTAAATATTAATTGATGCTGATATATACCAGAAACAATTTAATAAATTAAATTAAACTTACAAAGAACATTTAATTTTCAAATTATTTACCGGTAATGGGACAAAGATTTTTGGTATTACCGATAATGGGAAAATACGGTAATTTTGCAATCCCTAGTACCAATTCCCTTTTCCTTCTAATTACATTAAAAACTTTATTGATGGAGTGTTCCTAATCAAAATGGCCTATTTTGCATTCAAATTACTCGTTTGCCACGTGTGCTGGAATGGTTCTAGATATTTTGATTCGGTGTAATATTTCATGCAACGTCCATGCTCACTCTTTCAGCTAATACGAATTTCGATTGTTAGTTCAATCTGCACATATGATACACATAAAAGCGTCAGCTATGTTAATCCTCAGCTTTAATGCTAATAATAATCAACTATTTGATTCCAAATGTATTACTGGTGTTTTCCATTTGTTTCCAAGATGACAATTTTCCGTAATAACATAATCCTCTTGATAAAAATAGTTATTCAATTATACTTTGTTCTATTTCTTATTTGTATCAAGCTCACTAGACAAAATGACCGTGATATTTTTTTATTTAATAATGCATTTATCACTATGTGGATCAATCCTTGAATTTATTATGTCAACACTTCCGTTGGGAACATTGATAAAAACCCGATTTATAAATTTTCAGCCACTCGTCTTATATCTATAAGTAATTCCGAGCCTTTGATCAAGTTTCACTTGATAACTTGTTTATAAACTGATTGTAAAATACCTTTCGAAAAAGATAACCGTTAAGGGGTTTGTAGGAATTACGCGTTTATTTAGTTTTAAAATATGGAATGTTTTTCATCTAGGCCACACACTACCATTCGGTTCCAATTATTATTATATTTTAAAGGTTAAAAAAATATTTGCTTAGAATTAAGTGTTTTAGTTACAATGTGTCAATAAGTATATATAATTTTTACAGATCGATTTATAAAAAGTCGAATTAACAGACAGACTAACAAATTAAAATCAATAATAAATTTCCATTATTAAAAAGAACTTTTTAATATGAACGCTTCTAACGATAAATGTGATTTCATAAAGCAAAAAACAAACAGGATAAAAATGAAATATAATATAGAACGCATGTAAGAAATTATGCTACTGACATAGTCTATGATGTAACAGAAATTTGTGGAGAGTAAAATATGAGAAGCGAATATATAAGAGAAGGCTTCTAAAACAGATTACTCGACAGCCAATGTCGAAACCGACGAATCTCAGACGTTTAACTATCTGGAATAATTCGCTCATTTGATTAGACTACTAAACTATTATCACTTGCAACTGTGAATTATGAAAGTAGATTGATGTAACTCCGATGGAATTCACGATCAACAGTAACGCCGCTAGTACGTATAAATAATACACGAATAGCATTGTTTCATGGCAAATGACATGAAGCGCTCGGTTAAGCTCTGAAATGTGGATGTGGAGAATAAAACAGGCAGCTGATTGGACGTTTGAAGCAACAATTGAAGAAGTGTGAAAAGCAACTGATGATTAAATATAATTCAAAATGAATATGATATTTCCAAAGAAGAAAAATACCCGAGAAGTGAGTTAATGAGGATTTGACACTGATGACTTTTTAGGCAAACAATAATTTTGCAATGCTATAGTGATTGGATTCCATTTATGTGTCCGTTCATATAGTTGTGCAAAAAATCGTTGAATCTGGAACAAGCTTTAACTTTCTTACAACCTAAATTCATCCAAAGAAATAAAACAGCGGATGACCGTGAAAGTTGGCGCCATAGGATCGCCATCTACCGACAGAGAGGCAAACTGCTTGAATGAAAAGGCTACTGGCGGCGTTTTTTTAGGACTTTTGTTGGAGTGAAACGTATAATAATAAAACCGATACGATTATTACAAAATATGTATAAGAATGAATTGACTTTGTTATGGCTGTAAATTAGAATAACTTTTTATTTGATTATATCAATAATTGGTGGTAATACTTATATTAAAGTTATGGTTTTAAGGCAAAAATCCTGCATCGCAAGATCCAATCATGGAAATTAATATAATTCTATTCATCTCCATATGTTCACGTTTCGGGTATTATATAGCTTGAGAAAAGCATATAAATAAAAGTACTTTACAAAATTTGGCATAAATGTCATTTGATACTCCAACTGTGACAAAATGCTTGTAGAAACGTTTGTGAGATTTATAATCGAAATAGCAGCACTCATATTCAGTATCATATCAGTTTCCAAATACCGTATTTGCCAAATAAAGTTATAAGGCGATGCTTTTCCCTAACCTTTAAGGCGAAAAATTCCTACAAGGCTTATAATTGCGACCAAAGATCTTTATATATCCGTCCGTCTGTCCGTCCCCCATTTTATCTCTCGAACAGTCTGTCATACAGAAATGCTGTAAATGCCATTTTCTTTCTGCCAAACAGAATACCCAGGGAAACTATTTTCGTTTACGGAAGTGTCCCAGGCTCGAATCCAGGAGACGATTACATTTTCCCTTATGTTTACACAGGAGTTTCGATTATTCAAGGTGCAAGGTTTATTCCTTCATTCATTAAAATACGTAAATATGGACCGAATTTCTCGGTTTTTGCATTATTTGACGACTAAAACTATAACATTTCATTTTATTTGACCCACAAGCGAGTACTCGAGGTTTAAAAATGATTTTTGACAGACTTCAAAAATATTTTTGCGGGTACAACTAGAAACTTCTATCCCCCTCCACCCCCTCTCTCCCCCCCTCCTCCCCTCCCCCGTCGCAAATACCCACTCCTTTATCCCCCTCCTCCCACCCCTTCCCCATCCTCCTCCCCAGTCGCAGCTACCTCCCCTCTCCCCCCTCCCATCCCCCTCTCACCCACTACTCCCTCTATCCGTCTCCCCCTCTACCCGTCTCCCCCTCTCAACCCCTCACCACCTCACACCCTACACCTGAACCCTCACCCCTCACCCACTCTCCCCATCTTCCCCTCTCGCCCTTCCCCTCCCTCTATATCTCTCGATATCTCTATGCCTCTCCCTCTATATCTATCTATATCTCTTTGCCTCTCTCTCTCTCTCTCTCTCTCTCTCTCTCTCTCTCTCTCTCTCTCTCCCTCCTTCCCTCCCTCTCTCCCTCCCCTTCCACCTCCCCCTCTCCCTCTCTCTCTTCTCTCTCTAGATGTTCCTTACAATATATATATATATAGCAAGAAAGGAAGAGGAATTACAGAAAATGATAAATACACTAGTAATAACAGGTAGAAAATACGGTATGGAAATAAATACAGAAGATCATTCGAATATCAGGCAAAGAAGAAAATCTGGACATAAGTATTGAAGGGCAGCCTTTAGAACAAGTTTCAGACTATAAATATGTACCATGGAAGCATCATAACAAGAGAAGCAAATTGTACGGATGAATTCAGAACTAGAATAGGAAAAACAAAAGCGCCTTTCAGAAGAAAGAAACACCTACTTACGGAAAATATAAGGGAAGATATCCGCAAGAGGTTCATAAAATGCTATGTATGGATTATAGCTTTGTACGGGACAGAAACATGGACACTAAGGAAAAATGACATCAAATACTTGGAAAGCTTTGAAATGTGGACTTGGAGGAGAATGCTGAAGATAAAATGGACAGATAGGACGAAAAACAATGAAGTGTTACGAAGAGTAGGAGAGAAGCGAATGATTATACAGACTATTGGAAAGAGGAAGGCAAACTGGGTTGGGCATTACCTGAGGAGAGAGAGTATGATTCGAGACGTGCTAGAAGGAAAACTAGATGGAAAAGGGGAAAGAGGAAGGAAAAGATTTAAGCTGACAGACGATTTGAAAGGGAAAGAGAGTTATCAAGATATGAAGAGGACAGCGGAAAAGAGGAGTGTATGGAGAACAAGGTTTAACTATGAACAATCACGGACCTGTCTACGAGCAGACTACCTATGATGATGATATCAAATGTACGTATATAGACGTTCCTTACAGAGGAGTAACATATAACATATTACATCCGACTAGAATAAACGAAAATCTTGAAAGAGTTCTTCCATGCGGCAGCTAAAAATTCGAAAGTGTTTAAACAAATTTTCAAGGTTTAAGCATTTCCGGATTTGCTACGGAACTGAATTTTTTTATAGGTAGAATTTGTAAAAAGGCAAATAGGGATTATACAAATTTTGATATTTTAATTTGCTTGGCAGTTAAAAATTCATAATCTTTAAACAAATAAGTGACTGTTTAGGTACTACTAGGCGAGTAAGGGAGCTGAAATTTTAAAGTTATTTAGAGCTTAGAATATATAAACGAATAAACATTACACTGTATGCATGAAATTGTTATTGCGGCCGTTAAAAATTATTTAAATTTAAACAATTAGATAAAAGTTATTTCACTTCTAAATGTGCTACAAATAAAAAATGTAGCAGAACTGTGTGGCATTATTAACCCAATGTGGAAAAGTATAATATTCTTAAAATTGCAAATATTAGTGATTTTTTACTCCAATATTTTCCATAAGGGTAAAACGAAAATCGGTGCACAGGAGAAATAATTTGAATTAAAGAAATATTTCCCATGATGAAATACCTTTCTGAAAAATTCATGTTTTTTTGAAGGTGAGATTAAATGCTTGCAGAATGCATGCACCTTCTACTGGTGTGTGTATATATATAATTAAGGAAAAGGAATGGTAATGAGAGTGGCAAAAAGGTGTTGAAGCAAGCCCAGCGGACACATGCCAAGTTGAGGATCAAGTTGGCAGGCTGATGGGGGCGTCGAAGAGACACAAATCACGCACACAAAAACACGTAAGCTTGGAGAGAGAGTAACTGAAAGTGACACACTGTGACAGTGTGATATGAGAAGGTTGATGATTGGAGGAGACGGGGAGTGGGAAGGGTGGATATATTATTATATAAGTATTATTAAGAATTTAAATATCACTCTTCAGGCCATTGAGCAAGGCAGTAGTTGCCAATCTGCGTGCCGCGACACACATTTGAACCGCAGCTGATTTTTAGGAGTGCCACGAAAAATGTTGTTTTGTACAAGATCTGCGGTTTGTAGGTGTTTATAGGTAATTTGGGAAATAATTTTTCCTCAAATAAATGCGCCAAATTAATGCATCCAAATGTTATAATACCCGCAGGTAATAATATAAAAACTTTGTTTCTAGGCCGAGTTGACGCGAAATTCTTCGAAAGGTTTCCGTGCTTACAGAAAGTTTATGGGCCACTGATATAAGGTGACTTAAATATACAATTTAGAATTTCGTGTGTAAGCATACAAACAAATCATTATTTTTCAATGTTCTCATTTAAATCGAAAATCATAACTTTAAATGCAATTATGTTTGAAAGATTTCTTCGCAACAGAAGTCCTAAACACAGCGTGCGCTCCCAACTTAATAAATGCGTATTTTGTAACGGAAGAGGTGACGTATGCTTCACGCTAGTGCGCGAGACGCGCTCTCAAAGTGAATATTCCGAGAATAGGACGCCGCAGGAGTCGACGCTCGCGCTTCCGAATTTTATTTTTAAGGAGTACGGGATGCTTTGGAAATCGTCCGGAGCATCATGCAGGTTGCTAAAATAATAACATCGACGAGGATGAAAATGTCGGTCGGAGTTTTGTCAGCCTAAAATCAGTGTAAATACACCGATTACGTAATTGGGCGAAGAATATCTTTCTGTTCGGATGAGGTCGAGTCGTCGCCGCGAAGGCGCATGCGTGAGTATTGCATGGATTCATTCTGTGCCGCCATTGATAATGTGTTCGCGCGTGATTTAAGATTTCGTGAATCCGCCTCAATGGAATGAGAGTGGCGTAGGAACCTCGTTTCCTTAGGGATGTATTTGCATCTCTACTAACAATCTAACGCGCTCTCGACGCTTTCCTCTCTGAGCGTAACGAAGTTTAGTTTTTACTCTTCGCAAAGATTTCCCATTCGTATCTCTAAAACAGCGAACGACCTTCGTATTCCGCGCTCGTTTGTGCAATTATCGTTATCGGCGAATTTGCGATGCAAAATGGCGGAGGTGACCGAACGGGACATAACTGCAAACTTTATTTTTAACGAGATGTACCATTTTATTGCAGGGAAAGTTCATTGGGATGTTCATTCGTCTTCCTTATTGCACAGCCTTTCTCGGGTATTAATTGCTAGTTGCATTTATATCATATTTACTCAATTTTCCTTTTCCAGTAAATTTCTAGCGGCCGCACACAATCTAAAACGCTAACAAGATAAGCTTTTATGGGACAGAATCCGCAGAGGTAAATGCCTTTCTCTCCCCTTGGTCCGGTTCACTTTCAAGTTTCGATCAGGGCAGTCAAGTTTATGGGTCCGCGAGCCATGAATCGGGCGGGGACTTGTTTAGAATCTCTGGGACCTCTCGAGCCAAGTATGTATATCGAATCATCGATTTTATCACTGGATGCATACAGACAATCCTCGACTCAACGAAACAGTTTTTTTTTCTTAATTGATGTTTGCTCTATGAAGGCTAAACGAAAAAATATACATCTGTCTAATATGTGGTATTTTTTCACAAACTTCCATTCGAGATAATCGAAGGTAGTGGTATAACATGGGCGTTATATATATATATATATATATATATATATATATATATACTTGGTCCCCAACTTGGTAAGTGTCCGCTGGGCTTCCCTCAACACCTTGTTGCCACACTCATCACTACCTTTTCTTTTCCTTTCTCCAATTTATTTTCCGTTTTCTCCATAAAACAAAGTTTCCTCGAAAAAACAAAACAGACCAAGCCCTCTTCAACATTTAAAATTTCACTCTAAATTATATTTGCACACTCTCTTATTGAAAACACCAAAATTTAACAATTCCATTATATAGGTATCTACTATGAAGTGATCCACTTCCATAAAAAGGACTGCCATTTGTTCGGGCTATTTTATGGGGAAAAATGGTAATGTTTTATGCACATGGTGTGGCTTAGGCAGTCTCCCGATATCCGAAAATTAAGCTGTAGGTCGTTAGGGAGCTGTTCCATTCTTGCACGTGACTATTGGCGAATTCGTTGGTTGGTCGTTACATTATGCGCTCGGGAATCGTCGGCTCGTAGGAGCCGTTTGGAGCTAATCAGAGCGACTGCGGTGGGAGAATGGGTGGGGAAACGATATATGACCTCTTTAACATCCATAATAAAAATACATTAACCCTGATTTTTCAAAATAACTGCCTTCTTCTGTATCAATTTCCGATTATTTCAGCCTTTTTCAATTTCCCTAATTATAATTCATGAAATTCCAAGCCATTTTTCAGAGCTTCAATTTACTGCGAGGACGATTTTGAAAACGATTTCACTGCTTTGCTTAGGTTGCCAGAATGGATGCAAGATTTGCTGTCACTGAGTGTTCTGACTCCTTACGCTTTCAGCCACTCACGTGTGCTGAACTCCACCCAACACTCTGTCTTTCATCCCCCCCTCCTCCTCTCTCTCTTTTTCTCTCTCTCGCCTCATTCACCTTTCTCAACGCGTCGTAATCCCAGTTTGCGAATCCCCGATATATCGACTTCCCGATAAAACATTGCGCAGCCGGTAGAGAAGCTCAAAGATAAGAAATTCGACCGAACTAGTCAATGAAGACGCATTTACATCCTTTGTATTTGTTCCGTTAAGAAATGTGGTATGATAGATCGATGGAAGTACAATAAATCGCAATTTCGAAGGAGTTGCGTTAATCCAGATGTATTTGCATTTTTGCATTCGTTTTTCTTTTAAATGAGCGGTTAAAACCTTTCATGTGATTCGTACAAACACTCTCGTTGCAGAAAATATGTCGTATATGTATTCATTTGTAATTACTATTAATGCAGAACAAGCAGATTGTTTTGATAATCGACAAAACAATCTTAATAATTATAAAATTCCTCTATTCATGGATTTATAGATGTAATGGGTCGATCTATGTTGCGAATTTGAGGTAAATAACGTATCACGGTAGATGTTCATTCATATAAATTTGAAATGGACCGTGAACAATGGCAGAAACACCCTTCAATATTTCTCGTTCAATTATAGTTATTTTTAATCTGTCTAGCTTAACAGATAACGTTTGTATGCGTAACGGACGACGAAGTAGGAATGGAATTTACTAAGAATTTTAACGCACGTATAAAGCATATTTGTTAGTTTAGAATGTAAAATAACCATTTTATTATTTAATTATATATATTTACGATAAGAGTATTCAAAAACCTAAATTTGAGACGAAAATGGGTTAACATACCCTGCACCGAACTGTTTTACTTTGAAAATAATTTTTCAACAGCTAGAGCGTAGACTATATCTATGAAAATGGAAAAATTTTCATTTTTTATTATCGATAATATTTTACAATTAGCGAGTCATTTGACGCACTGGAATATCTTCTCGCAGATATGCGCGTTCTGATGCCTCAATCCTCCTTTATTTGCAATAATTTTTAGATTTTATTTATCGGCTATGTGACGTTTTCATCGGAACGCTCTTGTATTACTTACCTTACTTTTCGCGAAAAAATAAATCATATCCGTCTAAGATCGGAAATATTCGACTGTCATTCTCCCTCCCCAATCCTCACCTATCTCAGCGTCCCTTAGAAAATCCGTCTTATTTCCCCTCCCAGCATCACGTGCGTGTGTGCAAGAGAGACACCCCCTTCAACATTCATCACTCCATCCTATAAAAACCACGCCATTCCACTAGTCACTTTACCGCGAGAGTAAAGAAAATAAAGAACGAAAGGCTTAGGTATTAAATAACGACATTTGGACCAGAATGGCGTAGTCCTCTACCTTCGCTTCCACGACTCCCTCTCCCCCTCCAATCTCCCACGCATCTCTCCCTCCAATCTCTTCCCTTCACTCGCCCTCCGCCCCCTTCCTACCTTCCCCTCCTCCCTCTCTAGCCTTCGCTCCCCGACCAGAATACGGATGCGATTTCCCCCACGCCCCTCCGCCCCGCCCCATCCCCCTCTGCGCCCTCCGTTCCCGCCCCAGGCCCACCTGACCTCATCCCAAGGCCACCTCTCCCCTTTCTCGTCCAGGATCACTTCCCCTCCACCATCGCACCGAGCTTTCTTGAAATGGCATCTTCAAACTTTATATCTTTTTGGTTTCTTTTCGAAAAAACTCATATCCCGCACGCGCAAACCTTCACCTTTGCATCCCTAAATGTATGAAAAAATATAATTCCTACCTCCCTCTCCCTTCTCCTCCACCCACCTCCCTCCCTCTCTCTATCCACCCCCACCTCCCTCCCTTTCTCTCTCTATCCACCCCACCTCCCTCCCTCTCTCTCTATCCACCCCCACCTCCATCCCTCTCTATCCACTCCCACCTCCCTCTCTCTCTATCCACCCCCACCTCCCTGCCTCTCTCTCTCTCTATCCACCCCCCTCCCTCCCTCTCTCTCTCTCTCTATACACCCCACCTCCCTCCCTCTCTCTCTCTCTCTCTATCCACCCCCCTCCCTCCCTCTCTCTCTCTCTATACACCCCACCTCCCTCCCACTCCCTCTCTCTATCAACCCCCACCTCCCTCTCTCTCTCTCTATCCACCCCAACCTCCCTCCCTCCCTCTCTCTCTCTCTATCCACCCCCACCTTTCCCCCTCTTCCTTCCTCTCTGTTACTCTCCTGACACGCTCTATTTCCTTCCCTCGCCGTGCAACTCCTTTCTCTGTCTCACTTTCTACTTCGCCTTTTTTTCTTTCTCTCTGTAAATACCTCAATCCTTATTAATATCTTAATTTGTTTGTTTTTATTGGGAAAACCATTTGAATAACTATTCACATCATGCAATGGCAGTTGTCGGATTTAGTACCATCGCATAAATAATAATATATAAAGGAATTAAGACCCCTAATCTAAATAAGAGGATGTATAGCGTTTTTATTGATATAATAAATTATTTTATGTGGCGTTGATTTTATGATCATTAACTTGCTTTTAAGAAAACCGTTACTCTGCGTTTTATTAACCCAACTTGCAGCGAGGCAATAACACTTTATCAATTTTAACTTGAATATGGTGAACCTTTAATATAAAATGCAAATAGGTAGCAATAAACTGAACCTTGAGAGATTTCAAAGCTATAATCTCTATCATATGATGTCGTACGTAGCGCGTGGAGATATTGAAACATTTTTCATCCAGTTTCGAGATTCGATCATTTTTTAACTATAAAGAGGAATTGCGTGCAATGCGAAATGTATTCTAAAATGCAATACATAACCGCGCAGAAAACGCTTAAGAGCGATTATTTTAAGTGACAATATTTTAAGTATTTATTTTCGATGAATAAATATTTAATTCGCATGCATATAGTTACCAAAATTATCCTGATCATAGTTATTATTCGCCCTTTAGAATTAAAAAATTGAAAGGAATAGATGAAATGGACTGTTTCAGAAAAAATACACGAAAAATGTAAGCAAAATCGGAAGCATTGTGATTGAGAAGTAGTTATGGAAACACTAGGAAAAGGCAAAAATACGAAAGAAATTGAAGGTGAGGGAAAATGAGGAGGAGAAAGAATGGACGTTCACAGAATAAAATATAAAAGTTTTTTCCGCCTTCCAATAGAATTGAAACGTACGATATGCAATTATACTACCTATTATTTATTAATTGGATCATTTTTTTAGTTTTCTGTCGTGAAGTTATTACTACTTTTGTCCTGAAAAGATACTGGATCTCACCTTACGTCTAGCTGCTATAAATCGGTCTATAGCTCTCAGATGTCCCTTCTATTACCCACATTTCTTGTTAAAAATATTGCAAAAATTTAAAACTGATCGATGATGTTTCAAAAGTACAGGAGTCTATTTAATTACGTCATCACAATATCGTAATGGACAACGAAAGAAAACTGTTAACAATCAGATCCTTTTATCAATCTTAATGCCATAAAGGACGAAGTTTTATAAGATTCGAAAGTTTAATAAGTTCCAACTTAACATCATCATTCTATATAAATAAATTTTATTAAAGTAATTAAATATTATTTATTAGTATTCATTGAATCTAATACTACTTCTGTAACAAATCACAGCTGATTTATCAATACTAAAAATGATTTATCTTTTCATTAAACTTGAATGAGATAAACATATTTGAATATAAATCAGCTCATTTGGGATGTGATGAATACCTAATTGAGATGTAGCGGCAAATACTAGTGGTAAAGATATCTCCTAAATTCATAAAACTGTTAGGAAACTACATATGAATCTCAGCAGAGAAGCCACCCGCAGCGGCAATTCAGCTATCGTTGCTCCAAAAACAATGCAATCTGTAAATGATTGTAAAAACAACTGTTTTTTAACCAAAATCGTATGTATCTGGTATGCTCAAAAATAACATGACTAAGATGTATCTCACTAATCTTTAAGACTCTAGTATACTAATGCTACAAACCATTTAATTATCCAGTAATTTTTCAGATTAAAGCGGTTGTTCTCATTTGTTATTTTACTTACAAAGTATTTTTCATAAAAAAAGCTAACACTTGAATTTTTTTCATTTTGTCGTCACTCCGGGAAAAAATTGTAAAGTTTAAATAAATTCACTGATAGGAAACCTCAAAAATATGCTAAGATATAGAATTCACAATAAATATCCAACTATCCCTAGCGTAAAACGGAGATGCTTAAATTACTCCTGAAACATCTATAAAGAAAGAACTTTTGGTATTTCCAGTCGCCATTCAGCAAACATCTACATAACTGAACATGTGCTGACGTTTTAAGAGATAAATTCCCTCTTTAAACGTTTAAGGGCAGATATCACAATCATCCGGAGCCGGGACACAAACGGCACAATTATCAGAGTCATCGGATGAAAAATGACGATATGTTTCTTTACGACAGGATAAGACCCCGAGACCACACATTCTACAGTGTGATAAGCTACTCTCGGAGCCGTGCGGTCGGAATTCTTGATGTGGGGAGGTTTTTTTATGAGATATTTACCATAAAATGGCCGTCACGTACGCACTTCAAATCTCGGATAGGTTGTGGCATTTATTATAAGCATCAACCTTCTTCCCTCCATTCTCTACCTCCTCCCCCGCTCGGCTGCCGTGCATACATCTTCGTCTTTCTTCCCTTCCTTTGCCCTCATTCCCCCCTCCACTACTATTCCCCCCTCCACTCCTATTCCCCCTTCCCCTCCTATTCCGCCCTCCCCTCCATATACCCCTCCCCTCATATTCCACCCTCCCCTCCATATACCCCTCCCCCTCCTATATTCCCCCTCCACTACTATTTCCCATTCCCCTCCAATTCAACCCTCCCCTCCACATTCAACCCTCCCCTCCATATTCCCCCTTCCCCTCCTTATTCCCCCTCCCCCTCCTATTCCACCCTCCCCCTCGTATTCCCATCCATCTCCTTTCCAAAATCCCATTTAAGGCGAGGCCAAACGGGAAAGAACTTAAAACCGCGGCGATGCGATTAAGGAGGAGTGGAGTTTATGCATAAGAAGCACATGTAGATAAATCCAGAGCCTGAGGGGATGATTCCGTCGCGTACCCTAGAAGGGGAGCAGTGTTAAAAAGCTTCGTACGGGTTATCGGTGGATCCATGCTGGTTATCACTTAATTTATATGCGAAAGAAGAAAGTTTTGAAATATACATACTTTCCTTTGCCATTGTGATTTCATACGAGGGATTCTTCAGAATAATGGGGATATCAACATTTTTTTGATGATTTTGTGTTTGCTTTCATCGGACTGACCCATATATGATTCCGGACGTTTATTCGGGTTTGATAAATTGGCCGCTTCCAGATAATACATAAACGAGTTCAAATTTCGAATCTGGAAGATCATTGTATTTGTTGTTATTACCGATGAGATGAATGCGAAATGACTTTTAAGTGTATGTGTTTTTGTGTACAAATAAAATATTTCCTGGCTACGAATATGACAATATTACTATGTTATTTCGTGAGTTAAATCATGCTTCCCAACGTAGAAAAACTCATACTATGCGTGCGATTACGTTGGCAACTTCTCAATCACAAAAGTTAAGGAATTTATTTGGCAAAATTAAACGACGGTTCAAGAATACGTTCTGCTAACTCCGCATTTTCCTTATTTTACTTCAAAGCCTGTGCTAAGTATTGTAAGAATAGCTGCACTAAAATCACAATAATACTGTTGTTGCTAGTGATACATAAGTAATAGATTTTATTGAAATTATGTAATATTTCCCGTCATAAATTTCCATATTTTCGGGTGTTAGCAGTAACATTTATAGGTAGTAATGAAAAGGATAGGAAAAATAGTGCACACTCGCTGGAGAATAGGTAACGAAAGATGTCGGAAAGACGCTACATCCTTTAGTGAGAGACAACCGCGAAATCGCACACACACACACATATCGTACGCTTGAGGAAGAGGAAAGGTAAAATGGGTGGCAACTAGGTGTCGCAGGATGCTATAAAAAGAGGTAACGTATTGTGTTAAGATTACCACCATTCGTTTTGCCTCGTGTGTTTGTCTGACACACCCAGCCGCATTCTTGACTGTAGGTGTCCACTGAGATTCCTGCGACACCTAGTTGCCACTCATACACACACACATATATATACATACATACATATATAAGTATAGAGCAGGGGTGGCCAAACTTACTTACCCTCGGAACCGCATTCGATAATCTTCTGAAGTTTCAGAGCCGCATGACACATTCTGTGCTCATAAATTTACGAACAATGAAACATAATCTAGGTCAGAAGTAATTCAGATATAATGCATGTCCCTTAAGCATCCACAATACGTCTCAAGTCATACTACGACTTTGTGTGTTGCAGTTAAAGACGTTGACATGCCTCTGAGTGTAAATTTAAAAGAGTCGAATACTAAATTAAAAGAGCCGCATGCTGTTCAAGAGCCGCGGTTTGGCCACCCCTGGTACATAGACTTGAAATCAAATCTGTTACTTAAAGGAGGAGCCGCGTGATAGCAAAGACTGTACCCTTTAAAGTAATATTTACAAATTTTCCGACGTCCATCTTCCGAAATCTTCAACCCTTGTAAAAAAAAAGTTTAATGGTGTCAACGTCCTTCTGGACCCCCGAGGTTTTCTTTCTCTCCGGATCCTATTCCGCCCCTCCGCCCTCTTTTTTCTCTCTCTCCCCCTCACCCCACCCTCACTCACGCGCATTCCTTCCTTTCTCCCACTCCCCCTTACTCTCTTCCCCTCCCCCCGCCGCAAGCCTTAATCCCCAAACGAAGAGAGGAGAGAGAGAGAGATGACGTCAGCTATCTCCTTCCTTTCACCCTCTCATCCCTTAAGCCCTTTCCAACCCCTTTGTTCCCACACCCTAGGATCGCAGCGCCGTCGCCTAGCCTCCTTCCACAAACCCTGACAAGCTCCTCTCAAATCGCTCCCATAACTCAAGCCGGGTATCTTTTAGTCCTCCCAATCCACCTCTCCCCTCTTCCTTACTCTTTCCCTCCTTCCTCCTCTCACTCTCTCTCTCTCTATATATATCTCTCTCTCTCTCCTCCTCTAGAAATACGAGAGCGTGCTCTCGCATGGGAGCCTCTGTCTCTCTCTATCTATCTCACTCTCTCCCTCACGGAAAAGGACACAGTGCTTCCCTTCCCCTCCCTCCCTCTCCTATTCTCCCTCTCCTCCACTGGAGACCCTGAATGGCTTCGAACCAATGGAAAAATAAAGGAAAAGGGCCATCTGTCCTCCATCGCTGCTCATCTCTCATCCTCGTGAAGAAATATTATCATCTGCCTGTCGTGGGTGAGAGAGAATATATGTATGTTTTGGTGTGTGTATGTGTGTTTATGTTTGTGTACATACATGCGATGAATAATTTCGGAATCGTAGGCAATCTATAAATCAAATTAGTTGTACCGGTTAATATTTTTAATTAAATCTGTCTGCGATAAAAATACGATCCTTGTTTGCAGTTACGCCACTGATAGAAACAAATAAGAGGGGTTGATTTTTATCAAGTTCATGCCGCAATGTAGGCGCTTATTTTTTAATTTTTCAAAGCTTCGGTTTAGGAAATAATACTAATAAGTACCACAAGATTCATTTCGACATTATTAGGCTTCGTCAACACTAACCCTATAAAGTTTGGGTAATATAAACACTATGTAACACAATTAATAGCATAAAAATTAAAAGAGCTCAAAAACTTGGAAATCTTCTAACGTTAAAGTAGGTCTGTGGACAGTGGCCTTGGTCTAATCCCATGATTATTATTTTATTTCGTAACTCAACACGTTATAACTGTTTTCCAAGTAAAATTTCCAAGAACATCAAAATACATTCTTCCTGCAATTAAACTCTTCGACAGAGCGTTTTTAATACATTACCTTTTCAATATTTCTTGCAACTACCGATTCCACCAACATCCATGCAAAGACTTATAACTGTTGGTAAGTCACCACTTATGATGGCTGCTTTATAGCAGAATTGCGAATCAGGTTTTTAAAACTTCTTATGTATATTGGGGAGACAGTTTGTCATTTTGATTCCTCACCTAGGGATACTTCTTTATTGGATGTTTTAATCTGAGTTATGTTTCCTAAGACCTTCATATCATATGCGATAAGGTAACACCAAATTGTACGTGATTTTACTTTCCAAGTCCTCTGCTTACTTTTTACGCCAGCATGCAAGCATAATTTTTGGCAAGGGTGCGGCAATCCGGGACCCACGAGCACGTTTTGTTCGTCACTACGAAACTAAGATATAACAAGAGAGGAAATATGCACGCTTCATGCAGGCATACATGCAACGCAGAGACGTTCTTCACGATTTATATAATTAAATCAACAAAAGAAAAATATTAATGGATTAGTAAAGTGCATCCCAAAATGTGACACGCGGATCCCAGGGGATCCGTGAGGATTCCTCGGGATCCGCATATAAATTTCCATAATGGCGGATACTAGTGTACGGGATCAGAAAGAATGAAGATATCCTTAAGAAGACTGGCGGAAGGTTATTGCCCAAATAATGTCTTATGAATTGCTTTCCTATGGCGCTCAGAATATCAATATTTCAGTGCCTTCTATCAAAGTGTAGTGGTTTATATGGGCGAAGTTTATGAGCATTAGTTGTTCACCACTTTCTGAAAATTCTCTATTCTAACTCTTTCTTTAAAACCCACAAAGAATCTGTACCCACTGTTACCACCGATATTTGTTTTAGTTTCAAGTATGACTCGGAATACCGGCTGCGGAGCACTATGTTAGATTTCAGCCCAAAAATCTGCGACAGAAAGCGGAAACAATCGAAATACGACAGTACTGGTGTGTGGTTAGCGTGAACATATTTTCATTATTTTTTTTCTAGCTTATCACTTGGCAAGGACTTACTGTTAAACGATTGCCACAATCGCTAAAACCTGTTTCGAATGAAGCAGTTAGCATTGCAAATTTCATAGGAGCCTTAATTTTAGATTGTTTAAAATCCTTTGTGAGGGAATAGTGATTGAGAACACAATACTATTGCTGTACGGAGAAGTGAGATGCTGAACTTCGCCTCGAAGTACTTTAACGGATATGCTGAAAGCGCTAGGTTGGGATACCTTAGAGATTAGACAGAAAATTAACAGACTAGGAGGAGTATTTCAGGCAATAAAGACAGAACGGACATGGGTTGATTTAAGCAAGAGACTAGATGATCCAGATTATATAGGTAGACAGGATCACTGATACAAAATTAAGCTAAAGAAACAGAAGAGTGATGTAGGGAAATACTCATTTATTAACAGAGAGGTAAAGGAACAGAAAGATTTGCCTGAGGAGCTCTTCAATCACTTACCAAGAAATGTAAAATTATTTAAAAGAACATTAAAAACTCTAGCGTAAATAATGGTTTCCCTGCATTCAATGTACCAATGTGACGAAGGAGTTAGAGGAAGTAGTAGATTGCTTGTTAGGGCGAAGTACGGCTGGGACTCAAGAGGGCCCTGGTACCATCACGGTGGCCGTGAAGGTCTAACATGAACCCTGAAATGTCTGACTCCAGAGGTTATTATTATTATTTTTATATGTGTGTGTACTTGTTTTTTCTTCTATATGTAAGGTTTTTATTGTATAAAAATTTTACAGGAATCGTTGCCGCCAGGGAAAATACCTTCTTGCAGCGAAAACAATGACAATATTATTGTAAATGTAATAATAATTATTATTATAATCCGCCCTTATTTGATGGAAAAGTTTTAAAAATTTAGACGATCAAAAGATTCGGTATGTATGCCCGAAATGTATTTTCGATATAAAATGTAATATAATTCGAGAAATAACGAACGAGGCTGCCTTCCGAATACTTTGTGTAAACACATGTTAGTAGTAATTGTTTGGAATTTGATGCATGTTTTGTATTATGTATAATGAGTGACTCGGCTGTGTATTTATTTACGTTGCCACCTGGTCAGCCAACAAACTTGCAACTTATTTTCTTAAATAAATAAATAAAAACTTGGTAGATAATTTTAGAAAGCTCTCAAATTAAACATCTCTATGGAATAAAAAAGTGCTGCAATTTTTATTGAAAAAGACAAAAAAGATTGGATACTACGAAAACTATTACTAGACTGAATGCGTGAAGGAGAAGAACTTGGAGGATTTTTCCACTCTCAGGCAGTTTCTTGAGGAGATGAAGTGCAAATTAGATTGTAATATCCTGAGTGACATTGTTTGGCATCTGTGTGATTTAAGTTGTATTTTTTGAGATATTTCGCTCTGTCAGTCGTGTATATTAGTTGGGGGCGGAAAGCGTTTTCATTGGTAAGGAAGCCTGACAGTTTCTCTTTGAAGGTTTATGGGAGTATCAATGGCATTACGGCGAATTTTGAACTGCAGCAAAGATATAACGAAACCTAGCTGGTAAACTTCTAGGGTGGCTTCAGCCATGAATATCGAAATTTATGCAAAAGTGCCGTTTTCATACTTCTGTCATTCTCAACTACATATTAATTGTGAGACTAGATTTTCTCGTTGTACTGCCACCAAAAATCAGTAATCTGTAATAGACTTAATGCCGCACCAGATGTGAGAATTCAGCTCTAGTCCAGCATTCAACGACTTGAGACGAAAAAAACAGAAACACTCGTTGTACTGACCGTGAGTATGTAACATTGCTCTTGTTTTATGTTTACATCACGTTTGAGAATTTTGGAAGAGGATCCGCGAAAAGCTTTTGGGGCGAAAAGAGATGCGCGGCAGAAAAAGTTTGGAAAACACTGGCTTAGTATAATGGCTGAAAACTGAAAAACGATAAGTCAGATATGATGCCTATGCAATGTTGATTTTGTTATACACAGGCTTATTTTCTAATCTGTTGCAACTAATCTAACAATAGAAATATCTTTAAAACACGCCTCGCTTGAGTTCAGAGCTGTGATGTATTCTTTACGGTCACGTTCATTCCTTCGTCGCAAATTACCCATTTATTTCCGATTGCAGTCGCTCTGCGCGTGCGCATGGAAAATAAACGTATTTACGTTCATTTAATCGTCATAGTTAATCCATTGCCTTTTACTCATTAATGCTTCGTGCTCAGGAAAGGAAATTAAACTTATTTATTTAATTATGACAGTTATTGTTTATTTCAATCATTACGATGATTGTTTTCGTCAAGAACAATTAAAAACGCATGCAGTAAAATGTCTAAGTACAAAGTGAATTAGGATATTCTTCTTAGATTTTCTTAAAAACTGCTACTCTTTTGATAAAAATGCATTTGCAAGAAATATTCAATATTACTAAATCTACAAATTTCGTTTGAAAACTTTTTGTATGAGTAATATTATACGATTTATTACGAAAAGTTCATTTTTTTATTCTCAGTCAAGTCGCACTCTTGATTAGGATATGTAAACCGTTTATGTCATTTACTTATTGTTTTAGTTCAGAAGTCCTTATTACCAAACCTCGCGAAAATCCGTCCAATAGTTTCGGAGATGAAACATGCGGACGAAAGGGCGGACACCACCTGATATTTGGAAAAGAACACCAAAAAACTGATCCTAGAAATTTAAAAAATTCATACTTCTTGTATAAAACGTGCTCATAAAAGTTTTCCTAAAGAAGTTTTAACTCATGAAAATGCGATTGCTTTTTTTTCAAATTTCTAAAAGACTATTCATTAAATGTCTCCTTTTAGAATAACATTCGCTCAGTACGAACAAGTGCTGTTTCCGTCTCTTGCGATTTGCGACCGATCCTTTTCACCGACAACATGTATTCAGGGCGTTTAAATAAGGAGACTTTAGTAATTTATTCTGTTACCTAAAGATAAAAACTTTTACTTCTCAAAGATAGTGAAAACTCAAAATATATTCAATCTTCCTACACGTCTAGTATTACTATTTACCGTTAGATGGCTCAATGAAGCGGGCTCCTAATTTCAGTAACATCAACTCTGCTCTCTGTCGCGCACATTTTGAACTCCGGCTATTTTCAAACTTCGAGGCGCCATCCACCGAAATTGAGAAAAGGAAGAGCGACGGAGTCTTGTTAGTCCAGATCAAGTCCAGAGAAGGTAAAAATTTACATTTGTGTCATAGTAATATTATAAGACACACATGAAAGAGTTTATTCAAACTACTACAAATCAACACGACGTGTGTAACTGACGTAAAATATTTCCGATTCAGTGAATGGAACTGTCAGTACCTTCCTTATATATTTTGAAGCGAATACAAAAAATTCAGATGATTACAATCATTAGTTTATACCTCGGGGTCAGTTTTAGTCAGACCCAACACTTATTTGCATCATGCCATAACCTACCCTTTTTTTAAAGAAATTTTCTTTTCCCTTCGTGCCCCTTCGCCTATTCTGTTGTATTCTCTCTTCTGCAACCTCTTTCAACATGCTTTTGCCTAAATTTGACCTACCTACTCCTTCCTTTTAATCCTCGTCATACTAATTAAGCTCCGCTCTTCCCTTGCGGTATTTAAAACTTCCTTTGTTTTTATCACGGTTCAACTATTATACTCCAGTCCACACCAAGCCTACATCTCAAAATACTCTGATTTGCTCTCATTTTCTTTACCCATAGTCCATGTCTCACTCCACTATATTGAATGCTACACTTCATATCAACACTTTCACTAACTTCTCGCCTCATCGCCACAAAAATATCTCCGCCGCACTTTCAATTCTCGTTCTGAATCCATTGGTAATTCTTTCATTCTGAGTAGTAGTACTACTTAAACAGGCGATAGCAGTGGCGGATTTGTAAATTTCTCGTCCGCTATGCCAAATCATTTTTCCTCCCCTTTTTGGCGCTTTTTTCCTAAAATAATCGTTTGTGAATATAGTTTTTCTGTCCACCCGTCCGTCTGCAGATCATAACAGTTAAATTCATCAAAAGTCTGCGTAATATTAATTTTTTATTATTCCCGCCCTGAAATCCTGTTTTTATTGCCGCTCTGAAATCTCGCCGCCCTAAGGCCATTGCATATTTTAGCCTAATTTTAAATCCGTTACTGGGACATAGAATAAAAACGATTTCTTAAAATAAATGTCATTTATATAGATAATAATTTTATATGCATTAACTTCATTTTATTTACAACATTATTTAGAATATTTTCATTGAACATTTGTGTAGCTTGATCACTTACTAGTTCTGCAAAAGCACTTTGGTTATAGACGTTATTCCATACGACTTAGTTGGGGATAGAACCACTTTCCAGAATGTCCACTTTCTCGAATACATCTATCCTAAATGTCACTTTTCAGAACTGCTCATTTTCCTGAACGTCCATATTCCCGAAAGCTACTTTCCCGAAAGCCCTGTTTTCAGAAAAACCTTGACTCGAAATACAATTATTGGTTGAAATTCAACGATTTTTAATATAGCGTACTAGTTTATTTCAATCGACAAAAAATTATACTTTAAGTATATTAGCAGAATTCCAAGATTTGTGGGAAAAACTGTTAACTAATGGTTAAAATTCAAAAGAATAATTGGAGCGATGTTTTAATATTTAATTTATTTCAAACAACATTCTTCATAATGAAAGGATAACTTTGTAGTTTCCACAACTTCAACAACTTTCCACATCCTTCATGTACAATCATTTCCAAAATATTCCAAAATCTTGAGCGGCGTCGCTTTCGCGGCAGATTGAATTTTAACTTCCTATTTACGTGAATGTTATGTCAGTCGGTGAATATGTGTTCCTGTAGTGACGCCTACTCATCCTTCAGAGTTTATCTCTTACATATAGTTTTTCCTTGCCGATAACATCTTTGTTAAACTTCGAGTATCAATTGTTGTCACAACCCGCATACGTGTAATATATACGAGTGCATATATTACCTTAAATTATCGTAGAAGTTTTCGCGAAATTACGTAATCCTAATGGGACTGGGATTTGGTTTTTTTTTCTTATATAACCGACTATATAGAGTAAGAGGGAGGGGATGTGGGGAGAGAGATCGTAGGGAAGGGATATATAATGGAATGTTCATAGAGAGTAAGGGAGGTATAGAATTAGAAAAGGACGGGAGGAAAGAGATAAAGAGGGCGACGGAGAAAAAGAGGGAGAGCTATGGATTGGGACAAGAAGGAATGAGAGAGGGGGAGGTGAGACAATAGAGAGGCTGAGAGGGAGGAAGAGAGAGAGATGGAAGGAAAGAGAGAGGAAGGGAGGGAGAGGGGGTTGGCGAGAGGGAGGGAAGGGGCTCATCATTTAGCATTCGAGTATATTACTGATTTTTCATATCGAAATCAAATATATTTGGAATACTTTTATCATAATCCCGTCATATTTGTTATTGCATAAAATACGACGTATTCTTGCGTATCGACCGGAGTTAACAAAGATTATTCCGCGTCTTGGGCGATCGTTTCAACGTACTATTATAATTCGCCATTGCTATTTAACAGTCATTCTGCATCGTGATGATAGCGTAAGCAGGTCCATGGAATTGTTTTTTGTCCATGTGAGGGGTTGTTGGGGGAGGTTTGAAGCAAACTCGCTCCGTAATTAGTTGTAATAGTAGAAGTATGAGTGGATTTACGAATTTCGAATCGACGATTTCATAGGTTTAATCAAATTCCACGGTTCGATAGTATTTGTTACATAACGAAAAAAGCGAAAGTGACAAGGCACAACTCTCAATACCAGTCGAGATATATGCGTTTAAAAAAGCAAAAAAAGAACACTTTTTCAGAGTTTCTTCTTCCATTATTCGCTACTTGATAGCATTCTCCGTATCTTCCACGTTAAACACCGACGTAAGAAGTCGGTTAGGCTGACGGAATGCACGAGATTATAATGTGGTACATCTTTTTAAAATTCATTGAATTAAATTGTTGTTGCAGCCATCATCATTTCGTTTCACTTTGTTATTAAGTGAACCTCACTTTCACAGGCGAGTCGTAGATAATTGCAAGATAAATAAATCTCCGAACTATGTGTGACTGCTCGGTTACTCATGCAGATTTCTGACTGACTTCGTAAACGTTTTTGCGGGAATTAATAGATAGTTTAATTTTTTCGTACGCACGAAACATTTGGAAAATGAAGGAAAAATGATTATGTATGACGAAGAAATGAACGTAATTACGTCTATTTTCTCTACGTATACACAACGTTTGTAAGTGAAAAGAAATGGGTAATTTACGGCGAAGGTATTACGTGAGCATACAGATTATATTACAACTATTCGATTAAGGTATGTTTTAAGTAATATTCGATTGAATTATTAATTAAAATTGATTAGGAAATTAGTCGGTGAATCGAAAATTCGATATTTCCTTGGCATCACTACTGGAATTTCAGTTCGTAGGCATTATGCTAAATTTTCTTTTTTTAAATGATTAAATAAATAGTAAAGAACGCCTCTGCCTCGCATGTCTGCACGCATGATGTGTGCATCTTTTCACTCTTCTTTACTCACTCCATACGTAGTAAAGGGGATAGTTTTATTTTCATTAAAATTCGATTTCGAGATTTCAACGGAAATACACGTTTTTAGGTTCCCTGAACAGGTTTTCACCATTTTCTCGATTATGTATATGAGTATTTGCGTGTAAGTGAGAAATATTATGAGTGCTCTAACTCAAAAACTATTAATCTTGTCGACGTGAAATTTCATATATGATATGTTTGTGGTGGTGGCGGAACATTTTCCCATATAATTGTTTAAGTTTAAGAGATATCTTAAAAACTAATTTTTTTTCTGCCACCATCACACCTCCTTTCGGCGACTATTGTAGACACTTTACGCTACCGTCTTACTAACGCTCCCTTTTAGGCTGGTTTCCAAAGGAACATCTTTTGCACTAATGGACCGAATTTCATGAAACTTGGTATGAGGCTCGTGCTGCCAGGGCCCACCTCCGGGCCATATTATATTTGGCGAAGATTGAAGTCCCGAGTTCGATTCTAGGAACGTTTTTTACCTATATCTTTTACATAAGAAGTCTCAAATCCATCGTGTAGAGATTTTTTCTTTAATACATTAAAATATCTTTAAATTGTGATGTCAGAGCGAGGTTTGTAGTGTTATAAGAGTAAAAGAATGTAAATTCTAATTCTCATCACTGAACTTTGATAATTGATCATATTTTCTTGAATGTCTACAGAATCCTAGCGTTTTAAATCGTATAATGCTTTGCTCACTTTGTTTACTTAGAATTGCTTGCAGGCACGAGTTCCCGGATTGTGGATGGTACATTAGGCGGCACGTATTTTTAACTAGTCAGAAAAAAAAACAAATTGGAACTTCGGGACATAGCATGTTTTATTGATCAACAATTGTCGTACTGAGTACGGGACATGATTCATTAAAGGAGGTGTTTGAACTGGCGGCCCCCAAGATTCAAACACAACAGACATCTTCTGAACAATGATTGCCTCGTTCGTTCGAAAATTCCCGCCGTGTTGCGGATTGAATCACAAGCAGCCTGGACGCGAGAGAAAAGGTCTGCCTCTTGACCGACTGCATTTTCATACACGAGGTTCTTGATGTGATCACAAATAAAAAAATCCAAATGATTGAGATCCGGGGGTGCGCTACCCAATGGACGGGTTGCCTTAACACCGGGTGCTTAGGTACGAGATCACCTTTTAACTCGAACAGGAAACTGTTCCAAACACAGGGATCGGATGTTTCGCACATCGGCCATTTTGTCGGTATAATTTAGGTACACCCTGTATAAGCGAGGGTGCAAGTGTACAACTTCCCCTAAAATTCACCTGGTTGGTGGATCACAGGGGCAATGGGACAGGGCGATAAGGAACAGTTAGGAAGCTAGGGTTGAGAAGTAGGGCCCTGTGAAGCTTCGAGATTCGATGAATCGGCAGACGATGTATCGACCAATGAATTTTTGATATGTTCTTATTAAATTATTGGTCTAATTTTAACCCTCATAGTGTAATACTCTAAATATAAGGTACTGGTGGGGGAAATTTTGCCATTCGGTTCATCCTCCCCCCTGCCCCCAGGGTACAAAAACCAGAGCGGTAGAAATATGGACCAGTGTCCATTTATGCCTTTTTAAATGTGCAGTGTATTTGTAGTGGTTCTTGAATCATATTTTTTTAATAAAGAAAAGAAAATAGTAGCATTAAATTATCAATAATTATTGAGTAAAGTATCATTCACATAAGAAATTACTTGTAGGTTTTATGTTTTAGTGTTTGCAATTATAACTTCCACTTAATACAGACCTACGACATTCTGACGAATTTCTTTGATCTCGAAATTTCTCCGCTGTGACCTCACTCGGCTCGTTCAGACTTCAGTTACAGTTTTGCCAGTTTAGGCTCAGTTGACGCAACAGGAATGGAAAATTAGGATAATTAGGTGTTATTTTCTCATCTAACTAAATATTTTTTTAAATAAATATAATATTTTTTGCGATTTCTTACTTAAATTGTATCTTTTATTCGAATGGCTGTATCATTATTTTTTATTCATATCTATCAATTTCGGAATTCAGACCCTTCAACCTTTCAGAAGTTTGATTACATTTTGGAATTAGTGACAAGGCATTCGAGTGCAAATTGTGTTGTAAATATTGTCGTCGCAAGCCAGTGAGCACTTATGGGCACATTTGAAAAGGAATCATCCGTCGGTGCACAGTGAAGCAAAAGAAACAGATGCGAAAAATAAAGAATTGAAGCGGCCTGAAGAAGAACCATCGAATCCCAAGTCTAAAAAACAGACTACCATGACACATTTTATGAGAAAATTAATTGATTCAAAAACAAAGCAACAATATGGTAAAGCAGTGTTATACTTGATTGTGACTGATGGAAGACCATTCGAAGCTGCTGAAGCCACTGGGTTCAAGAATTTTTGTTCAAAGTTAACGCATGAACTTACTATCCCCCACATCCAACAACACTTTCACGCCGCCTTGATAACCTCAAAAATAGTTTGCACGAGAAACTCAAAGCATCTCAAATCAAAAATACACTATTCACGACCATCTATCACCTTCGATCATTGGAAGGCTAGCAATGGAAGCAATTATTTGGTTATCACATTACATTACATCATCATGAATCAGATTGCATATTCACAATCGCGATGCTTGTCGTTTGTGAACCTAGAATTTCTGAATGCTGACCACACCGCGGAATAGAGATGTCTCGAGTCCTCTTGTTTACTTTCTGCAGCTTTCGATAAATGCAGCCATGGATGTTCAGCCATTGATAATGAAGTTAATTAGCCATGTACATCCTATCTCTGTTTTGTTTATTCTTCAACAATTGGCCAGAGCGCATTAACAAAGCATCAGATTGCTCAAAATTAGGGCGAGTCACGGTCACCACTCGATGGAATACAACGTACAAATTGCTTGATTGGGTGCAAAGGAATTATATTAAAATATCTCTTGCTCTCATTGAATGCAGTTCGAAACGGAATTGTGCTAAAGTCCCTCCCGCACCTCTGACTAATCAACTGAAAGAAACCCTAGAATCATCTCCCCCGATTCTCAAGATAACAGCGAAGGCAACATCCATCTTTAGCTCCGAAAAGTCTATTACCATTAGTCTCATTATTCCCTGCATTTCGGTTTTAAGAGATGAACTAACAGCAACATCAGTGCCTGGTGTTAAATTGTTTCGTAATGAATTCGTGAAGCATTTTAATAATAGATTTGACATTTCCAAAGAACACCTTATGGCTGCAACATTTCTTGATCCTAGATTTAAACTCGTCTTATTCACGAAAAAACAAGCGAATACTATAAAGCATTTTTTGGAAGAATTCACTTCAGATGTAGGAGATGCTTTCTGGCAAGAAGAAAAATACGAATAGCTAATTGTAATATATATATAAAGGTTCTAATACTGGGTATATAAAATCAAAGCAGAAAAGTACAACGTTTTGGATACTATATTTTTTTAAATTAATGACTAACAAAAAGAAGCATCGTCAAAAATTGACGAAATGTCCACACTTCAGAAGAAAATACAAAAAGACACAAAACAATCTGTGATGCACCGCGATAATGACCCATTATTTTACTGGAAAGAGAACAGTAGAGCCTATCCATTTTTGGCAAAAGTTGTTGAGATTTGTTTGCAATTCAGGCTACAAACACTTCATCAGAATGGGTAAATTTGTAGGGTGGCATAATGTTATCCGACTTGCGACATTCTATGTGTAATCATAATACCGGGATTTTGATATGGGCAAAGAAGAAGATAGATTTATTATTTAAAATTTTAAAGAATATTAACTTTGTATGCTTTATTTTAAATAAAATGTGCCTTTTCTTGTATTTTTTTATTATTTCAACCTATATGCTAATTATTATGCTATGTATATTAGATCACAAAGCCTAATACAGTTTTTCTGATACGGTGTGACTAAAACATCCCGCCACTCTGAGCATTACTTGGGTTGTTTATTGTTTCTAAGTGACCGTTTTTGCTGTGTTTTTTAAATATTCTTGACACCAAACAGAAAAAACAGAAACTGGATAGCTAACTAGAAATAAAATACTTCAGTCTAGAGAGACGTAAATGTAAAAAAAACTGGCCGATTCGAATATTTTACGGAGATTCGATTTGAGATTCGATTCGTTCCATAATTTTAGATTCGCAGGGACATATTGGGAAGTAAAAGGTCTCACAAACAAATAATATTAAGTTAATGAGAGTATGAAACAATTAGGTTAGGGTTTCATAAATGTTAACATTTTCATTACTGTTCAATGTCTATTTTCTAATTCAACCATTCAAATTGACAGCAACATGGAAATTTTGGAAATATAAGTTTTTCGGGAAAATAGCCAGCTCAATAAAATGTGGATTCTGGAAAATGACTTTCGGGAAAATGAGATGTTCTGGAAAGTGGGCATTCGGAAAAGTGGCTTTTGGGAATCTGGTCATACCGGAAAATGGTTTTCCGAAAAGTGACCTCCACACAACATTGTTGCTATCTAATTCCGCGACTTCTATCCAATCAAGAGATTTCCCACGAGAAAGCGTAACATAGATTTGACCAGGATGAATATAATATAATCACATTTTAATTGCATATGAACATTTTCATACTTGGCAAAGTTAAACCTTACTATCGGGGGTCGTGGCTGTAATATCGCGGAATATTTCTCGTTTCCCATATAATCCAATGCAATGTATGTAGTTTTGTTAAATCAGCAACAATGAGAAATCAACTGACAACGAATGGTTTCCTCATTAAAACACGTAAAACATTAGTGTTCAAATGGAATCTGTCCATTAAATCGACTCGTATTTGAAAATCGATGATAGGAAAATAAATTTCCTCTTTTAGGCGTTCTTCGGATTACGCCCCAAAGTAGCGCGTTTATTTTCAGTAATTTTAAAGTGCAAATAAAAAATATGCTGCACCCATTCCCATTATATTCATTCAGATGGAGGAATTATACGGTCTTGGAATCGAACCCTGGCTGCAATTTTACACGGTGATTGCCCATACTCCTCTTTAGGCGTCATTTTATTTATTTTTTAAAACGTTAAAAAAGATTCAGTCGTTTTCGAGTTAATCGACATTCTTTAGGATTGGAATACAAGAGCAGAAATATAAAATTACCAAATAGAAGCTAATATAAAATTTTTAAATGAGTAAAACATTCCACCTGTTCCAGCCTTAAGCCACTGTAACCTTAACCTGTGTTTCTCCACTCTTGGTTGAAGTCTTTAATTTTCTTCCTACAAATATCCATTCTGAATATACGAATATACCTATTAGCCTTTTCATTTAAAGACTTAAATTGCATCTGAAAGCCCTTCTCTGAATTGCTCAAAAATTCTTTATCATTTACAAAGCTACCTTCTATTTAGCCAAAATTTTCCTATGCATCTTTCAACATTTCATCAATATAAATATAAAATATTTCTGGAGACAGTCGGCAGTCCATTCTCACTCCTCTTCCTACTTTTGTCAAATCTGAATTTTCCTTCTGCTACACTTACCTGTTAATTCGGAATCATGTTAAATTATTGATTAAACACCTATCTCTCCAGTATATTCCAATTTTCCACCACTTTCGTTTGAGTAGTCCATGAAACTCTATCATAGGCATTTTCAAAATCAACATAGCACACAAATACATCCTGAATGTATTACATATTTTTTTTAGAAGTCTCCATCCTTGCTTGTCAGATAATACGTTAAATTAGACCAAATCAACCCATTAGTTTCTATGTCTTTTTATGAGGAAACCGGCATTTGAGCTCGTAACTATCCATATGGTTTGTTTAAGAATTGGAATTGATTATTTATGACTATACTAATTTTCCTTCGTCATGCAACACGTATATACGTTAACGATCTCCGAATCAGAAAGCTCCATTTCTATTCACTATATGGATTTTATAAATTGAACAAATTTCTCGATTAATTTTCTCAGCCAATATTTACGGAATTTTTAATACATTCTCATTCAATTATTTATTAACTTCGTTATTTTAGAGCAATCGCTTACTGAACCTTAAATAAAAATTTAAATTTAAGAAATATTAATATTTCTCATTATTTTCAATTTTGAATTTGCCCGGGAAATAACCGATATAGAGGTTTGGATATTGCCTAAGGGATAGCAGCACAAGTTTCGTGTTTGACAGCAGAGACGTGCGGTAAAGAGTGGAAATACTTGCAGAAATAGAGGGAAAACCAAATTAAGAATTCCTATGCGTAACAGGAATTATTACTATCTATTTAAGTATAAACGTTTAGCATATAAATTTCACGTCACGTACATTTAATGATTATTAAAACCTTTTATAAGTTTAGATTATGAATTATATATACGTTTTCATAGAATAATCATAATTAATTATTATATTATAGATAGGGCTATGATTTTTCGAGTTTTTCCCAAATTTACCCGTTATTTATTAAATGTTTTAATTTAATATAACCTGTTTAAACCCATTTTAAAAAACTGTTATTGATTGGCTTTAATTTAAATCCCAATTTCATTTAATTTGATTAAAATATTTAAAAATCCGACAATTACCCACCGACTGTGATTTCATTTTTCACTTTAAAAATCAATTCCCTAATTATAGGATAGTATACCAGTGTTCGTTCTTCGCGGTTTATTTGAATCTTCCAGATGAGACCGAGTACAGATATAGACTGTTGTAAGCTACAACCAAAAAAAGTCGATTCAACATATATTACACGAACTTTCCCTTAGAACCAACCTCGGACGACAGAGTGCAGGCAGAAGGAAGCGAAAAAACCTCATTTTTTGCACTAGAACGTGTATATATATATATATATATATATATATATATATATATATATATATATATATATATATATATAATATAATATCTTTTACGATTACAAAATTTCCTCTAAATCAGGGGTCCCCAACCCGCGGCCCGCGGTCCTCATGCGGCCCCCGAACCAATTCTGTGCGGCCCTTGGTCTCCCAGAAACTAAATATTATTGCAACGTTTTACAAGAGTTTGACAGCGTCGTCTTGTAGTAAGCTAATGCGAATACATGACCGCTAAGAGCCTCGGCGTTAGATTCCGTGGCAACTTTGTCCTATCGGCACGTCTTTTTCTATCTAGACGTTGGAGAAGTGGGAGGGGGAAAGCGAACGCACATTGGCATCCGCTCTCAACACAAGTGAAACATTGCATTTATAGCTAATCCAAGTACGTAGATACAAAGACGAAGTATGGGATAGTAACGGGGAGTTATATCCCGCCGCCTCCAGTCAGTGCCCATCGAGACATATGTCAGATGTGTTTTGCAAAGTCTTGACTTCTTCCCTAGTGTCTTGTGTCTCGGTGTGGGGGATTTGTCGACGTTTTTTTTGCTTTTGTTACTTTTACCAGTTAATTTTGAAGTGTATTTGATGATTAAGACGGCGGTAACCAACACTTTACGAGTCCAAACCGAGGTATTATTTTGTGTGCAAATGAAGTTGTACGGAAAACCACGATTGATGTGTGTGATATGATGTAAGTTTTGTAGATTTGTAGATACTGTTAGAAAAAAATCCCACAATAGAACAATCGTGGTATCACTGTAATTATGTCAATTGATGTAAAATTGTTTTTGCAATAGGTTTTGCAGCTTTAATAGAAACTAACAAATTCTGGTTTGCGCTAAACCCCTCGTTTTTTACGGACAAAATTTTGTTTGTATGACCACTTGAGTTTTGTTGCATAAAATCTTTCCACAACGTGCGCGCTTGCGCACACGCATCGAACTCGAAAAAGTCGAGGCAGATTTAATGCGCGGTATGTTAATCACTTTTTACATCATTATAAATCAAATTATTTTTTAAATAAATACACAATATTGTTTTATTTCTTTTTAGACTGCTTCAAAAATGTATAATTCAAAAATTATGCACCCTCTAAAAAGATGACTTCATTAAATTCGGAGACAACAAAAAAGCAAAAAATATTAGACGAGGGTCGTCAGTTCAATGATCTTTGGACAAATGATTGTTTTTGTTTTACACCAAGACAAAGCGATTTTTCTGATATTCCATGAAAGTTTTAATAATTTTAAATTGATCAATATTAAGAGACACTACGAATCTCGTCATAAGGAATACTCATTGTTGCATGGAGACGTACGACTGACAAGTGTAATTCATTTAGGATATCTATGTACCAGCAGAAAAATTGTTTTAAAAAGGTTGTAAATGAAAAATTGTCAGCTGTGTGTGCTAGTAACAACGTGGCTAAATATATTTGTGATAACGGGGGACCGTTCACTGATGGCGAGTTTCTAAAGAATTGTATGTTAAAAGTAATGGAGGAAGTGTGTCCTTACAATTTACTTTGTATTCAGAATGTGAGTTCATCCTCATCTACCATTACAAGGCGTTTGGAAGATTTGGGAGAAGATCCTTATACTACATTGACTGAAAGGGCAAAGGAATTTCAGTACTTCTCTTTGGCTCTTGACGAGAGCAACGACATAACAGATACTGCTCAACTACTAATTTTTATTAGGGCTGTTGAATCAAATATTGTGATTACGGGGGAGTTGTGTGCACTGCCAAGTATTAAAGACACTGCAACTGCAGAAAATGTATTCTTGAAAGTATCCTAATTTTAAGAAATCTTAATCTGAGTAGGAATAAATTAAAAAGTGTGTCTACTGACGGCGCAAGAAATATGATAAGGAAAAAATCTGGAGTAGTTGCACGAATTAACGAAGAAATAGTGAAAGTTAGGCTTTATGCAGTAAGATTATAAAATTCAAAGATGTGATGAGTGTTGTTGTTAATTTCATCAGGTGTTATGAACTGACTCACCAGCAGTTTCAAAATTTTCTCTCTGATCACGCATCATTTGAATTTAAGATTACAGGGCAAAGGAGAGCTAGTGTCAAACATGCTGAGGTGAAAGCTTTTGAGGGGAAGTTGAACATTTTGGTGAAACAGTTTAGTGAAAGTAATTTTTCGCACTTCTCTTGCTATAAGGAACCAGCATCTGACAAAAAAATGGTTTCTCATTTCACTGTAGAAAGATGCACTAAAGTACTGAAACTCTTGCGGGAAGAATTCAAGAACAGATACGGAAATTTTCACAAATATGCAAAGGAAATTAGAATGTTTCAGAATCCATTTGAAGTAGTAACATAGGACTCATCTGCAATATATCGGATGGAATTAATTGATCTGTAAGCCACTGGTGCTTTTAAAGACGCCTACAAAGAAAATAATATTTTGAATTTTTATTCAGGAATACCGGACAAATTTGTGAACCTAAAGACATTTGCAGTTGGAATATTCTCCATTTTCGGTAGCACATATATTTGTGAATCAACTTTTTTCAACAATGAAAACAAACAAGTCAAAGTGTAGGACAAGGCTTTCAGACGATCATTTGCTTAACTGTATCGAGTTTGATTCCAGAATTGCTTCCTTTCTACATTAGATTATACAGAAATAAGTGTAACTTATTTTTACTCGAGATTTAAAAAATAGTTGTAGCTGAGATAGCAATTCGATACGTATGTGGTAAAGAGGACTAAGGTTATTTTATCATAAGAGGATTTTTAATCTATTTTGAAAAATTCAGCTTATAATTCGGCAAAATATAAAGTTATACAATATGGACAAAATGCAATCGTCACATCAACTATCCGCGTTCATAACGAATGTTATCGTTTTGCTATAAATATTATTTATTGGTATGAATAACACAAATGCCTACTGCTTCCTTATTCTTTATTATGTCATGGGTGGCCGAATTGAATACAAGATTTCGTCGAAGCCAACACACATTCCCCAAATATTAGACATAATTAAGTCTAAAATGTGTACATTAATTTCTTTGTTTTCGTAGCCGAAAATATCCAAAAACTAAAAGTAGTTGGTAGCCTAATTCCATTATTATATAATGTGTTAATATATTAATTTAGTATTCTTTAAATGAAATTTTACTTTGGAATATCTTACGCTCAAATAAATGAAAAGGATGGCGCACACTCTTAAAACTCATTTCGAAATAATAGTATGAAAATCCATTTCTGATGAGTCAAGGTTATGACTTTTTTGTAATATTCTTGATTCTATCCACCCTCCAAGTAGCAATACATACAAGTATAGGTCAATATAGTTTCTGTGATGTCGGCGTTTTTCGATACAACGTGATAAGAATGAAGTCATTCCTTCGTCCACTTCTACTGTGAAGGGTCCAAGATCGTGTTTTGCGTGAATTTCTCTTGATAATTTTTTTGTCATTTATGTTTCTTTATTTTCATGAACAACGCCAAATTTACTGTCTCTTATCAACTAGATAGATAGATAATAGATAGATAGATAGATAGTTAAAATTTAAAAATCATAACTTAATGCCAAATTTGTATATTTTATCTTAAAAAACTTCGGCTAAGAAATAAAAGTTTAGTCCTCAGCACCACTTTCCCATCATGGTTCCCCAAAATTAATAGTGCGCGTGGAACGAGTGGTTCTAGTAATAAAATCAACCCTGTAAATCTCAGCTTCTTTTCTTGAGACATTCAGTTACAAATTCAATTCAAGTAAGTTTACAGAAATAAGGACGGGTGGTCTGACAGGCAAGCAGACGTTACCAAACAATAAGCGCTTTTTATGAAACAAATAGAGTAAAATTATTAATAATACGACAAAAAATAAACAAAATTCGCAACGCAGGCATACCTTTTATAAAGGCCGTAGAAATTATAAGAAAAATTAATCACCATTTAGGTGTTTTACAATTCTAGAAAAAAGCAAATCATCAAAAAACTATTTTTAATATAACTCCTTCTACGCCTTTCTGACTGATGATAGGCTCGCCTTCTCCGTTTTTGTCGATAACGTATACCTAGCAGTGTGCGGCGAAAACGAGTAGAAAGAACTCACTGGTAGAGTTGGTAGAGAGACATCCATTTATGTGGGAATGGAGAATGGCACATGAAAACTAAACAATTGTCCATTCAGCAACGGCGCGAGGATTAGACGCGTAAAATGGAAGGAAACCAAAATCAGCTGTTATGCCTCGTCGCAAGGTCCAGGAGGGACGGAATGGGGGAGGGGAGGGCGATGAGGAAGGCGCGGTCGGCAGGTAGCTCCCCTCTCCGGGGACCAAGGCTGTTCTTTTGTTTACTTTATTATTTACGAATGAAAATGTTTACTTTTCATTTTTATTTTCACGTTTTTTGGGGCAATTATCTGTTTGCCTTTTTTATTTTGCACCTTTTTCTTTTTTATTCGTTCTCTTTTCTTCCTAAAACCACAGTAAACATTCATTCACAAAGACAAAGGAAAGTTATAATGGTTTGCCTTCTAGCGAAGGAGTATTTCCATGGGTCGTCTATATTTGCTTTTTTTGCCGCGTTATAGATTTAAATGCGTGTTTTCAGTGGATTAAACTTGAGGGACTTCTCATAGCGCTAGTAGTCGTATGTCTTCGGAATGTTGTGTGCAGCTCGTACGCTAGAACGAGCTGTTTACGATGTAGTGCAGTGCTTTATTTGGAAATGATTTAACTTGTTTATGTTCCCTTTGTCGTGTTGTTGATAAACCTTACAGCAGGGTTTGCCGAATGTGAGAAAGATTAAGCTGCATTTTATCGCTCCTTTTGAATTTAGTCAAATAAGAAGTAATCTTCTCATCTCGCTCGCTTTTGCTACCACCTGCTGCACGTATACACCACATGTAAGTTTTTGACCAAAGTGTAACCATTAGAATTTGTGTGTGGAATGCATAGGTGTCTCTGAGTCTCGGAATTTGAGGTGCAGAGAAGGAGCATGCTTTCGCTCTCTTGAAAATCGTCGTTAACACATTTTTCCTGCGTTGATTTCGACCTTCTAAGTCTGAGCCCACTTTTTAGGAGGCTAGCATGGGCTTGGATAGCATTGTCCGCAAACCACGACTGGAATGAAATTGCTCTGAACGTTTAGACTTGAGTTAATGGAGAAGAAGGTATGCCATTGTCATACAGATTGAAGAGGGCTGGATTCAATATAGGCCCTTGGGAAACGCTACGTGAAATCCTGTTGGATAGGAGAGTCGGCCATCTGAGGCTACTCGCAAGGGCCTTTGGAGGAGGAAGCTCTTGCATAGCTTTTGAAAATGGAATGGAAAATCCATTGCGGTTAATTTAAGTAGCAGATCTTCATGACACACGTGATCGAAGGCCTTTACAACGTCCAAAAAAGGAATTTGGAAATGTTAGTCTCCTCCAAACGTAAGATTTGGTGTGAGGAGAGGTCTTGAACCGGAATTCACAGTAAGCCTACCCATATCATTTTAAATATCCCAAAGTCTTCCTTATTCCCTATTACTGTCTATGGGTTCCGACAACTTGAGACGCAAATGTAAATTCACTTAGAGAAGAGACATTTTCTTAGAAATTAGTTATGTATGTGATATCGCGGTAATTCATGATAGAATGCCATAATATTTTGTGAAACGTGAGAAAGGTAAATTCAAGTTATGACTTGGCAGCTATTCATTTTTCAAAAACCAGGAATTTATACATATCATCTATTTAAAATGTGAACAGTTTCAAAAGACAAAATGCAAAGATCGTATTATTACTGTGGCTGACTGTTAGTTTGCAGAAAAATTTTTCCCGGAAGATTTCACACAAACTTAAAATGTGGAAAATTTTCCTTTATTTGACCCTGCCTGAGGACGACCACCTGTTAATATTATGTGCAAACATAAATCCCAAGCTTTTGGCATAGTCCGAACAATGACATGGTTATGCAGCAAACCAAAATTTTCGATGCAAGAACTTTAACTGATATGCTATATGCTAAAGGTCATGAAATTAGAACCATACCCTATGTTCAATATAACAGAATTTTACATGATAAATACAATAAGTAAATACAAATTTAACTATGCTAGACAATTCGAGACAGAAACTTGTCTCTTGGTCAAAGTCAGTTATATTACACCAGATATAATTACGTTAATCCCTTCAAGTTGCTGATATAACAATATCCAATGCAACACAGTATAGTGTCTTCAGCTGCTTGGTATACTACTGCCCACCCGAAGAAGGAAGTCAGCGATTTCCTAGAATGCTCGTACTTGGGTGAATCACAGTACAACTCGTGAGCGCACCGAAGGTCTCCTGGCCTCCGCTTGTCGGACTAGGAGGTCACATGACGTCGGTGGAGGAATATTTCAGCGGAGGGGGAGGGGAATGACGTCAGGCGGGCCTTTTGAAATGGTGATTTAGTAACCGTTAATTGGTTACTTCTTTGTTGCCCTTACATAACCGAAGGAAAGAGGAAAAGTTAGGAAGGTGAGGGGTACTTAGTGTTTTTAAGGTGGGCAGGTACTCACAGAGCGTGACACTCCCGGCTAGACGAGGACAACTCATCGGATCTCGATTTGTTTCATCTATCGGAACCGACGAAATAGGGGGAGGCTAACTCAGTCCCTCTTTCTCACCTATTTCGCCTCCTTTCCTTGCGGAACTTTCGGCCCTGAAAAGAGGCTGATTTTTCCTATTTGTGCATTGGCGCAGAAAGGGCTCTTGCAGTTTTCCCATCCTCTTGTGGTGCTGAAAAGGGCCTTCGGATAGGTGACCCGAAAGGGTCTGGTGGTTTCTTAACCTCATTTGGTGAAGTGCGAAGCGGGGGGAGGCAAACAGAATCCCTCCTTCTCACCCGTTCGCCACTCGTACCGGTCGCGGCTCTGTCTAAGAGCCTCCCAGTTCCCTGGAAGGTCCTCCTTCTCGCAGGGCCTATGGAAACTCACCTCTCTTGCAACTAGGGATGGCATCGTCCAACCCAGGTGGTGCTCCTCTGAGCATGACACTGCATGGACAGCACAGACGCAGTATGTCTTGCGGCGGGTTTATAGCCTTTAAAACCCCGGATGGGCAGGTCAAGTACGTCTCTCAGGACTACCTGAGGGCGATGCAAACTGCATTCTTCCTTAAAACGGAGGATCCAGGCAACCTCCAAAATACAGGGCGTTCTTCTCGTAAGGATAGCATGGAGACTGACACGGCAGGCTGCTCCACCGGTCAGTCCTCCAGCAAGAGGGACTCGGTAGGGAAGAAGTCAAAAGAAGTGAATGCCAAAAGCCAAGAGGCCACTCCCACTGTTGGGAGTACCAGTGCGTCTACTCCGGCCCCCTCACTCCCCTTGATCATCCTGATCATTCTTCCACCACCAACACCAGTACCTATCTCCCAGCTCCAAAGCCATCTGAAACCGTGGAACCTGAACCCATGGATACTTCCTTCTCTAGTAATAAGAGGAAGCTCGAAGAATCGGCGGAGGACACCCAGCAGCACGTACGTGCATCCAAGGAGCCTGCCACCCAGGATGCGGAACCTACTGTGGCCCTCAAAACATCCCATCCAACCCCCTTCGGTGAAGGGCCCATGGAGGCTGAAGTTTCCCCATCAACCTGCCCTGCCTCCTCTGCCCACAAGAGGAAACTCTCTGCCTCTCTTGAGAACTCCCTCCCTCAGCAGACCCTTGCCCCTGACGTACTTGAAAAGCAGGCTGCCCATTCTGCTGTTGAGGAACCGTTCCAGGAGGTGAGGATGAAATGGACCGAGAAATCTAAGGAAAAGGCTGTCACCTCGCCTCTGGGTGGCAATCAGCCTAGGAGGCCTAAAATCAAGCCGATCAATGTGTACGGCATAAATAGCCGCCCTGAATTCATCGATGCCCTTAAGCAAAGGTGTGGAGATGAATTCGAAGTAGCCATTCGAAACGTCTCTACAAGGGTCATCGTTCCGTCTCCTGAACAACAGGAGAAGGTTATCCAGCTCTTGGAGGAAAAGGAACTACATTACTTTTCCCAGCCTGTCGAGCAAGCCAAGACATCCCGGCTGCTGATCAGGGAGCTGGCCAGTGACTTTCCTCCAGCAAAGGTAGCTGCGGGACTGGCGGCACTCGGGATGACCGTCAAGTCCGTCAAGCACATGGTCCAATCCAAGGAAGGTACCATTGAGCCTCAGAAAACCCGTAACTTTATTGCTATCGTTGACAAAACGCCTGGTATCCCCCCTGCACAAGGTCACTCACATCCTCAACTGCAGGGTCCAAGTGGAGCAGACCTTCTACAACTGCCGGAGGTTTGGGCACTCCTCTCTTGGCTGCAAAATGCAGCCAAGGTGCTATAAATGCGCAGGGAGCCACCGATCCCGAGACTGTCCCAACCCGCCGACGGCGCCAAGGAAGTGCACCAATTGCGGTGGTACCCATCCAGCCACCTACAGGCAATGCCCTGTATATCTTGAAGCTCTCGAGAGGGCGCAGTCAGCTGGCGCCAAGAATGATCCTGTCCAGCGGAAAGCAAACTAGGGCAGAACTATGACGCCTACAGCTGTCACCAAGCACTCTGCCAAAGTTGTTCCGGGGAAGAACTTTGCAGCAGCCTTGGCCAATAAGCCATTAGCCCCACCTGACCCAGACCTCCAAAGGAGGACTGAGCCGGCCATTCCTACAACTGTTGCTAAGCAGGTGGCACCACAGGGGGTAATTCCTCCCCCTGGTGCGGGAGATCAAGACCGATGCCTGGGAGGAACAGTTGGCAGAGGTGTCCCTCGCTAACCATTCCATCTGGCGGGTTTGTCGCGGTCTGAAAACCACCCAGCGGAGGGATCTTCCTCTCACAACCGCTACTGGGCTTGCCTGCTCCCCCAAGGAAAAGGCGGAAGTGTTTGCAGAACACCTTGCTGGCGCCTTCCGCCCAAACCCCTCCACTGCTGACCTGGCGGATTCCGAAACGTCGGTGGAATCAGCCATGGGAGAAATTCGGAACTCAGTTGAACCTGATTGGAACTTCTTCCCTCGGAACGGCACCGAAAAAGTCGTTGCCGTGATGAGGAAGCTACCCTCGCACCGCTCTCCAGGCGATGATTACATCAGCGGTGTTGTGATTAAACAGCTCCCTGTTGCCGCAGTGCAATTTCTTACAGTACTGTACAACGGCTGCCTAAAGACCCGGTACTTCCCTGAGGAGTGGAAAATGGCAAAGGTAATTGGAATACCCAAAGCGAACAAGGCTGCGGGTGTTGTCGGAAATTATCGCCCCATATCCCTCCTCAACAATTTCGGGAAGATATTCGAAAGGCACTGCGGAGACTCCTTTCCGAAAGGAATGTCATCCCTGGAGAGCGGTTCGGTTTCCGCAAACAGCATTACACCACGCATCAGCTTGCCAGGGTCGTCGACTTCATCACAGACGGATTTAATATCCGGCATAGGATGGCGGCAGTTTTTCTGGACATTAGCCAGGCTTTTTATCGAGTCTGGCATGAGGCACTAATGGCCAAAATGCTGTGGGCTGGCATGCCTCTGCCTATAATTTTCCCTCCTGAGGTCCTACCTAGGGAACAGAAAATTCTGGATGTGCTGGGAGGGAGAACAATCAGGGATTCGCCCGATCCAGGCGGGCGTTCCCCAAGGAACCGTCCTAGGCCCAGTACTATTCAACACCTATAGCCACGACTTCCCCAGGGACCACGGGTCTCGGGTCATCATCGGCCTCTTCGCCGATGGCGCAGCCATCCTTGCCAAATCCGCGAATGAGGCACAGGCAGTCAAATACCAGCAGAGGGCCCTGGATAAGGTGAACGCCTGGTACTGCAAATGGCGAGTTGCAGTAAACCCTTCCAAAACTGTCGCCGTCATGTTCCGCGCACTACCGAGGGCACAGCCGGCAGTCACACTCTCCCTGCAGGGACACGCTATCCCATGGTCCTCCGAGGCCAGATACCTCGGAGTGACCATGGATAGAGGGCTGATTTGGCGCCAGCACATCTCCGGCGTGGGAGGGGCTGGAACAGGCGCAGTACGCAGACTTGGCCCTATTCTTGGTTCCAAGGAAGTCACCCTGGAAACCAAGGTTAGGCTATATAGGGCCTGCGTACTGCCAGTACTAACTTATGCCTCGCCGATATGGTCCGGCGCGGCACCCACGCACACCAGGAAGATCGCCGTAGTACAAAACAATGCACTACGGATGATCTTAGGAGTCAGGTGGAGGAGTTTCTTCCGAGTGACGGAGCTCCAAGCCACAACAGGTGTGGAGCCTATAGAACGCGTGCTGGAAAAGAGGGCTCGAGCGTTCTATAGGAAGACTGCCGGCTCCCAACATGCCCTCTTACGGCAGCTCTCAGGGATGCGAGTGATGCCCTGGGACGGGTTTAAGCGCCCGATTGCGTCGATGGGGGCTGAATTCGCCCCACTGCCCAAGCGGCTAAGGCGGCAATAAATCCTGCCGCCGCTAAAATAAACCTGTGTCAACAAAACAGTAAAAATAGCTCAAAATCTGACAGCCTTATAACTCAGCTGGCAGCCTGGTAGGAAATGGCCATTGCCTTTCCTAAACCCAACTCCTGTCGCTGTCACAGAGCGTGTTGTCCTGGGGCGTGGCGTACTGAAATCGAGGCCATTATGTCATGCAATAATACGAATAAGTGCCATCGGATACGATAGGAAAAGGGGGGGGAGAAATCGCCACAGTTACGCCACGTTTAAAACCATAATATAGCATTTGGAATTGTAAAACAGTCATGAACTGCGAGGAAATATTGTCATACCTTTTGTATGTATGAGTGACGACCAGATAGACGTGAACAAACATAAGTTTGATTGCTGATACAGGTTAAAGAGTTACTAGTTTCTGCAAACCGTGTAATTATGTTAGCAGATTTTGTAGTTTCCATGGGATCCGAAATAGAGATAGAGTTTATACTCATTTAACATAGTGCCTGCTTTATTCGTTTCCAATGGAGAATTCTTTTCAAAACTCAGACAAAATGTCGAGGCGAAGACAAGATCGATACAAACATTTCTTTAAAAGTACGAATGCTCTCCGATTTTGCGGTTTTTCTTTGGATATACATCGTTGAAGTGTTCGAATTTCTTTATGATAGTAACATGTATCAATCAAAGACCCAATCAAATGTTGATTATTTGAAGATACTAAATGAATAAATCTAATTTAGACTGATTAACGAACGACCTAAATCATGCAAGAAATAAGAATTAAAAGTTGTTCTTTTAATGTACCGATTTCGCATTTTCATCCCGAATATGGGTTGTATTTGGTCGACAATATTATGCGGTTAATAAAAATATAGTGAAATCTTGCATTTTAAAATCCTCTTAGGAGTAATACTTCCACATTTGAACTTTTAGTGTCTATTTCTGTTCGTACTTCTATTTTCGCTGAAAAACAAAGAATTGCATTTTATAAATGTCGCTTTAAAGAGGTCATAAAACACAAGGTACTAGCGCTGCTTCTCCTTTACTGCAGTTGAAAAAAGCATCGCAATAATTTGGAACTATTTTTATTCATGCAAACTGAAATATTTGCCATTCTGTACCATTTTAAGACATTCTGGTAGTTCTGTGAATGAGGACGTTTGTCGCGAAATCGAAACTTTGAACTGAATACGTGCGTTGGTCATACAACTCTCTAGCACCGCGTAACTGTAACGTTCCCTCGTGCCGTTGGCACCACACAATGCTGTCACAATAGAATTCGTATGTTACCTTAGCTGGCTTCCCTTCCTGGCTACAGCCGACTGACAATCAGATATTTTTTGTAACAAAAGACGTGATACGTGTTCGTATTGCTCGGAGGAAATTACACATTTTTAACGAGATTTAGCTTCGAAATTCTACAACCGATTGCAATGAGTGGCTGATAATTATAAACAGCTATTTATTTTTTAAATGTAAACTAAAAATGATCCATATCCTTTATAGAAGAGGCCCCAATCCACGGCCCGTGGGCCAAATACGGCCCCGGAGAGCACTCTATGCGGCCCGCAAAGCTATGATGAAAAGAAAATTTGATATAGACAATTTAATATTTTTTAGTATAATTATCGTCTCAAAACCATTTGCGGTGGAGCATGAACACTTGTTATTTACTTAGACTTGATTTTCGCTAACATGAGACCTCCCTTGGTAACTTCTAATGTAAACACTCATCCGGCTCGCCGAAGCTCTCGTGGCTTCCAATGCGGCCCTCCGAAGCGCTCACAACTACGAATTCGGCCCGCCATGAAAAAAGGTTGGGCTCCACTGCTTTATAGGGTTAATCATATGGAGAAAAGTTCCTGAGATTGAATTCGAGTCATTTACCAAAATTAAGATATTTAAGAGTACTGAGTTAAGGAATATGCTCTGATACGGAATTTCCATGGGAGTGAGGGGCGTGGCCTTTTTGGTGGCTGCGTGTCTTACATCCAATCATTAAAAGGACATGCAGTGTTTCTATAATAAGTTTCTCTACAATATGCATTGTTTCAAATACTCAAACAATAAATACTATCACACACCTTGCTGGGTTGAGAATGATTAAATATCGCGATAGGAGCTCCAACTGCAACGAGATTATGTCGACCGTAATGCCATTTTTAAGTACTTTGGTTACGGTGGTTGCGGTTATTTTTAAACTTGAAGATATTCAGCGTTAAAATGGGATGCTGTTGACTAGCTTAATTTTAGTTGAGTTATTTATGTCTGTTAAAAAGGAATATCGTAGAATTCCCTGTGTGAAGGAAAACCAGAGGTATCACGATTAATAGCGTTCGTCTGAGGTTGTAACGAGAGCGCAAGTGCCTGAAAACCCGAAAAAATTATAAATAGCCCTTAATTACATTGAAATAAGCCCTCCGGAATAACTTATGAAACAAATAATTAAAATAAGGATCACAATTACAGTTTATGATAAAACGGTGATGAATTTAATCATAGGCGGGCCATAAACAAATTTCAAGCTACACTAAAGAAAGATTATTTTTTAAATGCAATTTTCAAAATAAAAAGTTGATTGCTACATGCGAGTTTCGAGTTTTACGGAATAAAATTTTTCGATTGTAACTTGAGAATTTTATGAAATATGAAGATCAGTAAAAATGTAATAATAAAAATATTAATGCAGTAGAAAAAACGAGTGATCACTTCGAGAGTCTCTAATAGTTTACAATAGGGCGTAATTAAGATGCACTCCAGGTGCGCAACATCTAATTGATCTAACGACGCCTCTCTCTCTGTCTCTCTCCCTCACTTCCTTCCACTTGAATGGACCACTTATATATAACATTAGTTGTAATGATGGTTATACGATCACCGAAATACGTAGTGATTTTTTCTGCATTGACCGTGCGTACATTAACATTTCAAATATTTCCTTATTACCGAGTAATACATTATGCTTCCAAAAACAGGAGAGAGTAGGTATATACGGCATTATTGATCAGAAATATTTTCGTCCGATTCCCTCGAACCTCTGCGGCCTGTTTTAATATAAGCACGCTATGGAAACGAATGGAAAGGATGGAGGACATCGTGGGCGAGAATTGAAAAGAGGGGAAGGGTGTTGAAAGAAAAGATTTAAAGAGAACCGAGAGCGGAGGAAAAGAGGGGAAGGGGGATAAATAGTAAGAAAGAGGGAGAGTGTGGGCAAAGTTGAGTAGAAAACGCAGTGATGCCCAAAGGCCAAAAGTCGATCCTTGGGCCGTGAGAAGAAAATTCCGCAAAAAGGGCTCGAAATGCGCTTTCGGCGTTGCTCTTTTATTTTTCTTCTCGGGAGTTCGGTCTGATGGATATTTTTCACGTCGAGATATACATTCAAAGCCTTCCCTTACCTCTAGATGGAATAAAATTGCCTGGGACCGCGAAATTCAGTTAATCTTTTCTCAGCCAATCAGCAATCCCATTCATTCCTCCCATTAAGCTCCTCGAAGGACTCGGAATACTTTGGAAACAGCAAAAGAGATAAACCGCCAATGATGCACGCCGCCTCGCCCCTTCGTTTGTCCCTCCCTCACTTCTATTCCACCACCTCCCTCGCTCTTCCTCCTCGCCACCTTCACCATTCGGCCATTCTCTCCGACCTCTCTAGTCCAAGATTTCTCCTTCCCCTCCATTCCCTCTCCCCCTCCCGCCGCTCCCATTTTTCCCTATCTCACTCCCTCTTCCCCTCCCTTACTCCCTCCCTCTCTCCCTCCTTCTCCCCCTCCATCCCCATCTCCTTCCCCTCCACTCTTTCCTCCCCTTCTATCTTTCCCTATCCCTCCAACTCATCCCCTCCCTCTCCCATCCCTCCCATCTTTTCCCGATTCACTTGCCCACTAGACCATCCGTTCGTCTCTTCTTTTGAGCTCCTCCTTCCCTGGCCGAACGAAATAGAGCTGAACCTGGAAACCTAGTACAGAATAAATGCCTGCCAAAACAAGAGAAGTTCTTAATGGAATTCGATGAATAGTGTGTCATTTAAGGGGGAAGGAATGATAAAATTCATTATATTAAAATATTCCAAGTTCTCGAAAATGCATAAAACCTCAAAAAATTCAACATTAAAACGATGCAAGACGAAGGCGGACGACCAAAGCAAGTTTTCAGTTTGAGATAATGGCGACAATTTCAAGATAAAAATCGTCACTTGTAGCTATGGCCGCAAATGATTCCATCTACATCTACAGTTTACCCTGCAAGCCACCGCAAGGGTGTGTGGCAGGGGGTGCATTAACACCAAAGGGAAAACTCCAAAATTAGGTCTGGGTTTACGCCCCTACGCGAGGTTACCCTTGATCGCAAGTTTTATTCTGCTCAGCTATCGTTCTAGGGAAAAATGAGCCTTTGTATCTCTCCGTCCTACAGGCTATCTCTCTTATTTTAGGAGGATGGTCCATTCTACTGATATAGGTGGGAGTTCTTATTATTTCTTCGATGTCGCTGGAGAAAGTACTCGTTCTAAATCTTTCAAGAAGTTTTAACTTAGCACGTGATCGGCGCTCAGCTAGTGATTCCCATCCTAAGTCCTGTATCAAGCCTGTAACGCTTTTATTTCTATCATAAAAATTTTTGACAAATCTAGCAGATTTTCGCTGCACTTTCTCTAACTCGGCGATTAATCCTTTCTCGTACGGATCCCATATGCTCGACGCATACTCTAGCAGCGGTCTAACTAAAGAAAAGTAACATGTCTCTTTGACTTTTTCTTCGCTGTTACCTACTATCCGTTTGATGAACCCCAGTTTCTGCTTAGCTTTCCCGGATATATTTCGTATGTGTGTGTCCCACGAGAGGTTACTTGTTAAAATGACACCTAAGTATTTGACGGATTCGGCTAACTTTAGATGTACGCCTTCTATACTGTAATTCATCGCCTCAATTTCTTTGTTTCTCCAGAATCTCATGACGGAACACTTACCTAAGTTCAGCTCTAATTGCCACTTGATCAGCAGGACTGTTAATCTCTCTATAAACTACCGTATCATCCGCGAATAACTTGATTTTACTTGTAATAACCTTATCTAAGTCATTTTCTTAGTGATGCATAGAAACTCTTGTAGGATAAAATTCGAAGGCTAAGATTGAGTGGTAACATATAATCATTTGTCTAATTCCATCAAAACGTCTTTTCTTCAATCGCGCACTTTGGCAACTGCAAATTTTAATGAAAACACATCAGAGAATCACCACGGAGTCATTATCACCGGGCAACATAAAAGAAGCAAGAGGATTACATCATTAGTATGGTCAATATAATCTTTAACAATACATCAAGGCATAATCAATCATTTTATCTCTCTTGTAGATATAATTTCTTATGAAATTTCTACAATTACCTCGAGCGATATGTTATTAATTATTATAGAAAGTATTATATTTTAAGTTGCGATATTCGTTTGTTATTAATACGAGGAATTTTTGAACGCTCCGTTACTCATCTTGGCTTAAAGTTTGCTTATATATGCATACCAAGGATTATTCTCTGAAATTTGCTCATAAAAATAAATATATGCAGCGGAAAATTAATTTCCATGACGAATTTTAAAATTATAGCACAACAGGTGTCAAATCAATGTTGAACAACCAAAGGTCCCTTTGCAATTTTTGGGGCTCTAAAAACAAACTATAAGCAAACTCCGACTCCTTATTCATCTAGCTAGCATGGAATGGACTCCATTCGAAATTGAGGCGAAAGTAATGGTCTGTTCACGACGTGAGAAAAGACGGAAGGAAATTTACTCAGACAAACACCACCACACGATTCCTCCTCGAAAATTGAGATGAAAATATTCATTTTTGAAATTTCGACCGACCCGTTGTTTTCGCATAAAACGCGATTAAAATTTATGCATCATTTATGCGTCATTCAACCTACCACAGTGTTGCCATATTGCATAAATTTTAATCGCGTTTAATGCGAAAACCGAGTCGGTCGAAATTTTATCAAAGAACATTTTCGTCTCAATTTTCGAGGAGGAATCGTGTGGTGGTGTCCGTGTGCGCGAATTTTCTTCCACCCTGTGTGTGTGTGTGTGTGTGTGTGTATATATATATATATATATATATATATATATATATATATACACACACACAGAGTGAGAGAGTCCACAAAGGACTGTTTGGAAGGGAAATCATGGAGGAGAACGGAGAAGAAGGGAGAGAGGAATGTAAGGGGGGAGAAAATGGATCACAGGGGAGTTGGCGTACGGGAGAGACATTCAGGGTTTTTAGGAATTGAACTCCATCAGGGACACCCCACTTCAATCTCACTCTCTCTCTCTCTCTCCATCCACGGCCCACTCGCTCCCCAAATCGTCCCCTCCGCCCCTTAACTGGTCCCTTTAACCTCCCTTCCGCCCCTTAACCTCCCCTCAAGGCTCCATCCCATCGAATCCGGTTCCATCAGGTAGCCATCCCCCGAGACGAAACTCACACTCCCCCAGACTCCATCTGTCTTCGGACTCTGCCCTTATTTTCTCTCTTCCGAATTCCGCCACTCCCTCGCCCTCCTCAACCCCTCAGCGCCACTCTGACCCGCGCAGCCCTGCTCTTCTAGGCCCTCTCGACCCTGCGCTTGTATCTTTTGCTCCCATACGTCCCTCCTCCTTTCCCCCCACCTACCTTCTCCTCTTCCTCCTTCCGACCCGTTCGTACCTTTCCCTCCCCCACCTACCTCTCTCTCCCTCATCTACCTACCCTCTCTCTCCCCCCTCTCTCTCCCCCCTCTCTCTCCCTCTCTCCCCTCTCTCTCCCCATCTACCTCCCCTCCCCCCCCCAACTACCTTCCCTCTCTCTCCCTCATCTATCTCCCCTTTCTCTCTTCCTCACCCACTTACCTCTCCCACCTCCCCTTTCTACCCATCTACCTTCCCTCTCTCTCCCCATCTACCTCCCCTCTCTCTCTCTCTACCCCATATCCCCCCGATCTCCTCCTCTTTTGCCCTTTGATTTTCGTGAAACTCTTACTTCTTCGTGCTAGCATTTTCCTCCACCTGGCAAGTTTGAATCGAAAAGTATTTTCAAAACTTCATATTGTAAATACGGCCACGTAAATTGTTACGGGTAGATAAAGGATAGCGAATTTAAAAGTTGTATTTTTCTAATTGCTATTGATATGAAAATTCATTACATTATCTCTTGATCTAAATGGGACAATGATGAAATGCATTCATACCAGCGTGTTCACCATTTCAATGAGTATAAAAACATTTCTTCCAACGAGGGTAATTATTATTAATCAAATATGGCTTCCGAGTCATGATTACTCTGAAATACAGCTATTTTTTAAATTATGAATATATAGCGGTTAAATATTTATTTTTTGATAATTTTTGGCGCACTCTAATGCCTGTATCTATATACTTACATAATTTTGTACACTTTCCTCACAATAAAAAATCCGTATTATTTCCGCCTATAAGAGAAATTAATTGCTTGATTTTTCAGTATATTAAACAGAGACTGAAGTCTAATTTTAAAAAGTTTTACACATAAATGTAAATAAATAATTCTCCATGGGATAATTTGAAGGCTCCGAGCCTAAGGCTTGAAATTAGCTTGTAACCAGAAAAAACGCCGAAACTGTAAGTGTGGTGCTCTAGGTATAGCAATTTTGGAATTTCTGGTTGGACACTGCTGTCAAGGATCAAAGATGCAAACCATCTGACAGAAATTTCGAATATGAAATGAGAGATTTAAATAAATCATATTTCCAAGTTTGCAATAAAATAAGTACATAATAAAATTACCAAATGTGAAGACTTATTTAATGATAATCGAAGGACAAAGGCGAAATTGTCTTTATGACGAAAGACAGGAAACATTATTTAGTCAACAAGACCGTGCTGAACAAATTCAGTAAATAATATAACAGTAATAAAGGGCTACTTCTGTCCCTTTGTGGCTCCCTCTGTCACGCTATAAAAATACGAATAACTCGATAATGGAACAAGATTTATTTTTTATATTTAGCAGGAATGATCAATTCACATATTGTAAGATGATGACTAAAAGAAATCTCGAAAAACATACTAGGTTCGACTCAAAGGTAGGCCTTTCCATTTCCCATATGATAACACGTAAAAATCGACTTTTTGACTTGCAGGATTTTATTCTTTTTTAGATCTAAATTAGAAATAATTAACCTATGATCTAGCCCATTTTAAAGAAAAACCTATGATCCTTTTTATTCTGTTCATCTTTTCTCTCCTACAGTTCGAAATTCCTCATGCTAAACGTTTAATTCACATATTTTGGGGAAATCTTGCCATTTAACGGGATGTTGCCATTCCAATCCATTACATTGTTAAACCTCGAAATCCTATTGTTATTTCAATCCTTACGGGTGAAAGCCTGCTTTTAATGCTCTTACAATTAGTACGAGAGAGAGAAGGAGAGAGAAATTCTTTTCATAATAACCAATGTAAACAACATTTGTTTTGTTATTTACGAGAAGGAATAGATTTGAATGTAGAACATTAATCATTTGCATTTCTTTTGGGGTGGGATGCGATTATATAGCCTCTCCCACTCAAATGTCAACCTCACCTGCACGTGGTGCACCCTGCTTCACAGACGAGGCTCTGGCGTCCGAGTGACTCCCGGGATAAGGAGTCCCCCCTCTACCAAGTGCCAACGGCCTATTTAGGGGCGGATGAGAAGGTGGAGGGGTAGGGCACCCTCTTGCCCTTGGGGTGGGAAACTGCCCCTAAAGGCGGAGGAACTATTTTGATAGTCAACGGCATAGGATGGAGAAGGCAACAGGAAACCACTCCATTAAAGATCCTATTGGATATCCCGAGGGTAGCAACCATGGAAATCATGGTTGCAGCGACAAGGCTTAGCCTTTAGATGAAGAAGAAGAAAATTAGGTACTTTGAATCATCGTAGGAGTTCAAAACTTAAAAGAACGAACGCTTAAAAGAACGAAAGTTTGTTTTCTTGTCATCCAAAGAAAGTCAAGGTATATTTATGTTCATTTTTTATTTCACAAAAACTTTTCCGTTGAGTTTCAACGGGCATCTCCCTATAAATAATAAATGACTTTTGTGAGAGAAGCTGGGTGTATAAATCAGAGAAAGTAATAGGTCATTGAGAAAGTAACACATATATGTGCGCGTCCGTGCGTGTATGCGTGTGTGTTTGTATTACTTTGTGATTACCTTATTCTGTCACGCTGTCGTCGTTATTTAAAAAAGTATTTTCAAACTGCTGAGTAAGTATTTACTTTATAACTTACTAGGTTAAATTACCCGGCGTTGCTCGGGTATTTAAGTCAAGACAAAAAATATTGAGTAAGATTTGAGAATAAAACCAAATAATGAAACCAGGTTCACTTTAATTGTAGTGCTTAATGGTATACAATATTTCTTGTCTTCCCATCTTTTGCCCACATAAATAAATTTGTCCCGCATCCTTCATTGACAAATTATGAGATTGTATCTTTTAACAAATAATCATAAACAATCGATGGAATAATTTTTAAAATATACTTATTTCTTTCAAATTAATTTCCAGGGAAGAAACTGCATCATATTATGTGGTCATGAATATCAAAAATCATTACAAACTTGGGCAGGAATGAAACCGTTGGATACATGTTTAAAGATATATTTAAATTTAGCTTAACCAGAGGCGGATCTAGAAATCGCCCCAATCGCCCCTCCCCCTCTTGATTCCGTCTCTGCCTTCGACCATACATTTTGAAAATCACTATCCCCATCAGAACCTTTCTTTTCCTTGTCATACAGACTTAATATTCGTTGTAGAAACAAGGAATGTTGCGCGGAATGAATTTAAGAATGTACCCAATGGATGGCAATGGGGTCGTCCAAGGGGAGGGCGATCGCCCCCATCGCCCCTCCCTTGCATCCGCCATTGAGCTTAACCATACGTTTTCCCATGCAAAGGCTGATTTTGTGGGTATAATTTGTCTCGTGAATACTGTAACATTAAACCTACGAAACAAAATGAGATCCCGGACTTTGAAATCGAATTTAGCGATAAAAAGTATGATGGAATGACATGGAACGTGTAATAAGCATAATTGGCATAAATTCCAAACTTTACCAAACGTTCCCCATTCCTTGATTACGCAAGCGATGTTTACATTAACATTTACTATTTTATGTATTGTATTGTAAAGTTTTACCATTAATATAAATACGCATTAATGTCTTAATTATTATTCACATGAATAGATGCACCGAAGCCTTTAAAGCAGCAATAAAATTATGTGATTTATGTCGATACTATTAGCCAAAACGTAAAAAATAAACAACATCTTGGTTACCGAACAAATGTAAATAGGTGTATCGATTTATGTTGCGAGAAATCTTTCAATGTTTCAATAGTAAAGGATAACAACGTTCTAATAGTCCTTAAAAATCGTTTGACTCAATTTAAAAGTATTCATAGACTAAATTTAATCCATTTGTACCCTTTATCTTGACGTTGGCTATTCTTCCTCTACGGCGCGCCGCGGCGTGGATTTTCCTTGCATTAATGTTTACGTCGCTATCTCTTTTTGAGGACAACAATTGAGAAATTTAGCTTTGTTGACGCCTGGAAAATGTTAATACATTTTGCGCCTAAAGGATAATTTCGAGCGATTTAACGTGTAATACGACAAAACATGAACAGAATTAAAGTATTCCGTCTTTCGTGCGTAAAATAAGTCATTTCTCTTGATCGTAAGTTAACATTTAGGTATATTTATATCCACATCAGTGAAGGGCAGCATGGCATTTTGGGGTTTGTCCACGCCATTTCCCATGTATTCTTATGGAAATAGTATTTCGTTGATCCCATGGGGTATGAGAGACCCCAAGTTCTGGAAACCTAGACTAAAACCTTCCCTTGGTCCGTAGCATGGCCCATAAAACTTTTGAATTCGACGGCTCATATGGTGTCCGAATTATTAGCGCACAAACATTCTCTTTTATATATTAGATTTATTACCTTGATAAGATTGGAAATATCAAAATTATTCTTCTCAATCGCTGTGCATGGTTTACTTTTTGTTTTGTTTTAATTTCCAGAAAGTCATTGATTTTTTTCAGTCGAATTTCTGTGTGTGTGTTCAGTTTTCTCAAAGTAACGACCTGGAAAATCATGTAAGTAACTTTAATCAACTTATAAATCATCGACGCATAAAAGTAATGATATAATTGATATGTATTCTGTAAGATTTGATAAACTTAAGCAATTTCCCATGTATTTGTTTATTCACACAACTACATTGAGTTACTTCTTTGCTAAGGCATACATCTTGAAATTTTAAATTTAAATTTAATATTTCATTCATGCCTACCCGTCATTATTGACGGAAAAAGCACTAGTGTATTTCTGTGATAATAGTGTAAGTTTTGTAAATATAACACTCAACAGTCGTTAAGGATTAACATTAAAAAATTATAATGTACCCATTCAAGATGAATCTCTTAAGTCCCAAGGAATAATCATAGTCTACAAGCAAAAAATCTCATCCAGTTTTTTAAGTATGTACTTTTGGCTAAGCAAACAAACGAGATGGATTGCGATAGATGAATAGGAATAGAGCATTATAAAAGGCAAATATAAACTAAAAGATCCGAGCTCAGTAAAAAATATTTGGAAACGGATCATAGAAAATTCAGGAAAATGATTCAGAAGTCATAGAAACATACGGAAAATAAAAGAAGTTTGACGGAAGCAACTCATTATTGAAAAGAGGCAAATATTTGCACTGTGAGAAGAAGAAGACGAGAAAATGATGAAATACGTTAATCCAACAGTGAAGAAAGTAAGAGAACCCTCCGGAATACTGCAAGAGTAGGATGGAGTAGGATATTTTAAGGTAAATGAGAGAACGACTCCGAAGGAGGCAGTGGAGCTGAAGAAGCGGAATTTGATGAATTGTGTGGTTCCAGACGGTGACGGCGTGTAACTTTATATCTTATTTTGCATTATGAAATTCTTATCGTAACGCGTAATGCACAAGGCTCAAATATGGAGTTGAAAAGTCAGAACCGGTCTGTCCGATCTCCAACTATTTCGTAGCATTTATTCAGTTTGACTGCCAAAAATTAATCGTCCCGAATTGTAAGAAATGTTCCAACCCATTTAATTAAATGGAAACTTATTCAGGGCAATTTTGAAATGACTCCAATCCTTAACACGGACAAAAATTATTTTAGTTCAAGAACAGAAATTCAGTTCGATGACAATGAGAACTTGAATGATCTCCCAGTCAGCACAAATATGAGAATGTAGTTCATATAAAAACCAATGTTCTAGGATTTCAATAAAATTAATTTTTAGGATGACTTCGAGCATTGATGTAGCGTATAATGTCGCCAACTTAACGATCCATCCAATAATTGACTTTTTGTTTGTTTACGCGTTACAAAAAGGGAATTACTCCGGAAACGGAGTTAAATATGAATAATTATTCGTGTAAGCGTAGATAACAAGCGAAGAAAGGCCGGCTAGAATTCGATCCATCTTTCAAAATTCACGCAGATGGAGATTCGTCGAGGCTGGTGACTTAGCCGCGCTCAATGCGGAACCGGAGTGGCGCACGAAACTCCCATTGCCCAATGCGTAAATGGCGATTATAAGTATTGTCGCCGGTCTATTCATAAGCTGCTTAAGATAAACGAGCACACTTGAGGCCGGAGAAAAGATAATCAACCGAGATTCGATATGTTGCATTCAAGCAATCGCGCGGTTTCATGCATTTGTTCTTCAAATTCAAAATTTAAATATTCATCCCTCCATTTGTACCGTTGTCTTCCTGCCTAGAATTGTTTTTAAACTGTATTAATGATTTAAATTAAACCGCACTCGTTTCAGCTCGCGCACTCCATTGTTTCGTAATAAAATAATAATGACTGAGAAACATTTCATGTTCATTGAAAGAACTAGCACCTTCAGATGGAATTGTGGCTTCCCCTCTTGCTGATTCTCTCCTTCCTTCCTTCCTTACTTACTTACTTCCGGAGACGTAATTTTCGAACGCCGTCCAAAAGAGAAAAGGAAAACGAGGTTAAAAAATGATGATGTGGTCTCGCCTCATCGCAGAGGATGGCGCAGAAAGTTTCTCTTTGAATTGAAAAGTTAACGAATAAGATCACATTTACGGAATAAAGAGAGAGAGAGGGAGAAAAAGAGAGAGAGAGAAAGAGAGGGAGAGAGGGAAAGAGGGAGAGAGAGCGGAGAGAGGAGTTGGGAGTGGATGGAGGAAGGAAGCGTGAGAGGTGGGCATTAGCTATTGATTCACTTATCCGACGTTTCGAAGCCACTCTCCCAAGCAAAGGATTAAATCGAGTATTACAGGTGTTTGCTCTAAGGATGCGTTAATCGTTAACAGCGAGTCATCGCCAGGAGGGGTGGTTCGTGTTTGCAATTCACGGATCAATGCACAAATATAAACATCGATTAATTCCATAACTCCGGTAAATTCTGAAATTTTAAGCTCTTTTGAAGGGATCAAGGTGCACATGAGAAAGGACCATAAAGGGAATTTTTTTAAACATCAAATAGCGTAACTTTGAAGCAAAAAGGCCTGTTTCCTACAAGTTACAATTGAGAAAAATATTTGGAAATAAAACTGTTATAAATGATTTCACAACGTAATATAAGAAGCGTGAGTCAAAACTAATATGTAATAAGCTTTAGTAATAAATAATCATTTCCATTTTAAAAATATTACTAGGGGCCTGCTGTAGTACTTCCTGCAAACATCTAGAGAGACTTGCGTGAAGTGACCCAATGCGATATTTCCTATGACAAAAAATTGATACAAAGAGAGTTATTAGTTAAACCACTTTTATTGCCCCTGTTAAAATAATTATATAGCTCACACCATTCATGCCCTTTTGGGAGACGAATTCCCACTTAAAACCTGCAAGAGTTTGCGCCGAGTATTCAGGCGAAAGATTTGTCGAAATCGAGCCGGCCGTTCTTGATATATTTGCGTTTATACTGGGAAGTGACGTCACTCGAGACTTAATCTGTTTTTGCCCTTCACGCGTTTTATTGCAAGCTTAGTGCAAATTCACTTGAAGCCCGAGTCCAACAATGCGAAAATCCGAGATGAACAATGCCGGCTACCCTAGCAACCTCCTTTTTGAAAAGCCGAAAAACCGGAAAAAATCGAAAATAAACTTAAAATATGAGCAAAAAGAAATTAAACAACATAATCGGCGTTAAGAATAAGAATTTTCATTTCTTTCTGCGTTAAATGGTATAAATTTTGAGTCAAAGTCTCCATGGTAAGGCATATTAAAATGTTAAAGAATAAAGGTCTACGTATCGTATTCTAGCCGATTACGAGTTAATCAAATGCAAAAACGAAAACTCTCCTGGTATCGAACCCATGCCTTTTCGGGGGACCACTACACACTTTGAACCTATAGGAGTTTGCGCCGAATGTTCAGGCAAAAGATTTGTTGAAATCAAGCCGGTTTATTTGCGTTCATGCCGGAAGGCTTCAGACGCACGCAGGGACGCCGAGACGTAGAGACAGCGATTATAATATATTGGATACTAGCAAATGTACCCGGCTTAGCTCAGGATATTAAAGCGGCACAGTATTTATTTTGTTGAAGGTTAAAATAACATAACTGAAAAAGAAGTTCGAGAACGAAATAAAACACAGATATCGGAGGCAGTCTGAAAATAATCTAAAATAGTAATATATCATCATACTTGACCTATCGTTTGTAATACTTCCTTGTAAACAATATTTGTTGTTTTTCCTACAGGCGCTAGGATGGTTAAGTTACGTGGGCTAAAATCTAAAATAAAAATCTAACCTGAATTTACTCCTCAACATTGGCACAAATGTAACACCCAAAAGGACTGGTGCACTATGGGGGATACCATTTTTTAAAAAATCCAAACTTTTCTGCCTGCAATACATACGGGTGAACCATACAATCAAACTTATCTATAATTAATTAAGTTGCAATCTATTATGTTTGACGTAGCTACAACAATAATTCCGATGCTTCATAAAAATCGCAATGCGAATAACGTAATTCTTTCGTCTATTTGAAGGTTTAATAGACGATAATTCAATCGGAGGTAACACCAGGAAAGAGTACGAAGAGCGTGGGTGCGAGTGTGCGTTTGATGCCCTGATCAGAGTTACATAATTTCGTACTGAATATTAAATACACAAAATATTTCTCTCAGATAAGGAAAATAATAAGGAAACTGAGCAAAACTTGAAAATAATAAAACTGACCAGCTATGCTAGGAATTTATTACCTGGACAGCTTCCATCTCTTACCACAAACTTTGCATCTATATACCATAAGGCTTATTAAATGTTTGGGGGTCATTAATTACATGTCAAGAATACCCATTTTAAGAGTTTTCGCGAAGTTTCTTATTTTTGACATTGTGATAGCTTGTCGCGCCGCTGTCTTAGCACACTGGCTTTGCCGATGGTTAATGAGCAGCAAATCCGTAACTTCCAGCTGCAGGAATTGAGGGGAGAGACTTAAAATATCGAAGAAGTTGAACTCCAGCCGACGAGAAAAGTTGGTCAAAGCGATGATATTTTTGCCAACAGTTGGGATTTCTCGCAATCTCCGAGGTGACGGTCGGTAAATGACGGAATATTTACGTTTATTATACATTGAAAAATCATCCCTAATACGTTGTAACTCTCTCATTACACATTTTCCTTCAACTCAACCTCCGTGCCGAGTGGCTAGAACCCAAATAATCCTTTATGTCGTTCAAAAGCTCAATGTCGTACACGTGAGAAAAACCAATTCTTTATAGACAATTCTTATAGAAAACGAGAAAATGATGCGTGAAAAATAAAAGGTCTTCTTCAGACAATTTGCGGAGATTGTGAGTTCAAATTTTATTTTATTTTTTCTTATTATTTTATGAAAAATAGCAAGTAATTGGAGTACGAAGTTTCTCTTACGGCAATGGAATGCAAAGCAATTCGAGTTACCTACTCGTTGATCTATCTGAATATCCACTTTGGCCAGTCATGCTGGTCCGTCCGCATTGCCTTGCCGAGCAATACTTTCGATCAGATGTTTTTTCCTGTTTATTTATCTGCTTAGCCCTGGTGTTTTCACTGGGGAATGCTCCCGTCCAGATGCGGGCGCTTGTTGGTCGGGAGGGAATCGGGGGCGTCCAGGATGACGATGGGACGCATGTATTTGTCCCACCACCTAACCTGGATCTCCCCTTTTGTCCTGGCGTAGAACCTCCTCGCCAGAGAGTGGAGGAGAACGTCCAGGGGCTGCACGTCGCTGTCTTGGTGGAGGCCGACGTTTCCGTCGAGCCTCGTCCTCGAAAGCACTGTTCTGAGGGCGGAGTTCTGCACTACCTGCAGGCGGCGCAGAATTCCGGCAGCTACTCCCGACCATACCGGATCGACGTATGTGATGACAGGGAGCACACACGTCAAGTACAGCCGCCTCTTCATGGCCATAGAGAGAGTTGAGGGTCGAAGCATTGGGCGAATCCTCGCCAGAACCTGGACCCCTCTCCTCCTGGCCTCTTCAACCTGCGACCTCCCGAGGAGCTTGCAGTTCAGCAGCACACCAAGATAATTAACCTCATCGGCCATGGGATGACGTTCCCCAGCACGGAGATGTTGACGTTCGGAGGAGCGCCGCGACTCTGACGGAAGATGATGGTCTGATTCTTCCTCGGGTTGATGGCGATTATACCAAGTGACCAAGTCTACGGCTAGTTGTAAGTTGTTAGCCATTGATCTATTTAAATTAATTTAAGGTATTATAGAAGAATGCAGAATGGAAAAATATTTACTTTTCGAGTTGTAAATTTTCGAGCAAACGAAGTATGACTGTTTTATTTATCGGCCGTTTCATTCACTCTTGTCTTCACTCGCCAAAGTATGCAATTGGCTTATGCGCAACGTAATACTGACACAACCGAATCACGGCTACTCAAACGTCCCTAACTCGAGTTTTTGATAAATGGAAGTAAGCAAAATTCCAACGCGCGTATTCAGATAAGTTAAATTGATCCTCGGCACCAAAGCGCAAATTCGAATGTATTTTTAAAATCTAGCTTACGCTAAGGAAGCAATGAGTAATATAGTACGTACGTATTTTCCATCCATTTCAATTTTTTCCGCATGCCCATGTTTAAATTAAAACATCTAAAAAAATAATTCAATTCTTCCGACGCATTTGGTGTTCAGTTTTGATAAATTGAGTCGATTAATTTTTCTCTCCGGCCTATGCGGAGTGTTTTCTTTGTCGAAAAAAGCGGAGATTTAATTTACGCTCTTTGATTGTTTCAATAAAATGTCAGCGGAAAATAATATTTTCATTTGAATTCGTTACGGAAAAAATTGTCACCGAAACAATGCATTAATTCGAGCGCTACTTTGAAAAAAGCATGTTCTAATTTGTTGCGCTCCACTAATGAATTATGCAGCTTTGTGCGGCCTAGATATTTATCAGAGTACACGTAAGACTTCATCAAAAATGATTAAATTAAACTGCGCCCAAGCGATTCTATTCTAATTAAGCAGAGGCAGCGTAAAATGGACCTAACATTTTTATCTTCCCTGTTAATAACGGAGAAATATTTTGCTAAATAAAACAATTTGAACTGGAAATATTTTGATCTTCAAAGAATTCGTGAAATTAACATCTGAGTCACTGCTACAGTTACCAGAATATAACCACATACTGAAATTTTAGGTGGTTATTTTTGGACAATATGTTCATTTTTCTATTTAAATTAAGTTTTAAAATGTATCAAATAATTTGAGCTACATTTACCGATATTCCAACAACTGAAATATTATTTACTGCTAAAATCATTACCTTCTCTCTCTCTCTCTCTCTCTCTATATATATATATATATATATATATATATATATATATATATATATATATATATATATATGTTGAGGGAAGGAAACCCAGTGAACATTTACCGATAGGAAATCCGTTTGGTTGTCAGAGAGACACATTTAAGGGGGGATCCCTTCATCAGTACAAGAGAGAGACATAGAATATATGTATCCACACACACCTAGTTGGAGAGTGATCTCTTCAAATTTTTGTAATCAAACAAGCCATCTGTAAATTTCCCGTTGAGAGCGAATATCAGCTGATTAATTTTTTAAGAAATATTTTAAAGAGTATATCTTTTGGTAGTATTTGAAATTAGCTGCAAAACTCGGTTTCGCCTCTTTTATTCCTTACGCTAACAACACTCATGCTCTGAGTTCATTTTTACCATTTGTTTTTCTTGTTATAATGCACTCCCAGTAGACGACTTGAAGTAGAATTTTTCACAGTAAATTTTTGCTCCGAAATTGCTAAGCCTAGAGTAACGATAAAATCGAAATATGTAATAAAAGCAGGATTAGCGAATTTAATTTCAAGGATTGAAAGGCGGTGGGTATTTGCGAAGCTGGCACTGCTTTTAAGATATGGAAACACTTCCACAATTCCGTAAGAAGTCATTTTAAATCCGTCTTGCTTACCTTTTTATAGAAAAATTTTGAAAGGCATTTTAGACCAATCATCCGTCATTTTAAGGAAAAATACCGTGATGCATATTTTAAGAACACTTAAAGCTCGTAATTAAAAACTGATATAAAATAAAATGCAATAACGAATTTCTCCTTACGTACTTGCTTCCGGAAACCTCATTTCAATCTTCTAAGTTAGGAGAAATATTTTCCAACTCATCCCAAACAAAACCACTTTTCTTGATCACATGTTCACTCCATTATGTCTCTCACCCTATTCTCCCCTCTGCATCGTTGTAGGCGTCAGTTTGCTTTATCGCTCACAGCGCAAACTCACATTGCAGCAAAAAATATGTCTAGCGAAATATTCTAATCTATTAAACGGTAAGTTAATTACATAACTTCTCAAATCTTAAGCAGAAATTTACAGCGATTTTTAGTTAATGCAATATATTTTTGTGTGAAGTTTCTATTGAAAATTTATTTGAGAAAAAATTACAGATTTTCTGAAGTTTCTTTAATACCTCAAAATTGCGATTTAAATTCAAGCTACTCCTTGGATACAAACGCGTATCAATAATAGAAAAGCGATAAACAAAAAACGGGATTCGATTAAATCCGTGTGTTGTTACGCAAATCGAACCATATTTTACACTCCACGCGTAGAGTCGCACAAAGGATTCACAACGGCTTTGATACTCACAACAACGAGGCACAAAACGAATCATTACAGCGATCACCGAACCGAATTTTAATTTCAAAAATAAGAGTTTCGATAGCGAGGACTATCGCACATAAAAAACCCATCCAATCCTCGTTTATAATCGTTCCGCGGCAACGCAAGAATCGAATGAAATGGGCGTGCAAATGTTAGCACTGGGAGATAGTATTTACACAGCGACGACAGAAAATTAAGCGAGGCAAAGCTGCAGTCCTCTTTCTTTCCTCCCACGAATTTCTCGAGGAAACCTATCGACCGACGGAACCACAAAAAAGAGGAAGCCCGGCGCGCAACGCACCCCATTGGGGAGGCGCAGGAGGGACACAAGTCTCAGTTGGCTAGAGGATCGGAATCTTCTTTGCAGAGGCATTGAATCGCGCGAAGATTGCACTCGAGGCCGAAGGCTCGGAAACTCTTTTCTGCGTCGCTCGGGAATAAGTTCGTACCTTCTTTTCTGGGTTGAAACCTCGAGAGTTGAGTCGCTCAGAGCGAAGCGTCGCACCGAGAGGCTACGTACTGGGAGGAGAAGATTACAATTGTAAAGCTGCCTCCTTGTGGAGCCGAATAACGGAGCGGCGAAAGATGATCGCTTGTTATCTTCTAAAAAAGATAAGGACATGGTGTCTGCTTATTCGCAAATTGCATTAGAACGTACTCATTCTTGTTGATGCAAAACTTTTCAATTTCGTTCGATACTCATTGGTTCACTCTGAAAGTGCATAAATTCTCAAGAATCTGTTAGGAAATATTTTCGACAGAAAAATTAATAATACATGATCGGCTCAAAACTACATGTTGAGGTTTTGACTCTTCGGGCAAAGATCCATTCTTATAACGACCCCTTCAGAAATGGAAATATTAATCTGTTACGACAGTTCAGTGGTAGAATATCCGCCCGGCAAGTGGAAGACCTGGGTTTGATTCCCGGTCATAGCAGAATTTTTTCCTGTTTCAAAATTATTCCCAACATTTTTAAGGTCGAATGCTGTGCTGAAATCATATTAATAACAGTTTTTTACAACTTGAATCTGCATTACGACAATTCTTTTAATTCTGTTATCATATTATAAAAGGAAATTGACCTCTCAGACTTTTTGGACAGGTTTTCGGTAAATACTGCAACTTATCTTTGAATGAACATAAATAGCTCAACACTTTGGCTTGTAATTAATAAATGAAAGAACTCTTTAAGCCAAAAAACAAGGGTTAATGAATGAGCCCAATGCATTTCACCCACAATGTGGGCATCTTCAGGAGAAGATGAATGGATAGTACAATGAGGGAGAACCAAAGAAAAAACTGAAAAACGAAAAGTTCGTGGCGTGTATGTTACTCTTGTTTGGTGAGTCTATAAAGAGTCTTATTGAAATCAGCGTCAGTGTTCATCAGAGTGTCGATATTTTTATAAATATATACATATATATATATATATATATATATATATATATATATATATATATATATATATATATATATAAATTCGTGTTGAATGAATGAGGGAAGATCTTAATGGGAAGCATATGTGGAAGAAATATGAGTTTAGTCATCATCGATTCCCATATAAACAATTTATTTCTGCTTAAATGTTATCTTCGAGATGATTCGTATTAATAATCGTTTTGTTAAAAACATTATATTTTTTTCAACGAATAAAATATTGCATGAGTGAAGATAAATAAAGCTCTTTTGCATCAAGTTTTAAAAATGTTAACAAGAGATGACTCGCCGTAAGATTCTGGATCATTTACCTATTATTTTGGCGCTCGCCCTTAACGTGGCTATCTTCTCTTCGTTTTTCATTATGTGAAACGGTAGCACGTTCACATAACCTAGTTTATGGTAGCATTTTAAGTTCTTTATCCTTTGGCAGAAGCATCAAAAGTCAGTCTCGACCATTACATATAAAACCGCGGTTGCGAACCACAGGAACACTGGATCTATGGCGCTAAATGCGAGAAGATGGCGGAGAAGCGAAAAAGGATGAGAAAACGAGAGCTCTGAGAACACGGTCGAGTGAGAGACAGTCGAGAGGACTTGACGTCACAAAAGGAAAAAGGGGTTTAAAAAGAGCATTCCCGTCCACCTGCTCTCTCTCTCCTCTCTCACTCCTCTCTCTCTCACTCCTCTCTCTCTCACTCCTCTCTCTCACTCCTCTCTCTCTCACTCCTCTCTCTCTCTCCATCTCCCATCTCTCCGCTTTCTAGAGAATCGCTTAGCCTTTACGAGGCGGATACATTCTCAATATCTCTGAATTCTCTCCTCGTCACGCGACGCGGTCGTCACACGTGTCGAGGGCAGTCGTGTCATCCTACGTGCATCTCTTCCTCTCTCTTCCCCCTTTCCACCTCTGACCTTAGCCTCCCCTCCTCCTCACTCCACTCCTCCCTCCCTTCAATCTCCTCCTCCTCTCGCCATCCCCTTCACCATTCCCCTCTCCATCCTTTCCCTTAACTCTCAGCGCACGCACTTTAATCGTTTCCCTTTCGTTTTAATCAAAAACCTTTCCAACGTCGAATCTTCTTTATTATTTTATTTTTATTCTTTTCCTCTCGCCTCTTTCTCACTTCGCCTCTCTTTCTTCATTTAATTAGCGAGTCTCTCTTGCGAATCTCTCCCCCAGGCATCCCTAACCAATCTCATAAACGATCGCTTTATTTCTACACATCCCCTTTGCCTCGCTTACGGAATCCTTTCGATCCATTCCATCGATTTGTCACATTCCATCCCGCCCTTTGAACTATCGCACTCATAACAACGCTTTAATTGTACAACTATAGTTGTACTCTCTAGCCGATAATCAAAAATGTCACATTTTGCTTACCTTACGGCAGGATTGGTCAAACTTATTTGCCCTTGGAGCCGCATACGATAGTCTTCAGAAGCTCGAGAGTCGCAAGTCATACATTCTGTGCGCATAAATGTGTGAACTGTAAATATAACCTGTACTCGAAACAATGCAGAGAATGCGCGTTCGTTAGGCATCAGTGGTCTCCAACCTTTAAAAAAAAGCGGGCCACTCTGAATCTTTACGAGTGCAGCGAGGGCCGCACATATGATAACACAATGTGTGGGAAGGGCCGCACATTTAAAACGAGAAGAATATTATTGCGACTTTTCCCTCATTTTAGTGTCATAAAGCGAGAAAATTGAGGTTCGATTTAAATATCGATGAACTTTAAAATATCAAATTAATGAGAAAAAATAAAAATTACCAACATTAAAAGAGATACGACAGTAAATTTCGTGAATATTAATCTACAATTTCTTAACAGAGCAAAATAGTTTAAGAGTGAATCAAACTATACTACAGAATCCTGCTAAAGTGCCATTACCGAATGAGTTTAGCCCTTATAGTTGTTAAGGTGTAGAATCAAAATTAAAAAGTATGGAAATTGTGTAACTAGTAAATATGAGTCACATATACGAAGGTGGTATGTTGCCCGTCCGCTGTTGAGTAACTGGAATTTATACAAAAGATGGAAAAATTCAGATTCCTTGTTCTAAGTGAAGATATGATTAATTTTGAAATAAAATGTTACAGATTTAAGATGCCATACTTTTTTATTGTGATTAAAGGAACTAATTTAGGTAATCAGTCACTCTATGACCTAATTTTGCCTGCAAGACTGAGGGCCGCAAAAAATCACTCTGGGGGCCGCATATGGCCCTTGAAAAGCAGATTAGTGACCTCTGGTCTAAATTAATACCGCGTTACTGTGCTCTTTAGTGTAAACTGTTGAAACACCCTTTAGCGTAAATGTAAAACAGCCACATGCGTCTTGAGAGCCAGCTCTGGTTTATTGACTGAAGGCATTAGGTTGCCAAGTAGACTCCTTTGGCTGTAAAACAGCCGAATAAATCATATGCACATTTAAGCTGCAATAGAGTCGTTATCAGCGTTAATTTAGCGATTTTTTTTATTCAGAAAATATCATATTCTCCATTTTATGATTCCAGAGAGTTACTATTTTACTTACAATGCGTAGTAATTTAGTTATATTTTTCTATCTCACCGTCTTAATATACTCAAACGAAACTTCCCTAACAGTTCTTTCATGGACATTCTCTCATCTCCGTATTTTAATTTATGCATAAATCGAATTATTTTGGCTTATTTTCATTTCCATGTTTTTTCCACTTCCTCCCCATTCCACCCTGCCTCTTCTCCAATTCCGTCTCCTTTCCACTTCATCCGTCGCCGCTCCATTCTCCTTTCTCTCTTCTCAAGTACCTACTTACCCACTTCTATTCCTTTTTTACTCATTCCAATATCCCTCAGCGGGGCTCCCCTTTTATCTTCAAACATTCTCTCACTTTTTTCACTCGATATCACGCTAAACACCTATCTCAACATAATTCTCTCTCTCCCCCTTCCTTGCACTCCACCTCCCCTTCCCAATGTCCCGTCGTCAAGTAACACCCCGAGGACTTCTCTTTTGATGTCTTTTGATGCCTTAGAATTGTTATACTATTCTGAGCGAATACAGGCGAAAATTCTCCGGACATTATCTTTAAGATAACTTAAATATGAGCGGCAAATTGTGCCACCGTAGGGGCTATTAATAAAATTCCCTTTTCGGTGACAGGAATGGAAAAAGATTTTTTTTGTCTTATAATTGACTAAACTGCGATATATAATTCCCCAGATGCTTTGACGCTAACTGCAAAGCCAATTCTTGTTAAAAAATTTTCTTCAATTTCCTCTTTTGTTCTATTAAACTATAGCCTTTTTCTATTATCTTCTTACCATCTTTCCAAAAATTGCAGTCTTTATTTGGTTTTATGTTATTTATTTCTCAGAAAACAATATCATCCGTAATCCAAAGAATAATTGAAGCTTAATTTCTCCCACTATTTTAATTTATACATCTTACAGCAATTTTCAGACAAACATTTAATTTTAGCGATTTGTACATTTAATTACACATTAATCCTGTTGCCAATGATAATTGAATGGTAGGTTTTATTTACACGTTTTCGTTATTTCCATTGGAACTTCCTCAAAGTGAATTAAAATATTTTATGACAAATACTTAAAGTTTTTAGCGAATTTACGAAAAATATGCCAAGTTTAATGAAAATATTTCTTGATATGTAGGTAAGAGAAGGGGAAATCAACAAACACGAAACGTTGAGGGGTTGATGCAACGAATTTGCGCCCAATGTTACGACCAAATTCAAGATGGCAAAAAGATATAATTTTTTACGTGATTACCTATTTAAAAGCACAGAAACTTTATTTTAGTTTGTGATAATTTTTTCTTATTATATATTAGCTGCCGATTTCAATAAACTTTAATTATCTAATAATTTTCTTTTATCGTACTGTTTCTTTTTGGACAAAGTCATTGACGATATATATATTGTATAACTACTTCACCGTGCAATATTTGAACGTGTCTTAAATTAATTAACAGTGCTGGGGCTTGCTTATAAAAATGTGAGCTTAGTTTATAATAACGTCAAATAGAAAAAGAAATTTAGAATAACGATTAGATACAAAATAGAGTCACCTGCCAAAATTTTCATGTTGTATTCATCGATTCAAAATTGAAATTGGTACTCCACATCAATAGCGTTAGAAAATTCTGGTCACGAACCATTATATTTACGGATATGAAAAAATCCGACTCCTTTAGACATACCTAACACGTCTTCACCTCCATATTGACCGACATCACAACTTCTTCATGAAAATTGTTTTCTCTCCTGTCCGTTCCATTCTCTAATTCCAATTCTCTAATTCTGATTTTCTAATTCGAATTATCTAATTCTAATTCTCTGAATCCAGTGATTTGATTTTAATCCTCCTATTAAAATTCTCTCATCCTAATTCTCATAATCTATTTCTCTTATTTTACTTCTCAAATTATAATTATCTGATCCTAATTCTGTAATTCCAATTCTTTAATTAAATCCACTGTCTTTTCTAATTTAATCTTCATCTTCCATATATTTCCAGATTACTCCCTGATATAGCTTCCTCTAGAACCACTTCAATAACAAAATCGAAAGCTTTCCTTCGTATTCTATCTTTGATTTGCCTTTTCTTTTTCAGAATTTCGCCTCTGCCATATTTTTCAAACCCACCACACGCCTTCCTATCATCAAACGTTCGTTTATTTCCCCAAAATTCAACTTTTGATCCATTCTCTCTCTTCATTCACTGCAACTAGGTCTCTTTTATCTTCTTCCAGGAACTCTTCTAAATCCTTTTAATTTGATTCGAACAAACAAACTTTTCCTCTAGTTTTCTCATAAACACGCTTTCCCTCCCAAGCACATGTTATACAATTTTTGTTATTGATTTTTTAATCTCTTTTTGTAATAGCATTATTTTTTTATTTATAAATTACTTTTGTTATTCTTTACTCAGTCCCACGCATTAAGCGGAATGTTCATAAATTATATAATTGATAAAATTAATAGAATAAACATATATTTGGAGCTAACACAGAACATTATCACAATTTGCTCTCCAAAAGTTGAGGGGTAAGCACCCTAACGAATATTAACGGTGTTCATTGAACGAAGAAAGAAAAAGAACCTACTATGGTGTGTATCGATCAAAAAGTAAAAAAAACATCGCCACCTGAGCACCACGAAACAGCAGTCAGGCGAGAGCAAAGGGAAGGAAACGAAGAACAAAAGAGATAACAACGAGAAGGAAAGGGACTTACCAAATATGCACACACTCGCTCACAGAAATTCTTCGCGTAAGCACTTTGTCGCCAAAACACAGGCACAGGTTTAAAGAGAAACACGCAAACGAATGTGAGGAAAAGGGAGAAAAACGCCAGCTCTCCTTTTTTGTAGCCGATAAACTTCGTACGTAGAAGTATTCTTCGAAATCCCAGATATCAACAGGGGTAGGCTTTATCGAGTGCCGATGTGTTGTGTGTACCTGGTAAGTCCGTTTCCTTTTTGTTTTTTATTTTGATTTTCATCTTTATTCCTTTTCCGCCCCTAGCCTCTCAAATTACCGGTGTTTTATAATGTTGAGATGGCAACCTAAGTTTTATTTTTGAATTTCCTATTTGTTCATTTTTATATTTTTACAAGCATGGAAAAAAATTGACAAATCAGGATACATGGAGCAAAAAAGAAAGAAAGCGAGAAAGCAAACTCGCGAAATATATAAGTCCGTGAAGGTGTGAGACATGAAATCAACACCATATAGAACCGAAAGCGATGGAATTACTGTAGAAGCACTGTATGAAATAGCAAATACAACACAACGAGTTTTTCACATCATCACTTTGATGGGAAAGCATAATAAAATCATGAAATCTCGGCGGTACAATTTTATGGCATGGCTTTCGTGTAATCAGCTTTCTTGTGTTTTATATTTACGTATAATGAGCATGCGCTCTCAAAACTAGCTTGATAGCTTAATACAGAGATTCAACGGAGAATATAATAAATAGGCTTCATAAAACTTATTGAAGATTATGAGTTACCTTTGTTAAGGCCATTCATCGATTACAAAAAAAACGTTTGATATCACTAGAAACTCAAGGATTAAAAACCCGTAGAAGAAAAAGGTATAAAAGGTAAACATACACTAATGTGATGCAAATGGATTGAGTACATCTCTATCTCCAAAAATAATGTCCATAGAGGCATTCTATAAAATAATAAAAATGTTCACAAATACATTTACGTTTTTATATGCATGTATGTGAGTATACATTCATATATAAACATGCATGCACGCACATATGCATGCATATATATTGTAGTTAACACATTCATGAGAAACGTGCTTGCAGTCGTGACTCCTGCAACGAGAGCTAGACTGTAAACCTAAGACACTTCCCTCGAGTTAACTTCCTCTCTAAATTTTATATGAGACTATCAGAGAATGTACGACCTTTTAATTGCACATGAGTCTTCTCTGATGCGGCTTGCAGGCACTTAAGCCTTTTTGGAAAAGGCGGAGCGTCTCCGTTTTTCGCCGAATCTTCCAAAGGACTGGAAGAACATCTATTAAAAACTTTGGTCTTTATAAAAAGGTCGCTTTAGGAATCTATTAATCAAACAAGAAACACATTATTAACGCCAAAACAGAACTTTTATCGGATGCCTGCATTAGTAAAAGTGCATATTTAGTTGGCGGGTACACTGAAATCCGCTAAATAATGAGTAGTTATTGATAGAAAATTTGCTTTCGTCTTTAACTCTAGGGGTAAAGTAGTCGGGAAAATAATATATGGAACCTTTGTTATTGTTAAGGTGTGATTTATATCAGTTGAGAATGAATAGATAATTTATATTTTTAAATACATTTTTGACGCAAATTACTTGTGTTGAATGAAAGTGAAGAAATTTTCTAGAGAAGTTTTTTTCACTTAACAGCTCCACAATCTCGACTAGTTATAAGAATTGCCGCATAATATACCTGCAAAAGTTCCCTAGATGAACAGTTTTCCATTTTTACGACTAGAAAATATTTGCTTTATATCTAAAGCATGCGAATGCCAACAAAGAGTTCAAAGGCTTTAAAACATCGTTAGCGCGTTCTCGACCATTAGTATTCAAAACGGAACTCGATCCATAGGCCCCTACTTCGATTCCACTACTCGAACCACTTATTCATTCGGGGCGTAAAACATTCGCCCATTCAGTTCGCGCTCTCTTTGGCGCCTTTCCTCCTTCCTTGGTCCGTTTCCCCAACCCAACCTCTCCCCCCCCACCCACGGAGTGGTTCTCCCATCCACCGCGAGGGAGAGTCACTCCACCCCGAGGGAGGGAGGGAGCGAGGAATTGGGGGAGTGAGGTAGAGAGGGAGATAGGGAGGGTGGGAGAGAGAGTGATGGAGAGGGAAAGAGGGTGATGGAGAGGGAGAGAGGGTGATAGAGAAGGAGAGAGGGTGATAGAGAGGGAAAGAGGGTGATAGAGAGGGAGAGAGGGTGATAGAGAAGGAGATAGGGAGGGTGGGAGAGAGAGTGATAGAGAAGGATAGAGGGTGATAGAGGGAGAGAAGGTGATAGAGAGGGAGATAGGGAGGGTGGGAGAGAGAGAGAAAGGGAATGAGCTGGGAGAGAAAGAGTCACGCTGGAGCGACGTCAATGGACAGGAAAGGCGGACAAAGGACAAAGAGAGGAAGGCCCACTCCTAGAATGAACGAGAAGGAGGCATTGAATTCTATCTGTATTTCAAGATAGCGTGGAAAAGGGAGATGATATATGTACTTCTTCTACCACTTAACAGCGGCCCTTTTACTTTGTAAAAACATTATTATTAGCCACGAATGGAGCATCTGACATTAAAAAGTACTTCTTCGGTAAAAATGCTATTTCTAACATCGTATAATTGTGCTCTAATGAAGTATGGACCATAGAGCGTGTCACAGAGTTTTTATTTTTTCTCTTAAATAATCTCTCTTTCCGCTTGGTGCTAGTAATTAACAAACCAACTTTGCAAATTCCGCTGCATATTCATTACTGCATCATAGCGCTTTCATTGGAGTTTCAGTGTAACTGCGCTGCAAATCCTAACGTAAATTTTTGGTATTATAGAAAAAGTCCTTGGAAGTGTAACATTACTCGATTCACAAAAATGTGAGCTCTTTATATTTTGAAAGGGAATTTTTACTTTTAATCGATATGGTGTTCAAATTAATTTTCTTTTGCCGCTTTTGGATGAAATTTAACGAACTTTAATTTATAAAATTTAAAGTGATTTTTTCAATCATTTAATATAATAAAAAAGGAAATCATTTCATAGCGATAATATAGTTCAGCAGAGAGTTTTCAATATAATATAATTCACTAAGAGTATTTTTCCCGTGAGTTGGCTTTTCAATAACTAATTGCCTATTACGTTTGAGTTCCTTTGCATCTAGTGCCATAATAAAATTTCCCTAAGTGCATTACTTTAATTTTCCGGATGAATTTAATTAAATACAGTACTATACCATAAAGCCTAATTTAACATTAGCCAGAAAAAATTGGAAAAAATATCGAAGAATGCAACATCACCAGAGTACTATGCTTGAGATACGCGTTATAAAACAGAATTTGGTTACACGCTGCTGTCCAGATATAAAAGCAAGTATATTGTCCTTTAATGTTTGCGCTGTTCGACATGCATAAAATAAATCTCGCTGGCAATCAAGCGTATCATATTATTTTCATGTCGACGAAAATAGCTTAAATAATGAAAATAAAAATAAGTCATTAAATGAATGCCATACTTTGCGTAAATGCGCAATGAATAAAAATAATACAGCAGAGAATAGATTTTATTTTCGTTGTAATCCATGGTTTGAATTTAATTTTGACCCCTAAGAAAGTAAACACCTGAAAATTGGAGTCTTGAATGCTTTGCGGTATCAAAAACTAAGAGGATGGAAGATGATGAAGCGCTTTTGTAATATGCCAACTTTATCATATCGCTTGAGAGTAAAAGTGTGCCATTCATTTGTCATCACCCTCGCGGACGAGAACTGTATTCTATTCCAACTATTTTCGGAGAAGACGCCACATATATCTTCTATCTCGTTTTCTCAGGTTCGCAGTCTTTTTCTTTTCAAAATAATCCAATTCCTTTTTTCCCTTACGTCCCTTTCCTTCGATCAACGATTTCGTGAAACTTCATCTACAGCGTCTGTTTCCATTACTTTTTCTACAAAGGCCCACTGGAAGGGAGTTATTTTCAGATTGGCAGATAAGAAGTGGACCAATCAATCTCCATGAACGCTCTTTTTCATTTCTTCATTTTGAATAATTTTCCGTTATTTGTAAATGATATAAAAAATGAATTTGATACGTGTTTACACATAAAAAAGAAATTCGGCTATTTAAAATGCCTTATTAACATGTCTAATGAAACAACTTTCTCCATTTACTTTATCCACAGGATAATGTCACATTTTTTTAGTTTAGTTTTTTGGTTATATAGATGATGTTACAGTTTTTTAATATTATGAATATTATGTTGTATTCATCATATTAATCTTAAAGCAGGTTCATGCAGCCACAGAGTCCTTGTTTATGCTGATTTTGGCGTAATTTTGTTCAAATATATTACTCAAAAAATAAGAAATACAGTTAAATAATTATGCTACTCTAATTGTAAACAGACAATTACGCCTGTATAAGGTAACTTTCCAACCTTTAGTAGTCATAGTGCATTTAATTCCGATCGATAAAGTCGAATCTAAAAAACATAATAAGGGAATAACTTCAGTTCAGAATAAGAAAGAATGTACACGAAATTGCAGAAATAGATATGAAACCATATATTTATTTAACTGAGATAAAACAAAAATTAGTTGCAGTCTGAGGAGGAAAGGTGGAATATGAGTGATTAAAATGAAGCTGATGAAGAGTTTCGAAAGAATTTTGAAAAAGAAGTTTTTTTTAACTGACAGAATTTGCCCGCTCAATGGCTGCCAGAAAAGGACGCAGAAACTATTTGTGGAAGTTTTAATGATGGTGCGAGGTGAAATAGAGTTGTGGTTTCAGGAATGCAAGCAAGGAACCAACGCTTTGAACAATCTAAAACTCAATAGTTATAATCTAAGAAAATTTTAGTTAATTTCTTATTCCACGTTGAAAGAACTTTTACATTCTATAAATAAAATGCAAGTTTGTATATAAAATGAAAAAAATTAATGCATCAACAAAATCTCAGAATAGAACACAATATACATATATTTGCAAATTAAGACACGAACGCACAACACATTCTCATATAAGGAAAGTGTGCAAAAATACTGCTTAACAAAACGGTTGGCTAATTTAGAATTAGAAGATTAGACTATATGTAAGCATCTAGGCAAAACTTCTTCACAAAAACACCTGAAAATCTATATTTATAGATAGATATACATAAATAGTTCTTACATTCTTTAAAATATTGCTTTAATATCGATTACATATTAGTCAGAAGCAGTCGATCTTTCCGGTCTGGCGTGATTCAAAAATTTTATTTTCTGCGGGTGTGTAAAGCTATCGTCACTATGCGAGAATCTATTTATGAAAATTCGAGAAAAAAGAAGTTGAGATGTTCAGTTTTGAAAGAGGGGGGAAGAGAAAGAGAGGAAATGGCGGGATGGGACCCATAAAGGTTGAAAGTGAGAAGTGAATGGAAGATAGAGGGTGGGAGGAGGAGAGAATGAGAGGGGGAGGGGTGGTCGTAAATATGCGAGGCACGGGTTCGCTAAAATGAAATGGGGGGAGGCGTGGGAATCGGATGGAAATGACAGGAGAGGAGCATTGTTGAGAGAGGAATGAGAGCAGGTATGGTAGGGGGAATGAGAGGGGGTGGATGAGAGGGGGATGGAAATTGAAAGCCGGAAAAGGAAACGTTGAAGAGAACGTGAGGATCGGGGATGAAAATTCGGATATTTAGCAATGAAAGTCTAATGAAATGGGAAACCAAATCTCGTCAAGATTAGATCCTTTCCCAGTAACGGACAATCTGATGAGGGTACGGCCGCAATCATCGACTATTAGCTATAAAATACTACTTTAGTATCAGTGCAACTTGGGAAAGCCTACATCAACACAGCAATGAACAACGTGTGATTATATTTTGGATTAAGAAGCGTTAAAGATTGTTAAAATAGGGAATAAAAAGCTGTGTGAAATACTTTTTGGGAGATAGGCTGTAACTTCTCGCTTTCCAAATACGTACCACATTTACTTTAACATGATCTATTCCTTAGCCACAGGAAGAGAAATCCAGTATATATAAGCTCTTGAAATAACGAAATAAATATATTCTTCTAATTATACGCAAATCGCTAATAACCTTCGTGCTATAACCGCCATTTTCTAGAGATGTTAAAACTTTATCTCCACAATTTCAATTCCTTTTCTCAGAGTTTTAGAGTAAAAAATAGCGGAAAAAATGTATCCGAGTGAGAGGGAAATACAACGACTGATGCAAACCATACTCTTCCCAATCTCTGATGAAGGTGTGCTCTAGAATATTGTCGTTTTTCCATTCAAATAAAACTTTGAGGCATGCAAACACTCTTCTACGATTTTAGACAAACAAGACATCAACTTGTGATTGATGCTTTGCCGTAGTCTTTTGTTTACATACGCCATATAAATTTCCGAGATACATTATTACGAGCAGAATATCACCTGAATTTTACAGGAATTGCAAAATGAATGCTGTAAATTAAATAATCTCCTTCTGCCTTATCCTGAGATTATCGCGGAATGAAGTTACTAATATTTCATCTCTGCATCTCGAAGGCCAAAGGAAGTTTTCATGAAATCTGATAATTAACCGCGGAATTCAAAAGTAATTTTCACTTCTGTGAACGATTACGTTCTGTTCCTCGGACTTAACTGCCACTTAAATGTCATTACGATCATAATACTCGCGAGATTCGCGTCTCCCCCTTTCCTTCCTTAACCCCCTCTCCCCCCCACCCCATCCCTCTTTTGGGTCCTGCGCATCCCACGCGCCCTATTCCCAGCTTCCCCTTTTTCCTCACCCTCGGCTCCGTTTAACCCCCACCCCATCACATCCCTCCGTCTCCATCCATCCTTCCCTCGCCGCCTCTCCCTGCACCCCACCCTCCACCCCACCCTCCACCCCGCCCTTCACCCCGCCCCGCCACCACAGGCTCCCTCCATTTCGGAGGTTCAGTTCCACTCCGGCCGCTACGCCGTCAGGACGTGAACTCGCGCCTACGCCGCCCACCCCAAAAATCTACGGAGGCACACCCACGAACATCTTTTCCGACCACGGAATACGGAACGTTCCGGCGAACGGTTAAGAGCTCGCTTGCAAAAGAAAAAGTAAGTGATTACATATTAAAAGAGAAATGGGTCGAAAGAAAAGTTTCCGAGAAAGTTTTTTTGTCGGGATTCTCAAAAAAAATCTCGCGGAAAGTATTTTAATTTCCAGCGAATGTTCCTCGAGCGTCTTCTCTCGGATCTTGATAAAAACCGATTATTTTTATGTTTTCGCTCCGCCAAGGGCGCAATCTCTCGGAGATCGAGGAGTCGAGTGAAAAATTAAATCCCGCTTTGCTACCGCTTTGGTATCAACGGTTTAGATGGAGTAATCGTTGAAATTGTGCGTAATGTATTTCAATCTTTTCAAAGAAATTGCCAAAATACGCGTGTTTATTAGATGCAAAATTTTCCTGACTAACTACAGAGTAATGAAAACGAATTTTCAAATAAAGTTAAACATTTATTTTTAATTTTTAAAAGTCATTATTCTTATATCTCAAATAGAAGAACAAGTGACTTAAATATTCTTAATTGTCTAAAGTGGATATATAAAACATTCATGTTATATATAATGCAGCGGAGGTATTTCTCTTCTATATTCCACGAAAAAGGTTACTTCTCCTTTTACGATAAGGTTGGCATTATCTATGTTGTGATATATCTTTATTTGTGATTCGGCATGTTAATAAACAAAAACGAAATATTTGATGCACGCAGGACAAGTATAACTGTTGAATTTTTGCATTTTAAACTTGTTGGAGATTTTGGGTCTGCTAGAGCAGTGGTTCTCAGGCAGATTCTTCAGGTGACCCCTCCGTCTGAATATTTGGTCGCCGCGACCCCCCGCGAATAGTGTTGCCAATCCGGGGTAATTTCCGCTAGATCTAGCTTATTTCCTTGTTCATCTGAGGTACAAAAGTCTTTAAAATCCGCTATGAGAGATATAATTCTATAAAATTTTGGCACGAAGTTAATTCTTGCAAAATGCCATTTAAAAATATTTCTGAGGTAGCATTGAGTTCATTAGTATTTCCATGGTCAAATACTGAAGTGGAAAGGATTTTCAGTCAACCTAACTTGATCAAAAATAGGACCAGAAATTGTATGGAAATTAAAATGATAAATGCTATTTTGTCAGTCAGATATGTCCTGCGCCGTAATAACAAATGTTGTAAGGACTCTGAACTGTCTGACTGTGGGTTACAAAGCATAGGAACCAACGAAGCATATCCAAAAGAAAGTTATGATGATTGTGATTTTTGTAGCATTCTGTTGGAATAAAATTTTTAATATAATAATAAATGCTAATTTTAAACTTAAATTTTTAACCAATCCCTGGCTTATTTTTGTCTAAATCTAGGAGACTTTTCACAACCATTTAGCGAATTTATTTTTTAGCAGCTGGCGGCACTGCCCAAGAATATTTGAGAAGCTAAAATGACGATGATAAGGAAATTAATATGAGTTTTTTATTTCACGCGCTTTATAAATACAATATTAGCACTATAAATTATTTTAATTACAACTACGTATGTGCATTAAAAACATTCAGACAATCTTTGGTGTTTAGTTTATTTTTTTAAGTGTTAATCACTACTGAGATATCATTTCTTGTTTGTTTTATTGCATAAAAATAACCCATTTCTTAAAAAAGCTTTTGTATGTTGATAAGCTACAGAATTTTCTTTATTTCTTTTAACAAAACATGTTGATAAATTAAAACCTGCAGAAACCAGAATTAAATCACTTGCCTTATCGAAGAGTGCTTGCGATCCCCTTAAAATCCTCTAGAGACCCCCTTGGGGGGTCGCGACCCAACCTTTGATAAACACTGCTAGAGCGTGAATGTTGTTTCTTGGTCTCGGTAAAGGCATTTTACGGGAATTATTACAATACCGGAGCATGCGTATCAGAACAGGTACTTGAATGGCATTAATTAGTATCTTTGGAAAATCTTATCGCAATAATATATATTATTGATCGTATTTAAATTTTTATGCGTGCAAGAAATATGTTCATTTGATGGTAGTTGTGTCAAAATGAAAGTGACGTCCAAACGCGCCTTCTTTTACAGAAATACTTTGACGATGTTATGGATGGTGAAATTGTTTACCGAAATCTACTTTAAATTACAGGAATTTTTGTATCAGCAAGTCATAAAAGGCCATTGGTTTTTCTTCCTGACTTAGTAAATATAGACAAATGAAGCGATTCTGGGAATGAAATCTTCGGCCCTCGTAAAATCTGCTAAATGGCAATAGTATATCGAAATAGCCCCTTGAAGAGAGTAACGCAACGAGTGAAATAAGAGAACATCGGACGGCACTTGACCCACACACTGGGATCTTTCAACAGCGTTTCGCTCTGTGCAATAAGCACTTGGGGTGGGCTGCAGGCGGGCGCGAGCGGTGTATGTCGGGTGTCGATGAAAAATTCACTGCGAAAGCGACGCCGGTGCCGAAGGCTGCAATCCAGCGTGCTCGGCTGGCGTTAAAAGGCAACGGTCCTCCGAAAAAAAGCTTCACTTGATATATTTCGGTTCGCGTTTAAAGCACGCCTTCCATAGTTATGAAGAAATAACATGTTTTAAGAAGTTACCACGGCTTTTTATATCTAATTTCGGCATTACTTATTTATTTGGAGTAAGTTTTAATGCTCCTAGCATGGTATAACATTATTTGTTTATGAAATCTTTCTTTGTTTTTAAGATGGAATAATTTAACTGATCAAGAACTTCGGCCAATAATAAGGTCGCTGCTTTCGTTAGGTGTCATTCGATGGCTTCTCAAATTTGAAACCATTTATTTTGCATACATTTAAACAAAATCTAATCCTTTAAATAATATTCATCGTCCTTAATATAGATGGGATAGACGTATAATTGACATATGAAGCATATAAACTTATAATAAAAACACAAAATTTTCTGCTTATATTGCAAATATGTCGAGTTCTAGTTAATATCATCATTGAAGAGAAACCTTCAACTGCAATTTATTTTAGTGCATAATAACTCAGCTTCAAATATCGATAATGATATATATATATATATATATATATATATATATATATATATATATATAAGGTAACCTGAAGATATATATCGTTGCAAAACACAAATAACAGGTAATTGGATAAGAAAAAGAGAAATATTCATTTGTTTTATAATACCAACTATTTATGTAGGAAAAAACTTCTTAATGGTCAAATAATTTTCTTAGACAGATGCAAGTAGTCTTCACCTATTCCATTCAATCCAAACAAAACCAAAGAAAGTGAACATCGAGGAGAAAATAAATGACGGTATGCCAATAGTTGACTAGAGCAATTTCATTTCATTCCGATAAACAAATATCGGATGATTTATCAAGGATATGGCTTGTGATATTTTAAAAAATTATTAACTATTGATCTAATATTATCTCTAAAACAATTTATTAGATGCATAAAATTAATTTTCAATTACTTTCTCGGGTGTAACTAAGTATGCATCACCAAATCCCAACAGCCTAAACTCATTAAAATACGAATAAATGCGCGACTAGTACCACTATAAAAACAGGAAAAAGCTTTTTGACGCGTGAAATTATGTTAGACAAAAACGTAAGAGATATGGCATGATAATTCGAACTCATAATAAATAAAAATATAACTCATGCGTCAGTGAGAACCTTTTGCATAGAACAGCGGTGCCAAACCTACGGTCCGCGGGCCGCACCCGGCCCGCGAAGGATTTTTGTGTGGCCCGCGAATGTATGATGAAAAAGCAATCCGAAAGGTTTAACACACAAATTCATACATTTTTATGAAAGTTGTGGCAGTAAAACTTTTAACATTGAAAATTTAACCATATTAACTTTATTTAAAAGTGATTTTCACTCATATGGCGCTTTGGAATACATCGATAACTTCCGATTTTAAACACTAATACGGCCCGCCGAAGAATTGGCAACTCCCAATGCAGCCCGCCGTAGAATTCGCTGCCACCGATGCTGCCCGCCATGTAAAAAGTTTGGGCACCTCTGGGGTAGAAAATAAATGTCACCGTGATGTCAACTCATTCAAACATAGCAGGGGAATAGAGGAACATAACAGGCTGAAGAAATGGGTTGGTTTATTTTTGAGAAGCGAAGATTAACTGAAAGAAATCATAGAAGGGAGAATGTTAGTAAAGTGGCAAAGAATTAGGAAGAGAAAAGGAAAATTAGACGTCATAAAAGGAAGAAATTAGTATGAGAAGATGAAGAGAATAATTGGGTTGAGTTAAACAAAAACCGACAGAAATGTATGAAACACATGGTGATGTCATTAGTCGGTTTTCCATACCGCTCTGGTTGTTCCACACGATTTTTATTTATTCGATATTCGATTAGTGTTGATGGTGGACTTGATTTCTAGAATTTTTACTCATTAATCATTTAAAGTACTTTAAAATATTAATACTACAAGTTCTGCGTCCTCTAAAAAACTGAAAAAACGCAAAGCATTACATATTTTCTACATCACCCTTTTCTCAAGTTTCCACAAAAAACTTTTAACGATGTCAGATCATATGCTATTGTATAATTAATTTTTAAATTTCATTTCTTATTTAAATATGACACATTATTGAAATATAAAATGTGCTATTTTTCGTCATCCGGCAATGAAATTAGACAGCAACAAGGAAAACACTTAAATCGCTGAAAAATCTTCACGGTCACGTAAAGCGCCGCTCTTCCTCCATATCCCCCTCTCTCTTTCTCTCACACACTCTCTCTCTCTCTTTCTCCGGGTTAGTTTAAATGCTATGCGACGCCCCAGACTCGCGCCATAGAGGTGCAGCCGAACAATTAGCCGCTCCCTTTCACTTTCAAGCGGTCTTCCTTCGTTTGTCGCCGAAAAGGGATGACATTCCGTGAGTCGCAATAACGGTTCCATTCTCCTGCACTGCAGGTGTTGGTAGGGGAGGAATAGAGGGGGAGAATGGGAGAGGGTGGGGAGAAGGGGGTGGCAAGGGGTGAAAATGGGTGGAAGGGGGTGAAAAGAGGGGAAGGGGGGAATAAGTTAAGGAAAGAGGCGCGCACGATGCGCCTTGCTAACGCGGATATTCGGAAGTTTCTCAGCGGATCAGGACAGCTCTCTCTAATTTGTAAATCTAAAATCAAGTCACGTTCACTCACTCGCTCCAGTTCCAGCACAAGCGGCATCCAATTTCCGCACAGCCAACTGGAAGAAACGATTATTGTTCGCGCTCTCGGTGTGTCTCCATCCCCCCCCCCCCCCCATCTTCTCCACCCCGCTGCTACTAAATTCCTCAGTTGAAGCTGCAAGAGGAGAGGTGAAAATTCGCATTCAGAGCTCCTTTAACTGAATTATTAATTGCGGATTGATACACTCGCACAAGTCTATGTGAGGAAATCGCCACATTGTTAGTTAATTCCTCATGTAGCAACTTGGCGTGATTCGTTGGATTAGTTTTTACTTTTAATTTACTAAAAAGGATGCTCGTGTTTAGGAGTCGAAAGATTTGGTTTGCTATCAGTTATTACTTCGCTTTGGTAGTTCAATTATAGTTTCCTTGATTACGGTGATAATAGCGAAGTAGTATTCTTAGGGTGAAATGAAAACAGTAATTCTTTCTGTGCTTTTGTTATCGAAATTATGAACACCGAACGCCAGATTCAGCTCACGGTTTCACTTTTTCTTTAGTGCGAACGTAATTAGATTCTTATGAATGCCATTAGAACCAAAATGGTGAAATAATTTCTCAATCTTTAAATCTCGCATTAAAACTTGTGAACGTATTTTGCGAAATTTGAAATTGATTCATGAATTTCCCAATTTTTAACACTACTTATAAAATTTATGACTCACACATGTTTACGCATTGGATAACTAAGAAATTAAGCAAAAAATGCAAACATAAAATGCATCTTAGACTTTTTTATTTGTATATTGATTCATTTTATTTAGGAGTTTAATCTTGCGTTTGACTTTAAACTACATATTAATCATATTTATCTCATATTTCATGTAAGTGATAATAATAAGCCATATCGATTGTTTTAACTCGCATTATAAGATCATTTAATATATTTATTTTATCTATATAAGCAATAAAAATGCAATGTGAAAATATAAGTAAAATCGTCGAAGCCATGTGTGGTTTTATTCTAATCGTAATGTAAAGCAGCGCTTAACTTATTAATATAAATATATATATATATATATATACAATCTTGCTAATTAATCATAAAATAGTTGATATAATTAAGAAAATATCAATTTAGCTGATTGATTCTGATTCACTTAGATTAATATAATAGACATACTTATTCTGAACAATACACTTATTAATTTTAATTCCGAATAATTATTATCTTGGATTCCAAGGTCGTTTGGTAACAAAATTTACTGCTTTGTATGAAGATTTTGAAGAGCTCTTTAAGCTTATAATTTTTCCAAAATTTCATTTTATCGACGTAAACTTCGATAAATTTTGAGAGTAGGGTAATTGTTTCGCGAATAAATAAAAAAATCCGCTTTTTACAAGGTTTCCGTTAAGAGTTTCCGCTTTACTTTCGAAGACTTCAAAATAGTTCCTCTGGCAATTCATCGATATTTCATTGTGTTTGAACCATATAAATTATATTAAATAATTCTTTCTTCCACGTATATCAGACTCAGCAAGCGCATTAAAGACCGTATTTAACGATTTTCCGTTGCGTCTCTACTGCCATTTTCATTGAATTTTTTAATAAAAAACTCGCGGAAAATGCATTTGACATGTTCATGAACTTTTCGTGAGTGCCTGTGCCATGCGACCAATGTGTAAAATACAAGGGTGGAAGGGATATGCTCGATTCATTCCTAGCGGCTTATACGCTTGCTTTGAATCCCCATAAATGGAAATTTCACTAAGGCACGCGATCATTTGCGTAAATTCCATCTTCCCTTTTAGTCACTATACCGCAAGGGGACGCTACTCTGAATTAATGAATACTGCCATTTGCCCCATTGTTTTGGCGCAAGTTTACGGGCAAGACGAATGGTTCCATCAATATTTGCACTCATAGTTCGAGCTTGCGTCGCTCAGTTGTTTATTGGAAGCGCGAGTGAAAGATACTCTAAGCAGCACGCGATGAAATGGACGCTGAATGTCAAGAAGCACTTGAAAGGAACTTCTCATAGCACGAGACTTAATACGAAACGAAGGATATTCTAGTAATAGGATTTACAAATCCGCTAAAATCACATTGTAAAATCATAAAATAATTTCGAACACATGAAAGAATTGGAAATCAACCTAGAAATTATAAAGCGGATAATGAATAGAATTGATAACATAGCGACCAGAAAAAATCATACGTCAGGAGAATTGAATAGTCTTTTACAAATAGAACAGCCGTTGGTACGGGTTATAAACAGATTAAAACGAAGTAAAAAAATATAAAAAGGAGTTAACCTGTAAACGAGGGCTCACTCCTATCAGGAAACCAAAATAATAATGAGCAAATTCCGATTTGCACTTTAGACTGCATTAAAAATTAACAACAAATGTATAATGAAAATACAGATAGTTATTTCTCACCCTAGGAGTTAATATCGAAAAATTATTTCATTAAACTGAGAAATTAATTGAATGTGCAGCATATTGAGCAGGAATTGGAACCAATCCCTATGCACAAGACTAAATATAATGGTAAAGTCTGCGAGGGAATAAAGCAAGGAAACAACACCTATGCCGTAATTTCATAGAAAGAAAGCATAAGCAAAGAAAACCTCCGTTTCAGAAAGCATGAAAAAGAAACGCCAAAGAAAGCTGAGGAAAAGCAGTTAAGGATACAATTACGGCAACTAGTGTAATGTACGAAGTACAGAACATACAAAATAAAATAGCAAAACCAAGGTAAACGAAACATGATGATCCAAATCGAACTTATGCTGCCCACTTTCCATTTAAAACTTATATTGGCTTTAATAGCTTTAATGACATCGCGCATATGTAGCTCTCTGTGTTCCCAAATTTCATAATTTAGCGTTATAAAACACTACAAATACATTCGAACGGAATATTAAATTGATCACGCGTATTTGTGTTGCAAAAATAACGCGTGTGCGTATTAAGGTGCGTTTACACTATGCGAGCACGAGCGAACGAACACGAGCTGACGAACGAACTCGTACGTTTGCTCTAAATCACCATTCACATTACAGCGAATCCATTCGTTTGCTTGTGTTTGTTCGCTCGTGCTCGCATAGTGTAAACGCACCTTTAGAATATACCAAATCTGAGTCCAACAATAGTTGTTGCTATGGCAACACTCTCGTAATGAGTGATAAAAACCGCAAAACCGCCAGTATTTACGCGAAATTCGAAGAAATACAATCGATAAGCAAACTTCTACGATCAAAATTAGAATCTTAATTCCTTTCCTCAGAGAATAGTACAAAACTCGCTACAATATTACAATTCTAAAGTATTTTAATCTGCAAGAGAAAATTATCCTGCACGATGGATTTCGGATTTCCCATGTAAATCAAATGGGAAGGATAGTTCCTGGAATCGATCCCGGGTCTTCAATCTTCGCAACAAAAACTATCCTCGGGATCACGGTCCATGTAGCAAGAGATTTCCTCCAAGTTTCATGAAAATCGGTCTATTTACTCAAAAGTTAATAGGGACAGACACAACGACAGAACTATGAGCCTATTTCCATTCTGGAAAATAGGCTAAAAATGAAAACAACAATATTCAATTATCAAACAGATTTCAATACATACGAAGCAATGCATTTCATTGTTTATCCCGAAACTTGGAAAAGTATTTCATCACGTCAGCCATCAGTTACCTCTCGAAGGGAACATCCGAGGAAAAGTGCGGAAGAAAAACAGGTGCATAAAAAATTCACTGGCCTTTGTTCCTGCGTGATTCGCAAATTCTCAATGAAGGAACAGAAATATCTACAACGCTGCAATGACAATGCGTGAGTCTCTTGAGACTCGATTAATAGCTGAAGACTGGGAGCAAAAAAAAACGAAATTCGAATAGCGACGAATGGCTCAGACACCAAATACGCGATTCGAATATAATTTAAAGAGTAAACAAATGAGAATTCCCACGGACCGAGCACGCCGCCAGAAAGTTATGGATGTAGGCTGCTAATTGTGCCCTCGACGTTAGGGGGAAGTAATAATCGATGAAGTATAATAAGTTATATTTTGGGGTCAAATTATTAAATAATGAGTTAAATACTCCTGCGGAAAAATTAATATCCTGTTAAAAGTTATCTAAATCATATATTTGAAAATTCACTAGCCGATGCCATTTATTTGCTTTTTGAATCTTTTAAGATAATCAACGGATGAACAACAAAAAAGCATTCTGCTGCATGGAAGAGAAATACTTGCACGATATCAATATCAGATTTTTTAAGTATAGCAAATAATGCAAAGCTATTCACATACGATAAATATAAAACTTTAATTTCTCTTGAATTAATGAAAAATTATCTGGAATCACGACACGAGGAAATTAGCTTTTCTAAAATAATTTCCATTAATCTAAAACCAAAATACCGAACGTCATATTATATATGCAAACACTCAGTCTGTTTGTAAGCCAAATTACGAAAGATAGAATGACTATATAGTCATCAAAGTTATCTATTTAGCATGTTTGCGTGGTAACATTTTATCTCAAGCTTAGAGAAGTATTGACAGGCAATACGTTAATTCATACGGTTTCTGCGACGCTTTAAATGTATTATTGGCATATAAAATTCACTTCTATCCCGAAAGAACTCATTCATTCTGTTTTTCAGTTTTTTTAGGATATGAAATACCAACATGCAGTTGGATTCGCATTGCCTTGATCCGCTTAATTTGCCACGCGTCCGTTTCCGTAAACCGTTCCCTAGACCTCGCTGTAATTTAAAACGAAGCAAGAACTGCAATGGTCCAATTTTTCCACCTGCTAGGGTCTTTGCCTCCTTTTTCGTACGAATTAACAAATTCTTTGATTAATGGAGCGCTGCTTAATCTTTTACTTGGGATTTCTGGGCAGCAATTAAAAGATATTGCATGAAATTCACGTCAACATGAATTTCAGAGGAAAACCGTTCTTTTGGAAAAAGTTCGCGAGCAACCTCGCCAAATTTTTAATTGGAGCACGGTCAAAATTTGACGGTTACTCTCCTTTCATAAGCTCTTTTTTACGATCGAATGTGATATTCTTAGCTTAGTGCTTATCTGCGATAAAGACGCTGACTGACTGCATTACGGATAAATATTAATCGATTTCTCCAGAATGCATCAATATTAGGTAGTGGTTGCCATCTTTTTCATCTATCACTTATGTCTTTAGGAAAAATAGCTTAAATCTTCATTGCATCCAGAAATCCTCAGGATTGCAGCTGTTGAGTATTCCGTCCAAGTTGTAGGGGAATTGAAACTTTCAAAATAAATTGAGAAAAACAATATTCGCAGTAAAAATTGACTTTTTATTACATTCAACAGTTTCAGCACAATGTTCTGCAAAAAACACATAAGGGACTGAAAACAATTAAACAGTAAAAACAGATCCACACGAGGTGTTATCACACTGCGGCTCTTGGTTTTTCAAATGCTAAGCAAAACATCGTCTTACATTAAAATGAATACAGCGGGTGAGGCGAAAAATTGTTTCGCCAATATGGACAAAAAGATTGATTCCAATTTTACGGGTACTGGGGGAACAGTTTTACTTTTTTTAATTTCTTTTCAACCATTAGGTGGGTTCAATGATTTTTCCTTGACTTTTATATCTACTTCCAGAAGATTTTAATATTTTTTGGTATAGACCAAGGGTGGCCAACCAGTGGCTCTCGAGACGCATGCGGCTCTTTTACTTTCCGCTCAACGACGTGTCGACGCTTTTCGTTCAAGAAAACGATACCGCTGTGTGAATTTAGACGTTTTGGGGATTCTTCGAGTACAGGTTATGCTTACTTTTCACAAAATTATGTGCACAGAATGAATGTATGACTCGCGGCTCTGAGAGTAAGCAGGTTTGGCCACCCCTGGTAGAGGCACCACACATTTTCTTCACATAAAAAGAAAATTACAAACATACAATGTACACTACCCCTTTTAAAGAGCGATATTACCTCGTGGGGTTACTACTCGCAAATTGGAAACCATTAGTTTAATAGATTATTTATAATCTTAAGATCGATTTTTGACTTAAGATTGTACTTACGGGGAATTATCGTAAATTAATAGGACAACTTTTCTCTCCGGAGCCATTTGTAATCTGTCGCTGTGTCTCCTGCTCTTTCAGTTCAGTAGGCGTATCTAATATTCTTGTCAACGCTTAAATAATGAGGTAGTGCTTTATATACCCGTCGTCCATTTATTAGTAGAACAAATATATGCGATAAAACTTTGCGTGCCTTTAGGTGACATAGACACATAAACGTTTAAACGGTTTACAGTGCGTTCAAAGAGGATTGTGTATCTCACGGTCGAGAGTTTGCGCAGCAACAGTTTTTTTCAGACGGATTCTTATCAATCGATGATAAATCCCTCTGTGATCGGCCGTTCACATCACGATCCGAATAAAAAATCAATTGATTCGATGAATCAATAAAAAAGGCTCGACCATCCTATCAGCTTAAGAAACATACTTCTGTGGCCATGATTCATTGAGTAGCTTATTTCATTTTCCAAGATGGATTTGGCTATGGAAATGTGACAGAAAATAGGATGCCGAAAATCTTGAGCGATGAGCAAGAAGCAAACCGAGTGCCGATTTCTGGACAATGGAAACTAAGACGTCATCTACGTAGAATGTTTTTCGAAAAAGCAGTAACTTGTGACGAGTCCTAGTTTCACTTCAACCACCACCAACTTACAGACCATTTACGATCGCTGCGTACCAAGAAGTATAGGCGTAAACGAATTAGTATGTGCTGAGAGGACCTCTTTTTGAAAACTCAGGAAAAAATCCTCGCTTCATTAAACAGGGGTGGATATTGCAGCAATATAATGCAACCGCACATCCAACTCAGATTTGCTAAAAGTCCCAGCATTATATTCACCAGATTCCCGGGGATATAGTATGTTCTTGTCAAAAAAATAATAGATGCGAGATCGCCATTTTGAGTCCAATTATGGTAATAATATTTGTGTGATCGACCGTAAAACATTGGTTTTTCTCGAATATTTGATAATTAGTAAATGATATGGTATAAGTTTATTTATGCAAAAGGAGAGTACATATTTAAAAATGAAACAAATTTATCTTATGAGAGAAATCTGTTTTCATTATTATTTATCTCGTTCGTGTTACTTTATAAAATATACAATTTTTTGCTAATTATTCTTTAGTGTAGTAAAGAAATCTACTGGCAATTAATGCCCAGAATAATCCACATAAAAATAAAAACCCAAATTTTAAAGTTGTCATACAAATACTACAAATTTTCTACTCGTGAATGTTTTTTTAGTTTTATAGTACATAAAGTTATTCCAAGGTTGATTACAGAAAATATAAAGTCAAATATAATCTTTTATTACATGGTAAATATGAATAAGGTATAGGAATTTGTAATTGGTGGAATCTAGGCGAAGAGAGAACGATTCGAAATATCCGTTGCAGTTAATGTGCTTCTCTTAGCCCTCACCTCATACCTGTGAGCACAGACGCATTGAAAAAGCATCCTACACCAGGGATTCTGATAAAATTATTCATAGATCGATAAAAGAAGAAAATGATAACTCTTCCAAACTTTTTATCGTTTGATATTTCGCTGAAGGCTTGTATATACATCTCCATTTTAACCAGCAACTCGCCATGTCAAACACACTAACAATTTTCACTTGCAGGTTTTTCTCTCTAAGTTTTATTCATACATTAATCCTATCGAGTTTTAGGGAAAAACGATCCTTTGCATCGCTCTCTCCTAATTCACTATCATGGTAGTGCCTTCCGATATAGGTTTGTTTATCGATTATTCGTAATTAGCTGGTTCTTGCGATGTATACCCCTTCAATCTAATGTTCAGCCGCTGTTCTCCGAGCAGTACCCAATTTTAATCATCCAATAACGGCTAAAAACTGTTTTATTTTGCAAAACATTTGTTTTAAAAATAAACTTTCGACGAATTTTTCTCCAATATTCAGCCCTACTCATACGGATCCAATTCACATGAAAACTATCGGACCTGCGCTCTAATCGGCAAAAAGTTTCGGTTCTACTCCGCCGTATCCTTCAAATAAAAACAATGAAGGTTGTAAGCAATTTCTAAGGTAATGCAACAGCGACCAAAATAAAACAGCTTGCCATTTTCTTTGCGCAAAAATCCCTTCTTTTGAAACATACTGCGATTTGCCAATAAAATCACATTGTTTCATGTTCACTTGCACATAAGCCCTTCCCCGATATAAAGGACATATCAAAGGCTTAAATAAAGATAAAATACTATTAAACGTTACCCGAGGAATATAAATCACTCCTCGCTTACCAGGGAGAGGCGCTATTTTTTTAGAAAGCGTCCGTTGGGCGCAGAGCAGGAAAAAAGAGGCATCTTCTTTTCCAAATCTCGAATTTCACCTCCGCCGGAATATTAGCGAACGGCTTAAAATTTGTCCTCATCTCCCTTTGAGATTCGCTGATAAAAAAATCATCATCAGATGGCAAAAAACCGGAGCATCATCATTTCGGAAATGAAGGAAAACAAAAAAAGATATTTAGGTAGATCCGCCTGCCATTCCACGCTCGTTCTTCTACTTCCCTCCCTCCCTCAATTTCCTCTCCCTCCTCTTCTCCTTCTTCCTCCCTCCCCTCCTCCGCCGCTCCTCTTCCACTTCCTTCCAGCCCTATGGTTCCCCTTATGGCCCCTCTGGCATTCGCAACCCCTCCCTCGCCATTCCTCCCCCGCCTCCCTCCTGGAGACGTTTCAATCCCCACTGTCCATTAAAATCCTATCCCCAAACAGACCGCAGGCTCAAGCCCAAAGATCCCAAACTCTCCCTCTGCCTCACTCCCTCTCCCTCTCATTCACCCTCTCTCCCCCTCTCTTCTCCACCCGCTCCCATCTGCAACGATTTTAACTAGCGTCCTATAAAAATACTACAGAACACCTGGGAACGGAACCTATCCAAAACTCCCTACCTCCGTTTTCCCTCACTCTATTCCACCATCTCTCTCTCTCTGTCTCTCCCATACCCTCTCCCGACCCGGCCCCACAATCCCTCGCCTCTTTTTCGCCCTCTAATAGTTGGATTTCGCCCTCTCGTTCCCTTGTTCCATTTCTCTGTTTCCCACTGCTTCTCCACTCCTCTCTTCAATCTCGTATTCCATTTTGTCGCCGCAGAGCGGGCACTTCTCCCTCCCTCCCCACTCCACTCCATCCCAAACTGCCTATTTAGAGTAAGGAATGCTTCGTAGCAAACGATCGCAAAATTGAAAGTATTCTTCAACAAAATCAGTGCTGAAAATGGCCATACTTAACATGCAATGCAAGGACTACGGAATGAACTCAAAAAAATTCAAACCAATTCCTATATTTTAAAATGTAATTCACGTGTTTTTTATCCAAGAGTTTGTAATTCCTACTGCTGCACAACCAATTTTATTTCATATTCATGAAACGTAATATTGTCTGTTATGCAATATGGTTGCACATATATCTCAAATGTCATTCATGCCCGCAAAATAAAAATAACATTAAGCGAGAGAAGCGTTTATGTACGCAAACAAATTGATTTTTCTTATCGTTGATATGACAACTATTTCTGTACTATATGCGCAAGGAAAGTGTGCTTTGAATACTTTAGTACGAGAGAGAATGCGCCAGAATTTTTATAAATGAAATCGTGTTTTTCGTCAATTTCTTTTCAGTTAACTTCACATTGAAATTTTTGGTAATTAACTATTTTTGTAGTTATTTTCATAGTTTTTTGCAGTGCATCTTATAATTTACTGGAGTTCTAAATTCGCATCGCTAAATCACACAAAAAGCCATTTCTTGGCATGCAGACCTTTTTCTTTACATATTAAAATATTTCAAGGATGAGGTATTTAACTTAGAAGAGAAGCATTTAAATCTCATTCTTAAATCTCCAAAAATTACGTTTTAATATGATATATGTATACCATCGAATAAAGCGCAATTTCCAAATGGTAGGAATTCATAAAATTAAATTTAGGAAACGTAATTTTCAATGATTTCTTTAAATGATAATACAGCAAATATTATTAACCGAATTTATAATACAATTGAAAAATAACATTTTATGACATTTATTTAAATGTCTTTAAATAAAGCCAATTTTCATTTAAAAAATCAAAATTATTATATGTAGTTAAAAGAAAATATAGTTAGCACTAATTGCAGTTCATGTAAGTATTTAGTTCATAGAAAGTTACTATACATTTTTCCTTTTATGGTAAATTGACAGTACATACACATTTTATCCTGTTTTTACACGTTAATAAGAGTAAAATAATTCAATTATTAAGTTAAATTCTATACGTTTTAAATAACTTATAATTTTCTCTAATATTTCAAGTAAATTTCTGCAAATTTTTTCTGCATTATATCTTATTTCGATTTTCCTCTTATTTTCAGGAAAGATTTGGATAGTCATTTGGCCTCTCTGATAATAATTATTTAAACAATATCATTATAAATAGCTGTTTTTACACATATAGAATATATATATATATATATATATATATATATATATATATATATATATATATATATCATTATATATAGACGTTTCTTACAGAGGAGGAGGAGGATGAATTGAATTACTCAGAATCTTTTTCTAAACTATTTATTTGAAAAAGTTTCTGAGGATCAGACCATTCAAGAAAATATTTAATAATATATTTTTATTTATTTTCTCAACAACTATCAGTCTATAAATTCACTGACCAAAGCAATAATAAGGGTGAAATGATCGAAAAATAATTACATACAACAAATATTAGCAAACCAAAATTAATAAATGAATGATTAGTTTTAAAAATCACTCTTATTTAGGAATAGTTTCTGATTACCTCGTGCAATCAATGGTCGAATTATATAGCTGCAGTAATAAATGGAAAATATACTTGATGGAATAGCCTGTGGGAATTATGACTAATGTGGCTGGATGTTACCTCACACCTTCCTAGAGAGCAACATCAATTAATATTGTCCACTTACTAGCCACGCGTTGGACTTTAGGACAATAAATTACACGTTTGCAGCGGCGGCCCTCTTCTCTACTGAGATTCTCCCAGAATTAATGATAGTCACTGTAAGATTTACTGGTACATTGCATTTTCATTTGCATATTTTTTTGCAACAACTGATTGCGAATTCCCAATGAATATAGCATTATTATGACCATAATATCTTTTATATATATATATATATATGTGTGTGTGCGTGCGTGCGTGCGTGCGTGCGTGCGTGTGTGTGTGTGTGTGTGTGATAAATAAAAGCGTTATTTACTTTCTGTCATGATTTTTACAACCCTATGCAGTTTATTTTCTATGTTGCACAAAATGTGGTACATTTCTGACTTCAATACAACCATATCGTGTTTTTCTATGCGAGACACTTTTTAAAATACATGCGATATACTCCAAAAACTAACACGAAAAAATGTTTAAGTGTTGGGATTTTTCTTGATTTAAACAGCTACTGGCATTTTGCAAAGTTTATGAAAATTCAAGTGACGATGCGAAATAAAAACACGAACATCATTAATTCCTCAATAATAATGTGACTGATGTGTTTCGCAAGCATTGTCAATGCCCATTTCCTTCTGTCCTATTCACAGTTTGCTCTCGGAACTAATGGACTTCGAGTCGCACTCATCTGTTTAAAAACAAACTAGAAAATGCACTCCTAGGTTCAAAATATAGTTTTTATTTCGTTCCCGAGTCCGACCTTACCCTCTATCTCTCTCTCTCTCTCCATCTCTCCATCTCAGCCATTTCCCATCTCCCTTACCTTCGACCGCTGCTACCGATTTCTGCCCGTCGCTCTTTCTCTACATCCCTCAACATCAACAGAAAAACACAAATCGAAGCGGGGGGTATTAAGGCGGAGCCATTCCATAAGGACGGCAAAAGGAAGGGACTAAACGAACGGGCGATGCACAAATTGGATTCGGCAGAGTATATGGGGAGCCACGGCAGAGTGAGAATTTTCTTTAGGGGCTGAAGCGGAGCGAGGGAGTGGAAAAGATTTGCGATGGTTTTCGTAAGGGAATAGCTTAAGGGGTAATCGGATCGCTACTCTTTGTCTTCTCCTATGCTCGTTTTACTTTCTCCATCTCTCTCATCTAGCGTTCTCCTTCGCTCTCTCTCTCTCTCTCTCTCAATTTCTCTTTCTTCCCCTTTCTATTCCTGAGTGTAAAATCACTGTAGTTAAGTCGATTTATGTTGTATGGCTGTGCAGACTTACAATAGGAAAATGCAATTTTCCGGATGTATAATTGTTAAATATAATTTCGAAAATAAATGATCTTTTCCTATGTATTTTTTCTTTCTTTCACCATGTCAGCGTTTATATACAGTGCTTTAACTGAGGGTACACAATAGTATGCAGCACCACTATAACTTTTTAAATAAAAAACCCTTTACTAAAATATTAAATAACCTGTTTCAGCGTACATAAAAAGCGATCCCATATCGATCGATAAAGTAAAGATTTTTAGTATAGAGCAGAGGTGGCCAAGCCAGCATATTAGACGATATATATTAATGATAAATATATTATTTTTTCATCTACACGTTTGCATGTGTTGTTTACACTCCTTCTGTTCGCAAAAATCCAACAATGTTGCCAATTGTCTCAAATTTCAAAGAGTGTCCATTTGTAATGAAAATAGAAAAGAAGACCCTATAATCCGTACAAATTTATTTCATGATAACTTCAACATAGCCACAGAAGTGAGACTGCTTCGACGAATAAATAGGACTGAGGGCTAGATACAAAACAATGGGCAGAAAAAATACACACGCTCCTCGGCGAGACAGAAATAAAAAAAATTGCAGAAAAGACTGCGACTGAATGAAAGAGATATGGTTCGCGGCTTATATTGGCTGAAATATAAATATTTTCCAACGTTTGTGAAAAAACTTATCAGATTCGTTGATCGGTTTTCGAGAAGCAAGAGCGAATACGAAGAGGTATTTGCAACATTAGCCCAAAACTCGATGCGATCGTTCGATAGCGCATCCTCCGCCGATCCAAAGAGCATGTCTCGTATTGTGCGCTCCATATAGTTATAACGGACAGAGCCAAAATGTACGATTTAAAGAGATTTATTTCACGAGAATCTGACAAATGGCTTGCGAATTCGCTGTGTTCTTCCAAATTTTCACCGACATTCTGTTAATTTACGAGTGCTTTAAGCGATGTTGCTCGATGATTATCATTGATCGGTCACCTCTCTCGGCTACTATAATGTCAGATAACCGCATTCGTTATTTTGTGACTTTATACTTTCTTCCTTTCAGTCCAATACTTTCAACTTTTAGGGGGTGCCGTTGAGAATAATTTCCGAGAGGTGTTTTCGTTTTTACTCTCTTTACTTTCAGTTTCAATCTGCACGGTTTCTTTGTGCGCCTCTACCGATGAAGAAATCTTAATGTAGATTCCCGTAATTAGACTACTCAATGGTTTGCACTCTGCCTATTTCATCGACTTGTTATACTCGTAAGACCATAGGATTTATCCAAACGCCTTATCGAAATCGACAGAGCATATGCAAAAACCTCAAATAAATTTGCTTGCGCGGTTTATTATCTGAGGGATAAAATGTTTTCTGATCTTTGGAGTAAATTATTCAAACTCCCTTCCATTACATGAAAGGATAAAACAATTCTTCTTCCTTTTGGGTGTCATGCGCAAATCTATGAACTATTTCTATTCATGAAATTACCTGTTGTATTGAAATTTGTAGCTTGCCTCTATTCAGATATATTATTTTTGGGATTAAACTCTATGAGAGAATATTTTTATCTTCTTATATTTACAAGTTTTTTTTACTTTATCCTACCTTATAAATGACCCTCCAGAGTTTCTTGGAGAATTGATACTTCCTTTAAAGCGTATTTTCTGATATTATTTTTGTATCGCCTTTCCTTTTACGTGCACATACTGTCCATTTACTTTTATAAATTCCGTATATCTACGTCCATTTCTCATTAAACTCACAATTTAATTTTTACGCATCTTCTACTTTCGGCAAAAACCTTTCCTATATCCATCAGTTACACTCGTCTTATTGGTGTTATCACGCATTGAATAGCTTTTTGACGCCATTATCACTTTCTTTATTCCGAAGATTATGTGCTGACTGCATCCTAAAAGTTCCCAAAAAATGTCATTTTCCTAAGAAGGAATGTTTGGAAATATAGTTTTGTTGCGTGGCCGCATAAGGTTGATCACAACTGAGATGTTTGAAAAGGAGAAAACATACTAAACTTCAGAATTTTTTCTCTTTCTCAAACTTAACATTTGTCCTTTTTCCTATTTTTGATTTAATTTATTCTTATTAATCAATAGATTTTTAGATTAATAAAAAATTTTAAAACAATGTCCTTTAAATGAGTGGGTTATGATACCGATTCTAGTGAAATATTTTTCACAAATTCATTCGTTTCTTGCTCACCAGCTATATTCGATACAAAACTACTCCTAAATACCTATCTCATCTCCTATATTTTTTCACTTATTAAATTCTTATCAGCAAACAATGACGTAAAAAAATCCCGAAAATTTTGCCTGAGCCTCATAAGCTGTGCTGTTTTCTCATTTATACCGTGGATTAGAGTTTTAAATGGCAAAAATAATTTACAAGTTATTTGCTCTTTTGAACTGTCCTTGGACGAGAATCGGATGCCATACCATAGCGATAGATAAATTACTGTACGAGAAAAGACGATCGCATATTAGAATCGCTCTTCCCGCTACTTCCCATTAAAAGTAGATAAATAAAAGGAGTACAACAGAAACAATCTCATTATTAATGATTGCACAATTATTAATTAAATTTCGAGCACGCATATTAGAATACATTCTGCTGCAATATTATTTTTATTTTAGTCTAATTGCCCGTCAAAATGATGGGTATGCACGAATCAAGTATTAAATTCAAATTAAAACACTTTCCTTTCTCCTTCCCTCCCATTCTCTCGCTCCTTCCCATTCTCTCCCACCCTCCCATTCTCTCCCTCCCTCCCATTCTATCGCTCCCTCCCATTCTCTCCCTCCCTCCCATTCTCTCCCTCCCTCCCATTCTCTCCCTCCCTCCCTCCCATTCCCTCCCTCCCTCTCTCCCATTCTCTCCCTCCCTTCCATCCTCTCCCTCCCTCCCATTCTCTCACTCCCTCTTATTCTCTCCCTCCCTCACATTCTCTCTCTCTCTCCCATTCTTTCATTCCTGCACTTGGTGAGAAAAGCATGGCAACCAGTTCAGAGATTTTTAAAATTGCATATCTTTTAATTACTTAAAAATGGGATAAAATTTCGGGATATAAAAATTCTAAACTGAAAGAATGAGGCATATATTTTTAGACTAAATTCAACTTCGTGCCAAATTAACGTTAAAATTTGTTTTTTAATAAGAAAAAAGATAGGAAAAATCCATACTTAATGATTGCATACATGCAACGCAGAGATGTTCTTTAAGAATTTTGTAATCAGTTTAAGAAAGAAAAATATTAATTACTTAATAAAATGTCAAAACACTGCAAAACAGAACATCAAAAGTGATACCAAAGAACGATTATTTTTTGTTAATGCAAATTTGGTATCTTTGCTTATGTTATGTAAATGATTTATATCATTATGTTATTGCTCTTTCCCAAAAAGGCTATAGTGCCAATTTACATGGATATCTACTAAATACTTTCGGAGATGAATCATACGGCCAAGAATACTTTTAATAATGAAAAATTTCAACTACCATGTTAGGATTATTAGCAGTTGCTAGTTTATCAAGTATAAAACGAATCTTACTTTAGCATTGAATTTTTATGCATAGTAAAATTTCATTAACCGTTTATATGAACATTTCCCTTCTCTCTTGTAATATTTCCTTGGAATATTAAAATTATCCCTTTTTAGGCGTAGCACCTGTTTTTATCCCCAATAAGTCCAATACTATAATTTACTGCACCTCCTAAGCAAGTAGCGTGGCAATAGATGAGTAGCATGAAATATCCAGGTGTATCCCTTGCTCTTTAGGTGTTATAGACGCTAATTACACGATAACGTTCTCTATCTGGAATATATAAAAGTAGATTTATATAATTTCATATCTCTAAAACCGTGAAAAGCCCCATAACTCTAAAGTCTCACATTTAATCAGAAATTCCAGTGGGTTTACCATCTGTTAATGTGACCCCAGTCACTTCACCTGAAACGGCAAGACACACTCCGGCATAAAACTTCAGTTCACCATTCATCCTTAGATCAAAATTTGTGCAAAATTTCAATACTGGTAGAAAAACCCGAATGAAAAAGTTATAGACTCGGAATAACGCAGTGCTCACAAGAAAAACAACCCATTCAGTAACCCTTACTTCGAATGCCATGATCTACCGAACTACGCTCGAGAACCCTTATAACCTGTCCAGTTTCCCTGAGAAGCGTGCTTGCCGTGGGATAAAGAGGGGTGCGAGCGTCATTTGGGGTATCGCAGCAAGCTGTGGAAATGGCTACCATATTTTCAGACCCAAGAGGTGGAACTGCGAAATCCCCTAGGCCAGTATTATAAAACTTTTTGTCAACAATGACATGCAGTTGACGTATAAAACCACTTCTTGGAAAAGGTGAGGTTTGTTTTTATCATAGTGGGACCAAGGTTTTTTGATAAAATTGTTGGTGAGAAAAAGGTTTTTTGATAAAAATTTTGGTGAGACCAAGGTTTTTTGACATAATGGTTGGTGGGACGCAAGATGCAAAAGGTAAAGAATCACTGCCCTAGGCAACGCTACACACTCAACGATCGCTGAAGAAACATATGCTAATTTGTCACCATTGCATTGCTGCGATAGGATAGATCCTGAGGAGTTAACAATAATTGGTTGTATTAGAGTTCTTAAGTATATTAAGAAGACAAATTTCACATACTGAGAGAGATGCTATAACTTGCAATGGTAAAGTTTTTTCCGTAACTTAAGCCATCTATTTTTATTGATAGTACAGTAATATTCGCCAAATCGTGCACTTTCAAAAAACAGGACCAAATATTTCTTAGGATAGACAGAAAAATTTTGTTTTGGCATTTTTAATATCGGAAAAATAGGCAAGATAGCTGAAAATGCATAGTTAAAAGTAATCCCAATGCGGGCGGTGAGCTGCCATTGAATGTAATATAATGGAGAAAGAACAAAATAGGATTTTTCCAAGGTCGCCCGGCCCCCTGTTTGTGTGGTTTTAGGAGGCCGCGCAAATTCAGCTGTTCCGTCCTTCGGAAGGGACGTTAAGCCGTTAGCCCCCCTGGTGTTCTTCGTAAGAGCAGGCAAATGCCGGCACCGGGTTTCCCTCCTCCCTTTCCCGGCTATTCATTGCATTACCTCTGAGATACCCTCTGTGAGTAGGACAGAGGCGAATCGGCTGGGCGCTTAAAATCACAATCAACAAAATACGGAATGGAAATAGTCAGAAAAGGTAACCTCAAACGAAAATTAATAGCATATATTCTAATGAGGAAGTCTTACCAATGCTTTCTAGTTTTGTGCTTGTTTGGAAGATTTAATAGATTGTAAATGTTTTCACGTTTTTGGTTTTAATATAAATTTACATATCATAGTTTTGTTTTATAGAGATATTATTAAACAATTCCACTTTTGCACGAGAATATCAAATAAAATGTAATTTTGATATACCTACACTGGTACAACGAATAAACTCTAATTGGATCATCATCATCATCATAGGTAGTCTGTCCGTAGACAGGTCCGTGATTATTCATGGTTAAACCTGGTTCTCCATATACTCCTATCTTCCGCTGTCCTCTTCATATCTTGATAACTCTCTTTCCCTTTCAAATCGTCTATCAGCTGATACCTTTTCCTACCTCTTTCCCTTTTCCCATCTAGTTTTCCTTCTAACACATCTTTAATCATACTCTCTCTCCTCATGTAATGTCCAACCCAGTTAGCCTTCCTCTTTCTGATAGTCTGTATAATCATACGCTTCTCTCCTATTCTTCGTAGCACTTCATCGTTTTTCATCCTATCTGTCCATTTTATCTTCAGCATTCTCCTCCAAGTCCACATTTCAAAGCTTTCCAAGTATTTGATGTCATTTTTCCTTAGCGTCCATGTTTCTGCCCCATACAATGCTATACTCCATACGTAGCATTTTATCAACTTCTTGCGGATATCTTCCCTAATATTCCCTGTAAGTAGTTGTTTCTTTCTCCTGAAAGCCGCTTTTGCTTTTCCTATTCTAGTTTTGATCTCATCCGTACATTTTGCCTCTCGTGTTATGATACTTCCAAGGTATTTATATTCTGAAACTTGTTCTAATGGCTTTCCCCCAATAGTTATGTTCAGATTCTCTTCTTTACCCGATATTCGAATGACCTTGGATTTTTCTGTATTTATTTCCATACCGTATTTTCTACCTGTTATCACTAGTCTATTTATCATTTTTTGTAGTTCCTCTTCCTTTCTTGCTAGAAGTACTTGATCATCTGCGTATTTTACTGTTCTTATAATCCTTCCTCCAATTTTGAAATCCCCTGTGCCTTCTAAAGCTTCTTGCATTAGACTTTCTCCATATATATTGAATAGGGTTGGCGATAGGCAGCAGCCTTGTCTTACTCCTCTACCGATATTTATTCCGCAGGTGTCCACATTCTCAAACCTAACCTTTACAACTTGATTCTCATATAGATTCCTAATCAATCTCCTGTCTTTCCAGTCTACACCTATATCCTTTAATATCTTCATCAACTTTACCCAATTTACTCTATCAAAGGCCTTCTGCCAGTCTACGAAACATGCGCAGATATCTTGACTGTATTCTATTGCCCTTTCTGATATGATTCTAACTACTCCTATAGCATCTCTAGTTCCTCGTCCTTTTCTGAAACCGAATTGATCTTCCCCTATTATTTCTTCTGCCTTTTTCTCCAGCCTTTTATTAAGAATCCTCGTGATGATCTTCGATGTGTGTGACAGAAGGCTTATAGTTCTGTAATCTTTACACTGCATTGCCTTTGGCTTCTTCTTTAGAGGGATCATTGTTACTTCTAGGAAATCCTGAGGCCACTCTCCCGTGTCGTAAATCTTATTAATTAATTTCGTGATCGCTTTTAGTCCTTCTGATCCTATGACTTTAAGTATCTCAGCCGGTATTCCATCGCTGCCCGTGGCTTTCCCCTTCTTTAGTTCCACTATCGCCTTTTCTACTTCGCTCTCCATAATACTTGGTCCTAAGTTGTCTTCTTCAATGTTTTTCTCATTTTCCAGTTCTATTTTCCCCTCTCCTGCCTGTTTGCCGTATAATTCCTTAATGTATTCTTCCCATACCTGTGCTACATCCTTTGTTTCTGAGACTATCTTCCCATCCGTATTCATAATTCCTTTACCACAAATTCCATTAGACTTCTTATCTTCTAATTCCAGTGCCCTAGCGTACATCATATCGTACCGTCCTAACTTCTCCATTTGTTCTATTTCATCACATTTTCCTTTTATCCAGTTTTCTCTAGCTTTATCTGTTACCCTTCTCAACTCATTGTTTATACGCCTATAGTTGGCTCTACCTTCTTCACTGTTAACGTTTTTCCATTTTCGTCTCTCATCCATTTTCTCCAGCATTTCCTTCGTGATCCATGGTTTTCTGATTTTCTTCTCTTGTTTTCCAATCTCTTTATCCAAGGTATCCTTGATACTGGTTTTAATTTCATCCCATTCTATATCAACGGTCTTCGGTTTGTTTTCCAACTTCCTTAGGTTATCTTCCAACTTCATGCTGACTACATCCTGCCTTTCTTTCAGTTTTTCTAGGTCCCAGGTCTGTCTTTCTCTTCTCGTTTTTCTTATTTGTTTGAGCTTTGTACTCACGTCAACTATTAGAAGGCTGTGATCTGAATCAATGTCCGCTCCTTGCAATGCCTTGGCATTCTTTATGCTGTTCCTGAATCTTTGTTTTACAAGGATGTAATCTATTTGGCATCTCATTCTATCTCCTGGGCTTTTCCATGTGTATAACCTTCGTTTATGGTTTTTGAACCATGTATTAGTCACTACAAGGTCATTATTGATGCAGAATTCTACGAGTTTTTCCCCTCCTCGATTTCTCTTTCCAAGTCCGTATTGCCCGACAACATTTCCTTCCTGTCCTTCTCCGACTATGCTGTTCCAATCTCCCATTATTATGCAGTTTACCTTTCCTCTTCCGTCTTCTTCGTAAATTTCATTAATTTGCTCATAGATCTCATCTATTTCTTCATCGTCATGAGCTGACGTTGGCATATATACCTGGATTATCAGCATGACCACTGGGACTGCTTTTAGCTTTATTGCCATCAGTCTATCGTTCGTTGCTATTATCTTTGTCACGCTTTTCATCATATCATTCCTAAGTACCAGAGCTACTCCCCTTTCCCCACTATTTCCTCCAGAATAAACTACCGTGAATTCTTCCGAGTCGAACTGTCCTTCTCCCTCCCATCTAGTTTCGCTTAGCCCTATAATGTCAACTCTATTTCTTCTCATTTCTTCTTTCAAGTTCTCTAGCTTTCCTGCCTTTCTCATAGTTCTTACGTTCCAAGTCCCTATTCGTAATTTACTTTCGACAAATGTTTTCCTCAAGGCAGTCCCCGCCCGGAGATCCGATTGGGGGACTATTTTACCTCCGGATTGTTTTACCTCGAGAGAACTCATATTGTCCAACCATATAATCTTTACTAGGGATTGTAATGTGGTAGTTTCCCTCTTGCTTTCCACATCGCAGTACTGTAGCCGTTCAAATCGTCCTGATCACGCCTACAGCTGTATTGGATATAGACCCAACCAACATCATTTGTTTTCGGCTCTATACCATACTGACAGTACTGCTGCCTACTGCCAGGCACTGATGATAGTTTTTTTTTTTTAAATAAAACCTCCATTCGAGGGGTTTGAACCTCCGAACTTTGCAATAGAAAGCCGACACGCTAACCACTACACCACCAGTGCGTATAATTGGATCAATAGTATTTAAAATTAATGCAAATCACTAAGTCATGTTTAAAACGGCAATGACTGCGCCTCCTGTAAGAATAAATACAATAAATATTATTGAAACGATTTCTGAAGCCAAGGCTAATTTAAAATTTGCAGTATTTATACGACTGTAAGACGACCTCGAGCATAAATGGGCTTCCCTTTGCAGAAGCATATTTTGTCGGAAAAGTGTATTATAAGGTATTCTAAAGCTAAAAAGTTATGCAGAACGAGTGTTTTTTAATTAAATCTTTAAATACTGTCATCACAATTACAAATATAAATATTATTTAACCATGTTAGATTAGTCTTAATCACAGTCGCAGTTCTTTTATATATTTATTTCATTGTTCGCACATATAAGACAACCTACGTATATCTTTTCATTGAAGAAAAGAAAACAAAAAAATCTGATGTGGCCACCACATGATTTTCTCCATAGGTGTAATATTTCTAAAAATTCCAAATGGGTTAAATGATAATAAATATTTTAAGGGACTGCGAGAAAAATTTAAAGACTTTACAAAGAACAGAAATAAACACAACCCCTTCTGATATTGTTTATAGCCCCGAAACTCCAACAATTAAGAAAATAAAAAGGAGCGTAAAGAGTTTATAATAGTCGCCAATAGGTGGTGGCAGCTAAAAAATTTAGTTTTAAAAATATTTCTTTAACAATGCATTATATGGGAAAATGTTTCAAACAAAGGTTGTAGAAAACTAAGTTTTCAACTTTTATTCCAATAGGTTTTTACATTTATCAAATATTAAAGCAAATATTAAAAAGAAACGGATATGTGACAAGAGTAATCACCCACGTTTGGTTGCCCGATCTTTATCAAAAACTAATCAGCACTTTTTCCTTTAACAAAAATGTCTGATATAAAATTTCCGCTGACCTGATTAATAGTTTATGAGTTAGAGCGCCTACAAAATCCCGGTCACAGACACCCACAGGCATCTAGAATATAGTCCAAACGTGTTCAGGGGACCTTAAAATGTGTATTTCCGTTTAAATCTTGAATTTGATTTTTTTCATGAAAACTTTCTCTGTACTTCGCATATGGAGAAAGTAAAAACTCGTCTTATGGTCGACTAAATACGGTATGTCATGAAAATTAGGTCAAACGCCATCACATTCTCTAGAAATATATTTCTACAGCTTGTGGGTGAATTCTTTTAATATGTATATAATATGTCATGACGCTCTCTAGTGTATGCTAGTACACCGAAAAGGAACGTTTCAGTGACGCTTTTGGATTTTTTTTAATCGGATATTTTTTAATGGAAGAACTATTCGTGTTATCTGGACCTAAACTTGTAGCGATCCTTTGTACTTGACATTCATTTTCTTTCAAAGATAATCAACATTGGCAACGCATGCCTACTTCAAAATCCTTAGCCTCTGCTCCACTCTATCGCCATTTCACCAAATCACTCTTTTTTTCGCTAAAGGTTTCTCAGATCTTTTCCTTTTCCCTTTCCTCGCCGCCTTTGCCATATACCTCTCACCCACTTCTGATGCCATTATACTGACGAAAGAGAATTATTCAAATATCTTTCAGGAATGCGACGGACTTGGAGGAGTGGATCTGGAATCTGCGAAAAGGATATAAATCGCTTTGATTCCAGAATATTCGACGATAAATCGAATAGAATGGAAAAGGACTGCGAAGGCATTGTGAGACTCGTCAACTCCCACTCATTTTCATTCCTCTTCTCTCTCTCTCTCATTCTCTCTCTCTCTCTCATTCTCTCTCTCATTCTCTCTCTCTCTGTTCCATCTCGATCCAATAAGAGAGGCTGAGATGAAGTCTTGTTTGCAGTGAACGTGTCAAAGGCTAACCAATCGAACCTTGAAAAATATATGTATCTACTTTCTCCATGTTGAACAATGTTTCCCTATAATCTAAAATTCTTGTTTTTTGTGACATGGGAATTTAATATATACCAATAACAACAGAAAATTTTATTTTCTATTACATTAAGGTGCAAGTTGATTTTAAGGCAAACTTTGATATTCTTACTATAAGGAATAGTGACTTCAAACGTGTTCTATGGATGAAATTTACCATCAATGTCGATAGAACAGCCTGGGTAATGATATAATCATGGCATTTAGTTAAAATATTTTGTATTCATTTTCCAAATTGTATGAATTCTTTTCCAGAACTTGGTAAGTATTAAAATTCTATTTTGCGTTTACCTATGAAAGAAATAGCGAGCGATATATTTTTAAAAATATGGTCATATTTAATATTTATATATATATATTTCTCTCAGTAAATGTATTTTTGTTTCTATATCACATAAGTTAATTAATCAAATGATTCAATTTTGTGACACTCAAAATTTTGAGGTGCGTAAATGATGGGTCATTACAGGTAGGGTGGTAAACCAGTGAAACATGCATTATTACTTTACAAATGAGGCCTTTGCTCTTATTTCGATTTAGAATAAAAACTATTCGATATAATATTGAAATTAAATAAATTCAGCTCTATTACCAAAATATCCATCATCTACCGAAAGGAAGTGATTGACTCGTATTCTTTTCACCAACCTTAAATGACGGAAAAATTAAAAAAACGAGCGCTAAATTCTGTTTGAAAGCATCTTTGGAGGTACCTTTATACTGCACGATTAATTTTCCAATTGTCTAAAACATTCACAACGATTCCTATTGTTTCTAATATGCCGAGATATCAGCCATGAAAACTATATCGAATTAGAAATTCCCAAGATAATACTGGAAATTTGAACTAGTTGAGTAAAACTCAACATAATAGGTGAAAGACTGCCAGAAAAATAACCACTAACATGAGGAATGAATAACAGTTTGTGGGGATGCGGAAGCAAAAGGATACAGAGTAGAGAAGTGGAGGAAACGAGACGGAGAGCAAAAGAGGGAGATAGAGACAGAGAGAGATAGAAAGGGAAACAGAGAGGAGAGAGATAGAGAGAAATAGAGAGCTAGAGAGAGATTGAGATAAGGAGAGAGAGATAGAGAGAGACAGAGAGATATATAGAGAGAGAGAGAAAGAGAGAGATAGAAAGAGAGACAGAGAGAGATAGAGAGAAAGAGAGAGATAGAGAGAGAAAGAGAGAAAAAGAGAGACAGAGAGAGATAGAGAGAAAGAGAGAGATAGAGAGAGAAAGAGAGAGAGATAGAGAGATAGAAAGAGAGACAGAGCGATAGAGAGAGAAAGAAAGAGAGAGATAGAGAGAGAAAGAGAGAGAGATAGAGAGAGAGAGATGGAGAGAGCTAGAGAGAGATAGAAAGAGAGAGATAGAGAGAGAAACAGAAAGAGAGAGAGAAGGAAGGCTCCGATAGTTTGAAATATTCGCATAGTCGTTGAAGCGTTTGAAGCAGGGCGGCCTCGCCCACACCCAGTCGCTACTCGCTTATTTACATTGCTAAAGACGGAGCGGCAGAAGCAGAGGAAACGGCACGTTCACCCGCTTCCATCGAAAGATAGATGGAGGAGAGAGTGAAAGGAAGAAAGGGGGAATAGGGAAAGTGGAGGAAGGATAAAAAGAGGAAGGAAAGTTGGAGATGATGATGATGAAGAGGAGAAAGATTAAGGAGGGAGTGAGATGGGGAGATCGGAGTAATGGGAGGAATCCAGAGAAGAGAGTGGAGAGGGAGGGAGTGAGCGCGGGAGGGCGATATAGAGAAAGGGATTGGGGTAAGGCGAAAGGGCGCCAATGGACTATCCGCCACTCCCCAAGGCGATCGCACAATACTCCCGACATTCCCTTCAATTTAACTGCCTACACTAATTCAGTTTGCACGCTTGTTCATCCGTGTAACGTACTCCTACTGCGTTTCTCTACCTAAATTTGAATCACCACTCGAGATAAACATTTCTTTGTGACCAACGTTGCTACGAAACTCGAGGAAGACGCGAGAGAATTTGAGAATATCCGCGTAATAGGACATATATCTCTCCCTCTTTCTCTCGCCACTCCATCATCCTCTCTTCGCATCACTAACATCGCTGCAAACCAATCCCTCTCACCTCATCCTCTTCACGTCTATCCCTCACCTACCGGGAAATACTTGGTGAACGCATTCTAGGTAACTAACGTAACTCAAATTTATGCAACGCCGCCCCTGAAGCGTTACCAAATTCTTAGCTAAACAAATCTAGTTCAACAATCTTATTGTTACATACTATTTTTAGTGTTCTAACATACTTGAAGAGAGTATAGCAATCACCGATTTCATCTCATTTACTATATATTCTCCAAAATGGAAAATAAAATCCTAGATCCTTCTCTTTATTGCATTCAAACTAATACTAGTTATTTGCCTCCAATTACAATATTTGGATCATAAGTTACATGTTAAAAGGACTAATTTTCTGCGGGACAATAATATACCATCGCTTGATCATCTCAGGGAAATATTCAAGGGATTACAGATAGCATTCGTCAGTGTTTCGCCAACACGATTGTTTTTGAGAGAAGGCTCGTAGTAATTTGTAATGTACATTTTTCCCTCTCTTTCTCGCAAGTATATATAAATTCATAACTTATAATTGAATGCCTTGTAAAGCCTAAAGGGCACATAAGCAGATAGATAATTGGTTCGTGTTTCAAAATAAGAATAAAGAGCGTCATGTATATGTATATTCGTGTAACCATATGTGGGACAGAGAGAAAGAGATAGCAAATACATTTATAAACCCAGGCGCATGATTTGTTTGTGAAGAATGATATCGGTGGCAGTTTATCCAAACAATGAACTGTATAAACTCACCGCCAGATAAGTGAAAATCCACCAGATTTGTATTGTCCTACGTATTTGAGAGTTTTGTTTCGGTTGCTTGGTTTATTTAGCCTCTCCATGGACATTCTCTAATTCTTTGCTGAGATGGCCTTCAGGGGAGAAGCGATTTCCAACCTTCGTAATATATACCACACGGTTGTGTTCCCTCTCTGTATGGCCAGCGTCACTCTGGATAGGTTTAAATGAAAAAATAAAATCTCACGAATTGATTCATCTGATAGTTTTTATTGTTTCACTGCATTCATGTCGATGAAGATTGTTGCTTAAAAACCAAAAAGACTACGGAAAACTATCTTTTATCTTTATTTTTAAAAAGTCGTCAATATTAATTTCGTCTGTCTTCTTATCTCTACGTCCCTCCGTCTTTACGAATATGTCAGGCTCTTTAGCACTTGAAGAACTCCAAAAAATCTCATATTTGGGGATAATATCAAGGAGTCGAAAATGGCTCACTCGGGTCAAATAACACAATCCTAGCTGCCATTTACTCTTTTCTTTATTTTTTGTTATGATGTCTAGCTTCAGAGTGAATCACGATAAAAAATTTCCTCATTCCTACCTGTGTCGTATGGATGCCTCCATTTGTATCCGACTTTTTTGTTGTTGAAATACAGCGTGCAAATAGAATATCTGGGTCATATCGTTGGATCACAACTACCAATTTGTACTTATATTGAAATGCGGGGCGAAAATGGAACGCTCCGGTAGCGTCACTCAACCATGGCTGTCAAGTTACAAAAAATATAGTTTCAAATTTCAACTCCGTAATCGTATGATATACCTTCATCGAAATTTTCATTTGGAAATTTTTAAAAATATAATGATATGATACCATATTTGAATTATTTCACTATATCCGACCTTCCACAAGGATTATCTTAGAGAAATGCGCGTAATTTTACCAAATTTTCTGCGTGCATTACTCCTACTTCTTGAAGTAAATTTTTACAGGTAATTTGTTGTTTATTTATGCGTATTTTCCATAGTGAACTCATATCAAGTCTATGGATAAGAGTCAAGTTCCCCTTTGTGTTTTTAATGGCATTTGGAACATATTGAATGAAAGTTCCAATGACTCGTATCGTATTCCAATGAATAAATTACTTCATTTTCCTATATATTCATAAAAATGTTTTTCTTAAATTCTCATTACAATTAATTCTAAAGAGAAAATAGAAATGTGTTAGATTTCAAAATTATTATTAAAATTTATCATTTCCAAGACAGAATTACCTAGTACGGCATAAATGGGGATGTCAAACAAAAGAAACGTGCCTTTTTGTAAAGGAAAATAAAAGAACTCAGGGTTCGTAAAAACGAGATTCTAGGAAAACGAAAAGTAAAGATGAATAGCGGGCTTCAAGCTCTTAATACTTAAAAGAAAATAAAGAATAAATTAGACAGAGAACTAGAAGTAAAAATAAAAAAGTGCTGTAATTGCCTCAAAGAGTTCAGATAAAATTCCGAAAATATGTAACTTCTCTAGATTAAAATGCCGTTTCCGCTCTAACAAGTACTAATGCTGCAGCGAGCTGATAGAAAAAGCAACAATGTACAAAATGACAACGCCCAACACTGCTGAGATTTATTTCAAAACTAGACTTATATTCAAAACTGAAAATCTATTCCTCAGGCACAAAGCGCGTTCCACATATTTTTAGAACTAGCTCGAAACGCAGCGAATGAGACATTCGATCTCGTTACCTCGCAAAGCAAATTCATTCCAATCAATAATAAACAGAAATTTTGGAATGGATTTATTTCTCCACAATGGTTCGTTCCTCACAACCTTACTCCGAATATATACAGTAAATAAAAGAGCACTTTGCCTCAAAATCAACCGCCGTGAAGAAAAATCCAGAGACTGTTTCTTTGAAGATGTGAATATGGAACGAAGGGAATTTTTTTTTCTTCTCTGATCTCTCGAAAATATTGAAATCACTCTATTTGCATACTCAAGGGCAGCGCTTGCTTTCTGATTCACTTCCAGCGTTCCCTGCTTTCTCTCTCTCTCTCCCTCCCTCAAAACGCTCTAGGCTCACCAATCCCCGATATCTCCCTTCCCCTCCATCCCTCCCTCTAACACCCCCCCTCTCACCTCCCCTCCCCCGCATTCCCCACCCTTTCCATAATCGGGGGACTATCCTTTCCCCTCCTACGACACCCCTTCTCCCTCCGCCCTCCTTAATAAGCGCCACCTAGCATTCTTATCGCTGGGCAAACATTCTATGGCTTCTTCCTGCACCCCTCCACCCCCTTCCAACTCTGCCCCCCCTCCCTGCCTCCAATCCTCCCTCCTCTCTCTTTCTCTGTCTCTCTTCCCCCATCCTATCCAACTCCCCCAATATTCTCCCACGCATCAACTAGGCCCTCTTAGAGGATATATCAGAGTGCTCCCTCTCGCTGCCAATTTTCGCTCTCGAATTCGATTTTCCGTTTAAACAACACTCGTTCGCTTTTGTGTCGAGCGGAGCGTTAATTATTTGATCTTTAATCAGTGAGAGCATTTATATTAAATTTGAAAGCTAATAAAGTCACGTTAAACATTTTAGTAGTCAATAAACTATGGCAAAACAATTTCGTGTCTTTTTTGCTATTAACGATTTTGCCTGCAGATCTTACTATTTAGTGCACAAGTATGTTATATCCACTCCTGCGAATTTGAAACCGTCTCCTTAAGATATTAACGGAGAAGCCACCTTTCATCACAGTTCTATGTAGTTTGGTATGTTGATTTCAGAGCGTGTCAACACAGAAGTTATTGGGATAACCTGTCGTGACGTGTCTCCTCCAAACGTGCATTCAAAATACGTTGCTAAGAAGTAGTTTCCTATTAGCAGCGCGCTTAGGAAACCAAAATTACATTACGACTCAAGCAAGTAACACAAGAAGAAAAAGACAAATTCCCATTCTTTGCACAGTTAATTTTCGCGAACTAAACTGAAAGATTTTCGCCCATGGTTCTCATGCAATGGAATATTATCAAAATCAACAATTGCTTTTAAGAGAAAACTGTCATTTTGCTTCACCCTTCGTGTAAAGCACCTTCAATTTTTATATTATTTTTCATATTCAAAGATAAAATTATATAAATTTCTTTTGGACGATATAAAGCTCTACTATTATAGATAAGTTTTTTCAATCAATCCCTGCCATTGAAAATGAGATGCACTCACGCCCGGTTATAAACTCGAAAACGCCGCATGAAGAATAGCAAACTATAGAATAATTTTCCTACGATTTTTAAAAGGTAAGAATAAAATTTTGTGAAGACTGGTTAAAAATGATATCTTTGTTCTACAGGAAATATCATGTCACGCTAAACAACTTCCTGCCGGCTAGTAAAATGTCAAGTACTCATTGCATTACAATATGGAAATATACCGCAAATGTTTTTTATCGTCCAAATGTAATCTATTTTAAGATATTCAATGTGCGGAGTGGAATGTAAATCTATTTAAAAGCTTCATCAAAAGAGCAAACTCAGTTATGTTTCCTGTATACGGTTCTCTTCTAATTAATATTTCCATTTTAAATATGGCACTTGTATTGAGTTTTTATTGTCCTCACATCTCAAAACCCGGAAAAAGAGACCCGTCTTTGGACGAGTGGAATACGTCCATAGCGACCGAATGGAGTTTCGCATTAAATGACCTGCGATTGTCCATCAAGACAACTGCCCTGCGGTCTTTACACCCTTCCCCATGGCGGCTCATACTCTCATTCCTCATTTCCCACCCACCTTCCTTTCTGCTCGCCTCCTCTCTCTCATTCTTCCCCCTCTCTCAATCTCTTCTCTCTCTCTCTCTCTCAATCTCTTCTCTCTCTCTCTCTCAATCTCCTCCCTCCCTCAATCTTCCTCCTCTCTCACTCTCCTCCCTCTCTCAGTCTCCTCCCTCTCTCAATCTTCCTCCTCTCGCACTCTTCCTCCTCTCTCACTCTCCTCCCTCCCTCAATCTCCCTCTGCTCTCAATCTCCTCCCTCTGTCAATATCCTCTCTCCCTCAATCACCTCCCTCTCTCAATCTCCCTCCCCTCTCAATCTCCCTCCTCTCTCAATCTCCCTCCTCTCTCAATCTTCCTCCGCTCTCAATCTCCCTCCTCTCTCAATCTCCCTCCGCTCTCAATATCCTCCCTCTGTCAGTATCCTCTCCACTTTCCTTTTTAATTCCAAGAACTCTCCTCTGGCACACGGACCGACCACTCGTCAGAGTGATCAGAAAATGAATAAATAACGCCATTTCTTAAATCACTGACTCCAGAGAAGCAAAGGGGCGGAAGGGAGAGAAGGGGGCGGGGCGTGACCGGTGGGAGAAGGAAATGGAGCGAGACGTAGAAAGAAAAAGGCCAATGTGTTGAGGAAGAACGAGGGCATAGAGGGGGTGTGGGAGGAAGAAAGAGAATGCAACTCAATAAGACTGCAATGAAGCTCACGGGACCTAGGGGTTGGTGGAGTTGGAAGAGAACTAAAAAAGTGATAGAGCGATAAGAAAATGGCAATTAGAAGTGGAAAGACAGAGTGATAGATATGAGAGATTGAGAGAAGGGGTAAGGAGATGGATGGGGAAAGGAAGGGCGTGGGCTGAGGGAGATGGAGTGAGAAGGGAGATGGGGTGAGGAGGGAGATGGGGTGAGGAGGGAAATGGAGTGTGGAGGGAGATGGGGTGAGGAGGGAAATGGAGTGTGGAGGGAGGTGGGGTCAGGAGGGAGGTGGGGTGAGGAGAGGAGAGGAATGCAGTGAGGAGGGAGATTGAATGATAAAATTGACGAGGGTTGCCTCGCCAGGGAGACGCGCGGAGGAACCAGATGGATGGAGTAGGTTTTATTCCCACAGATGATGGAAAAAACAAAGAGTACGCAGGCATTCGAATATCAATTTCAAAAATCAACTCAATCCATTTAAGTACTGAAGAGCCTATTGAGGCATTTTTCAAAAATATTATTATTTGAAGGACATAGCTCTTGAATGATCTAATAAGAGGTCCTTGAGATAGTGAATCTGAAGGACACTACGAAAATTTCTCATTCACGACCTGATGGCGATAGTATGCAAACTGCTTCATTCGTTTTTACGATAAATGAATACGTAAAATTTCTAATGGATTACTATTCAAACATTTATTCTGCATTAAATGTAATTACTGGTAAGTCATGCCTCTATATATTAAAGAACTCGGAAATGTGCAGTACATATATAAAGTTTCAAATGTAATTATGATTAAATTTATAAGCAAATAAAATAATCTAAACATCTAAAATTGAAAATCAGAAATCAACGAATCATAGATTTACATGTTGTATATTTCTTGTAAATTATCATTATATTTACCTAAAAGCTTAAAATCAGTATCGCTCTTGCATCCAATGGTTCGATAAATCTAATGAATGTGAATTGAATATTCGACTCCGATCGTAAACAAAAAGGAATTTAGCGTGAAGAGCAGAGCGCTAAATACGTATTTCGAGAGCCAAGCTCTCATTATCAGTAGCTGCTGTCGAACAACAAATTCACGTACCCCAACCGACACACCCCACTCGACAGCAGCTACTGATGATGAGAGCTTGGCTCTCGAAGTACGTATTTAGCGCTCTGTTCTTCTAGCTAAATTCATTTTTGTTTACGGTCGGAGTCGAATCTTCAATTCACAGTTTTACTCGCTGTCATCTCCTCTTCTATTTATTAAAATCGAATGAGTGTTTTGGCTTCATAATAGCCATTCTCAGTGGTTCTATTAGAATCACCGACCGGGAAATTAGTGCTTAGTGAGGTGGATTTATGTGCATAACAACTTTTTCCTCTCAGTAAATTTAATACTTACTGGTGCAGCAAACTAAAGATTATAAAACCTTCATAGTATACTATCTTCATTATTGTGTTGTTTATATGCTATTGTACATTTCATATTTTATTATGTAGCAGTATGTGGAAATTTAAATCTAGTATATGCGTAGGATTTTGTTTATCCGTCTCTCCAATTTCAGAATCAACCTAATAGCCTCGTAATTTCTTCCTAGTGCCTTAAAAAACAGCTATGATCCATCGCTGTATAAAGGAACGATGCTCCGCCGTTTTATCGTAAAGCTCTTGCCAAAGGGAGCATCTCTTCAATTAATTAAATCTGGTTACATCTTGGTCATGTTTTGGCAACATCCAGAAAGAGATACTTTGAAAGGAGGAGAAGACAAACCGAAAACTTTACATCTTACAGACATATCGATTTGTAATGTTCGTATTTAGACGGATCAAAACATGCACTTGATGCAGCGATTCGCAACTTAGCACACAAAGATCCACACTTTAACATATTGGTTACTATGATGAAGTCGGTTGACCTTATTTAACGAATTTATTCTCACACTTTAGTGTGTGTTAGATACTCATGTTCCTAGAAAACTGTCGAGTTCATGTATGAATTTAACGTACAGAATAACTTCATCGACCGATTAAGCAATAATTGAGTGAATTACAACCGGCGAGCTTTTTGATTTTAAATCAAATTTGCAGCTTTAATATTTCTAGGGAAATGACTGAGATTGTGAGAGTTTATAAAATTTAGTTGTGCTAACATACAAATTATTTCAATCGACCGAACGAAATGGAATCAACTTTTTATTTCTTAAAGCCCCGTTTACACGGCAAGTTAAGGCATCAGTTCAGTTATCTGTTCCAGTTCACGACATTGGGGCATCTAAACAATCAGTCAAGGTTTCATTTCTTGAGTTGAATATTGGTGATGTCGCGCGTAAGTGATTTGGGCTTATTTGCAGTTGCGTTAACATTCGCGTTTTCCAAGGGAACATTTCATTCATTCATTTGACTGGATAAGTTTCCATTTATAAAATAATTGTAAAATCAAGAATAAATGTAAAACAACTGAAAATAAAACAAACTGAAATTGTCACGGTCGTACCGCGCAAGTCTTCCCGCGTCTCGTATGACAGCCCGTGTTTATACAAATCTTTTACGTAAAATTCTATCTTTGATACACGGGTTAAATATTTGAGAGGAAAAAAGCTTTAAATCCTGAAAGCAAACTCAAGAGTTCCTAAGGAATAAATGAACATTTCCGTTTTGCTTTAAGATTCCATCCGTTCAAATGTTGAGGTGATATTATAATTACGAAAATAGCTAAGTACATTCATGGTAATATTTTTTCATTGGAGTCTTCCTCTTCAAAACCCAGCTGTTATATTTCTATCAGTTACATGACTTATGTATGATATTTTTGTATATTTAAAAACACAAAATTTAAAATACACAATTTTTTTAAAATCACTATGGCAATAATTGACGATGTGAGTTGCCAAAGTTAGTGATTTGGCGTGTGAACTACTTCACCTAAATGTAAACTATCGAATTGATTGCTTTTATCTGCTACAGTAAGGGCCGGAAACAGAAACGGTGGCTGGCTTTAGGAGGGTATGAGCATTTGTCCTCCCCTCCCCCAAGATCGCAAATAGTATCCATGCAGTATACAATATATAAAGCTTTTGTATATTAATGTAAAGTATATATTACGGGAGTTCCCATAACGTTGATCGCGATCGACTGGTCGATCGCCGAGCCATTTTTTGTCTATCTCAAGTGAAGTAATAAATAGTTCGTTCACAATCTAAAAAGAAAAAAGTATATGGAATTTCTGATAACAAATATTTTTTAAAGTTAAAATTAAAGTCTTCCATTGCAAAAACTATAGCCTCCAGGACTGGCTTGAGGCAAGTGCCAAACAAAAAAACGGGCCAAATTGTTTTTTTACGACCTGCTGATTCCCTCTTGCCTACGCGCAATGGGTGTCTAAGAGGAAGATTGTTCAACGAATAGCTGGTCAGTTACAAAAGTTTAGGAAGGAAGGTGACTTCCTATATGAGATCACTCCAAATGCACTTTGACTGTAGTTATCTCTGAGCTCTTAGAGCATGGTCGCACCATCAAGGGGTGCGCACCCAGTCCCACAAATGATCAAACCGCTGCAAGTTGATAAACTGAATAGTTTGTACAAATTACTATGGTATGCCATTAAAAATGTCAATTTGATGGTTTGGTAAATTAAAGTGTGAACAGTTGTATAAAACTCCTTCAGCCAAAAAAAATTGTAGCCCTATGCATTTCGCCCACTAAGTGGGCATCTTCAGGGGAGAACCTGCCTTGGCAGTGAACAGAGTTCAACTGCGACGAAGTTAGAGGAAAAGTTTATAACGAAGACCGAAAAACTTTTGAGGATCGAAAAGAATTTTGTGCGTCAAGTTCGGTCAATTTATATAAAGTTTTGTTAAAATCAGTATCTATGTTCATAAGATTGTATCTGTTTTTATAGATATGCAGATTTTCTAACGAGTTAAGTGAATGGTTGGCTGAAGTTAACGATGTTAAGTCCTCTATGTGTATACTGTGTCCAGTTTCGAGGATATGAGTGGCTACGCTTGATTTCTCAAAACGATTGAGTTTGTAATGGGCTAAGTGTTCTTTAGATGCCCACTTAGTGGGCGAAATGCATAGGGCTTACCCTACAATTTTTTTTGGCTGAAGGAGTTTTATACAACTGTTCAACTTGGAGCCAAAGTGTTTACGAGCTACCATCTACTGCCAAATTAAAGTGTATTAAAAGTTCTTCTTGTGTATATCATTTCTTTTTAAAATTTGTGGAAAAAGTAGATCTCGGCTGGCTAAGCGCAAGAAAAGTAGATCTTATACCGAAAAATAGCGGGAACCTTTGATATATTTGAGAAGCAATTACGCAGAAATTATTTTGAAAACAGTACAGCCTAATACCTATTCCAGGATTCAAAATCGCTAAGCATACCTATAATTAGGCTTGGTAGGATTCGACAACGAATTCCAGGATTCAAAATTGCTAAGCATACCTATAATTAGGCTTGGTAGGATTCGACAACCAATTCGTAAAAATTTCAAAATCGACGAAAATGAATTGTCGTCCATAAGTGTCGATTTTTCACTGCTAAATTTTCTATGAAATTATTCGTCGGGATTTTTAAATTTGCTTTATCACACACATTTAATATATTTTAGCGTAAAACGTCCAATAAGCGCCTTTGGTCGCTTACACGATATGATCAGCTGCCATATTCAATTTACTCAAAAGTCATGATTTTTGCCGACAACCTCCGAGATGCGAATAGAAAGATTTTTCCAAACTGAATTAATACTGATCGCGAAATATCTCTATAGCAAGGCTCAAAAGTATAACTAAATCCTACTCTCCACTTGACAAAATCCACTCGCCCATAACTCATTTCGTGGTTGGCTAGATTAAAAACCTACTACTACGAGTGTATTTCTGGAGCCCTTCCCTATAGTATTTTCAAAAACAGCCATAAAAGTTATATTTTTGGCAGTCATGCCCACAGTTGATTTTCCGAATGAGAGAGGCCCATGCTTATTTTTTCTTGCAATGCTGTAGCATCGTTCAATGTTCGTACTCTGTGTTTTTTTGTACACTCATCATTGTTTGTCACACAACAAGATAAGATATTTTCTTCAACATATATGTATTTGGTTGTGCGTTATATTAACGTCACATTAATTTTGTTATTGAATGGACACGATTTATTGAATAAGAGGCGCGATTTAAAGGGTAAACTTTAGTTGTGATTTATTCCGAAAAATTAGCTGTTCCGGGTTGATGAACGAAGCCAAACAACAACATGTTCACCAAATTTTAGAGGGCAACAAAAAATCCGGCATGCGAGTAATGTTATTTTAATAAATAAAGTTTCAGTAAAATATAATTGGAAGAATCCAATTTCTGTCATTTTAATTGATAAAAATCGATAAAATGTATTAAAATAAACGTCGATATCCGTCGCCGTTGATTTTAATCGTCAAATTTTAACAAAAATAAACGTCGAAAACTACCAAGCCTATTTACAATTTAAGTACGAAATGAGCTTGAAGCTAGACAAACGTCTGCAGGTTTTCCGACCTCTACGGAACATCCATTTTTCGTTCCATCTTTGCTCACGAGCAAAACAAGAAAGGAAAACCGCTCGCGGGAAATATTTGCCACCCATTTCTGACACGAAAATTCTCTACAACCATTTTGACGAACGGTGTTTGTGAAAAACTTTCGCGTTGGTGTGGACGCGACGCGGCGAAGCGGAATATAATCCCTGAACTTAAGAAAGCATTTACACGGTCAGTTGGACTGACGCCTGAACTGACACATTCGAGCTCGCCCACAGAGCCTCAGTTTAGTCGTCAGTTCAGTTCTTCATTTTTGGCGTGTACACGATCAAACTGGACTGAACTGAGAACCGATGTAAAAGAAAACTGACCGTATAAATGGTCCTTAACATCTACATATTACGCTGCAAATCAGTATAGTGATGGATGTCAGGTGGTACAATGCACCAAAGCCATCCTTAAAATTTCCTCTCGTAGGTTTGAGTCCTCTGTTATGAACTCGCATTGTCCCAGGAAAAAACGATACTCAAACACTTTCCTACAATCAATCTCACGTACATATCTTTACAATTATGTCTAAATATATACGTTTGTGGTTAAATCATTCCCAAAGCCTCCTCTGCTACAATTTTTGACCTATATTTCACCAGAATCCTTAGCCAGTCTGCGATCCTCCAGTGATTCCCAATACTGATCCCTTCATTGTGATTTTATGATTTGTTTATATTAACATATTTGTTTTCCGTTGAACTGTTTCTAACACAATTACGCGGTCCTTCTCATACGGATCCCATATACTTGTAGCTTATTCGACCTGTGGACTAACTAGTCATAAATAACAAGGAGCGCCTCAAAAATTGTTAACAATAAACACTCTAATCGCAACTGAGCGAAATTATTTTGTGAATTAGACAAGTGGTAATCTTCGGGAAAAAAGTCTAGAGAAAGGTTACGAGAGAGTTAGTGAGGAGATAGAGTGGGAGAGAAAGAAGGGAGTTCGCAAGTTTTGATAGCGGAAGAGAAGACGGAATCACGAGAAAGATAATACTTGATGTTTTAGGCGAGAGGGAAAGGCGAGGAGGAGGACAAAGTGGATGAGGGCGAGGCGGGAGGCGAAGTGGGGCAAAAGCAAAGCGAAGGGCGAGGCGGAGACAAGGTCGCTGTTTATAACTTTGTAATCCTGGCAAATGCGGGGTTTGTTTGTCATTCCATTATACATTTATAATGAAAATCGGAGGAAACATCCATGAAGAATGACTCTCGCGTGGCGGAGGATTTCTTGTTTGCTAAGGACTGCTAAAAAAAAGCATTACTTGCCGCGAGCGCATCCTTCCCGAATGTTGCTTGTTTAGATGGTTTGTTACTCATCATGCCTCTATCGTGAACATATAATACTGTTCCTTGATAATGGAATCCACAAGTCAGGCAAAGAGAAAAGTTATAGCTTCCACAAAGAATTGAACAAATGTGTTCTATTTTTGATCCATTACCGTTGATTTATCGAAGCAGATCGATATTATTTCATTAGCATGATCAATTTTTTAATTTTTTATAACATTTTTTCTTCTTCCTATCCAACCTACTTTTAAATAGGTATACAATCTGGAAATGCTTTACCGTGAGAATACTCAACTTAATACTCTAATTTTTCTTTTGGAATGATCGATAGATGCCAGGTCCCGTGCCACTATTACTTCGTGCAGGAAATATGCTATTGCTCTTATTCTCTCTCTTATTTGCCATATATTCGTATAAAATGCATATAAATAGACAAAATATTTATCCATTTTGATAAAATATGCATCTTTTAACATAAATAAAATTATAACATCGCATGGGTCTGAGTAACGGTGTGGTAGCAGAATACATTCTGCTGCGCCTTGCTTCAGCGACTTTTGTTCCATATTTGAGGGATTTAAAAATATGGTTCTACTGACAAATACGTTTGTTAGACTTTCTACTATATGACATGCATATTTAGAATACATTCATATAAAATTAATCTGTTGGGTTAAGATTACTGATACTTTATAACAGCTCTTAGGAATAAAATGTATCTGAAATTTCTAATATAATTGTGGAAGCAATCGTAGTTTTGTTCTAGCTAACGGCCATTTGAAAGCTAGAATGTTTTAAATAATGATATTGCAAATTTATTAAACGAAGCAAAATAGTTTCTTATGTATAACGTGAATTAGTGATGACGAATAAACGAACTTGAGCGCCGCATCATTTGTCTAAGTAGTTTTCTTCAATGGCCATTAGATGGAGTGATTCTTGGAGCAATTAAGAGAGTTTTACTGCTTGATGACGACGGTGGCGTCAACGACTTAAAGAGATCGTTGGGAAAGAATGAGAGAGAGAGGTGGATATTTGAAAGAGATAAAATGAATGCTTAGACGAACGCGAGTCCTTAATTTAATGGATGGAAGGATTTATATTTCAGAAAAAAGGTATAATTTGACAAATGAGCGAATTCATACTGTCCGTACGGGACGAATCAAACTAATAATTAAAATTACATTAGATTTAAGCTCGCTGTTAAGTCGATTAGGACAGTCTACAAATGGAGAGAAACCTTCTCGGTTAATTTGTTTTATTATCCAAACAATAAATGGGATGCATTTTAAATCCTACTTTAGAGCATTTACACGAATTCAAGCCATCTAAATGACTAAATAAGTAATTAGTATTCAATTGGTGCTGATATAGTTATAAATTTCACAGTCCAAAATTTAAGGCTGTTGATTGTCTCGCAGCAAAATTTTAACCTAGACAATTAAACAGTTTACCGAGAATCATCTGAAGAAAGAACCCCTTCAAGAACCTTGCGCTTTCAAATATAACAAGACGGATTCATCAATCACCAATATGTTGAATCAAGACGTTACTCATTCGTTATATGAGGACATTTTTTCATTTTTCATCCATCCGCAGATTACGTATCTCTTTGAGATTCTAATTTGCAATCCCATTAGCCATTGATTTTCAAATTGCCGCGACGTTCCAATTGAAATTCATGAAAGGATTTCATCGGGGACGCAGGGAATACACGATGATTTGATTTATTTATCCCTTTCTTTAATTTTTAAAATTTATAATCGCTCTTGTAATAACAATAACTTTTAAAGCTCTTATCATGTGATAGATATAGTAATGTTTCATTAATCTTGCACCAATTACTGAAACTTTGATGATAACAGTTTAGGTGGTATATCATGTTCAGAGCCCTTCCTATATGATGCATTTTGATGTATTGGATTATTCCGAAAACATAAATGGCTCAGAAGGGATATGAGATGTACGCCTTTGCTTTATGTACTATAGTTACATAATATTCATCAGGTTCAGATGTAGCCCATTTCGCAATCGCTCTCATATTTGCAGATTTATTCACATTTTTCTAAATTCCAATAGAACCTCTGTTTCATTGTTGAAATAATGTCTGTTGCTTTTCGCCTCGTTGTTTAATAGAGGCCGTTTAAAAAAAATTGGCACCTGAACTAGAAAAAGTATTATTTTAATTTATACCTGTTGTTGCACATGCATATTGCGTATATAAGTATTCTTTCAGTCTCTAAACGTCGTCTATCTGCAAAGAAACACAGTTAAGCCCGCCCTTTCATTCTCGATTCGTTTTATTTTTGTTTCTTGTATTTTTTTAACTTACAGGGAGCTCGTGTTCGCTGCGATACACGACTTCCGTGGAACTTCCAGAGCGAAAATAATAAAATAAAAACTCCGAGAGAAACCTCGAAGTGAGCGATATGTTTGTCAGCTCTTGCAACTAGTGTTAACTTCAGCCGAGGAGAGAAGCACTCGAACGAGTTTCATCGGAAACTTTCTGTCGTTAGCGTCAGATTTATTATTACGCTTTGCTAAAAATTAAAAATAGAGGAAAATTTCTTCAGCATTAGGATTGAGGAACTTTCAGCTTTGTGGACAAATAATGGAACAGTTGTATTTGGTTATACTTTAACAAAATTATCATTATTATAGGGGAACTTAATTTCAAGCTGTGTAAATCTGTGTTGAAAAAGCGACCTTTAAAACTAGCGTAAACTAAATTCTTTGGTGTTTCGGCCGAACTTTGTCCTAAATAATAAAGCAAAAACCTTTACGAAAGTGGGGGACCTGAGAGAGAGAGAAGAGAAGGAAGGGAGAGAGAGAAATAGGGAGAAAGGACGAGAGTGAGAGAAGAAAAGAGAAAGGAGAATGAGACAAGGAGAGAGAAACAGAGAGAGAGAGAGAAAGGAGTTGAGAGAGAAAGGAGAAACCCGGAGTTTGGAAGGAGGTGAGATGAAGCAAGGAGGAGGCAGAAGAGAGGAAGGGAAGAAAATAAGATATGAAAGAGAAAGAAAGCGCTGAAATTTCGAAAGTTTTTATGCCCTAAGGTCTGTTTAGCATAACTTTCGTTTTCCATCAAACATGTTCGTTGAATTTAAAAATATACATCCAAGATATAAATTAAAAACATTAAGTAAACTTAGACATTCGTGAATACGGCTTATTAACATAATGGCCATAGTTTTAAGGCAAAAACATTGGTAAAAGACAAGATTTAAAAACTGAAACCAAGAATTTCAGCAAGGGATCGAGCGATAAACGTCTGTAAGTGATCGCGAATGACATTCGGGTATCATTTCACGCTCCGGGCCGTTAATTTCCTCTTGATCTAGCGATTTGCAAAAATATTTCGTGATTTAGGTAAATATTTACGCTGGAATTGAAGATGCGCAAATCGATAGAGAAATTAAAAATCATCTTGATTCCGCGAATATTAAACAGATGAGTGCCAAATAAAGTAGTCGAACGCCATAACTTCAACGCGAATGACTTGATCTTTCTTCGACCTCTATTCATCTCATATCATCTGGATGACAGGGAGGAATTGAAGATGATTTAGCAAATGGAGATATGGAAAGAAGGGAGGATAGAACGGAGGAAGAAGAGTGGCGGACAGTCAGTGAGTGGAAAAGAGAGCCTGAGAGGGCAAGATGGGAGAGAGGGGAGAGGAGGGATTGTCGGGAGGGAAGGGCTTAGGTGTGGGATTGACACTGCGCTAAGGATCGTCGCTCTGAGAAACGCTGACGAGACTATTTGGAGCTCTCTCACTCTCTCGTTAAGAGCTGCTATGAACCGGGAGGAATAAAAAATAAAGGACAAAAACTTTATGGAAGTCGTACACAGTTTACTGATTGGTAGAGAGGGATGGGGAGATGAAGACAGCGCAGGAAGCATTAGCAGTAGAGCCGATTCATTAACTTAGCTCCTTCTCCACTAGAATCAAAGGCAGTGACCAATGATTTCTACACAAATGCCACTAAAGCCGATCTAGTTAAATGCTGAAAGCAGAATTTAAATCGTTATTGGCTCGAGAAAATTATTAAATTGGACGCTTTCAAAACATTCCACCACAAACCTCAAGATGTCATTTATCGTAGAAATTTGATATAAAAATGTTCTAAGAACATTATTGATCTAAAGACGGAAACAAATATTATATTTGGAATAATTCCATAAAATTGCTATTCTTGTAAATTTAATTAAAATTCTTTTGGAGTAACCTTTTTTCTTCTGCAAGTCTATGATTGCTGTTTCCTATTTTTCACCATCTCTGATATTTAAAACCTCATTATGGTATATTATAATTAGATTCATCATAAGAAATATTTTAATTTAATTTTCTCGACCAAGTTGAAAGTAATTTCAGTGATGGAAAATCTTTATAAATTCACAAGAATAAATATTTTACCCTAAAAGAAATTTTAAAGGTCGAAAGTCCATGCATATTCAACAACAAACAAGTAAGGAAAGCAGACCGAAAAAGGCATTTTTTGAAAAAGATTTTTTTAATACAGCATGTTAAAATTTATGTATACACTAGTATGATTAGTCTGAAAAATATTATACCAAAACGCTTATAAATATAAATTAATTAATTAATTTAAATTAAATTTTTACCCCAGTTCTGCTGGACACTATAATCTCCACAAGAAAACTAGAGCGAATAGATTTTGTCTAAACGGAGTTAGCGCGTCGAACACACGGGCAAACCGAAGGCACAAGCGGATTTTTTAAACCGCTAAAAATGTAATATATTTGTGAGAATCGCATTGGACAGGCATGGAGTAATTAGGAGCATCGTATGCTTAATTTGTAACTAAAACGTATGTTCGCCAAAAGAGTTAATACTCTGGAATTAAACTCCTAAGAGTCAAATTCAAGAATAAGCACTTAGTAACACAAATTGAAAAATCAAATACTTATCTTAATTGTCTCGAATTTCTTAAAAGGTTAGAAAACACCTGGTGCGCATTTCGGCTATAATGCAGCGGTCTTCAATTACGTAGTTATAATTTGCGAGTCTAGTCATCCTACGAAAATTATTATTTTTTCGGCGGACAGCTTAGAGGTATAGGGCGAAACTCAAATTGCCTAGCTGGCAGTTATACGTACACACATACATATGCTCCTTAGCAACATACATTGGTGAATTCTTACTACTTCTCAGGTTTTCGTTGGCCACCCCTGCTTTAAGCCTTCTCTGTCATATGAAGAAATGACAGAAAGCCCGTTTTTGGATATTGACAAATAAATAGCCACATAAAATTGTTTGCTTCTAGGATAAAAAATGCCTCGCATTCGACGGGATAACTACTTTTTGATTTTAAGATGATATTGAACCCATTACAACTATAACGCTCTAGAAATCGAAGTATAATAAGGTAATTAAAGAAGTTCTAATATCTCTTAAACGACTACGGAATTTTAAACTACCATCAGCAATCATTTTCAGCCTGCTAGTAATACAGAGATAAAGATTTTCTTCCGCAAAAATTCAGCGAGCATTTCGAAGAATAATCTCAATTTAATTAGCCAATTAGGCACCAATGAAATATTTCTTTTCTCCACACTTTAGCCACTTATTTTTGTATGCTAATTTCTTGACCTTATAAATAACCCTGAGAATTTTCCCTCGAACCTGAACAAACAGGGATTCTTATCTAAGGACGAATAACGGCTGCTCTCCACAGACGGCCGCTTAGTTACTGCGAGAACGGTAAGGTAGTTGCGGTGGAGAGTAGTAGAGGTAGACAAGGCGTCAATGGGGAGGAGGGGAAGAGGAGAAGAGGAGAGGAGTGAGAAAGGAGGGTAGAGAAGGGGGAAGAGGAGGGAGGAGGGGGAAGGAGAGGGAAGGAGGGGGGGGGGAGAGGGAGGAGGGAGAGAGGGAGGAGGAGGAAGGAGGGGAAGAGGAGAGGAGTGAGAAAGGAGGGTAGAGAAGGGGGAGGAGGGGGAAGGAGAGGAAAGGAGGGGAGGGGAGAGGGAGGGGGAGGAAGGAGGAGGTAGGAGGGGAAGAAGAGGGGAAGAGGAGAGGAGTGAGAAATGAGGGTAGAGAAGAGGGGAGGATGGGGGAGGGAGGGGGGAAGGGAGAGGGGGAAGTGAGATGGGGAGGGGGAGGAGGGGGGCGAGAGGGGAAGTTGGCCCAACCGCTTCATCCTAGAGAAATTACCCCGATTTTGCACTACAGTTCAGATATCAGCTGAAGTAGATAATTCATTCTTTTAAATAAACGGTCAAGTAAGCTACCAATGGTAATTTACTTATCTCTGAATTTAAAAAGAGGGCATTCGCGTGTTTTTTCATTTTACAGGGGAGTGGAAAGGGGTCGTGGGAGTGGGGCGTCCGTTAGGATCGGACGTGGGGCAAATAATGGAACATATTTTGAAATGGAGGGCGGAAAGGTTTTGGTCCACGCGGTTTACTGGGGTTCTAGGTGTCACGTGTATCTAGTAAATTGCTCTTTTGAGCCAGATGTTTCCCGTGCAAATGATAACAATGAAGAATGTGGGAAATGTGGGGAAAATAGCTTTTTATAACTCGGCCTTAGTTTTTACTTTCCAGTGCGTATAAATTGTTTTGTGCATATCGTTGAGGATGATAATGTGACTGGAATATTTAATAAGGAAGAATTATCTCAATTATCTTTGAATTTATTGCATTGAGGGGAACTCATGGAATCAAATGATAATTCAGCCACAAAAAATCGACAGAATAAAAAACTCCGCCTTCTGCTTTAGAGCATCAGCTAGGGTTCAGTATATATTCTTCAATCATTATAATTGACTCATGTTTTCCTCCATCAAAGTTGCTTCTTTATTCATTGTCCAAATTTTCCAGAAACCCTTTATACGTTCTTTTAAAACTTTTCCTGTTCCACTTGTATTCGTACTTTACTTTCCAAACCGTTTCCATCAAGTATTTATTTTTGAAAACGATATTTTCGAAGATCGGTCCGCATACGATAGAGTTGACAAAACAGCAATTGAGAAGGATATTCTTTTCGTATTAAAACCCTTATATTCTTTCGAAAAAAACTCATCATTCGTTCGTTGGGCTCATTTTAGATTTTTTCAATGCGAAATAACTATCAACACTCTCTAGCTCTCCCAAAATACGAATAATAGTTACTTTGTCCAATAACCGTATTTACCGGCATAATCCTCTCCCTGGCATAATTCGCGCTCTATAAGTTTGATAAGTGAAAAGTAAAAAAGTAAATAATAGCGCAATCCTCGAACGCCATTTATTTCTCGTGAAAGACAGACACATCCACTATTGCCGAGGAAGAAATTTCGAGAAAGAAGAAAATCTGGGGAAGAGAAAGGACGTAACAGGGTTCAAGGTCGGCAATTCAAATCCTATTTCATTGTGCGCAATAAAACGGTATGTAATGCATCATTATTTTCATCCTATATTTTGATATTTCGAAATGTCGGAAGCGCTTCTCGACAATTTTCTAGATTATTGCCATTAGTCGCCGATAAAACACAAAGGTTCTGGCGCGAGGACCAAACAAATGCTTTCTGTCTTTATAAGCCTCAACATTTTTACGGTGCGTATTGTGTTTGAAATACTTGAAAATCACAAACTTTTGCTTCAGAAACGTGTTTCAAAAGTGGATTTCGTGTGGCTGCTGCATGTCATCTCATGACGATTTCCCGATAACATGCGTAACTGTGTTGTGAATACGATATGTTCGACAATAGCGTCGAGAAAATCCCGTCGGTACATCTATACCTACATCTACATACACATATTACTGTGCAATTCACCAATCTGGTGGACGGCAGGGACCGAGGCCTACCTAACAGTTTTTACTCACAGATTTGACTTTCCTGTTATGGTCTCGTATTTTTCTCGGAAAGAATGAGGCTCTATAATGCTCCGTCCTACGATCGATCTCACGTATCTTATCGTCATATTCGTTTCAACCTGTGTACGTTTGAGCCTATAGACGTAGTTCTTCCATATTTGGTTCGAAAATGTGCAATAATAATGCCATTGAATAAGGCGTAGTCTTTTGGCAGCACTAGAATTTTACTGTTCTTAATAATTTATAATTCTTTACTTTCCAGCTCTCTCTTTAATTTATAATAGTTTAAAATGCCTTCAATATCTGATACTAATGACATACCACCTGCTTTTATTATTGTCTACAGATAAGTTCCTATCATTAGGTAATTTCCGACGTCTTTTCAAGTATTTGGTATTTCGTCCATAAAGGCAGCAAGCCGCTTAAGCTGTCCTCTGTTCTAATTTCCCTCGCTAATTTAAAGGGCCATTACATCGAGGAACTTGATCTAGCTGTTCATCAAAAATTTTGTACTCGGGCTTAAATCGCTATTATCATTTATCATTTGTGACAAAAGAGGCAAAACAAGCAAAAGAAATTTTTCGAAAACTTAGATTTAGAATAATATAGGTGACATCGGCATTTCTGTGTTTAAAACTTGCATTTAATTTTAAATAATTACAAATTTAATAGCCCACTTATATAGGTAAAACATCACTTCAAAATATGCTTAGTAGTTAGTATATTCGTAAAAAATAATTTTTGTAAATTAATTCATTAAAAGTTTTTATTAAATCTTACTAAAAGCTATAACAAGTAAACATGACTAGGTTAAAGGCATTTTATTATAGCCTTTATTAAAATAAAATACTTGATTTGATAACTAAAGAATATTCCAAGTAAAGTCAATTTTTAGGCTGGTTTCAGAAGGAAAATGGTCCTATCTGTGTGTATACATATGTGTATGTGTCCCCTACTGACAACTTTTGCATCAATGAACCGATTTTCATGAAACTTGGTATGAGGCTCGTGCTGCCATGGCCCACCTCTGGGCTATGTTTTATTTTACGAATATTGAAGTCCCGGGTTCGATCCTAGGAACGTTTTTCCCCACTTGTTTTACATAGGAAGTCTCAAATCCATCGTGCAGGGATGTTTTCTTTAATACATTAAAATATCTTAAAATTGTTTTATCGGAGCAATGTTTGTACTGTTCTAAGGAAAAAATAATGTAGAATGTAATTATTATCACAGAATTTTGATTTTGATTTTTTTTCTAAGAGGTATTTCAGTAAATTTAAGGAGGGCGCATGGAAAAGTGAAACCATAACCATTGTGAAACTGCAACAAGAATGACATAAATAATACAATAGGTTGAATCACTTTTGATAGAATCAAACAGTTGAATTTAAATTCAAACTCACTTTTATGCTAAGAATTTGACCGCTTTCTAACAGTTACTCAAGTTATCTTGTAAATGAGTGTCTAATCCCAAATTTTATAGCATCCATTTCAGCATTAAATCCATTTTTATTCACGTAAGTAATATCCATTTTCACGTTCAATGAAGTCTAACGTTTAAGGTTATTAAGCTCTAGTTTTATGGTATCAGGATTGAAATTAAATTAATATTTTCGCCTGGATCAGATATTATTCAGCTGCAAAGTGATGATTTCTTTTGTGATCAACCAGAAATAAATATTTTCTCGGTCCTTTACAAAAAGAAAATATCCATAATCATAGTCCGTTGTTATAAAAAATATCCACATTGGAAACTAAAATAGAGAGTGGGAATTTATTTTATGTTGACATTTTAGGATGCGTTAAAATTTTCATGATATTCTTAAGTCATCTCAATCCTTATTATTATAAAAACGTTTTATATAATTCTGTCACGCTGAGAAAATGTTTCGTCGTTAAGGGCAACCGTACTGTTGCTATCCTAATGTGATTAGGTATACCAAAATGGATTTGGATAAAAGACAGCATTGTGAGTATACCTAAATAACAAAAAGAGCTATTTCCTGAGCTGTACAGATTAAATTGAAGCCATAAGGATTGCATTTGTGTATTGTTTAGAAGCGTTTCAGCATTACAGTTATTGCTGTAAGTTGGAACGAAAGAAGTAATTTATGTATTTGCATCGAAATTAAAATAATTAAACTATGCGTCATTATCGTTTGTATTTTATAACAAATTTAGTTTTATTATTATATGTTTTAGAAACTTTTTCATTGACTGTTCACGGCTTTGTTTTTGTTTTGTTTATATGGCAACAAACAAATTGTTGATTGTATTGTGACCATAATCTGTATAAAATTTTCGAAAGGCAATGGTCTTAAAAATTATATAAGTAAATTTAGCTAAAGTTAATTATCATAAAGTTATAAAAATGACGATATAATTAACATATATATTTACGATTAATTACGTTTTACAATGATATATGAATTTATTCATTTATTTTGCCAGCTTGAATCAACGCTTAGCTAAGGTCTACATCATGAAATTGCGCTTCTAAATTGCATCTGAATAAATTTCACGAAAACATCCAATCGCAATAAACCTCACCTTAAATGGAACAGTGGGTGACAACTCTTGCAGATCTTTAACGGTTAAATGAACCAGATGGGCGTTTTAGCCACAGAGTACCTGTATTCAGCAGTAATTAACCGATAGTGAACTTTAATGTCATGTAGAGCCAACGGTCGATGAAATACCACTAAATGCAGCAATATTGTCGCAGATATGATAATGCGGCTTACTCAACGTATTTATGGCTTCAGTAGTAATCTAAGTCATTCATTGGATTCAAGACAATGGGTGAGCTCCAAAATTCAGTTTTTAATACACCATTTAAATTTAACACAAAACAAATGCTGCCTTAAACAAAATTGCTGCGCTATCATTCCATAAACTGACACCTATATATGAAAATAATACACTAGGACAATTCTTCCTATGAAATTTCCTTGAAGAGATTAATTTTATTGCCTCATAAAATTTAAAATCCTGCAGTTCTTGGTGAATGATACACGAATTTCCAGAAAAATTCTCTAATCTTATTTACAATATAATCTTCAATATAAGAGAGAATTTTATGTGAAATGAAATGAAGCAAACGACTTATATGCTTTAAGAATGAAATTTATAGAATCATAACGGTAAGCTAAATGTTATCAGTATATATTTATATAAGCTCAGTAACCCACTGTGACATAAATATTTGTTTATAGGGAGCCCGTACGCTCAGTGGGAACTCTCATCGTCCTTCCTCAACCATCTTCCCTCCCTCCATCTCGCCATTCGCTTACCTCTACTCCCACCCCTCTCAAATTCTCCGTCCCCCCTCCTCTTCCCCTCAAACCTTCTCTCTTCGAGGCGGATGTCTCTTAAGTGTTGGGGGAATATCTCCCGATGCCCTTACCCCTTCGGAAATGCAGAGGAAGGGGAGGAAAAGGTTTGCTCGAGAGGGCTCATCACCGTCTCATTTACAACCCTAATTAGACGCCCTATCCCCACCGGCCACCTAAATAATCCTTGCCCTTTGCCATATCCCGTCTTCTCGCACCAAACTTCTACTGCCTAGGTCTCCCCTCCACGCTTCCCTCTCCTCTCTTCGCCTCCTCCCTCCTTTCTCCCCATCCCTTCTCTCCCCCTCACTTCTTTCCCCCTCATTTTTCTCCCCCTCACCTCTCTCCCTCTCTTCGCCTCCTCCCTCCTTTCTCTCCCTCCCTTCTCTCCCCCTCCCTTCTCTCTCCATATCCTTCCTCTCCACCTCGATCATTTCTCTTACACCCCACTCCTCCAGGACCATATCCATTCTCTTCATTGTTTCATAAATAGGAAGGGAATCCTCTCTCCCTTCTCTCTCTCTCTCTCTCTCTCTCTAGGGCTCTGCGCATAAATGTTCCATTCGTGGCCGCGGACTGGTTACGAGGGAAAATGTGCATTCCCTTTTTCTTCTACCCTCCAATCCACTCCACTCCTTCCCCATCTCTTTCACCTCCTCCACCTCCTACCAAATACCCTCCCTCGCCCTCCTCTCTCTCTTTTCCCCTCCCCTCTCTCTTCCCATTCCTTTCCTCTCTCCTCCCTTCTCCCACCCCTCCCCCCTCCTTCCTCCCACTCCTTCCCCCTCCCCTCCATTCCCATCCCCTTTGACTTCCCGCCATAAACCGCGCTCTCTTTTTTCCGAGCATTTTTTCCTTTCCACTCTCATCCGTCCATTCCCTCATTTTGTTCTCCTTCTCCATAATGCCTCGCTCGACGTCCCTCTAAACTTCTTCAGCACGCGTTGTTTTCCTTCCATCAACGTCTCCCTTTCCCCTCTGTGCTCCCTCACTTTTCTCCCTCCCCTCCCACTCCCCCGCATTCCTCCGCAAACCTCGGACATCCCCTTTTTCCCTCCCCTTCCCTCTCTCCCCTTCCCTCTCTCCTCCTCAAGTCCCCTCTCATTTCCTCCCTTTCTCCTTATCTCTCTTGCGACATCTTCTTCCTCCACACGACCCGTTCCCCTTTCCTTAATCTCTCCACTCTCTCCCTTAATCTGGCGACTAATTCCCTCACTCCCCTCACATTTCCCGCCATCTTCTCCTCTATCTCTTCCTCTCTCCGCCTAAAAAGACCTTTTTCTCATATTTTAGGTCATCGCTCTCTTTCGCGTGGAATTACGATGAAAAGAAAACTTCAATGCTTTTGGTCTATTTAATTAAGAAGACAGTCTCTGTGTGTGTAAGAATGTTCGTCATTTTTGCCATATATCTACTTTGGTGCTGAGAATCCACTTTGTTCGATAAATCACTTTCTCTATATTAAAAAATTCCATCTTCATCTGAACACCTATAAATTTAAACCGCTTTCGCTTGCGCAGCTCTTCTTCTAGAATGAATCATAGTGCAACGCTTCCCCATTTTTGTCACCACTTCATATCTGCCTCAGCGCTTTAAGCTACCAAAATCCTTTTCCATATTTTCTCCGATATCCATCTTTCCTCATTTTCCTTATTTTCCTCAATTTCCTCCTCATAATAGATTTAAATCTAATAATTTGGAGAAACTCCAGGGCCGTTGCGAACCACAAATCACCGTCTTTGAAATTCATCATTTAATCATCACAAGATCAAAAACGGCCTCGCGCCTTAATAATATGTGTTTTAGATTATGAACTTGAACTCATAACGTTATAAGGATTTTAATAAAAGATAAGCGAGAAAAATAAGGAAGACGACGGTTACGTGGAATTTTTTAAAATAGAAAATGTTTTTTTTCCTTGCATCCGTTAAATGCTTGAAGTAACTGCCATTCTAACTCGTTTATTTACCGAAGAGAGCGCTTTGGCATGTACCAAACAAAAGAATTTTTACTATTTTTTTAAATAAATCCCTGTGGAGTAACGCCTATACCTCTATTTGCATATAAAATGTCATATTTATGGCAACATTTTGAGATGGATAAACCTTCGCTTGCCCTGTGCAACACACGTTAAAACACGGTGTTTTCTTCATTCGTGTTCTTGCCTGCGTCACGACGATTCATCGCAATAATTTTACTTTGCTCGCAGCATTCACAACTGGAAGTTTTGGAATAATTGTCACAGTTGGCTTTGAAGACAAATCATCGCACCAACCGCGTCCATTAGGCAAGCAATTGTCCTTTCTTCTGTCACATTCTGCTCCTTCTGCTCAAACCGCTTCTGAACCCCATCCCGCACTCGATCACTCTTGCCTCAAATCCGCGTGACCTTTCACGCAACACGCCGTATTTGTGTAAGCACAATATAACAGTCGGAAGGGAAAGTGAAACTGCAAACAAGGCAGCCATACCCACACGTCGTTGAGTTAATGGCATAGATTCATGCGCTCCTACAGTTTTAACCTGGTAATGTTTTAATTCATTAAATACGTAATATGGATTTAATATCTCCAAAAGTGAATGGAGATTGCTTTCTATTTCTTATTTCAATTTTTCATATTTTAGTCATTTTATTTGTATCCAATAACTGCATCTCTGTTAATGTTAAGCAATTTTTTAAAATTCCATAATTTCTCCTGATGAGGAGGAAGTATTTTTTCGATAAATAAAAAACACATTATTTCATTATTTACGGTTGAAAGGTCAACTGAAAATACGCGGGAATGTGGACTGGACTTCGTAAAATAATTTTTCATTCAAACTCAGCACCATGGCATAGCAAATGAAAATTAAGGAGTTATTCTTTAAAACTGACGCCATTAATATAACCATAATAATTGGTTGAAAGTCCAAAAAAGAGCGTTATTTCCTTCCCTTTTACACCGAGGAACTTTATTAAAGAAAGAATAAACCTCTTTTTTATGGCTATTGGAGGGGCTTAATTTTCCGACCGAGGGTCTGATTCGCCACCACAACTGTTACGTATGGTTCCCGTTATCTCTTTTCCCGACAGAGTTGGGGTATTAAAAAACTTACTCTTCCCGTTCTGAAAATAGAAAAATCTCCTCATTATTTATCTCTAACCTTAAACATAAGCAAATAATTAGGATAGGGCCAACATTAGGAGATACATGACGTTAGCGCTTATCTACTCTTCTTTGTATGGATATTTTGTAGCAACTGAGTTTGCTGATATAGAGGCAAAGTAAACAGATTCAGGAATAGTTGAAATGTTTTGTATTTCAGCCTTCACTTACAGAAATATGATAGATATATTAGGGAAAAAATGGTGCGCCTGGATATTACAGCGATCGCGCATCAAAGCATTAATCCCGCTCTTTCTCTCAGGGTTCGTTCCTAAATCCTATGATTCCCTCTCTCTCTGCTTGTTTCAATTCCCACCCCTCCTCTCCCATACAGCTCCATCTTCCCCCTTTCCCTCTCCCCTCCAACCACGCAACAGCCTCCATTGAATTCGCAGCACCACACACACAACAAGGCCACCTCACGTGCCTCGGCTTGCCTTACTACCCCCGTCTCTCCACCCACTCCCTTCCCCTCACCCACCCCTTCCCTTCCCCCTTTCCTTCTCCCTCCCCTTCTTTCTCTCTACGCGTCGTCCCTCTTGGTTCATTTCAGATTCATAACGGGAAAACTCCTACCTCCGTGTATTCTCTACTCCTTTCTCTCCTGCAAGCCTCGTTTTCCCCTACTCCTACCTTCATTATGTAAGGCCTTCAGAATTCCGCTTCTCCTTCTCTCCTTTCAACCCCTTTCCGATTCCACGGACGAGTCTGAAGGGATTGCTTTCCCACAAAACTTCGGTTTCGATTGCGCCAAATTGTCTATTTCCGCAAAACTTTTCCGCAGCTGACCAGAGACTCTTCTCGAATCTAAAGATCGCGCGCCCAACGAAGAGTACTGTTTCAAAGTGGAAACGAAACGCCGAAAGTTTCCTGTAAGTATTCCACGGAATTGATTCAAACTGTGGACAGAATGGTAGTTCTTTCGCAAGAAGCGATAACAAAATTGATCTGATCTTCAGAGTATAATGCGCTTAACAGTAATATATATGTTGCTTTTCGTATTCTGTTAACTTTTCGTCAAGACATTCGATTTTCATAACTGCTCTTATTCCTTTTGCTACTTTCAAGAAACGCCTAGCGAGATGACTTTAAAGTGAGCTTTTAGGGTATCTTGAGAAGGATGAAGAGAGTTATCGACTGCCGTTGAGATTTAAGGGATGACATCTTCCCAAAAGTGATTATTCAGCGCACCCCTAAATGAGCAAATCGCTCTAAGTGCAAATGATAAAAAACAAGTTTAAATCATTCGTTACGTGATTTAATATTCTACATATAATGAAAAGACGAAACGAGTTTTTTGAAAAAATATTACATGAAAAAATTGCGTCTCCCACCCTAATTTTTATGAGTTTTGAATGATTTGTAAGAACAATACAATGAAGTAATTTTATATCCTCGGCATAAGAACGCTTTCACTTACAAAAAGAACATCTCAGAATAGAAAACTCCAATTATCAATTATTTCCTTAAAGTGGCTGCGTTCTTGGGAGCATTTTCCTTAGAATAACTAATAATGTAATGCGGGTAACTATCTCAACTGCTGCCAAGTAGGAACCAAGCCAGGCATCCGGATTCAAAGTTGCCATTAATCCACTCAGCTAATAGAGTTTTCGATTGAATAATTCATCATTAATTAATTTACATCTAATTGTATTAGAGATTAACTGCTGATCTCTTATTCATTGCGCCTGAAGAGTTTTAAATAATTTAATTTCCTTAATATGTTTTCCCCTCGAGGATATTCACCAGCGCGAAATTAACATTGCCATGTTAATTATTTCTTCTCTTCCACAACATTCACACATCCTATAACTGCACGTATTCTGGCGTAACTAGTGATCGAATCTTAAGAGAACCTAATGCTTCTCCTGTGGTTTGAACCCGTATTAAGTAGGTGCAAAATCAGCGCACTTTTCGACCGTTCCACTGCACTTCAAACATTTTGTTGCTTATTTGTCCACTGAGAAATGTGCGCCACACATCCAACTCAACTGTCAGGTTAAATAGCAATATTAAGAATAATAAAGTAAATGGGTAATCGAATACATAGTAAGTGATTTATTAACAGCCAACAAAAAATAACTATAAAAAATTACAAATTGATGAACGAATAATCCTTATTGTAATAAAAACCTTTTTATGTTATTCTTGGAAGGATAAAGAACAAAGAGGAATGAAAAGTTCTCAGCTGATAGAAGATATGATAGGAAAAGAGAGCTACCAAGAATGAAGAAGATAACGGGAAGACGGAATATTCGGAGAATCGAGTTTAACCAATAATAATCACGGGCATATCTAAAGACAGATTACCTATGGTGATGCTATTCTGTTACGCTGAGAAAATATTTCGTCTTCAACGGAAACCGTATTATTGCTATATTATTATGCGTTCTTTGCACGAAGTGAACGCATATAGGGGGGGGGGGTTTCCGTCGGTCCGTCCGCATGTTAAAACTCGGAAACCGCTGGGCGTATTAAGATGAAATTTGGTATTGGGTTGTTTTACTAAAATTGGTCGACCGATTCCAGTTTTGGTTAAAATCGGACAACAATTACGACCACTTTATATAACCTACAAATAGTTGACAATGTTCCTTTGTTTCAACTCGGGAACCGCTTGATGTATTTTGATAAAATTTGGTATTGTAGAGTTTTGCTAAACTCGGTCCACCGATTCCAATTTTGGTTAAAATCGGACAACAATGACGAACACTTTACATGAAGACCTTCATGTAATTTACAATGTTCCTTTGTTTCAACTCGGGAACCGCTTTACATATTGTGATTAAATTTGGTATTGGGTAGTTTGGTTAAAATTAATTGACCGATTCCAATTTTGGTTAAAATCGGATAATAATTACGACTACTTTATACGAAGACCTACATGTATTTTACAATGTACCTCGCTTGCATCTCGTTAAATTCTCATCTGAGCGAAAACCTAAATAACCAATATGTGGCGTATAATGCTATTTCTTGAGATGCGCAGATAAAAGTTAAGGCGTAATAACTGTATTTGTGTATTGTTTTGACACGCGTCAACAGGGCATTTATTACCGTGAGTTGTAACGAAAGAAATAATTGAGGTATTTGCATCAAAATTCAATTATTGCGTCATATTCTTTTATTTTATAACGAATTTAGTATTTTTGTGTTGCAAATATACACAAGCAATCGATATACAAAAGCTATCAAATTAGTTCTCTTGCCATTGTGAAACTCCTATAAGCGATTTCATCGCCATTTCTCTTGCATAACAACGATTATTTATTGAATTCTTTTGTATCAATGAAATAATTCCAGAAGTTCGTTATTATTAAATTACTTACCTAAACGGTCTATCTGGCATTATTCTTAACTTTTTCATTATTTCAAAAATGATTATAAATTTCATAACTGCAGAATTTACATAGGAAACTTTATTATTACATTTTTTCGAAGATTCAAATATGGTACATTAAAGCCCGCACGATCGAATAGCAATTTTTTTATTTAATGCTAAGATAACTTTAATTTACCTCCAATCAAGTTCAAAGATTAGTATGAATCCAAACAATCTGACCTTTCTCTTATTGAGTAACAACTAAATATTCTAACTTGTCACATTTAAGCATTTTGCACGCTACTGCTCCGCTGAAGTATGCCATACATACCATAGTTACCAACGAATAGGAATTCTTTATTTGTCCACATTTGGCATATTGACTCTTCTACATAATAGTTGACAAGTAGTTAAGCATTATGGTGAACTTTGAAATTCTTTTTGGTAAAATGAAATGAAAGAACTAATTGCTTAATATATCATCTATAAAAAATCCGTAGTCATGTGACGGGGAATTACACCAGTTATACGATAAAAATTCCGTTATAAATTGCTCTACTGGCAACAAAATACCAACCAATGGCCTATTTGAGCTCCTCACTAGCGGTAATTCTGATACTTTTGACCATTCTGATGCTACTATTGTCAAAAGCGGTGATGAATAAGTGTAGTCAATGCAATTGATATATCTGCCGCATTTTTCACGGACAACGCATATTTTCTTAGCATTCAAATTTAGATTCACTTCGTAGTAGGTGATTACAAGAAAACAAAAATTTCATAACCTAAGTTTAAAACGATTCAAGAAAAACTTTTTCTTCTAAAATATCACGGGATTAAAACATTACATAGGTCATCTTAAAACTTGAGAATAACTCGCTCATTAACGTCTGATTCATAGAATGTTAAGGTTATATTCCATCCCTAAAAGAAAACGATGACCAAAACCTTTGGTGGCTTTGTTTATCCATCAAGACTTGCATAATATCCCCGAAAAAGTGAATCAAACCTTGAGTTACTTGTGGGCAATATACATTGCTAATCCGTACATTGGTACTTGATAACTGTATTTAGGAATTATTTCCTAGATCAACCGTAGAGTATCACAAATATGCGCATGTGTATCACTTTAATGAATCTAAAATTATATTTTATAAATCGTTTCCGTCATGCTAATTATTGAAGTTTAATTACTTGTATTCGGTCTTTATAGCAAAGTAAATATAAAAAATATTTTATCAATGCAAAAACTGCAGTTAGAAAGAAGAAAAATCGAATGTTTATCAAAATTTAACAATAAATATAGTTATTGAAATAGGTTTCAAAGCGGTGGCTCACCACTCCAACCATTACAGCAAAAACTAATCACATCATAGGATCCCAAATCAAGTTTGAATACATGTAAAGTATATTTTGTCCCATACTAATTATATTCATTCGTAATTTTCAGGGTAAAATATATTTTCTCTCCAAAACCTCCATTTGTGCATCAAAATCCAGAGAATTTTTTAAAGAATCTTTGACAATTCTAATTGCAATCGTACTTCATTGATTACATTCTCACACAACTGAGATAAAATGAATTTTAACTAATTTTATTTCATTAGTCATACAAACGAAAGGTGATTTTGTATCAAAAACAAAAACATACAGTACCTTACTCTTCTATTTTAATAATAAATTTTTAATATCAAATTCAGCGTGGGGTCACTGGAGGGGGTAGCCGAGGATTTGTAAAGGGAAGTCAGAGCTCCTACTACCCTGGTTACATCCCTGCAAACAATGATAAGAATATTTGAGTGGCAGTCGATGACACAATGTTGAATCCTGACAAAACCTAATTAATTTAGCTATATAGGAGACACGAATGCATATCTTTTTATCCGTGACGATTTCAATGTAAAATTCGTCTAAAAATCGCCGCTTTCCAGTGCGTAATAAACACCGAGAGTTTACCGGCGGGAGTGCGCTGCTGACAAATAACGCCGGGAAATTCTGCAGGAAGTTTGTATTTTGGGCTCCGATCGTCCCGAAAGTTCCATTTCGTCCTGGAGTTCTCGGTCGATGAGCAGACAGAGCACTCCGATATTATAGTTTTCCGTTTCTGTTCACGCATTCGCAAACAACACAAAAGTGGCCTTCTACACCTGAGAGGATGGCTTTCCTCCAACCCGCTCTACCAATTAACCTCCCACGCTCAACCTCTCTACAGCGGCTCCAGCTGCAAACCCTTTTGCTCTGCAAACCCTCCTCCCATCCCTCCCCCCTCTCCCTCCCGCTCCTTCCCTCTCCCCTCCCACCCCTTCCCTCCCCACATTCAATCTTGTTGGCGGGAGCTATGAAGTTGGTCTCTCGCGGAGTAATCCTCGCGGAAAATCAAATGCAAGAGAATGGGGGAAGGGGCAGGGAGGGTGCGAGTGGAAAGATGTAATCGCAGAGGGCAATAGGAGAGGGAGAGAGATAGAGTATACGAGGGTTGAAAAGAGAGAAGGGAGGAGAGAGAGAAATAGGGAATGAGAGAGAGAGAAAATTGGGAGAGAACTATAGCCAGCGTAAGACCATTGATTAACCAATGGGAAGAGCGCACACTCGAGGTGGCTCAGAGAGAAGGGAAGGGGTGAGGAAAATTTGTGATTTACTTCGTAAAACGCAATAGGTGTCCGCGTTTCTGTTAAGTTTGGCTAATGCAAATAAAGATAATATCCCATAGTTACGTAAAATACCAAATGTGGAACGCGGATATTCTCGTAAGTAGCACGGAAAAAGTTCATAAATGGTTTGGGTGGTCAGACCTATGGTGACACTAAATAATCAAAGCATCATTCGCTGATTTCTGAATCTCACTTTTGCTTTTAGCCACTGTTCTTAGAAGTTATCCTTAATCATGGGAGTTACAAATGGGGATGAGGAAAAGCACAAGTTTCTGAAAAGAATACACGAACGAAAGTAAATATGCCGCACCTCGCCTTGTACTGGTATATTATATTACATAAATTTGCAAAATTTTACCTTTCTTGAAACAGACACACCGATATATTGTATAACAGTTATAAAAAATAACGAAAAACTGGAGGAAAAGCATTTCCCTAAAATAGTTAAATAGTTGAATCTAATATTTAGATCGCAAATTAAACAATTTAAATTAATACAAGACTCGGATGCATTGAGCAAATACACAAAAGTAATCATAAAAAAATTCCTGAGGAATTTTTTCATTAAAGACCCTGCTCGAGGAATCTCTTGTCATTAAAAGTTCTCCACGTTTAAACACTGAGCTCAAAAAAATAATTTTTAAAAAGGTTTTCCAGACGGTTGTTTATTTCTGGAGAAGGACTTTCTACAGAACAATCGTGTCAGACCACAAGGTATCAAAACAATTTCCGCTTGTTGTGGTTGTTCTTTCCAGAGGATATTTTTAAACTAACAGTCGATATGACGGGATATGACATATTTGTATAAGTAAAAATATCTAATTCTAACTCTGAAATCAGGGGCGTGGTGTGAGATGAGTTTGAAAGACGACACTTTTCTAGAGGCGGAGTTATTGCAGTATTGCCACCGCTTATGTGCCGTGAACTGCGTCGGCATTTTTTTGCATCAGGTGACAGATTTCCATGCAACGGCCATGTCTGCTACACATAAAATGAAGTATTTTCTGAACAACCCAACGAATATGAAGGCTGGATTCCATTTAACCAGTACGCAGGCGGAGAGAAACATGCGGAAAGCCTTATGATATTTTTGACAACATCAATCAAAATTCGTACGTCATAGGAAAAAGAGTACTAGTGTTTTACTCAGATGCCTAAACTCCGATATTTCCGCTGTTACCAGTCAATTCAACACTGACTGATGATTCCATTTGAATGCTAGTCGTGTGTTGATACGTATCGTGACCTTGGCCCTGCGTAATGGTCGTTCTGAGAAGATGTTTAGCATGGATATAGGAGTTAAGTTGTCCCGAATGACCTATGAGTTTAGGACATCGCTCTCTGAGGAGGGTGTACTGTAAGGGTATTTGGGTCTAAGGAAGCCTAGAATGAGATTCGATGGAACCTATCCCTCTGAGAATGTCCATTTGAAAGAGGGATTCGATAGTGATCATCAGCAATATCGCGCCTCGAAATCGCTGACTTACTATCTCAGCGCAAATATTTAGGCTAAATTGAGGACTATAAAAACAGTTCACTAAATAAGGGGTTAAAAGTTGAGCGAGACATGTCCATGACCCGTGTAAGGACATTAAGCGCCTCCGGTATACACTGCGCCTTTGAAATAACAAAGAGTTAACACATTTCGCTTACGAGCTTTCTCTCAGGTTTCTTCATGTTAGATAACAAGTTAACTTCACCATACATTGACATCAGACGAAACAACAAATCAGAATATCACGAGCTGTCCTTTATTGCAAATAATGGTTATTTGAGCGCAAACAAATATCTCAATAATTGCCATAAATAGAAGAAACACTTAAGCTCCCCCTCTTCTGAGCTACATTTAAAAGTTCTGTAGTTTGAAAGTACGCTTGATAAATGCGATTACTTCGGTCATTTAATGTCAATTCAATCGGTCATATTTCTCAAGAAGCTGAGCATTGACTCAAGAAAGAGTGTAAACATTTTCCGTTCATGAATGTATAGCACGTAGAGGAAGATAAAGAGGCCAACGCGAAGGAAGAAGAACCATCACTGCCAAACAAGATACGTCCACGTTTTGAGGATAGCTTAGAAATAATATGGCGCGCCATCAAGGTTTGCTTTAATTGAAAAAACTATATTTACTCAAATGGCTATTTTTTCCTTTCCGTTATAAAACAACACAAATTGGTTTTAGGCGTGTATACAGAGAAGAGATTTTAAAGCCTTGTTTATAGGCAGAATATAAATTTCATTCCTGTTCACATGACAATAGGAAACCTGCGCAAAATCGCAGTCCTGCTAAGTTATCCTCTATTAAGAGGCCGTCCTTGGACCTCCATGGTCTGAAGTGCCCGTGTAGATAGAATAAAAAATTTTGAGATACGATTCCGTGATTCTAATTGATGAATACGTTAGCATTATTTTTTTAGAAATGATGCTGAAAATTTGAAATTTTCCTGCCTTTTCCGGCGTGAGTCAAGATTAATTTATTCGGGAATATGTAGGCAAAAACTTTGGCCTCCAAATAGTGGTGTTCTTTGAAATTTCAAGTTTAAAAGGCAACGAAAAGACTTTTTAAAAAGATTTTAAATCTCTATTCTGACCCGAATGATAAGGTTATGCGTTAACGGATTATAAATATGTACTTTTAAAAGTCCAATCTGCTAGAAATTTTCCCGCGAAAAACCATTATAGTTGACTGAAGCCTCAACAGCGGCAGAATTTGGAGATAAGGTACTCCACTCATTTATCCCAAAGTAGTTCAGAGATTAGCGAGTGCGCTGTTTCACGCATGCTACACGTAAACGAGAGAGCGCCAACGCACATCTCTCTCTCTCTCTCTCTCTGTACAGCAACAGAGGATTGCGGGGAATTACGGAATTCGATCGATGAGGAGATAACCGAAGACATAAAGACTCCTCTGCACAAGGCGACCGCTTTTCCACAATTCTCGATACATCGCAACCAGCCTCTAATAAAATTATAGAACAAACTTGGAAGGCATTATTTAAAAGAAAGCTGAAAGAAAATTTGTGATTGAAATTTGTATGATTATTTCATCCACTTTTTAGTGGTGAATTATTTGGTGGCTCTAAAAACAATTGTAAGGCTAGGTTCTTTTGACAGACCAAGCGTGCAAATTAGTTCAGTGAGATTAAAAACAGGACCGTATGAGATTGTTAATCGTTATTTCCGGAATTAATGCAAGAAGAAAATTCGGTGAACATAAATTTCACCAGTTAACACAGAGTGTATGCATGGAGCCAACAATCCTCTGCTACAAGCTGCGGTGGTTTGCATGTTATGAATGTAAATGCTCTCCGCCTTGCTTTGAAATTTAAAGTTTTCTTTTGATAAATTATATAACTCTGATATAACTTCTTCAATTTTGAAAGTTCTGAGAAACGTTGCTGTTAACGAGAAAAATTATTAAGAGAAATTCCCCCATGCAGAACTAAATTCATTGAAGACTAGCGAGGGGCTAAAATGGTGAAATATAAATTTAGACTAAAAGACCCGATTTGGAATATTTTTAGGAGCCTAAAAAAGAATTTGTTGGCCAATCACATATTTTTGAGAGCGTTAGTATAATCGATTGACTAAATTAAACGGGATGAACTGCGGAAAATCGTAAACTCTGGCGATGCAAATAGGGTTCGCCATCGAGTGCATATTTGTGCGTTCGCGCATGCGTGAATGGGGGCGAGAGGCATTCGATGGCGATTACTCGCAAAGCAATAAGCATATTCCATTCAGCGCAGGTAAACAGCCAATCCAACGAGTGCGTACGGTGGCACCTGTATTATTGCCGGTTCGAGCAAGAAAGGTGTTACTTATCGCTTTCGGGCAGATTCGATATGAATTTTAAATTACAGACCTTGGGAAGTTTTCCAGTTGAATTATGAAGCAAAACTAAAATATGCAATAGCAGCTGGGAGAGGGATGATTAGCGAGATAAACCGCAGCTGAGTCAACGCCAGTTCTTAGCGAGGCTTTGAGGCCTGGTGGCTTCCACTCACTTGCTTCTCTTTGTGTACGATTCATTATTCGCCGTAATCACCCCATCTTTGAGAAGTGAGAATTTTGTTCCGATAATATTCGATGACGTGAATAATCAACTCTCCATTCTTAAACATCGGATAGGAAAAGCTAAATCTTTACCCAAAATATATTGATATTATATGGAATGTGAAATTAGAAAAAAAAGAAATAGAATATACGACGTTTTAACCGCAATTTACCGTAAATTCATGATGCCACAGGTAATTGGTGGAATCACGAAGTCGTAAAATAATAATTCAGTTTAATAAACCTATTACATTCAACAGGGATTTATCGAGCTAGTCTTATGGCTGAAAATTTTCAAGAACAAACACTTCAAATATACTTGTCTCAGGTTTCTTTAGAATCTATTTTTGGTGAATTACTACTGAAAACGGCTGTTTTATATCCGAAATGCGCATGTAGTTTTTTTATAACCTTGTTGTGGCAATTGGAAATACTTCGAGAATTTGATGGAAATACACGTTTTAGGTGTCCCTGAGTTCATAAACGTGGTTTTTGCCATGCCGTCTGTCCGTCGGTCTGTTCGCGGTTCTGGGAACCAAACACGTACATAAAATCGAATGATATCTCATATTTATGCAACATATCATCTTTTGCAGACCCTTTTTTCATAAACATGATGCACAAAAATTAAGCGTAGTTTATTCTTGGCGATTTTTAGAAAAATTTGATTTACTCAAAAATGGCTCAAGATAATTTGATTAAATTCAATCGAAATGTCACAAATAATACTGCGTAAGCCATATGTCTGCATAAATCACTATTTGACGTCCATTGACATTACAATGTAAGCTAAGCTACCTTACCTAAGCCTTATTACATTACGCCTCCGCCGCGATTCACTAAAAATCTTAATACAGCCTATACGGTTAAATTAAATCGAATGATAACTCACATATATGGTTAATATCACTTATAAAAGACATTCTGAAGAGATGAACGATATTCGATTTACTCAAAAATGGCTATAAGGATTTTGATTAAAATCCATTCAATCGTACAGCCTGATGTCACAAATAATACTAAGCCATATATCCCAAAAAAGTTACTATATATCGTCCAGTGGCATTATTTCTGTACAAGACGCTCAGCGCACGCGTTCGAGTGCAGGGGGAACGTGGGGATTCCCTAGTCTAAAATTCCGTACTTCTCCACGCGATTATTAGTGAGAGGTATTATATGTGCGAGGTTGATGGTGTCAGTCGCTTTGGTTCTGTTGCTACACATTATTAACATAATTGGTAGTGATTTGCCAAGCACACAGAGCAAAGAGTGTAGTGAGACCAAAAGTATATATGTATATGAGAAAGTTTGTGTATATTGCGCCGTTTATTTACGTGCTTGTTCTTGAAACCTACTACAGTGGGGAACCTGAAATTCAGATTTCCTAAATCCGGCTTCCCGTTGGAGATTATGCCGAATTAAACTCAACAAAATTTTCAGCAAAACTTCGTCAGAATCATCTGCACAAATAAGTAATTCATTACCCGAAATATCATACGCATAAATTTCGTATAACATTTCATTAACTTTGATGGTTCTCTTATTTAACGTTCTTACAAAAATCTTGTTAGTTAGGCTTGGTAGAATTCGACATTTATTTTTTTTATCGACGATTAAAATGGACGTTATTTTCCCGAGAGATTTTCAACGAATATTGACGCTTAAAATTACTACTTGGTAAAATTTGACGTTTCTTTTTGAAAACAGACGTTTATTTTCCCGAGATATTTTTTAAGTATACCGACGCTTAAAATTACTACTCACATATATGGTTGACAGTTTTCGGCCTTACAATTTGATGATTTCAATTTTATTTTTATTTCCAAATTCTTAATTTTTTAAATGTTAATATTAAAGAAAACACTAAATAACGAATTTATTAAAATATTATGTTTTTACAAAGTAAGTACTATATATAATCGTTAATTTGATCATTTACTAATTAAATCGTGACTTTTATCCAAGAAAATCACCACATTTGAGCCGGCCACGAGATTTCGCGTGCTTTTCTTGGAGTTATGAGAAAATGTCCAGGAACTGAGAGTAGTACGGGAATCTATATCCGGTATACAACCTTTCAGTGGCGGCTCGTGCGGCACTCCAGAGACTACATCTGCCACACTCGAGGACTTACCATAAATGACTACTTTTTGTTTTCTATTCCAAAGGAAAGCGCAAACCCAGTTAATGACTTTAACATTAACGCCAAGATTTCCCAATTTAAATAACAACTTTCGGTGGGGAACCTTGTCAAAAGCTTTTCTAAAACCAAGGAACACTGCATCGACCTGTTTATTATTTTCGCCGCATTATAAAACATCATTCACAAACACACCGAGTTGGGTGTCACAGGATCTACCTTTTCTGAAGCCACGTTGACAGCTGACTAAGAGCGATCTACTCTCGAGATAACGCATAGTGTTGCTAACAATAATGTGCTCCAAAATCTTACATGATAATGATGTTAGAGAGATTGGCCTATAATTTTCTGGGTTTTCTTTGTCACCTCTCTTATGAATGGGTGTGACGTGTGCTAGTGTCCAATCATCAGGAACCTCACAGAGGGTAAGAAATTTCTCGAATACTATCCGAAGGAAGGGAGCTATTTCTTCTGCTAGTTCTTTTAATACACGCGCGGGAATTCCTTCTGGTCCTGGGTTTTTGTTGGGTTTTATCGCACCCAGTTGCTTCGCTATTTTTGCCTCAGAGATTTTCATATTATTCGTCCAAGTACGTCTATCGGGAATAAGATTATCTTGAAGTCTATCTCCACCTGTCGTGAACGCCTTCGCGAAGTAAACGTATAGTAGATTATCTTTTTCCTCCCCATCGTGAAGGATGTCTCCGGAACCATATTGTAGGGAGGGTATTGAAGGACCCCCTCCCTTGAATTTTCTTACATAGGACCAGAACGCTTTTGGATCCTCCTTCAATTTTGTATTTAATACCTTATTCCGGAAGGTGTTAAATGCGTTACGCATGGCTTTTCTCGCTAATACGCGGGCACTGTTATACTCATGGACTATAGCTGTGCGATACTCATCGGATGCGGTGGTTGGTATGTTTTTCAATTTTGCGTGGGTACGCCTTTGTCGTCTTAAGGCAATCCTAACTTCCTTATTAAACCAACGAGGTTCTTTCTTATCAGATTTTAACTTACTGGGGATAAATCTATCGATACCTTTTCCTAGTATATCCTTAAATAATAACCATGATGGCTCCATACCTAATCGTTCTGTCTTTTTACGATAACTGACAGAGATACTTCTGAAATGTGAGCTGAAACTTTTAAAGTCGGCCTTGGCGAAAGCGTATGCATTCCGAAGGGGCTTAGGATGTCTTTTGAGCTTTAATTCGCACTCTGCATACACAGCTCGATGGTCGCTAAGTCCCTCCTCTGTGGATATCTTAGTTATTCTATGCGGGGTGTTAGATGCAAGCAAATCGAGAACATTGCCCGAACGCGTGGCTTTTCGTACCATCTGGATTAAGGAATATTCATGAAACGTGTCAATTAAGGCTTCACACGATTCGCGTTCTTTACCTCCCGTAACGAAACATAGGTTTTCCCAATCGATTGACGGTAAGTTAAAATCGCCTACAATTATCAAATAATCGTCGTTCATAAAAGGTCTAAGCTCGGCTAATTGCCTCTCTAAACTTAAAATATAATCAACTTCGGCATTAGGTGGTCTGTAAAATGATCATAAATATAAAGTTTTCGAATTATCCTTACCTAGGCGGCACCACACGCTCTCGGTCGATTCGTCGATAATAGGGATATGCCAACTATCGTACTTTTCACTTATTGCCAAAAATACTCCGCCACTTATTCTATTGGTACGGTCTTTTCTGTACACTCTATAGCTTTTCGGAAAAATTTCTTGTTTAGCGATATCTTCAGTGAGCCAACTTTCCGTACCTATAACTACATTACATCAGCATGCAACGTGCGAATTGCGTGTTCGAGTTCGGCAGACTTCCTACAAATGCTGCGGCAGTTTAAAACTACAATATTTAATTTCTCGTTATCGCCCGAAGCATTAACTGCTCTATTACGGCTTCTGCAGGTGGACTCTCTCACTTCGCGACCAGAAACTGTATTACACTCGATGCCCCTATGAAATCTCCTATTACGCCTACACCCTACCCTACTTTCTAATCTATAAAAGGCCTACCATGGTCGAAGATCCTACACGCTACACTCTGTGAAGCCTCGGTCGTGTAATGGACTCCAGAGCCGTTTAGGGGTGCGTAGCGAACGACGCGTTGGGGATACTGCCTGTTTACATGTGTGCGTCGGCGAACGCGTAGACAATTGACTGCTATGACGCGCGCATTTGTTGTTTTAAGTTGTAAGTTGCGATTCCGCTTGAAAAAATGGACGATAGAGTGGTGAGGTGGGGTTACAACGTTTTATTATTATTATTTCTGAAGAGTCGAAGACTTAGGAGATGGTGGGTTCGAACTATTTTTTCGAGAAGAAGAAATCAAGGGGTTTACCACAACTTGATTCAGTAAATGAGGTCTACGGACTCCGAATCATTTCACAATTATCTTCGGATGTCAAGGCGAATGTTTGATCAACTTATGTCACTAGTTGAACCTTCGATTAGACGAGTTTCAGTTACGAGAGAAGCTATTTCTCCTGCTGAAAGATAAAAATTACACTAAGGTAAGTGTAGTCAATTAACTAACCGAAGTCTTTATATTGAAAATGAAGAAATTTGATTATTATTGTTTGAAATGTTTAAGATATATTGCTGCAGGCGACAGTATGGCAAGTTTATCTTACCAATTTAGATTGGGTAAGGCCACAGTGTCGAATATAATAAAAGACACCACGAAGGCATTGTGGGATAATTTAAGAACTTCTGTTTTCCCATGCCCAACCAATGAATTTTGGGAGACAATTTCAGATGAATTTTCGAAGAAATGGAATTTTCCAATTTGTTTGGGAGCAGTGGATCAGAAGCATGTGTTGATGCAGGGAAATCTATGTGAATTTATAACACAGCATAAAATATTTTAAAAGGCCAATGCCTTAAAGACTGGATTGATATATAACAATTGCAATTGTACTTAGAATATTGTAATTTTTCCATAAATATAGTATTATTTAAGCGTAGTAAAAGCTCATTTTTTGTTTGCAGTCTCCTGAAAATTCAGGCTCCTCATATTATAATTATAAAGGGACTCACAGCATTGTCCTTCTGGCTGCATGTGATGCCAATTATTCCTTCACTGTAGTGGATATAGGTGCAGCAGGTCGCCAAAGCGATGAAGGAATTCTAAGACAGTCATTCTTTGGTAGGGCATTAGAAGCTAACCTTTTAAATGTGCCTTCTACTAAAGAGCTCCCTCGTTCACAGTTAAAGGCACCCTATGTTTTTGTGGGCGATGAAGCATTTCCTTTATCAACCTACACGATGAGACCATATCCTGGACAAGGTCTTGATAATTACAACAGAGTTTTCAACTACAGACTTAGTAGAGCCATAAGAGTAGTTGAAAATGCTTTTGGCCTTATGAGTGCTAGAATAAGAATTTTCAGAAGGCCAATTTTAGGAAATGTTGAAAATATTGAACTGGTTATAAAAGCAGGAGTGTGCATTCATAATTGGATTTTACAAAATGAGGTACGCTTTAGCAATTAATTCCTATGAAAATAAAAATTCTATATCTTTAACATTGCATATTTCAAATGAACTATTTCCTTAAATACAGGAATCTGAAAATGAAGATAAGATGTATTGCCCTTCTGGATTTGATGATTCAGAGAGAGGTAGCATATTTCAGCCTGGGCAGTGGAGACATGAAGTATCAGATAAGGGGGCATTAAAGAACGTAAGACAATTAGGAACAAATACATATAGTAGGGATGCATGGGCTACAAGGGAGGGTTTTGCTGGGTACTTCATGGGAATGGGCCAAATTCCATGGCAATAACAAAAATATAATAAACAAGGTAACTAACCCTACATCATGAAATTATCACAAAGTAATAGTCGCTAGTTCTTTATTTATTTTCTTATTCTATTTTAAAAAATAATTACTCGATTTCAACATTTAGGTCACACCTGGCCTTGCTTGGCAACTTCACCATCCATTTTGCCAGTGGCATACAATAGTATTCCATCTCTGACATGGGTTGTGGAGGATTGCTCAGCATCCTTGCTAGGAACATATGAACAGTTTCAGTGTTATCTGTAAGAAAATGTACATCAGAAAATTAATTAAAATTTTAAGAAAATATTGTAATCATCTATTTCTTATTATATAAAAATATTTCCCTTAACTAAAAAATTCATCTACTATGTACATACATTTTCTATCTGGCGTATATAAGAAAACTACTTGAAAGATATTGAAATACTTACTTATGGGGAGTTTTTTTGTTGGAGTGGTGGTTGGAACCGGGATCGATGATGAAGTACAAGGAAAAGGTAGGGGAGGAGTGGAAGGGATAGATAGGAAAGGAGTGGGAGGGATAGATAGGGAAGAAGTGAGAGGGATATATAGGGAAGAAGTGGGAGGGATATATAGGGAAGAAGTGGGAGGGATAGATAGGGAAGAAGTGGGAGGAATAGATAGGAAAGAAGTGGGAGGGATAGATAGGGAAGAAGTGGGAGGGATAGATAGGGAAGAAGTGGGAGGGATAGATAGGGGAAAAGTGGGAGGGAAAATTAGGTAATGAACCTATGGAGAAGACGAAGGAGATTGTAAGTAAGAAGTAGTCAGGGCATGGGCACTTTCCTCGGAACCTAGCATAAATAAATTGTGCGGTAAGCTGCTTACACATCAATAAAAATAAAACGAAATGTATTATTTAGCAAAATTAAATTGACCGTATCGCACTTATTTACTACCAACATGAAATGGACTTTCCTTAGGAGGGTTTATGTCACAGGTTATAGACTTCCTACTAATAATTATCACTATAGTTTTACCTAAAGTTAAAATATATATTAATTTGATCAGGCTTCTGTATCTTTTTCTTAAATAGAAATTGATCACAATACATGCATGGTTACCCAGCTATTACAGAACCTTGTTTACCATGTAAAGATATATATCATCATTTATGCCTATTATATTACATTGATATTGCTTTTGTTTGAGTAGGTAACTAAATGTTAATGTAATGCTAAAGTTGCGTGAGAAATAATCGCTATGATTTTATCCAAGCGAAGTTATGCTCTTCAATTATTATATCAGACTATAAATAAGGATAAATATTTATCTATTAGCATTAAATCTCTTTCACAAAAGATCACTAAAATACAGCATATTTTACTTACTTCCTGGGCTCGATGGAATCGTCCAGAAAACCAAGCATGGGGGCAAGTTTCCATGTGCTTGTTCTGCACTCAGAGTCACTCCTTGGTTTGTTCCGTTTTTCCCGGACATATCTGTCCCGGATACTTTTCCACCGCGTCTGGCAGATTTTTGCCGATAAAATATCAATTTATTTTATAAAAAACCTAGTTTATCGTTTGAAATAGCAATTCATACATAGAAATAATTGTATCCATTCAATTTTGTAGTTAGCATCTCTCTGAGCCTTAGCTCCAATTTCACTCCATGTCTTCTCCCGGAGATATTTATTTCGATATCTTTTATCTTTCACATTATATACATGCGGATAATTATTTGCGATTTCGTGGATAACGAATTCGTCCAAAGAATCCATTTCTCAGCGTCTTCGTCCGCGTGGTTTTCAGTCGTCCAGGCGTTGAGGGATTTAGTGTATCAGAGCGTATGTTGGTAACTGTTCTGTAGGCGCCAAAATAAATTTGGTTTTCATTTGTTCTTTTTTGCATTGCAGCCATCTTGAAATTTTCACGCGTTACTCGTGTTGGAGTAGAAACTTTCTCCACTCTAACGCATCGTCGCGCCCAAAGCGCGTAACGCCTCAAGCGAGGCCTCTGATTGGCTAGCGCCCATTTGCTACGCCCGGACGCGTGCATGTAAACCCACCTTAATTTTGTTCGGAAGATTTTGCGTTCTAGTATTTCCAACTTTCTTTTCTTGCTTTGACATACGGTTTGTAGAAGAAAAGCGATGACACATTCATGCTCAGAAGATACGACTCGCATTTCAATAATGTATAAACGAATCACATGTTAGACGTACTGTTCAAAAGATATTACCTATTCCAAACACTTTTGATTCTCATAACCGAAAATCTGATTCCAATGAGCGGTGAAAAAATAAAGCATTTTGATGATTTGAATCCGTTCTCTGAAATTTGATTCTATAAAACGACTGATTCTAATAACCAGTGATCACATTAAGCGGCACCTACTGTATATCGTTTTAGTCATTAATATATGTGAATATTGTGTGTGCCAAATTTGGTTGAAATCAGTTCAGCGAATTCTTCCCTGATATATGCGTACGGGCGGATGGACAGCCATCATGAAGATAATAGTGCTTTTCAGCAAAGACGAAAAACACTAAATAGCAAAACAAGTAGGGGTTTACACGGGTTTCCCGTGATAAAGAAGTGCTTTTCGACAAATTCACTGCAGTATAATCGTATACTAAATGTTTTTGATTTGGAATCAGAAAATTCGCTTTCCTTATATTGTGGTAGCCCTGCTTTTTTGATCCGTTCTAAACATGTTCATTTCATTTACTTATTCTGTACTCGCCCTACAAACGGTATTTCTTTTTGAAATCGGTTCAGCCAATTCCTTCCAAATACATAGTTACAAAAAATTCTAACCTTGATATTGTGGTAGCCCTGTTAAGTCGATCCGGTTTAAATGCGTAATTTTGGTCGTTCATTTATGTGAAGATTCTATGTTCCAAATTTGGCTGAAATCGGTTCAGGAAATTCTCCCCTGACATATGTGTACGGGCGGACGGACGGATGTCAGCAATGACGAAAAACACTAAAAAAAATACTTGCTACAGTTATCATTTATTGCTCTCAAATGTATAATTTTTAAAACAGTTCCATGCCGAAATGATGGTCTCCCTTTACGGAAAACGGAAATTATATCCTGGAGTTGAACCCGGGTCTTCTTACAGAGCTTCTTCGTCGCCATTAACTTAAATGAGTGATTGAGGTATTCCTGCCATATTTCAATCTTCCACCTAGTCGGGATGTTTGTTAAAACACGTCATATGTCAATACCTCTATATGGAGGATAATGTTGCTAATTGACTCTTTAGAACGAAATAAATACCGGAAACTTGTTCAAGGCGTTATAATTAATCATCTGACTAATTCTGAACAGCAAACTTACAGCAAAGAGGGAATAATTAATACTTATTCCGTTGCGTGGGGACATTTTGTCCTAGTTTGCGTTTGTAGCCGGTTTGTCCGGGGACGTTTTGTCCGCGACCGCTTTGCGGGACACACTGTCTGACGTCTACCTTTGCTAGAAAGTTTCTTTCAAACTACATATATATATATATATATATATATATATATATATATATATATATATATATTAAAATAATATTTTTAATATAAAGAACATTTTCATACCAATATATAAAACCTATTAATACGTTTTTCATAATATAATATTTCATTTGTTAGGATTTTGACTTAATCATATGTTTACGTCGTTTGTTGAAATAAGTCATATTTAAGCCGTATTCAAGGCTACAGCATTGATGCTATGATTTGTTTTATCTCTATCTCTCTCTCAACTTTTCTGATTTTCACACTTTCCACAGCGAGTTTATTCAACATTCACTCTCAATGATCATCCTGCACTCACCAAATATATTTTATTTGGAAAGATGGCCACCAGTACTTTCATTTCTTCTATAGTAACCCGAAAATACTTCATTGGAGTTCTTCACTAATTCATTTTCAGTTAGAGAGTCGTAGAGGTATAGTATATATTTATTTTTGAAACTGTGATTTTTAACTATACTTCCAGTTATAAACAATGACAATAAATATATGATCAAGTAACCTATCATTGAGATGAGGAAAAATAAAAAAATTCGTCTTTGGAATTAGACGAAATTACAGATCTTCGGATCACTCAACCAAATATACATTCGTTTCTGTAACATTGTCGATGCTGAGACTCAGCGTGTTTAACTCTACTGTTATACTATTGATAAATAGTGATATAAATTATTATTGGAACATGTATAAATATTGTTAACCATTGTTAAAGCATGTTACTCCCATTTTTCGCAAATAATACAAACAGCGATCGAGTTTCTGATCACATTTACACTATTCACGCATTTCCAACGAGTAAGAGTTATTTTACATGGAAAAAGAAGCTCATATTTTCTCTAGACGTGTTATTAAGGCCCGAATGAGTCTGAATTTGTCACGTATTGAATGAGTTTGCAACGGAGGAAGTTGATTATTACGTGATAGTTTTTCCGTCACTGCCACCGCCCCAAGCGGTAAATGCATTCGACTAATGGGATTACACCCACCGCTCTCTCTATCTCTCTCTTTTTCTCTCTCTCTCTCTCTCATTCTCTCTCTATCTCTCTCTCTATCTCTCTCTCTCTTTCTCTCTCTCTTTCTCTCTCTCTTTCTCTCTCTCTCTCCGACACGTTTTTTGCTTTGAGATGCTTGTCGAAGAGAGGACGGATGGCCAATGCCACAAATGCGCTTGCCGCTCTTTCATTTGTCTGCTTCATTCGCCGCCATGGAGAGAGGGAAAATGAGCGTCCTATTGATTCCGAAATGATCGCTTGTTCGCGAGCCTCGATACTTGATTGCAAGGCATTTGTGATTCCATGTGCACCCGACAGTTTTTACCGAGCAGAACACTAGTATCGATCCGGATCCAAAAAGAATCCCATTTTAAAAAAGAATGCGTGGCTCTGTGTTCTCAAACAAAAGGAGAGTCTTCCGAACGTCGCCCGTTCATTATTTAATTTGAATTCGGCTGCTGCGCCGTTCGCCAACGAATTCGACTCTGCTCTCGGTAAAAATGTTTATCGCGGAAGCATATCGTCATAAATAATTACCAATGACATTAAATACGACAGAGCATAAATGGAAGGCGCGATTTCCTCGTTTAAGTGATCATTCAGCTCGTTTTAACATGAATATCGGAAAATATATTATAAATACCGGAATAGAAAAACGAGATTTTATGATGAAAATTTTCAAAGTATAAATATTCCAGCAGATTTGACATTTATAAAGAGAAAATTATTAAAAGCATATTTATTTTATTGCTTGAAGATTTATCGCAACTAAAATTTGCACTCGATTACACAAGTACATTAAAGAAGGCCTCTTTATAAAAATGACGAATATTTATTATCTTTATTAGTAACAAAGGATGCAAAAATGTCACATTTAGGCTTCCCCTCTCTATAAATTAATACAAGTAGAGCAGTGGTTCCCAGCCTGCGAGTAATTATCTCTTCGCTATTAAACCTTTCGTGTCAGAGGTATGTCTATTAAAAGGATAGGTGAGTTAATCAGAGTTCATGCAGTTACTCTTCGGTATCTCGCTAGTATATGCCTATTTTCAATAAAACCTACATATATATAGCATATATAACGAACGTTTATGTTTATTATCTTCCTTCATATGCGCAGGCTTATTGAACATACAACATTGTTGTTGTGTATAAGAAATGTTCTTCATTATTCAGAGATTTTAAGTTCCAACAGTTTCGCGTTAATAAATAACCTTTTTTTCCTATAAATAATTTTTATCACAGAGAGGATAAAATCATTGGAGATTGTGTTAAAAAGTTCTATTCCAATGTTATCTTAGGTTATTGAGGATAAAAATGTGGTTTTCTTATCATGTCTCAAAAGTATTGGAAGATGAAACTATAAGTCCAATCCAGGAATAATGCAGGCTGGTAACTAACTGATTACTTCAATTGACAGGAAATGTTTCATTTTGTGTGTCATTCCAAGAAATTATCATACTATAAATACCATTTGTAATTCATAGTTTATTAACGATAGAGAAAATTGGAAAACAATTTAATTGATCATTATCAGTTGAAAATGAAATTTAGAGACTACGGTGTACAGAGTGGAATTGAAATAAAAACTCCTGAACCGTAAAATAATCCAGATGAACACTCACACGTCAATAAGAGAAAATAGAAAAAAATTAAAATTATACTTAAAAGTTTGCAGGACGATGGCCTACAGGGACCTTGTTGTCGAGGCTAAGTGAGTTTTTCCAGAGTTTTTCCGAGTAATTGTGCGTGTGTGCCTTTCTTTTTTCTTTAGGCTCGACAACAGTTTGATGCAAAAGTTGTTAGTAGGGGACACACATACACATATGTATACACACAGACAGGACCATTTCATAAGGCTATGTTTCCTTTGGAAACATATCTAAAAACTAGTGGAATAAATTTCTTTGCTTTATATTTCTGATCAAGTCTTCTGTTGACAAACTTGAATGTTATTACAATAAAAAAATTTCTTCTGTATTTTGAAAGTTTTTATTTCCCTACGACTTGTAAGGGGCTGGAACGAATAAGGAAAGGCTGTATTCCTGCCATTTATTGAATACCATTATGTTAGGTCTTTTATTTGGTCACTTGCAAAAGGGGTAAATGACAGCATTAGATGATGCAAAATGCGTAATGAGATGAAAAAGATTGGGAACCACAGAAGTCGAGTGTTATTCATGGACGTGGATAAAATTAGTGCGTTTTTTATTTTTATGTGGTTTACCCAAACTTTTCAAGAATAAGTAGCATTAACGTGGAAATGTACACTCAAAATTTCAGCTTTCCATCTTTATACTTTCGGAGATATGAAAATAAAAAATTTTAAATGTGACCCTATCTAGGGATTGCAATCCCGGGATCCCGAAATCCCGAATCCAGGGATACCGTACAAAATTTCAATCCCAAAATTCCGGGATTAGGTAGATGCAAATCCCTGGATTTTGGGATTGACATTTTTGCTTTTGCTAACAGGTGGCGCTAACGATTAAATTGTATTTTATGTATAATAAAATATATAATTCGTTAGAATTCGCTGAGTAATACTGCTTTCTATCTGAGTTTATAATATAACATTCTTGTAAAATAAGAAAAACGAAAAAAAAATGAAAAATATCCTTTGGGGTGTGGCAAACCTAAATAAGAATGAATATCATCAAGAAGAAATGGAATCTGCAGAATCGGAAGGACATGAATCAAGTGATGAGACCTTTTCCTCGAGTGATGAAACAGACAAAGATGATTCGTTTGATGGCGGAGGTGCGTACAAACTATCAGAAACAAACATTAAGTTAATGATTAAAAAAATAAGGAAAACTGTTCTTCTCTTCAGAAAATCACCCGCAAAAAAACGAGAGATTCCTTCAGAAATATGTAATCGAACAATATGGTGAAGAAAAATCACTTGTTATGGATATAAAAACTCGCTGGAACAGTTTAGTTGAAATGATTGAACGTTTTATATTGCTTAAAACCTGCATACTGAAGGCCTTGATTGATCTGAATTCCGATATATTATTCAGTGAGAGTGAACATGAACTTGCCTCTTCTATTTTTGCAACACTGCAGCCAGTGAAAATTACTATGGTAGCTCTTTGCCGAAGAGATGCAAATGTTTTGACGTATGAGGCAGCGTTGGAATTCATGATGAAGAAACTGAATGATGTGAATACAGAGTTAGGACATAATATGAGAAGTGCCTTGCAGAATCAAATAATGAAGAGACGAACTAAGTTATCAGGTGTATTGAAGTATCTTCAGTACGGGTCACAGGCTCGTGATAATATATTTTCTGTGCCATCACTAGCGGACATGAAAATGTTTGTTACAGAAAACCTGAGTACATGTTATTGTAATATTAGTAAAACATATGAAGCACTGGACAAGAAAGAAGAGCAAGTTTCATCAGCATCAAGAAGCCGATCTATAAACGATGACTTACACACTAAGCGAACGGCAGCATCTGAATGTTTTGAGACTGGTACATCATATTCAGAGAAGTTAAAGAAAAAATTCGATTGTGTCATTACCCAATGTTTAGTTCCTCCCAAGAAATATTCCTCCTGCTGTAATTCAAATGACCTAGCATTATCAATAGCACGAGAGCTAAAGGAATTTCGTGAAAGTGAACGTAAAGGAAAAATCTGCTGTTTCTTTATGAGCAGTTGTTAGCTATTCCTCCTACTAGTGTAGAATTAGAAAGGGCTTTTTCATCAGCAATAAATACAGATCAAGAATGAGTGACGTGACATTAGATGCACTTTGTTTTAAGGCGATATTTCAGAAAATTGTGAAAGGCTTTTAAGTGAGGAGAACCTCAATCTAAAAGTACCGTTTATTTTCATAAATGCAGCCAATTTAATTTAATTTAGCATACTGCAACAATTGCTACTTTAGTTATTAAAATTTCTTTTACATTTTCTCCAAAAATATGTTTTATTTTAGTTTTACCTGCTGATAAAAAGTTATTTTCATTGACGTTACTTAAATTTTGTGTAAACTTTATATGACTTCCATAACTGCATATGATGATGTCATGTCTGTGTATGATATAAAATTATTGTTTACAAATATTGAATGTTTTTTATTTCCTACCACTTTTCCTCGATCCCGGGATTGAAAAAATCACCATCCCGTTATCCCGGAATTAGAAAAATCCTCCGGGATTGCAATCCCTAACCCAATCCGATATATTTCAAAACTCAAATTTGAATAAAAACACATGGCAGTCACTCCAAGTTCCAGCTCCATATCGTTGACCGTTTCGTCACAATTTCAATTTAAGCAATTGTACAGATGGACGGACAGACAGACGCCAAAGTGAATGGAGAAACGCATTTTTTAAACGCGCTAAAAATGAAATGGCATTTTGCATTCGACGGGAACATAAAAGGAAATAATTTTGCGTTATTGGAGATATAAATTTCCTCTTCATCATTAGAACATTTCATATGAAAAATCAGCTAAAAATTATGCATTTTAATTTGACCTGAGGTTTTTATTACCAGAATTAATTGACCGGTAAAAATCTACGAAATTTCAACTTTTGAGAATTAAAAGACGTCTTCAATTCTTTTCAGATAACTCCACGCAAATAATTTAGCACGAAACATTCATTCCCTTAAATTCGCGGTCTTGTAATTCTATAAATTAGAATCTTTTTTCTCTAAGCCACGAGGAAATCTTTGAGGAATGAAGTATATCCTCGAAAGCGTATTCTCTTATTTATCGAAAATACTAAATTGAAAAACGCACTCGGGAAATCAGCGCCGAGAGTCCTCGGTCTCCCTCTTTTCGCTACCACCGCCTTAAAAGCTCAAAGAATTTCGAAATTGGGAGCGGACGAGTGGTCCCACTCCATCGCCGTAGAATCGCATCACTTCCCCATCCCCGCGTTCCTCCTTAGCTCCCTCAAATCCGTCCAAAAGCCGCCCACCTCCCGTCCGTCCTCTTCCGAATAATAACCTTCCCTCTCACAATACTCGCAATAATCCCTGCTCGCGTCAGGTGGCCCCCGTCGTTGGCGCCATTGTTTATGGAGGAGGATGGGCCACGGAGCAGCGGGACCGCCTAGGGAATTGATTGGCCAGGAATACCTCTCGCCAGCTCCATGCCGCCCCACACCCCCGTCCCGCCTCCGGATCATCTCGCCCCCATACCTCCTCGCAATTTGCGAACAATTCCGGAAGGCGTATCCACGGTCATTGTCCGCCTGACAGGTGGGTGATACAGAGGCATATACAGGGCCACTGCCTCGATATGCGTTTGCCTGCTCCTGCCATTCCACGAGAGGCAGCAGGTATTGTGCGTTATACAGTGGCGCGACGGAAAGGCGGAATGAGTGGCATTGCAAGCTTAAAAACAGTCAAATGGAGAAAATTGAAAACTGCCGAGCGAGGATAAAAGAGAAGAGCCTTTTCAGGGCCACGTTGTCCCTTATATTCTGGCTGCATACATTTAAGGATACGGAATTGAACGGCGATTACTTACTTCCTTCAAAGAGAACGGCGAATAAGTTATTTTTTAACCGCCAAACTAATTAAAACAAATGTAATATAAACTTAAGGGAATTTCATAAGAGAAAAAAAGCGAGGTGACACCGAAACAGCACGGAATGATTCGTGAATGTACCTTCTTATTTTCGAGCATAAGCATCGTTTTCGAGGACTTAATTTTTGTATAAGTGATAAAAAAAGTATCTTCTCATATCTAGTAGAAAAGGCTCCTATGAACGGCCTTTGACAATAGCTAGTAATGGTGGCTTAAAAAGCTTTTGAAGGCATCTGAACTCACAATGTGCCAACTCTTGAAATAAATTGAGCTGAGATAGAATATTATCGACAGAAAAATGCGCTTTTATTGCGTGTATGGCAGAATATGCGTCAAACTCAGTAGGATTTTCAATGATTAAAGAATAAAATCCTTGTTAATCCTTTTCAAGGTAAAGCGTTTCACGGATCAGCGAGCTACATTTTATAAACGTTCATCCAACGCCTGACATTCGATTTAAAAAGGAAATTGGTATTTCTGCAATTTTAATGAAAATTTCTATAGCATGTTATAGCAGCAGGAGGCCTCTTTATTGCGTGGTCTTAGGTCCACATGCAGCACAGCATTCACTGCGCCCGCACTAATTAACAACAGCGTTTGTCGGAATAATCACCAACAGTAAGGGAGTTGATCAAATCTCACATAGCGGAGTTAATTAGGGAACAAAGGTCAAGCTAGGGCAGCGGTTCCTAACCTTGTGTTTGCGAGCACCGTTGCACTCTTGGGCGGCATGGAGGTGGTATATTCGACATCTAAAATCACTACCAGAAATTTAATTCTTTAAGCTATTTGATAAACAAATTTCAGTAGCTTTAAAGATTTTTTTTTTTGTTACACAGTGGTGCTTGTTTATATGTCACAATATAGCCTGTTGCTCGTCGCGTAGAAAATGCTGGCCATCCCTGAGCCTGTGTAATGGATTTAATTCCTTTCCCCTTCTCCATCTCAATTTTTATTTAATTGTTAAATAAGTGAAAATGTCACTCACTCCCTCTTATCCGTGTGGTTACAGGTTGTCTCCTATGTACAAATTCATATGAGTTAACGCCAAAGTAATGCAGCCGGATTGCCAATTCTTGGTTACCTATGTACACATTCCGAGACAGAGAAATGAATAGGGAAATCCGGTGCGAGCATTACCTTACTCTTGCTCATGTCACACTGCTTCACGTTATTTCCGACGGAAGTAATGCTATTCTTCTGTTACCTCCTCACAACGCACTAGCTCAGGTTGAAAAAACCGGCCTCCGCCCTGATTCTAAATGAAAGTATAATTTGTTAATCAATATATAACATATCCGGTCGCAAAAGTAAGAGATGAATAATTGGTCTAAATCGGTATATGAGTAAATATATCACGCGGATTCCGTTCCTTTTATTTTGCAGGCAACACCAAGTGTGGTGCTGAATCGCGCCCCCCTGTGTCGTGGCCATGTAGCTGGGATATGTGGCTGAGGGTATTCATGGTCGGCTGCTTGGGCTTCTTCACCTTCTCACTAGGTATGGATATTAAATGTACACCATGTAAGTAGTCTTGAATAATTTACAACAATAAAATGTAAAGAAAGAATTATAATTATTTCATTATTTACCATAAATTCATTCTGCTCTCTGATAGAAAAAAACAATTCAACAATCATATGCCTTGGCAATAATATTATATAAACCAATTCAATTGTATTTACAATTTATGCTCTGCAGTCTCCCAAGGTGAGTGGTAAGGAAAATTTTGATGTTTTTATTCTTCGTCTCCTTATTCTCACTATAGTTCACAAATTATTATTACATCACGACACGAACTACAAAGAAACGTGAATTATGCACTGTATTTATACGGCGGTTTGATAGAATTCAAGTATTTCTTCTTATTCTTATATTTCTGGTTCAATTAGGCAAAAAATCTAAATTTTTATAATCGCTCATCAAAATACTACTATGCCTAAAAAGTTAGCCTCGACGCATATCAAAGTGAAAATTTACGTACATCATAAATAAAATAAACCACGCTGCTTTTAATGCAGTTAAACAAAACGAAAGTTTATTCCATCATATTTGCTATTCACTGATGAATCCATGTTTTAGTTGCTGAGATTTTTTCATTAAATTAATTGAACGCGAGTCTGATCGTTTAAATAAAGAGATCAAATGGAATAAGGAATAGCTTAAATAAGAGACGTAAAAGAAACATTATATATATACATATATATATATATATATATATATATATATATTGGATTAGGCCGAGCAAACGAAACGGAGTATGTGGAGAAATAGATTGTTTTCAGCATTGACGGAAAAGGATAAGATAGAGCGCGTCCATTGGGAGTTAATGGACGATGTATGCTCTTGCTAGATTGGATTGGAGGGAAGGTGGGAGAGGGGATGATGGAGGAGGGGAGGTGGAGGAGGGGAGATGGAGAAGGGGAGGTGGAAGAGGGAAGGTAGAGGAGGGGAGGTGGAGGGAAGGTTGAGGGAGGAATGGGGAGGATGAAAGGTGGAGGAGGGAAGGTTGAGGGAGGAATGGGGAGGATGAAAGGTGGAGGGGAGAGTAGGGGGAGGGAGAGGAGGAGAGTTGGAGGGAAAAAAGTGCGTGTGTGTGATTGGTGCGTTCGTTGTTGAGTGGATAGAAGTGAAGAGAAGGAATGCTGATGGAAACGGAGGGACGAAGAGGAAGGAAAGAGGGAAAAGCGGAGAGGTGTTAGAGGTGGAAGGAGAGGAGGCAAGATGTTCAGCAGGAAGGGACTGGAAAGTCAAGGAAAGAGGGCAAATACGGTCTTAATTGACAATAAATGTAAACATATTCTTCCATCGCCTATGAAAACTAATCATTCGGGCATTCCGCAAAATAATCCTTTTAAAATATTCGGATCGTTTCTTTAATTTAACTTTTGTCACCTGGACCATTCACTTATTAATCTGAAAGCATAAAGTGGTCGGACATAGAAATGTAGAGATAAGAGTCAAAGGCGCGAGTAGGGAGGGAAGGAGGATGAGAAGACGGATGGAGTGGCGATTCAGAGAGAGAGGGCGAGGAGGGGAGTGGCAATTCTGAGAGAGAAAGAGACTAGCACCAATAGTAATAGAGAAAAAGTCAGAGAAAGGGAGAGAGTGGGGTAGGAAAGAAGAGAGAGATAGAGGGAGGGAGATAAGGTGGGATATGAAGAAGACAGAGAGAGAAGGAAGAAATAGATGGACGGAAGACATGGAATGAGTTTTGATGATTGAAGAGGAATTGAGACCGTCCTTGGTGACGTTTGGATGTGAGTTTTAGTTCTGACGCGATGAGGGTTGAAACGAGATAAGAAACTTCAATTATGAGTAGAATGGCTGCAAAAAAAAGTTCCGTAGAACGAAAATAGATGGTGGATCCAATTTTAAAATTGTGTTTGATTTCAGCCGCACGTCATTAGCTGGTCTTTCTCTCACTCTCAGCTCTCGTAGCGTATAAACGTGTTTTCTCGTTATGCCCACAAATTGTTCGAAGTTCGGTATAGCTCTCAAGCGAACCCAGAAATTTCTGAGTTGATCTGAATGTCAGGAGGTGTTCCATCTGGCCTGCAGATCTCTCTCCAGCAACGATCTGCCAACGCTCGAAGACCTGCAAAAATCCTGGTCCTCCCCTAGCTGTATGTCCAGAAGCCAGTCTTCGCGTTGTGACGACACTCCCGTCTCTAAGGGTTTTAATAGTGAGTGCATATCATCCCTGATGGAAGAACTGTTGGTCCGTGTTAAACTTATTCAAAGTGACCAGGCAGAATTGAAGAAATCCATTGCTTCTTGGCACGCCCCTATAAATGAGCATACTAAGGACTTGGATCAGATAAATTCTTCGCTCAGTAGGATTAGTGACAAGCTAGAGAGTCCTGCAAGTGAAAACTCTCATATTAAAAAGCGTCTCTGTGATATGGAGTTACGCTTAAATCGGGCTGAACAACATCAACTTAGAAATGTCATTGAAATCCATGGCAGTCCTCCATCTGACGGCGAAGATATTGTGTTGTTAGTCGTCAATACTGAGAGTGCCCTTGGAATTACGCTCGATGTAAAAGACATTGACTATGCACATAGAGTCTGGCCACGTTCCACTTCTTCGTCCAATGGCGCTTCAAAGCCCTCCCCCATTATCGATCGCTTAGTGAGATTTGGCACCGCGACCGATTTTCTTCAGGCTCGGAGGACTAAAAGGAACTTATTTCCCCGTGACATTGGTTTTGATAACTCTCCCTCAAATCCTCCCATTTTCATAAATGAATCCTTGACTCAAACCAACAGGAGGTTATATGCCTAGGCTCGGGGACTTAAAAAAGACAATAAGATAAAATATCTGTGGGTTCGAAATGGTCGAATCTTTGTTCGAAAAAGTGAAGGAAGTGACCGCCTTTGTATATCCTGCGAAGATGACTTAGAAGACATAAAATAGCAATCGCTACCTCGATTTCCCATACCTAAACAGTCAGTTTCTGATTCCATAAATATTTGCCATGTTAATTGTCATTATTTACAATAATTAATTCTGTTAATATTTCTCTACTAGACATGATGACAGTATTTGTATGTCTGAAACCTGGTTAAAATCAGCTATTACAGACGAAATTCTGAGGTTGGCAAACTTTAATCTAATAAGGCACGACAGACTAGATAGAAACGGTGGTGGTGTTGGTGTATTCGAAATTACATGTGTCTGTTCTCGCCACCTCTCCCTCTATTTACTTTTCGAGGCCTGAATAACTCATTTTTGAAATTTCCGGGTCAAATGCCTCCAAACTACTGTTACTTGTCGTTTATCGTTCTCCTAAAATTGGAGTTCTTTCCGACTTTGAAAATGATCTTCTTAGATTATTTCATACCTATAAAAACATTGTTATAATGGGTGATTTCAATACTAACATGTGCTGTGATTCTTTTGATATCCATTATTTAAGGAATTTTTTATAGTAATAATCTTCACCTTGTTTTATTTTATCCAACCCACCATACAGTTACCAGCCATACCTCTGCATAGTTGATAACCCATTAAAAGTTATTTCCCATTCCCAAACTCCTGTTCCTTTTCTTTCCACGCACGACCTTAATTATATTTCCTACAAATTTAAATTTCCTTGTTCTTTCCCTCTACCATTCACTTACCAAGATTTCAACAACTTCGAAATCGAAAAATTCCAAGATTTACGCGCTATAGACTGGACGGTAGTATTAGTTTCGAACTCCATTGATTCAAAAGTATTAACTTTCAACACTAAGTTAATGGAATGTATCAATATACATGCTCCAAAACGCACATGTTATCACATACGTCCCTCTGCCCCGTGGCTCACCAAATATATTAGGAAACTCATTAAGGAAAGAAATAGGCTTCGACGTGCATTTATACAATCCCGAAATCAATTCGTCTACGTAAAATATAAAGCACTCAGAAATCGTATCAAACTGCTGGTCACTGAATCTAAACGTCTTTATTACACCTCCTGCTTCTCCCGCCTAACTGAATCCAGCCAAGTGTGGAAGCAATTAAGGTATTTGGGGCTAATCCGACAAAGAGATAACACTATCTCCCTAAATCTCTCTTTAGATCAGATTAATGATCACTTCATTTCTTCTCTTTCCCCTGACAATAGTCCTTCCCAGCCATTAACGCATATTATCGACACCCTCATTCCTTTCAATGACAACAATTTTTATTTTCAATATATAACTCTTGATACCTTACGCAAGTTTCTCTCACTCTGAAAATCTAATTCTATGGGCATAGACGAAATTCCTTTAAATTTCCTCAAACAGTCTTTTCCCGCAATATCTTCGGTTATTCTGGAACTCTTAAATTACTCATTATCTTTCTCTGTTTACCCTTATATCTGGAAATCTTCGCTATTTCACCCCATCAAAAAGGTGAAAAGCCCTTCCTCTCCTTCAGATTACCGTCCAATTTCCATTTTATGTGCTATTTCCAAAGTCTTGGAACGCATAGTTCATCAGCAAATTACTGATTATCTTTCGAAAAGCGGAAAATATGATCCTTTTTAATCCGAGATTCGTAAGGATTTCAGTACTCAGCCTGCTCTCTTAAAAGTCACTGATGATATTAGACATGCGATCGATACGAGAATGCTAACCATATTAGTACTCTTTGACTTTGGTAAGTCTTTTGACCGTGTTAATCACGCTCGCCTTCTAACTATGATGAAATATATAAATTTTTCCTCTTCCGTATTAAACTGTTTCCGTTCATATTTGGATGACCGTCACCAAGCAGTCAAAGACCCTAATGGAAATATGTCAAACTGGATCTCAGTTCCTGTGGGGTTCCCTAAGGTTCTGTCCTTGGGCCCCTTCTTTTTTCAATATACTTACTTGACCTTCCAGAAAACATAAAGCATTGTAAATATATACTGTACGCCGATGACTTGCAAATCTACTGGCATTGTCATCCTCGAGATCTTCCGGATGCTATCTCAAAAATGAATGAAGACGTCACTGCTATCTCAGAATGGGCCAATAATAATTCATTTATTTTAAACTGCTCAAAAACCCAAGTTATCATTATTGGTAGTTCAAAACTAATAAATTCCATTGATTTAAACTCCATTCCTAAGGTTATGCTTGGAACCACTGCTATTCCCTTCTCAAACACGGTCCAAAACCTAGGAATTACAATGAATGAAAATCTGTCCTGGCAAAATCAGGTATCTGACATTTCGAACAAAATAAACAAAATTGTATATCAACTGAAAGTAAATATGAACTTGTTACCTCTACATACCCGTAAATTGCTTATATCCACCTTAAACTCACCCCACTTCGACACTGTTGCCTTATATTTAATGACCTCACAGATCAGCTCGACGTCAAGCTTCAGCGCTCAATAAATTCCTCCGTCAGATTCATTTTCAACCTCAGGAGAGACGTCCATATTTCCCCATATTTGAAAAACCTTGGTTGGCTATCTCCAAAATCTAGACGTAAATACTTTTATGCAAATTTCCTTTACTCACTTTTCCGTAATAAACAGCCTGAATACCTCCTCAACGTGTTCTCCAACGGCCCTCATGTATGACTATGACCATCAGGTTCGACTGCGACCACCTCTATTACCCGGCCCATCGGACCACTACTTTTTACAAATCCTTGCAGGTGGTCGGATCACAATTATGGAATTCAGTTCCCGACCATGTAAAATGCTCCAGTTCTTTGAGCTGTTTTAAATCAAAAATGTATAGTGTATTAATACCCGACAAGAATTTGTAAATAACGTTCATGAATATTCATATTTATGTATTGTGGGTATATGTGTTTATTTATGTACATATATATATATACACATTATATATATGTAAGCCTTTCATAATTTTATGATTGTATGTAAGGTTATAAGACTATTCTCGCATTGTTGTACTCTAAGCACTCTTAAGGGGCATGTCCCAGAGGGGAATAAACAAATCAATGATAATATGGCATCTATGTCGAGAGGCCATTATTCGTATTAACTCAGCACCGCAATTAAATGTTATAAGCAGTGCTGGAAAACGTTACGCGTAACGTAACGAAATGGATTTATTTTGGATTAACGTAACGAAAAACGTTTACGAAATTATTCAAATAGCTGTAACGGAAAACGTAACGAAAACGAAAAAATAAATTTCGTTATTTCGTTAACAGATGGTAAATGGTTATGTTCTAGTGGCATTCGTCCCAGACGGCGTGTCTTGAGCAAGGAAAGTGGCCTAAAATCCCTTTCCGAGGTCTTGTTTGTCCCCCGCTGGGCCAGTTTTGCCGCTTTGTCGTGAAAAAAGCTAACCTGACCACTACCAACTGTTCTTTGGGTTTTCCTTCCATTTGTGAAAGGAATGGTGTTAATGCTTCTCCAGGAAACACGAGATAAGGAGCGTGAAGACTGAGGAAGGAAGCTTCAATAAATGTGCCGCTTGTAGTTAAGGACCTTTACCATTCCTATCCTCTCCCACAGTGCCTCGTACTTCGAAAACATTCTTTTAGATATTACACCGGAGTGGGTTTTTCCTCTTTTAAGGTCAATGCTCTGCAAGTTCCAATCCCATCATCCCCTCCAATCTCGAATTCTATCCACTGTTTGTCAGTCTAACTTAACAAGGTATTTGAGAAAGGTCAAAATTAATCTACAATTTGAACGTGTTGTCATCATTCGTTAGAGGTCAGTATTCATATCTATTATTATTATGAGACATTTATAGTAACAGTGGATAGTCATTAGTCCCTGGAAATGAAGACTAATCAGAGCTTAATACAATTTCAGTTTATTTCAAATTATCAAAGACGATCACAGGGAGATTTTTTGCCAGCCGTAAGAGAAACGAAGTTCATTCAGTGTTGAAGAAGTATTTTTTCATTCATATTTCAAGTTTATATTTTGTTTAGTATTAATTAAAGTCAAGTAATTTAGTGTGGGGACTTTCTTCGTCATTATATTAAAAATTCCGTTTTATATACCATTGGGTACGGGGTTCGATTCTGAAGACAGCAATGTCCACCATCTGCATAGGAAGGGAATATCTGATTTTATAATGAATTACCGTATTTTCCCATCGATAACGCGCACCTACATGATACCGCGCACCTCGAAATTTTTAGTACGGGTAAAAATGTATAGATAACGCGCGGTCATTTTTTTTCTCCTGACTTAAATAGTTATTCTTTGGACAAATGAATAACGGAAAAATCCTACTTGCTACGGGGCTACGGCGGAGTTTATAACAAATGAATAGCGGAATGAACTAGGAGTTTCCGGTTTTTAAATACGTGTAGTTTATCTGTTGAAATTTGCCCTTGAGAAAATTAGCCATGAAAAACAAAAAGAATTTACGACAAAAATCAGGTGACGATTTTTATGGTTTTGAGTAATTTGATTTTAATGCATGCAATAAATATTTATAATTTTACTCATTTGGGTCAATTTTGTCTCATTTTACAATAGTACCCTTTATTTTAATCGAAGATTGCAAAAATCATAATAATAATAAGCAATGTAAATCAAGAACTTTGTCTCGATATCATACTGTAATTGTGTGAAGATGTAAGGTCTATCAGAAATGCATTCAGAATCGCTTTCCATAAGTTTGAATGGCAAGAATATCATGAAAATTGATACGTAAATGCTCTTAGCCAGTCGTAAGGGGTAGACGAAAAAAATCGGGAAATTGACTATCAGGAAGATAACACGTAAAATTCAATTTTTCCAAGTGCAGTCTTTCATTCATTTGAGATAAAATTAAAAAGAATTAACGAAAGATCTTAGGATTTGAATCATTTTAAAGAATACAAAATAAAGTTTCTTATTCAATTCCTCTTTTTTATCCTACAATTCGAAACCGCTTAATTCGCATATTTTGAGAAATATAGCCTACTAATTACGTTGTTAGACCTTGAAAACCTATTGTTATGTAAATCCCGTGGTTTTTGCCGAAGGAAAGGTAAGTAAAATTTCGTTACTATAAAATTAATCATTGAAATAGTATTGTGCGAAACTATATTTTCTCGATTCTTGTGTTAGCACTGGTTTTATGCTAGTTGAAATATAAATACGAGATAATAAAATTCGACGTAGAAAATGTGGTTTCGGACTTTATTACCTGTATTCTAATAATTTTTTATGTTAGGTAATAGGCTAGTTTTTGTCATTGGGACATAGAAATCAAAGATTCATAACAATAGCCGTTAATAAACCTTGAAAAAAGTCTCATTTTTCAAAATTTAATTTTTCCCCTGTATAACGCGCAAGATAATTTTTACCAGATTTGGAATGACAATGTCTAAACTTTTACGCTTCTGCTCGTTTTCCATTTCTCTCTAACACACACGTCTTCCTCCTGCAGTCTAACTCCTCCCTCAGTTTACATCACACTTGTCTGTTTCCCTCCCCATGCTCTCCCTTCCCCAATCTCTTCCCCTATCCATTTCCTCTATCTTTCTTTCCATTCCTCCATCTCCTGCTTTTTATTTAAAACATTTTCATATCTGTTGTTCTTGCTATAAATAAGGACAATTTTGGTCGTTATAGTTTTCAAAGCTAGCATCAAAACAATGCTCTTTAAAAGCATTGAATCGTGCATTTTACCGTACTTTCGAGAATGAAAAATAGGCCTATTGTTTTGTCATGGTCTTTTTGTCCCCCTATTAACTTTTGAACCGATTGACATATTCTCATTCTTTGACCACTGGGGACGACCTGTCGAGGAAACTTTTTTCTGATATTTGAAGGCGCAAGTTCGATTCCAGAAATTTTCCTCTCATTCACTTTACATAAGAAATGCGAAATTCACAATGCAATGCCTTTATCTTTGAGTGTTAAAAGATGGCAATCGTACTATTGGCGCAGGATTTGTACCATTTTCTGCGAAAAGAAATAAAGATTTTAATTTATATCATAGAATTTTGCTTATCGAAATTCAAATATTCAAATTCCACGTAAGCAAGTGCAAGTAGAAGCTAGCAATTTTAAAAGAATGTTTCAATTTTAACATGTATTTCTATTCAAATGCAAAATAAAAGTAATATTACAAAATAATATATAAAGTATATTACACTTGACGTTGAGATATGTCGTTCGCGACATAATATTAAACGTCTTTCAGTTATAGCGCGAGCGAGAGACAGTTCCGTTGCTTAAACGCGGTGAATGATCAAGAGATCACGAGCGCGCTGGTGAAAGCGAAGAAAGATCGCGTTGGTATTCGCGATTTACGGTGAGGTTGTGGCGGTACGCGACAATATCCTTTATCCTCATTTTATTAATTATTATGTATTTTCCGATCCTAAAAATTTTTATTGTTAACAATAGTCGTCGGTAGGTAGCGTGGTTGTGGTAGCTAAAAATATAAGATATATCTTTAAAAAATCCATATATGGAAATATGTTTCAAATAAAGGTTGTAGAAAATTAAATTTCCTACAACATTTATTCCAGTATATTTTTACATTTATCAAATTTTAAAGCAAATATTTCAAAATAACGGAAAAGTGACAACAATAAACACTCCCTTTCGGTAGACCGATTTTTACCAAAAACTAATCAGTTCTTTTGACTTTTATAAAAATGTTAAATGTAAAATTTTGCGTTGACCTGATTAATAGTTTTTGAGTTAGAGTACCCACAAAAAGCTATCACATAAACACAGACATCATAGAGAAAATGGTCAAAACGTGTTCAGGGGGCCTCAAAACGTGTATTTCCGTTGAAATCTCGAAGTCGATTTTTTTCATGAATACAATACTTTTCCCTATACTACGTTTATGGAGAAAGTAAAAATCATATGAATGTAGTCATATCCCACTGAAAATATTTAATTAAAGATTTCACAATAATTTTGCTATTAATTAAAATTTAATAGTGTTCTTTTCGTCACAACTGCAATTGAATACCCGCATTGTTAAAGATTACAAATTTTTCTATTTTAAACGAAAAATTACCTTCATTCATGGTAATTTGGAGTGGATTCAAATTTCGTCTTACAAATAATTTACTTTATTATTTCATATACAAAATAAAGCTATTCTTGGGTTAATATCTCAAATCTAACTAATCTTAAAATGTAATATTGTAAACCCATGCATGATTTCCATGTATTTATAATGGGGTATATGAAAAGAAAAAACATAAAAAATTAGCCCTTAAGAGGACAAATATTGGAATTTGGATAATTCTCTTTAGTTTTAACTGATCACCGATCATTCTACCAAATTTTAGGTCTGTAGCAGGAGCAGGTTTTCCGAGTTACAATCGGTGCAATCGACCGACGGGTTCCTTTTATTATATTTAATTATGGGTCTCTGGGTTCTCATTGTACTTTTTGTGTTTCCTATAAAAAATTCTAATATAAGACATAACCGTTACAACACTAATATTTTACTCTTAAATATGTGTTAAGTTTATTAACTTGAATATAAAATTTTGAATATGAAAATCCGAATTTTCATACATGATCAACAAAAACGGAAAATGTGCCGAATAGGTACTTTGAAATATTAAAAACGTTCCTGATCTGCGGCATATATTTAGAAGTGCCTATAAATTAGTATTCTAAATGAGAAGCACGTATTTGTGGTGGATACGTAACCTCTAAACAAACAAAAAATGAAAGAGTAACTACACTTCATTAATTTTTTAAGAATTATTTTGTTATAACGTTAAACGTAAAGGAAAAGGAAATGTAGATTTTAGCGTACCAAAAAAACAACGAAAAACGAAATAGCTTTTTTACCTGTAACGAAAAACGTAACGAATCGGTTTTTTTTCGTTTTCCAGCACTGGTTGTAAGGCATTAAAAATGAATATTCACGCGAAATAATTCAAATTGAATCATTGTAAATGATAAATTATTTGTATTTTTTCTATATTATGAAAAATTAAGGTCTTAAATGTGTGAACGAGATACTTGAAGAAATTTTAAGCTTAAATTGGTTCGTATTTAATAATCTAAATAAAGCTCAATTTACAGGTTAATTATTTATTCTTCTAACAGATATTCTAAGCACGCATAAGTCACGATAAGACATCTAAAACAAAATTATCCACACAATCCTTAATGTTATATGTGAGGAATTGCAAGAAATAATTTCTTGTTTTAACATTAGGTCGTCTGCCAAAAGGTAAAATTTAACCATGACAACTGCATTCTTGCTTTGAGCATCTTAATAGTTTTAGATGCATGGTATAATTACTATCTCAGAAACGTCTCTCCATTACAATAATTAATTCCACTTTATAATCTTCAACATAACAGACGCGCATAATGAAGTAAGAGAGAAAACGAACCTTTTAAGGAAATTAATATCACATTTATTACATCACGTTTCTCAGGCAATTCATTAAAGGCGAAATGCCCCGATTTTATTCCTGGCAATCAGAGCGCACGCAATGGCCAAAGTACACTGGTGCCTCTCCGCCAGTGCTAAAGTAACCCTTCCGTCCGGCGTACGCGCTAAGCAATCTACCTAGTCAGAACTCATTCGGAGCGCGAGAGGAGCTTCCCCTAAAGGGCCTCGCGCTGAAAGAGGACAGATATTTGAACCGAATGGTAAAAGCAAGGTGTAGATAGGAAGGGAGGGAAAAAGTAGGTGAAGAGGGTCAGACGAGGGAGGGGTTGGAGGGAGATAGAAGGAGAGAGAGAGAAGGACGGAGAGAGGAGGGAGAGAGAAGGAGGGAGAGAGAAGGAGGGAAAGAGAAGGAGGGAGAGAGGAGGGAGAGAGAAGGAGGGAGAGAGAAGGAGGGAGAGAGAAGGAAGGAGAGAGAAGGAAGGAAAGAGAATGAGAGAGAGAGAGAAGGAGGGAGAGAGAGGGTGAGAGAAGGAGGGTGAGAGAAGGAGAGAGAGAGAAGGAGGGAGAGAGAAGGAGGGAGAGAGAAGGAGGGAGAGAGAAGGAGGGAGAGAGGAGGGAGAGAGAAGGAGGGAGAGAGAAAGAGGGAGAGAGACGGAGGGAGAGAGGAGGAGGGAGAGAGAAGGAAGGAGAGAGAAGGAAGGAATGAGAATGAGAGAGAGAGAAGGAGGGAGAGAGGAGGGTGAGAGAAGGAGGGTGAGAGAAGGAGAGAGAAGGTGGGAGAGAGGAGGAAAAGAGAAGGAGGGAGAGAGAAGGAAGAGAGAAGGAGGGAGAGAGAAGGAGGGATAGAGGAGGGAGAGAGGAGGGAGAGAATAGGAGGGAGAGAGGAAGAAGAGAAGAGGGAGAGAGAAAGGGAGAGAGAAGGAACTAAAGAGGAGGGAGGGAGGGAATGGAGAGAGAGAAGGAGGGAAAGAGGAAGGAGAGAAGAGAGAGAGAGAAAGGGAGAGAGAAAGAGGGAGAGAGAAGGAACTAGAGAGGAGGGAGGGAATGGAGGGAGAGAAGGAGGGAGAGAAGGAGGGAGAGAGGGTGGGAGAAACGAAGGGAGAGAGGGAAGGAGAGGGGAAAGGAGAGAGGGAAGGAGAGAGGGAAGGAGAGAGGGAAGGACAAAGGGAAGGAGAGAGGGAAGGAGAGAGGGAAAGGAGAGAAAGAGGTAGAGAAAGATGGAGAGGAAGATGAAGAGGTAGATAGGGAAGGAGAGATGGGGAGAGATATAGGGAGGGAGAGAGAGGGAGGGAAAGAACGAGGGAGAGAAAGACGAAGGGAGAGGGGAGGGAGACAGGGATGGAGAGTGGGAGGGGAGAGGGAGGGATGGAATGCAGGGAGAAAGAGAGAGAGGGAGGGAGAGTGAGAGAGGGAGGAAGAGAAGGAGGGCGGGAGAGAGAGAGAGGGAGGGAGAGAGAGGGGGAGAGAGAGAGGGAGGGAGTGAGGGAGGGAGTGAGGGAGGGTATGAGGGAGAGAGGGAGGGAAATTTGGAGGGAGAAGGAGAGGGAGGGTGAGAGGGAGGGCGGATGGGAGGAAGGTTGGAGAGGGAAATAGCATCATCCTACCTTCCCGGCATCCAGCTCCGTTCAATGACAGGATCAGCCCTCCCTCCTATTCATCTCTCTCCCTCCTCTCCCACTTTCCCTCCCTCCCTCTCTCCCGCCTCTTCGTCTCACTCCCGCAGGAATGTAATTAAATCGGACGAGTCAGAGGATCGGTGCAGAGGAGAGACGGCGTCAGCATGATACCACAGTCGGGATGCCTGCTCACATTACCCCGCGAATCATACTCTGCATTTATCGTCGACCGCGGAATAATATGCTTATTTTCTTATTTCCCGAAGCCTCTGAATAACTCGTTCGGCATATTCGGAGTGAATGAATATAATGAGAAAATGGGATTCGACTCACGTTTGGAGTCATCTGGAATCTGTGGAGGGATGTGGGTGTGTTTTGACACGCCATACGGAGACCGGAATGCAAAATTCTGATAGGCGTTTGCTTTATGGGAATGAATAACACGTTTATGGGTGCGTGTTTGCATTGCGTGTGGACGTGATTTCGTGTATTTGTAAATGTTTTCACAGGATTCTCAACAGACTAACCTCATGCACAAAAATAATCGTCGCAGCATCCAATAACGCTGTCGAGTAGACATATATCCCATATCAAAAGATATTGGTATTCAAAGTGTAGTACCAATACCGAGAGCGGCACCAGAAGGATCTAAAAGTGATACCATCAAAATCTTGGCATTATTTACTTCATATTTCAATTTCATTAAATTGCTTAAATAAATTATTTGGTAACCGTATATTGTTAGTGTATATTTTTCCACTTTTGTGCGATGATTTTATTGTCATATTTCAGGACAATTGTTTAGTAAAAAATGTGAGGGTACCAAGTAGTTGATGAAATTATCTAAAGGCTACATCCAAAAAAAGTTGGCATTATTTACTTCATATTTCAATTTCATTAAATTGCTTAAATAAATTATTTGGTAACCGTATATTGTTAGTGTATATTTTTCCACTTTTGTGCGATGATTTTATTGTCATATTTCAGGACAATTGTTTAGTAAAAAATGTGAGGGTACCAAGTAGTTGATGAAATTATCTAAAGGCTACATCCAAAAAAAGTTTGAATAGCATTGTTATAAGGGAACAAAGTAAAACAGAAGGTAAATGGAGCTGTAAGTGAATTAATATCAATGGTTGAAATAAGTGTATAAGCAATAAAAAATCAATTTTGCCTGCAATATATGGGTTTCTAAATCGAGATAATGCCGGTAAAGAGTGATTTTCGTGCCGTTTTTATTATATTATCAATATTTAGTGCATAGCATTATGAATACATGTGACGTTTTATGAAATCAATCAATAAAATATTTTCAAGGTAAATATTCAGTTATATACGCACCAACAAAGATGCTTTTTCAAGATTTTTAGTTTAAAAGATTTGTTTGAGGCATTGCAATAAGAAGCGGGCTTTGCAATGCAAAACGCAATTCGTCAATAAACAAATCGCTTCTGAGCTGGTATTTGGAAAGCAGACATTACATGCGTAACGACATACATTCAACGGAAAAGTGATACAAGCGAAAACTCACTCGTGCGATGTTTACCAAGCGTTTCCCTCATTTTCATGCATCGGGGGAAAAACTCCTTGCTCATCGCAGCGTGATTGTCATTTGCAAGAGGCGCCATAGTGCTTTCCGCTCGCACCGGATCGAATTGAAATTCTGACGACAATTCCGTAGTGAAACGGAAGGAGATGTAAACTGTAGCAGAGAGTCTCTTTTTATTTTACTTAAAATTCAACAATCGCGTTGATTTTCTTTTTTACGCGTTTTAAGTCTTTAATTTTAGCAATGATAGTGATCGATTTGTATTTCAGAATCCAATGCGCCAAAAATGGCAATAAAACCCTTATAACATACATATTCTGCTTGTACTTTTGGCCCAACATCACAGATACTCTAACGTTGGCGGAGGCAAAAACTTTTTGAAATGCCGTCAAGATCCTGAATTAGCGTCACACTCTTTGCTCATGGATTTAACTAGATATCTCGTTCCGGAGTACGAGTTAAATCATAGTATGTAGTCCAGCGGGTTTTCCCAGTGAAATCGGCCTAGCGTATAACCGCGTACTTACGTAGCATGCAAAGAGAACAATAGCCGGTAGGTACTTTTCGGATAACCATCCGGACAGTTTCTCCCGAAATAGATAAATTCAGAGCACTTTAATAAATGAAAACTAGTTTAAAATATAACAGTAATAAATATATTTCTGAATTGCAACTAGAAAATTGATAGCAAATGGGTGAGTGTATAGAAGATTAATATGAATAAGCGTACGCACTCAGGCCCACATATAGCGATAGCTTTGCCCACATCGTAATACCAAGGCGATAAGTTTGAATTTCACCACGGGACCAGATATCTGTTCTCGTCGTTGTCTCGGTAAATAGACTCACCGTCAAAGACCCCGAGGGTTAACTCATGATATGTAAGTTAATAATATATATGTCTACACACATATTGAAATGAACGGATATTGTGACAACATATTGCCCGACAATACAACTATTATTTTACGTATGGATGAGCACTGCAGATATTTTAACAAGGGGTCAATTCATTTACGGAATATATAAGAGTAAAAATGAATGTTCAACTGCCGAAAAATACATCCGATTGGAAGAGATCTCTTTCTTTTAAAGCGCGCCTGAAGTTAAAAAGAAAGAGATCGATAGGTACCCGGGAAGCAAAAATACAATCAGACAATACGATAATAGTAGTGAACGATAACACGTCGAAACTGTCAGTATTTCACAATTGTAAAATGATCCTGAACGTGATTGTAAAAGAAAAACGAGTCGGAATCAAGAAGCAAAAAAAAAAATTACTGAGGATTAAATTGTGACATACTGGAAATTAAAGTGCAATCCGAATATTTCTTATACTAAAAAAATTGCACATAAGTGCTCATACATAAGATCTGGAACATCCATTTCTCAATGAAGTCCCAGCCATTATTTCACACCTGTGGACGACATCTCTTTAAAGAAAAAGGCGGAAATTTCTAAGGTTATTAAGACGTGTTGGGAAACAAGAGATAAAGTTAGAACCTTCATAACTTCCTCCGTAGAAGCGAAAAAGGCGGGTGGGTGCGTGTGTATTCCACACTCTCCTTGAAGGGAACGTGCGATGCGTAAGGATTTTGAGCTCGAGTGATTCTGAAGGGAAGAGAGCGTGTGAGATTCAAGGCATGGAGGTAGAAAGGAGATAGAGAGAGAGAAGGAAAGAGAGAAAGAACAGGAGAGAGGAATATGGAGAGTTGAGAAGAGAGAAGAAGAGTTGAGAGAGAGGGGAGAGGAGAGAGAGAGACAATGACGGAAAAGAGAGAGAGGAAGGGGAAGGAAGAGGCATGGGATGGGGTTAGAGGAAAAGGAAAGGGTGAGTGGAGAGGAAAGAGAGACGAGATGGAAAGAGAGAAAGAGTGAAGGGAGATGCGGATGGAGTGAGTCAGTTGGGGAAGATGTGAAAGGCGACGTTGAGATTCCAGTGACGGAGGAAGGATGTAAAGCCACGAGAAGAGAGAGAGAGAGAGAAGTATCATTTTCATTCGCGTTTTTTGCTAGGGAAAGAGAGAGAGAACTCGAGAAAAAGGAGGAGAAGGAGATTTTCGGGAAAGGAAACCTGTCGAAATTTATATAAAAAAGGCGTGAGATGGGAATGTAGGAGAGGAAAGCGACGTAAAAATGCGTGAAACAGGCTCGAAGGTATCGATTCGCGTACAGGAGAACATTTTGTCGGGAATTCGTGTTGATTAAAATGACGAATTTTATGGTCGAATTCGAGAAAGAAGGGAAAACAAGGTAAGGATCGTACGCGCAACGAAGCTTTTATAATACCTCCGCCGACGAGGTCGAATTATCTTCGAATTGCTAAAGTGACTTTCGTGGTCGAAAGAGCCGACGGGAAAAAGGAGAGAGGATGAGGAGAGTGGCGGGAGGGAGCTAAAGGGATAAAGGAGCGAAGGAGAGGGAGAGAGGGGGAGAAAGGAGAGAGAAGGAGGGAGAGAGGATATCGCGGGGACAGAAGGGTTATGTTGCCAGAAGAGGGTCGTAAAAAAAGTGGGAGAGAGGATGGGAGAGTGGATGCACTGTTCTCGTAAAACAGTGGAGAGGGGAGGAAGGGGAGGGGGTAAAAAGAGGGGGAGAGAAGGGGGTAAAAAGAGAGGGAGGGGAGGAAGGGAGAGTGTAAGGAGAGAGAGGGGGAGGAAGGGAGGGTGTAAGGAGAGAGGGAAGGGAAGATGGGAGGGAGTAAAGAGAGAGGGAAGGGAGAATGTAAGGAGAAGGGGAGGGGAAGAAAGGAAGAGGCCAGAGGAGAGAGGGAGGGGAGAGGCAAGAGGAAAGAGGGAGGGGAGAAGCAAGAGAAGAGAGGGAGGGGAGGGGGTAAGGAAAGAGGGAGAGGACACACCAAAAAGGTAAACCGATGGGACGTGAGGGATGGGTTTTTGTGTGTGGGAAGACACAGGTGAGGGATTTCCGCGAGACATGCGCTGAATTGCTATGCTATGACGTGGAGGGAGAGTGCGGGAAAGAGAGGAAAAAATGAAAATTATGTGGAAGTGAGAGAGAGAGAATGAGAGGCGTGTAGAACGGAAGAGGGATTGAGTGCGGCGACACTGCTGAAGTGTCGTGTGATTGATTGATGCAAGATTTATCGCTTAGGCCTACAAAAGGAGAGATACTCTTCACTCTCTGGGTATAAGTTGAACCGAGCACTCCCTCCATCTCCGGTCTTCTCCTCTACTTTCCTCTGATGCTGCACTTAAAAGGAAAAGAGACTGTATTGGGAGGGTGTATCCCAAGAGGCGGCCGTCTCCATATCTTTCTCTCCCTACCTCCTATTCCTTATCTCTCCCCCTATTTCCCTCTCCATTCTCTCTCCCTTCTCACCCTATTTCCCCCTCCATTCTCTCCCTATTTCTCTTCTCACCCTACTTTCCCCTCCATTCTCTCCCTATTTTCCCCTCCATTCTCCCCCTATCTCCCCCTCTCTTATCTCCCTATCTCCCCCTCCATTCTCTCCCTTCATCTCCCTCCCTTCACCCCCTATCTCCCCCTCCATTCTCTCTCCCTGACTTCCCCTTCCTTATCTCCCTACCTCCTCCTCTCGTCTCTCCCTACTTTCCCCTCTCTTCTCTACGTACCTCCCCCTCCATTCTCTTTCCCTGACTTCCCCTCTCATATCTCCCCCTCCCTTATCTCCCTACTTTCCCCTCTATTCTTTCCCCATTTCCCCCTCCATTCTCTCCCTACCTCTCTCTCCCTTCTCTACCTACTTCCCCCTCCACAACGCCCCCTCGCGGAGGCGTTCTCGCGCTTACGCCGTGGACGTATATCACGCGCCACTTCCAAAACACTCGCGGTCGTATTTTTGATGACTTCATTGGTTCAAAGTGTCTCTTCATTCGCGCACGCATTTTCCGCATGTTTGTTACCTCGATCCATCCGAGAAAGTTGAAATGATTCCGGTGATGATGTTCCACAGAAAAGGGTTTGGGATCGATATATTTCGTCATTTGTTATAAACTCGCGATTTTTCTTCTTCTCGAGGCGAGGCTAATCGATTCGATACAAATGGTGAAAGTAATCAAACGAAAAAGAGAGCTGCGTGTGCCTGACTGAATCCAACTTAAAGAAGATCTATTTTTTGAAATTGGGATGCTAATTTTAAAATTGACCATCGTTACAATATATCTGGTGAATATCTTCCTTCAAAATACATAGGCATTAAACCAAAAAACTCGAAACTCAGGGGGAGGCAGAAAAAGTTAGATTTAAATAAATTTAGAGATTAACTTCGCTCGATAATTTGTGTTTTATGACTTCGAATTATAGTGGTTCAAATTTCTATACGAGTAATAAAAAGGCTAAAACGCTAAGTCTCCGAAAATTGTGTAAGCATCACAGGAAATTTAGATACGGATCAGCATCAACATATACAACAATGATGAAATGTAATAAATTAGATTTAATTATAAATATTAAAATTTAAATAATATTTCGTAACAAAATGTAGGTGAATGTTGATCAATATCGTATGACCGCCAAAAAATATTCCCTCTAAAATGTTCAACTACTTTTACGGAAATGGTCGAAATTATAAATAAATCTAGCCTAGTGTGGTCATAATAAATAGTTGTTAAATTAAACAAAATGCAAATAACATGGATAAATTATTAACAGTGAATAAATAAGTTAAATAAAAGAATCCTAATGGATTCCGACCGCAGATACCACATTTTGCTAAAAAATAGTATCATGGACGTTAACTCCGAAAGTGTAGAATTTTTTTAGCATTGTTTACCAACACTATATATCACCTGCTGAGTAATATATCGCTGGATTCAGGAACTCGATCGCGAATTTTGCATTCATTTTAGCGAAATATGTATATATATATATATATATATATATATATATATATATATATATATATATATGTATATATATATATATATATATATATATATATACACCTTCATAAGTAAGTATGTTTTATTTTTAGACAAGGAAAATTAAATTTAAAATGTTAATTGGAGACAATTCAAGACATAATCCGAATTGATAAACTGCACTCGACGCACTATACGTCATATATAATGCAAAGTGCGTCAGAAAAAGAAAGGCGAGGAAAATAAAAACTACAAAGTGAGGTTGAGAAGGATCGCCATGGAGTTTAGGAAGAGTTATTATAAAAAGGAAGGGTGAGAGAGTTTGTAGAGGGAACGTGAGGGAGTAAAAGAGAGAGAGGCTGGGAGGAAAAGAGATGGCGAGGAGGATAGAGAGGAGAAAGGTGGAGGAAGGAGGCTGAAGAGGCAGGAAAAAAGAGGAAGAGAGGGGCACCTCGGCTGCTCTTAAAAAGAAAGTTTGAAACGAAGGAAAATATTGAAGGCCCTTTTGGAATGAGAGGTGGTAGTATATGTTGGGATGGATGGTGGACGGGGGCGGGTGGGGGAAGGGGGAGGAATTGGAATCTCTGCAGCGGGAGTTTTCGGGAGTAGCTGGATGCCAAGAACAGGGGAAGGATGGAGGGGAGAGAGAGAGAGAGAGAGGTCGGGGCGAGTGGGTTGGTGGGTGGGGTCGGCGGTTGTTTGATGGGGTGGCGAGTGGGACGATTCCATACGAGTCTCTTTCTCCTCCCTATCGATTTTGGGCGAGGGGGAGTGCTGGAGACGTGTGTGTCTGGTGGGAGAGATGGGGAGGCGGCTGAAAACGCCTCCCCTCCGCTTCGGGTCTTTTTGCTCCATGGTTTTGGTCTCGACCCGCCTCCCCCCCCCCTCCCCACCGTCTTCGAACCTCCTAAATCCCTCTTGCCCTCCCCTTCGCCTCCCGACACGCCTTGCCTCGCCCTTCACCGCCTCTTCACTCATGCTACGCTCTTCTCTCCCTCTCCCCTTTTTCTCTCTCTTCCCTCCGCCTGCACATCACCCCTTCCACCTCTGATGTCTTCCTCTCCTTACCTCTCTGACCCTCGCCCCTCCCCTTCCCCCCCACTCTCCATCCACTCCCCCCATTGTAACCTGATATACTGCTCCTTTTCTCCCATCTGTTTCCTCTTCCTCCTCCCCCTCCATTTCGCTGTTTCCCTTCCTCTGCCCTTGCCCCTATCTCATCCCTCCTCTATATTTTCTTCTATTTCGCTCCTCGCGTATTCTTCTTCTTCTACGAAAACGCCACCTGGGTAAATAACGGCGAGGAATCTCGTGGGTGTTATTATTCATTTTGATGAAGTCACAATGGTCTTGTGAGGTTAAATCTTTTGCAGCTTCCACGAGTTTTTGTTAGAGAAAATTTTCCAGGAGATTTACATGATTCCCGACGAATTTGCTTTTTATTAAATTCGGAAATCTTAACTCTGAGGTTTTTCTTAAGAAAATGAATCTGAAAGTGCATTAAATTTTCTGGCTAAGAAATGGTTATATAATTTGACTAACCTTACTGAAAATGTTTTTTTTTTATTCTTCCTTATAATTATAAATTATGTTGGTATTCCATTTTTGAAATCTTTTCCTTGAATTTAGAACTTGCTATCCTACAGAGTGTTTGCTCTAATTTCCATAATGAAATCCGTTGATAATAATCAGTGCCTCAACAGTGTTCACTAAGATGATTTTATAAACCTATATTCTACGCTGGGATTTACGGAAAGATTTATCATATAGTTCGACGATGCAAATTTTCGTCCAAGAAAATACTTTTTATTCGAAGATGAACTAAAGAAAGGTGCTGAACAATCCTTTTAACAGATAAGCCGTCGAAAATAACAGAAAAATTATACTCCCGCAGTTCTCATTAATTTCCTTCTTACCAAGGTTTCAAAGCTTGCATGTTCAAAATAGTTCTTAGCAACGTTTAATATCGCAACCGGATTCCACACCACCAAAACATACGTGGAAGAAATTTTATATCCATATATCGTCCTTCTGGAGAATTTGGTTAGAAAATTCGAGCATTCTTAACATCGATCCGAGCGAATTTTTATCAGGAAAGCAACCTATGACAAGGCAACCTCTCGGGAAAATGGAATGACCCTCGGGGGTCACTTTTTCTCGATTACGTGATCTCGTTTTCGGGAAATATCTCTGTCATCCGGAGGTAGCCTGCGAGAGGAATTGCTTGCGAAGGATGCGGCCAAAAAATTCTTCGCCAGCCTCGTCGCATTTCTCATCCAGACGCACTTACGCACACGAGCCACGCGCAGGCATAACACCATCGCCCGCCATCACCGATGCCATCTGGCGGATGATAAGAGTTCCATCCACTCGAGGTGTGCATGACGTCGAGGGCGATAGAACGCACTTCAATAGATCTTCGAGCCGAAATGCCTCCTCCCCCACCCCACTCCCACACGCCCACCCCGACCTCCCCCTATCCCCCTCAGCAAACACCTGCGCTTCCCTTGCACCGTCGCCAAACAGGGGAGTTCCAAAAGCAGTTCCTGTCTCCTGGCGGCGTCCCTATTCTATCTTCACAACAATCAACCCTCATATAGTGCACGCCCTCCCACCCACGCCCTCGCCACGCCCACCTCCACGCCCGCTTGCTTCCGGACGGCCCCCTCGCTGCCTCTCTGGAGCTGCTTTCGTCTCTACGGGGATACCCGACCGCGATATGCCATCGAAAAAATCCATCCTTGGCGCGTGGTGCACCGCAGCACGGCAGGGGAGCGACGGTGGCGTTGAAGTGCGTCGAATTGTCCTAATGGCCTGAGTTTTTAATATCTTGAGCGAGAACTCCAACGAGGAGAAAAGTCGACGCAGCGCAGTTTTGTTTTTTTATTTTTAAATGGGAATGTTTCGATATTCTAGAAAAAGTATTCTGCTGCATTTCGAAAGTTACTTTTATTAAAGTCGGGTCTCGTTAAATTATTGTTGCTGTTATATTTAAAGGCGATGGATACTTGTCCGTTCAATTCTCCGGCGAGAGACATGAATTAAATGCGATTGCTGCGTTGCATGTGAAGCCTATGCATGTCGAAGAATTGCAGCATTAAACTCCATTTCGATTTCTTTTCCTAAATGCAATATCTATAAGCCCATTATAGAATAATACAAAATAAATTAATGTGCGAAATTTTTTTCATTTGTAATGGAATATTTTACGATGATTTTTCAATCAAGGAACGTGGTATTTTCGATTTCTATAAACTTTTACATCAGTATTTTAGGTAAGATATTTACAAACATTTTAAATAAGCAAAATATTTTTATAGATTGTATCGGTTTTCATTGTCGACTTTCAGACGCTTTTACTACAGTACAGAAGTTCTTCTCGTTCAAAATCGCAGTACTCCGTTATACTCCAGAAACACGCCATCTCCGAAAGAAACCAAATGAGAGTTCCTCAGTTTATAGCACAATTTTTTTCTTTTTATTTCTTCAGAGAAAATGTAATGATGCCAAAGAACTATCCCCGAATCACATATGCAGCGGAATGGAATTCAGTTTGATTCAGAAAACCTGAACGACGGCATTGAAGCTTTTATGCCTACACATTCATCGAATTAAAATTATCTCTCGCGATATAAGTGGATGGGCATATGAATGCTCGTAGTTGAGCTTATCTACTCTCTTTAGGAATTCGATTGCATTTCAAAGGGGAAGGTGAGGCAAGAAAAGATAAAAAGAAAGAAAGAGAAGAGACAATATGCAATGTCCAAAGATGAGTTTAGAGCAAGAGCGTATTCTCTGGAATTAGGATCTTATCTTTGCTTGTTCATAATTTATTTGCTGTTAACTTGCAGATAGATGACAACCTTATGTAGTACAGAAAAAAATTCAGCCAATCGCATAAATAGACAAGATATCCGTAAAATTTTATAAATTTACTATGTGCATATAATTTGCAAGTGTATCCTTGAAAATTTTCATCTTAAAAAAACTTCCACTAAAAGAGCTTTACTAATCAGATTTGATTTTGATTTATGAAAGCTCAATAATACCAAATATAATACGTAGCCCTATGCATAACTAATTCAGGGATATCAAAAAATCTCCCATCACGCAAGTTCATTTGCTCTATCATTGTCTCCGTCTTCAAAGAATCCTTTACAGTTTAATGTTATTAACATTCAATTTTGATTCATCTCTAGTCGGAAAAACCTATATAAGTACTTTTTTCAATAAACAAATTACGGTATAGTTAGGACGTTTGTTTTTCTCGATGACATCAGATCTCTTCTATTGAGCCGTCTTATTTTCTAGCAACCTCGATTTTTATCACGGATCGCTTGCGCCAGTGGCATTCCAGAGATTTCACTTTATTCAAAATGAAGAGGATCACAGAGATAGTTCATTGGAATGTGATTCAGAGACGTCCTGGAGATTTCTATGTAGAAAAGAGCGTATTTATGAGCCAATAGTCATCGTATTCGGAAGATTGTTTTGCTTATAGCCTGAGATGTATTACATACGCTTCCCATAGGAAAGGTACCTACTAATGGAGCATCAATGAAAACGTGAGGCACTTATGGTATGATTATACCAATACCAATAATGCTGCTCAAATAATTGGAAAGACAATTTCTACTAGCCCTTGGTTCATATATAGTAAATGTCTTTTTTGTAGGGAATCGATAAATTTAATGAGAAAGACGTTAATGAAATACAAAGTTATTTTGAAACCAAACATAATATATCGATTAAATTAATAACAAAAGTGGAAGAGAATAATGCTGAGTGAAAGATCTATATTCATTTTTTCGTGTTATTCGAGGTCACATTTGGCCCAGGATCTCGCTCGGAAAAAGTTCTCACGCCTCCATGAAGCGGCAACCACTCGGAGGGGCAGCGCGGGCGGCACTAAGGAAGCACGAAGGGGGAGGACAACGAAGGGGGGGGGGACAATGAAGGGGGCAAGGAAGGGGTGGGGCGAAATCTCTCTTGGAAACGAATATACGAGGGTTCGGAATAAGGGAGAAAGGCGGATGGGTTGGAGGCGAAGAGAGCATATGCTTCGTCGTGTACTATTCGTCGTAGAGAGATTCAAACGGATGTTATTTAAAAAGGAACACGCAACGGGCGGAGAAGGCAAAAAAATAGAAAAGAATGTCCTTATCGAGCTATTTAGCTTGAGGTTGACTCAGCACGGAGGAAGGAGAGGGAGGAAGAACAGGATTAAGAAAGGAGCGGGGAGGCAGAGGAAACGAATTACGAACAGGAAGAGCGGAATCACGAACGAGCCAAGCGGTTCGGACCTGTTGTCGGAGTGGTTTGGAGATGGTGCGAGTGCATGGTTTCGCCCTCTGCCTCGGAGCTGAATTGAGGACGCGAAGGCGAGTGCCTATTCCAGGAGTTATCGATTCCTCTTTAGCTGCGACATAAAGGAGAGTTTGCTCGCGGCGACGAGACTCTCGTCTTCCTAAAAGTTTCGAGATCAGGTGAGACCGCCCTATTGTGTAAAATAGCCTTAAAAGATTTGCGAAGTTAGTATGCTGTAACCTTTAATGGCTCGGAGTCGAGTATTCATGCGTCTTCGGAAGGAGTGCAGAGCCCATGCCATTACGTCACTTCCTCTGATGAGTTTCCCAGTCACTTATTATCCAAACAAACGCTTTCGACCGCAATCGAAAGGCTTTGCTTTCATTCTAATCCGACATTCTCCTTATAGAAAGGCTTTATTTTGTTTCTGCTCGCGTAATTTTTCGGACATCTCCAGACTTTTTTCCTCTCTAAAGTTTCGGGAACCACTCGACGCTTTTTTACCTTCGTCGTGTTTGCTTGGAATCCCTTGTCTACTCCGAAGAGACGCCGTCCCTTCGCAGGCATCGCTTCCCTATAATCCATCACCTATAGAACGACTGAGTTAGTGAGGAATACTTTTTGAGTCTTAATGGTGTTCACTGTAGTTTATCCGCCATTGTACACCTCGGTGAACAAATGGATAAGGGATTATACCAGCTAATATAGCAAGTAATTGTTAAATAAATAGTTTGCAATCGTTAATGTAATTTATCGTATGCGGTAGGATATTTTTCCCAAATGAATATCGCTTAAAGAATAAATTAATTTTGGGCATTTAAATATTCTCAGATTATTAATAATATTTATAATTTAAATTTTCTTCAAATAGTATTCCTTCTAGCTGTTTTTGAAAAATAACCTATTGACAAAAAAGGATGCAGAAGTAAAATAACTCGCGCTCTTCTAATAGCAGAACGAACTGAAATTTCACTAAATCATAAATGAATAAACTATCGGGCTTCAATGATTCTAAATGGATAGGAAAAACTATATGCAATTTTCGGCTACAAAGTAACCACCATGTGTGGGGATTCATCCTTATTAGATCTTAAAATTGAGCTTAAGATCGATTATCGATGAATCACCTCTTAAAATGGATGCTTACTAGCCGAAATGAGTATTTAGTTTTTCCATTCTTTTTTCAGCAATCGAAATTATGGTGGTTGGTCAGAATGTAACATTACAAGGATCTGAAAGTAATTTATTTTAGAACATGTATTATGATAGTATATAACCAGCACTAATATGGTAGCCTAACCGACTGAGGCATTTGTCAAGGAATTTTTCAATGCCATAATGAAAGAGTGATATGTACAGAGCTATTAAAAACGTTCGCTCCATAATTTAAGCTGAATTTGTGGCAAAATGAATTCTAAATAGGTGTTTCTTCGAAAGAGCAAAATGTTGAAAGTTTCTGAGGGCGAGATCGGAACTGTTTGAAGGATGCTGACAACTGCTGAACCTGGGCTACCTCACCAATCCTTGTCTTAACGTCCGTTTGGCCATTCTGAAAAATTTTCCTTCATTCTGACATTTGCTATCAATTTATGTTGTTGTCTCCAAATAATTCTATGAATTTCAGCCTCTTGGACATTATTCTCCCAGAAAAAGCTGATAACACTGCGAACTTCTTCGCGTGACGTTTCCAAGAGAGCTTACAATGTCACTAAGGATACCCTACGGGCACGACTCGGCTTACGACTCTCGAAGTTGCCAATTATGAACTTCTAAATGTGCCATTTGCGTTACAATCGATCACAGTTCTCCGACATCCGAACTACAGGCCTTGTTAGGTTACTTTCCTAAGAACCCTCGTAAATATTTACAATTACTACGCAGATTTCAGCCATAAATTGATTATCAATCTTAAAATTATGAAGTAACTTCATTAAATTACATTTTTCTCAACAAAAACTTCTTCATTAAATTTCTACTTCATAATTTCTTTGTTTAGAACTTTAAATAAAACTTAAAATTACGTTTTATTATTTGGTTTTCCTCAAGTTTATCATAGCTAAAATTATTTATTTCTCACACGTTTAATTTTTTACTTAGCATATCTCTCATAAAATTATACAAGTTTCTTTCTCAATCATTCAGGATGAAAGTTTTTCCAAGTTTCTTCCAATTATTCAGTCTGTAACTTCATCAACGTGCTTAAACAGTATTCGTTAAATTTCTTTAGTAGATAGTGTTGTTCCTCCGCTTCCCTTACATATACCTCGCAACTTTTGGTTTATTTCAAAAGCAAATTTCTTACCTCCACTAACAAAATATTTGACCGATATCCAAACAGAAATACTCTCTTTGAAGTCTCACTGCAGGCTTCAACGTACTCTACCATCTATCTTCTATTTTCGGTCTTTCTGTATCATGACAGTCATAGACTTCCACAAATTTCTTGTCGTAATCCAAAGATAAAGGATAATCTTATTTGAAAAACAACTTCATTATGACTTCAGCGGAATTTGCATATCCATCCCATTTGATTTTTACCGTTATGTTAATTTCTAAGATGCAAATAAACATTTATGGTATCTCATTGTTTCATATAATCAATTTGTTTTAAAAATAAAAACTATGAACTTATTATTAGTTGTTTATTTGTAAGTTTATGGATCAAAGTTTTATATTTTGTCTTTTTATTAACTTCCTTTATGTTGTCCCTCGACATTTAGGTTCTTTTTTCTATCGATAATGCTTTTAATACTTTCTTCTGAGATTCTTTGTCTCCTTCAGGCAACATTTTTTTCTCTTCCATGGTCAAAGCATAATTTTGAGATTTTTCTTACTCATTGTCATTCTTGTTCACCAGAAATGTTATAAGAAGTGGCATCTTTACTCCTTTTTTGGGTTTGAATAAGTGACAGTAAACCTTCACTCTATAAGTTAAACGGAAACAAGTGCTAATGAAGAATTACGAAATACAAAAATAAATCAAGAGTCTCCCATTTTTTATCCATCTCTTGTTAGTTTAATTCGATAGCATATACCCGGGGACACGCGTCGCGCGTAAATCAATTTATCGGAGAGACATGACAAAGAGGTGTCGTCGATCATTCGATTAAGGTCGATTTTGAGAGCGCGCCATATCACGTTCACCCTTTTAGAGAGCCACATATAAATAACTTCATATTAATCATTGATTCTTCATAAATTGAATTCCCTAAAACCGTTATCGGAAGCGCATTCATCTGTAGTCGCGTGCACATCGTGATTTCAAAACACGACTATAAAATCAATACTATATATGACGTGTAGTATTGCATTGATAAAGAATAGCATCCCCATTCTCACGGCCTCGATCTAGCGAATTACCTGTTGCCCGAGAGCCACTTTTCAATAGATTCAGTTCGATTGGAAAGAGATTAAAAGCTCAAAAATTCATAAACAGCGCTGCTATATTACCGTTCGTGACGAAAATAGCACCGACTACAACGCCAGTGGACAAAGCATTACATTAAGTGCAAGTGATATTATCCATTAATCCTATCTTCCTGATCGTCGAAATCACAATGACGAGGAAGAAAAGAATGTAAAGACAGTCAATGACAGTAAATCTGGCAATGATTATGGGACTGGCATTTACGATGATAGCAACAAATCGATAGCAATAATCGATGGTTACTCAAATAAATGAAAAGAATAACGAAAATCGATAAATAATTATATAACTTCACTAGGTTTTCCGGTCATAATTAAAAAAAGAAGAAATTATACAGCGTCTACCAATAAAAAAGTGAATCTATACATTATGCTGCAATAACAATAGTTGTGATACTATTCTAACTTAATTTGTGCATATTAAAATATGTTTAACTATCATTCTTGAGTAAAAATTTGAAACTCTTTTAATAATACTATGAAAACAAAACCCGTATGTTACAATTTGTATTAACATGGCGAACATATTTTACATTTCGTGGTTGGCCTTCTCAATGGCATCGCGAACCGCATGAAACGCTCTCGCGATCCTCATGTGGCCCGCCGGCCACAGTTGGCACCCCTGATGTGGAAAGCTAATAAATAAAGAGCAGGTGAGCAAAGTGTGGGTTTAAAGTCGCAAATTAATTTTTATGAATTTTAAATTTCACCCTGAACGGTAACCAAAATGAAGCCAACTTGTTAGCATCATGTCGAAAGATATCTCCTAAATAGACGGATCAACTAACTTAGAAATAAAATACATATTTGCAAAAACGTTAGAGAAGCTTTCTACGCCAGAGACGAAAGGAAATTTGTTTTAAGCGATGGATGCACCATCAATAGGTAAAACTTAAAGAATGGTCCGTGAAGTCGAATATTAGTGAGAGCTAGCAGATATGCAGATAGTGTATAGCATCAAATAAGAACTGGAAAGGCCGGAGCAACAAATAATTAGTAAATGAAAGGATTCAGATGAAAGAGAAAGAAAACAGCATTATTCGAAGTCACATCCCGAAGCAAAAGAGGCTAACCTCTGAAAATCAAAGAACTCTTTGTCCATAGAGAAGCGCTTAACCCGCTTATAAATCAGCTTTGTCTCATTAATAATAATAACGGCTGCATTTTCCACTCGGATCTTATTCAAAAATACCATTTTAGATTTATCCTACGTCATTTACATTTGATGAATAAGAGGCATGCCATATCACATCGACCGATTCAGCAATATCCAAAGGGTCTGTGCCCTGAGTAACACGAGTCCACTGCCTTGATTTTGACGGTAATCCGAGCGTGAGAGTGGGTAATCATCAGTCCACATTCACGCCTCCTCCTTTCGTCAAATTTCCACTCTCTCCTCACCTTCACCTCACCTCTCTAATAATTAAAGGCACTCCTATCTCCTACACTCAAAGCGCAAATAATAGTGGGTTAGTTTTAAATTGAGAGGTACAAGCATGGTATAAAATAAGAAAGACGTTTAAGCCTTCATAGTGCCATTTATAACGCCGAGCGAACGTCCGAATTTCCTATATTAAACAATCAATGCTACTTGATTTCCTTCAGCCACTTCTCGATAATAGTAATGGAGCGTATTAGCCTTTATCACATGGCTTATACTTTCAACTATAAAAAGCCTATATTTCATGCATTATATTTATACTAGTATATTGCCCGTCAAAAATGTCAAATTAATAAAAACGGAATTTAAATTTTAAATAAATTTATTCATTTATTTTGTATTTAATATATATACAGTGTCTTATTCTACTACATTTTCTGCTAAATTATAGCCTCAAACATCTGTCTCTGGAGTTTTTACTTTATTTTTTTTCTTTATATGTAGTTCGTGAGAGGCTGACAAAATTGGTCATGGCTAAACACGGGTTCTGTCAAAAATAGTCCAACCTTGTCGAATGAAATTGACGTCGTTTTAATACAAAAGGCAGATGTGTTTCACTGGCTGCGAGATCAATTCTAGGAATGAAAACTAGTCATTTTGCCTTAGGACAACAACGTAGGCTCTAGTTTTGAGAATTACAATTGTCAAGGCAGTTATCGTAAAAATGGCTGTTTCCCCAAAATATCTTACGTAAACGTTTAATATGTGCCAGTTCATGCTGTAGACGGAAAAAAGATTAATAGAATAAGAAACTTTCTTAAATTTTCTATATAATAATTTAAATCGGATGACCGTTTGTAAGTTTTTTCTAATTTTAATTTCCAAAGAATAAAAACCTTCGCGTTGAAAAGTCTATTTTTACGTGTTACCATATGAGGAATAGAAATAATCCCCTGGAGTCAAACCTGTGTCGTTTTCCCGAATATCTTTTCGTCAGTCACTTTTAATATGTGAATTTGTGATTTTCTATCAATTTTTAGAGCATGATAGATTCAGTCTTCAGAAAACTGAAAACATCTCTTTAATTACGCCCTCGTAGAAAATTCCATTTCACTAGACACCGTAATATATTCATTCACAGTTTCTCTACTTAAAATATAAAAATCACAAAATACAAGAAGGCTCATTAAAATACAAAATTTCAATGCATAGAAATATTATCTAAAACATCATTCTATCTCATCCATTTCTAAGAAATTTTCCTCTATTTTCGCCTCAATCAGCCTCTTTTTTTCCGGCATACACAATTTTCGAATTGCCTCACACCTTCGCGCATTTCATCTATTCTCCACCGTGTTCTTCTATCTCAATGGTAATAAATTAAGAAAATTCTATATATTGAAATAAATGAAATAATATTTTTCTAATTGTTTAAATTTTAAACATTTTTAACGGCTGCCGCAATATATTTATGGAGAGATTCAAATGTTTATTTGTGCAAATGCACTACTTTGTAAATAACTTGAAAATTGCAGCTTCCTAGCTCATCCCGTAGTACCTAAACAGTTATCTATTTGTATAAACTTTAAGAATTTTTAACGGCAACACAAATTAAAATATCAAAATTTCTATAATCCCTCTTTCGTTTTTTACAAATCCTACCTCTAAAAAAACTTCAGCTCCGTAGCACATTCGGAAATACATAAACCTTGAAATTTTGTTTAAACAATTGCAAATTTTTAGCGGCCGCATTTTCGCACTTTTTCAAGATTTTCGTTTTTTCTAGTCGGATTTGCACAAAATCTTACCTGAGAAAAAATTTTCGAATATCCAGCTCATCTGGATACCTCCTATTCTGACATAACGGCCTCCTGTATCTTATGCCGTTGGCAGTGCATATACCCCCGTATCTTATGCCGCCGGTGGTGCATATACCATGACATGACACGTCATAACTGACGTCGTGATAGTTATACTCAATTTTACCGGACGGAATTCGGCGTATGTGCAAATGTTGCGTATTGATATGAGTATTATCCATGCAAAATGTTTTTGAAATCGGATAATATTTAACCCTGTCGCCAGAGCACTAAAGTTTAAAATTTTACGAAAATTCAGGCTGAATCTAAAAAGAAATGCCTGTGGAGACCCAGATATTTCGAGCACGGATATAAGTGCGAAGAATACCTTAGCCCATCTACATTAACGATATAAAATATTATATTTTAAAAATAAAATGTCTGTCTCGGCGAAGGTTTTGTCAATATCTACAATTTGGAGTATAGACAACCCACGCAGCACCCGAAACTAACCTGCTATATGGGACAATGCGCAGAATTTTTCCGATTTTGAGACCTCAGACGCTGGGAAAATACCTTTTTTTTAATGGAAATGTCTTCGTACAGGTTCCAACCCTAGTAAACATATCAGTAAAATAGCGTAATTGCCCGTCAAATATGACGGGATTATCATGAAATATCCCAAATATATTTGATTTCGATATGAAAAATCAGTAAAATATTTTTTGATCTGGTTTGGCTTTCATCCACAATCAAATCACTGTTTTTGAAAGTTATCTATTTTAAATTATATTGTTTAAATAACTTTTATCAGAGAGGCCAAATTATTATCCAAATATTTGCGAAATAATAAAATATAATGCATAAAGACTTTTCAGAAATTTCCTTGAAATATTTGAGCAAATTATAAGTTATTTAAAACGTATAAAACTTAACTTAATAATTGAATTACTAAGGACCCGTTGCAGTGCTACCTGCAAACATTTAGAGACCCTTGCGTGAAGTGACCCAATGACAAAAAGTTGTTACAAAGAGTGTTATTAGTTGAACCACTTTTATTGCCCCTCTTAAAATAATTATATAGCTCACACCATTTTCATAACCAAAAGCAAATACCTACATGATTTAGACTACCGATACACAATAGTTTTTGTTTTTTTCACTATTTCTGACGGTACAGAATATTTTGTTCTTTAGTTTGTTTAATATTAAGTAATCAATATTTACACGAAACTTTTTACATAAATTTTTAATCGGTTGTTGTTCTTGATGCGTTTCTTTCATTGTATTCTTAGTGCAAATGCACTTGAAAGACCAAGTCTAACAATGCAAAAATCCGAGATCAACAATTGAAATTTTGATAAATCTGAATATATCTAATATATATTTAAAATATGAGCAAACACAAATTAAACAACAGAATAGAAAGTAAGAATAAGAATATTTTCTTCCTACGTGAAATAGTGTAAATCTCGGGTGAAAGTCTCGATCGTAAATTATTTTAAAAAGTTATGGACTAAAGGTCTACACATCGTATTCCAGCCAATTGTGTGTTAATCAACTGCAAAATCTCACCATTTGAGAGGGAGGAGTTTTCTTCGATGTATCTCTTCGAGGACATCCGTTGGGGCAGTTTGATACTAGCTTGGCTAGTTCCGTCCCAACCAAGAAAACATCCGCGTTCAGAAACGAGAAAATCAATCTGCTACGATAGTTCATAGGTGAAATATCCGCCCGGCAAGTGGAAGGCCCGGGTTCGATTCCCGGTCATAGCAGACCTTTTTTCTCGTTTCAAAATTATTCCCAACATTACAGCTTATGCCTGTTTGCATGGGATCTTCGGATCGGTTTAATCCATCAATTTCTTATTTGGCAATCTCACCATTTGAGAGGGAGGAGGTTTCTTCGATGTATCTCTTCGAGGACATCTGTTGAGGCAGTTTGATACTAGCTTGGCTAGTTCCGTCCCAACCAAGAAAACATCCGCGTTCAGAAACGAGAAAATCGATCTGCTACGATAGTTCATAGGTGAAATATCCGCCCGGCAAGTGGAAGGCCCGGGTTCGATTCCCGGTCATAGCAGACTTTTTTTCTCGTTTCAAAATTATTCCCAACATTACAGCTTATGCCTGTTTGCATGGGATCTTCGGATCGGTTTAATCCATCAATTTCTTACTTGGCAATCTCACCATTTGAGAGGGAGGAGGTTTCTTCGATGTATCTCTTCGAGGACATCTGTTGGGCCAGTTTGATACTAGCTTGGCTAGTTCCGTCCCAACCAAGAAAACATCCGCGTTCAGAAACGAGAAAATCAATCTGCTACGATAGTTCATAGGTGAAATATCCGCCCGGCAAGTGGAAGGCCCGGGTTCGATTCCCGGTCATAGCAGACTTTTTTTCTCGTTTCAAAATTATTCCCAACATTACAGCTTATGCCTGTTTGCATGGGATCTTCGGATCGGTTTAATCCATCAATTTCTTACTTGGCAATCTCACCATTTCAGAGGGAGGAGGTTTCTTCGATGTATCTCTTCGAGGACATCTGTTGGGGCAGTTTGATACTAGCTTGGCTAGTTCCGTCCCAACCAAGAAAACATCCGCGTTCAGAAACGAGAAAATCAATCTGCTACGATAGTTCATAGGTGAAATATCCGCCCGGCAAGTGGAAGGCCCGGGTTCGATTCCCGGTCATAGCAGACTTTTTTCTCGTTTCAAAATTATTCAAAACATTACAGCTTATGCCTGTTTGCATGGGATCTTCGGATCGGTTTAATCCATCAATTTCTTACTTGGCAATCTCACCATTTGAGAGGGAGGAGGTTTCTTCGATGTATCTCTTCGAGGACATCTGTTGGGGCAGTTTGATACTAGCTTGGCTAGTTCCGTCCCAACCAAGAAAACATCCGCGTTCAGAAACGAGAAAATCAATCTGCTACGATAGTTCATAGGTGAAATATCCGCCCGGCAAGTGGAAGGCCCGGGTTCGATTCCCGGTCATAGCAGACTTTTTTTCTCGTTTCAAAATTATTCCCAACATTACAGCTTATGCCTGTTTGCATGGGATCTTCGGATCGGTTTAATGAATCAATTTCTTACTTGGCAATCTCACCATTTGAGAGGGAGGAGGTTTCTTCGATGTATCTCTTCGAGGACATCTGTTGGGGCAGTTTGATACTAGCTTGGCTAGTTCCGTCCCAACCAAGAAAACATCCGCGTTCAGAAACGAGAAAATCAATCTGCTACGATAGTTCATAGGTGAAATATCCGCCCGGCAAGTGGAAGGCCCGGGTTCGATTCCCGGTCATAGCAGACTATTTTTCTCGTTTCAAAATTATTCCCAACATTACAGCTTATGCCTGTTTGCATGGGATCTTCGGATCGGTTTAATCCATCAATTTCTTACTTGGCAATCTCACCATTTGAGAGGGAGGAGGTTTCTTCGATGTATCTCTTCGAGGACATCTGTTGGGGCAGTTTGATACTAGCTTGGCTAGTTCCGTCCCAACCAAGAAAACATCCGCGTTCAGAAACGAGAAAATCGATCTGCTACGATTGTTCATAGGTGAAATATCCGCCCGGCAAGTGGAAGGCCCGGGTTCGATTCCCGGTCATAGCATACTTTTTTTCTCGTTTCAAAATTATTCCCAACATTACAGCTTATGCCTGTTTGCATGGGATCTTCGGATCGGTTTAATCCATCAATTTCTTACTTGGCAATCTCACCATTTGAGAGAGAGGAGGTTTCTTCGATGTATCTCTTCGAGGACATCTGTTGGGGCAGTTTGATACTAGCTTGGCTAGTTCCGTCCCAACCAAGAAAACATCCGCGTTCAGAAACGAGAAAATCGATCTGCTACGATAGTTCATAGGTGAAATATCCGCCCGGCAAGTGGAAGGCCCGGGTTCGATTCCCGGTCATAGCAGACCTTTTTCTCGTTTCAAAATTATTCCCAACATTACAGCTTATGCCTGTTTGCATGGGATCTTCGGATCGGTTTAATCCATCAATTTCTTACTTGGCAATCTCACCATTTGAGAGGGAGGAGGTTTCTTCGATGTATCTCTTCGAGGACATCTGTTGGGGCAGTTTGATACTAGCTTGGCTAGTTCCGTCCCAACCAAGAAAAACATCCGCGTTCAGAAACGAGAAAATCGATCTGCTACGATAGTTCATAGGTGAAATATCCGCCCGGCAAGTGGAAGGCCCGGGTTCGATTCCCGGTCATAGCAGACCTTTTTCTCGTTTCAAAATTATTCCCAACATTACAGCTTATGCCTGTTTGCATGGGATCTTCGGATCGGTTTAATCCATCAATTTCTTACTTGGCAATCTCACCATTTGAGAGGGAGGAGGTTTCTTCGATGTATCTCTTCGAGGACATCTGTTGGGGCAGTTTGATACTAGCTTGGCTAGTTCCGTCCCAACCAAGAAAACATCCGCGTTCAGAAACGAGAAAATCGATCTGCTACGATAGTTCATAGGTGAAATATCCGCCCGGCAAGTGGAAGGCCCGGGTTCGATTCCCGGTCATAGCAGACTTTTTTTCTCGTTTCAAAATTATTCCCAACATTACAGCTTATGCCTGTTTGCATGGGATCTTCGGATCGGTTTAATCCATCAATTTCTTACTTGGCAATCTCACCATTTGAGAGGGAGGAGGTTTCTTCGATGTATCTCTTCGAGGACATCTGTTGGGGCAGTTTGATACTAGCTTGGCTAGTTCCGTCCCAACCAAGAAAACATCCGCGTTCAGAAACGAGAAAATCAATCTGCTACGATAGTTCATAGGTGAAATATCCGCCCGGCAAGTGGAAGGCCCGGGTTCGATTCCCGGTCATAGCAGACCTTTTTCTCGTTTCAAAATTATTCCCAACATTACAGCTTATGCCTGTTTGCATGGGATCTTCGGATTGGTTTAATCCATCAATTTCTTACTTGGCAATCTCACCATTTGAGAGGGAGGAGGTTTCTTTGATGTATCTCTTCGAGGACATCTGTTGGGGCAGTTTGATACTAGCTTGGCTAGTTCCGTCCCAACCAAGAAAACATCCGCGTTCAGAAACGAGAAAATCAATCTGCTACGATAGATCATAGGTGAAATATCCGCCCGGCAAGTGGAAGGCCCGGGTTCGATTCCCGGTCATAGCAGTCTTTTTCTCGTTTCAAAATTATTCCCAACATTACAGCTTATGCCTGTTTGCATGGGATCTTCGGATCGGTTTAATCCATCAATTTCTTACTTGGCAATCTCACCATTTGAGAGGGAGGAGGTTTCTTCGATGTATCTCTTCGAGGACATCTGTTGGGGCAGTTTGATACTAGCTTGGCTAGTTCCGTCCCAACCAAGAAAACATCCGCGTTCAGAAACGAGAAAATCGATCTGCTACGATAGTTCATAGGTGAAATATCCGCCCGGCAAGTGGAAGGCCCGGGTTCGATTCCCGGTCATAGCAGACCTTTTTCTCGTTTCAAAATTATTCCCAACATTACAGCTTATGCCTGTTTGCATGGGATCTTCGGATCGGTTTAATCCATCAATTTCTTACTTGGCAATCTCACCATTTGAGAGGGAGGATGTTTCTTCGATGTATCTCTTCGAGGACATCTGTTGGGGCAGTTTGATACTAGCTTGGCTAGTTCCGTCCCAACCAAGAAAACATCCGCGTTCAGAAACGAGAAAATCGATCTGCTACGATAGTTCATAGGTGAAATATCCGCCCGGCAAGTGGAAGGCCCGGGTTCGATTCCCGGTCATAGCAGACTTTTTTTTTCGTTTCAAAATTATTCCCAACATTACAGCTTATGCCTGTTTGCATGGGATCTTCGGATCGGTTTAATCCATCAATTTCTTACTTGGCAATCTCACCATTTGAGAGGGAGGAGGTTTCTTCGATGTATCTCTTCGAGGACATCTGTTGGGGCAGTTTGATACTAGCTTGGCTAGTTCCGTCCCAACCAAGAAAACATCCGCGTTCAGAAACGAGAAAATCGATCTGCTACGATAGTTCATAGGTGAAATATCCGCCCGGCAAGTGGAAGGCCCGGGTTCGATTCCCGGTCATAGCAGACTTTTTTTCTCGTTTCAAAATTATTCCCAACATTACAGCTTATGCCTGTTTGCATGGGATCTTCGGATCGGTTTAATCCATCAATTTCTTACTTGGCAATCTCACCATTTGAGAGGGAGGAGGTTTCTTCGATGTATCTCTTCGAGGACATCTGTTGGGGCAGTTTGATACTAGCTTGGCTAGTTCCGTCCCAACCAAGAAAACATCCGCGTTCAGAAACGAGAAAATCAATCTGCTACGATAGTTCATAGGTGAAATATCCGCCCGGCAAGTGGAAGGCCCGGGTTCGATTCCCGGTCATAGCAGACTTTTTTTCTCGTTTCAAAATTATTCCCAACATTACAGCTTATGCCTGTTTGCATGGGATCTTCGGATCGGTTTAATCCATCAATTTCTTACTTGGCAATCTCACCATTTGAGAGGGAGGAGGTTTCTTCGATGTATCTCTTCGAGGACATCTGTTGGGGCAGTTTGATACTAGCTTGGCTAGTTCCGTCCCAACCAAGAAAACATCCGCGTTCAGAAACGAGAAAATCGATCTGCTACGATAGTTCATAGGTGAAATATCCGCCCGGCAAGTGGAAGGCCCGGGTTCGATTCCCGGTCATAGCAGACTTTTTTTCTCGTTTCAAAATTATTCCCAACATTACAGCTTATGCCTGTTTGCATGGGATCTTCGGATCGGTTTAATCCATCAATTTCTTACTTGGCAATCTCACCATTTGAGAGGGAGGAGGTTTCTTCGATGTATCTCTTCGAGGACATCTGTTGGGGCAGTTTGATACTAGCTTGGCTAGTTCCGTCCCAACCAAGAAAACATCCGCGTTCAGAAACGAGAAAATCGATCTGCTACGATAGTTCATAGGTGAAATATCCGCCCGGCAAGTGGAAGGCCCGGGTTCGATTCCCGGTCATAGCAGACTTTTTTTCTCGTTTCAAAATTATTCCCAACATTACAGCTTATGCCTGTTTGCATGGGATCTTCGGATCGGTTTAATCCATCAATTTCTTACTTGGCAATCTCACCATTTGAGAGGGAGGAGGTTTCTTCGATGTATCTCTTCGAGGACATCTGTTGGGGCAGTTTGATACTAGCTTGGCTAGTTCCGTCCCAACCAAGAAAACATCCGCGTTCAGAAACGAGAAAATCGATCTGCTACGATAGTTCATAGGTGAAATATCCGCCCGGCAAGTGGAAGGCCCGGGTTCGATTCCCGGTCATAGCAGACTTTTTTTCTCGTTTCAAAATTATTCCCAACATTAGAGCTTATGCCTGTTTGCATGGGATCTTCGGATCGGTTTAATCCATCAATTTCTTACTTGGCAATCTCACCATTTGAGAGGGAGGAGGTTTCTTCGATGTATCTCTTCGAGGACATCTGTTGGGGCAGTTTGATACTAGCTTGGCTAGTTCCGTCCCAACCAAGAAAACATCCGCGTTCAGAAACGAGAAAATCGATCTGCTACGATAGTTCATAGGTGAAATATCCGCCCGGCAAGTGGAAGGCCCGGGTTCGATTCCCGGTCATAGCAGACTTTTTTTCTCGTTTCAAAATTATTCCCAACATTACAGCTTATGCCTGTTTGCATGGGATCTTCGGATCGGTTTAATCCATCAATTTCTTATTTGGCAATCTCACCATTTGAGAGGGAGGAGGTTTCTTCGATGTATCTCTTCGAGGACATCTGTTGGGGCAGTTTGATACTAGCTTGGCTAGTTCCGTCCCAACCAAGAAAACATCCGCGTTCAGAAACGAGAAAATCAATCTGCTACGATAGTTCATAGGTGAAATATCCGCCCGGCAAGTGGAAGGCCCGGGTTCGATTCCCGGTCATAGCAGACTTTTTTTCTCGTTTCAAAATTATTCCCAACATTACAGCTTATGCCTGTTTGCATGGGATCTTCGGATCGGTTTAATCCATCAATTTCTTACTTGGCAATCTCACCATTTGAGAGGGAGGAGGTTTCTTCGATGTATCTCTTCGAGGACATCTGTTGGGGCAGTTTGATACTAGCTTGGCTAGTTCCGTCCCAACCAAGAAAACATCCGCGTTCAGAAACGAGAAAATCAATCTGCTACGATAGTTCATAGGTGAAATATCCGCCCGGCAAGTGGAAGGCCCGGGTTCGATTCCCGGTCATAGCAGACTTTTTTTCTCGTTTCAAAATTATTCCCAACATTACAGCTTATGCCTGTTTGCATGGGATCTTCGGATCGGTTTAATCCATCAATTTCTTACTTGGCAATCTCACCATTTGAGAGGGAGGAGGTTTCTTCGATGTATCTCTTCGAGGACATCTGTTGGGGCAGTTTGATACTAGCTTGGCTAGTTCCGTCCCAACCAAGAAAACATCCGCGTTCAGAAACGAGAAAATCGATCTGCTACGATAGTTCATAGGTGAAATATCCGCCCGGCAAGTGGAAGGCCCGGGTTCGATTCCCGGTCATAGCAGACTTTTTTTCTCGTTTCAAAATTATTCCCAACATTACAGCTTATGCCTGTTTGCATGGGATCTTCGGATCGGTTTAATCCATCAATTTCTTACTTGGCAATCTCACCATTTGAGAGGGAGGAGGTTTCTTCGATGTATCTCTTCGAGGACATCTGTTGGGGCAGTTTGATACTAGCTTGGCTAGTTCCGTCCCAACCAAGAAAACATCCGCGTTCAGAAAAGAGAAAATTGATCTGCTACGATAGTTCATAGGTGAAATATCCGCCCGGCAAGTGGAAGGCCCGGGTTCGATTCCCGGTCATAGCAGACTTTTTTTCTCGTTTCAAAATTATTCCCAACATTACAGCTTATGCCTGTTTGCATGGGATCTTCGGATCGGTTTAATCCATCAATTTCTTACTTGGCAATCTCACCATTTGAGAGGGAGGAGGTTTCTTCGATGTATCTCTTCGAGGACATCTGTTGGGCCAGTTTGATACTAGCTTGGCTAGTTCCGTCCCAACCAAGAAAACATCCGCGTTCAGAAACGAGAAAATCGATCTGCTACGATAGTTCATAGGTGAAATATCCGCCCGGCAAGTGGAAGGCCCGGGTTCGATTCCCGGTCATAGCAGACTTTTTTCTCGTTTCAAAATTATTCCCAACATTACAGCTTATGCCTGTTTGCATGGGATCTTCGGATCGGTTTAATCCATCAATTTCTTACTTGGCAATCTCACCATTTGAGAGGGAGGAGGTTTCTTCGATGTATCTCTTCGAGGACATCTGTTGGGGCAGTTTGATACTAGCTTGGCTAGTTCCGTCCCAACCAAGAAAACATCCGCGTTCAGAAACGAGAAAATCGATCTGCTACGATAGTTCATAGGTGAAATATCCGCCCGGCAAGTGGAAGGCCCGGGTTCGATTCCCGGTCATAGCAGTTTTTTTTTTCTCGTTTCAAAATTATTCCCAACATTACAGCTTATGCCTGTTTGCATGGGATCTTCGGATCGGTTTAATCCATCAATTTCTTACTTGGCAATCTCACCATTTGAGAGGGAGGAGGTTTCTTCGATGTATCTCTTCGAGGACATCTGTTGGGGCAGTTTGATACTAGCTTGGCTAGTTCCGTCCCAACCAAGAAAACATCCGCGTTCAGAAACGAGAAAATCGATCTGCTACGATAGTTCATAGGTGAAATATCCGCCCGGCAAGTGGAAGGCCCGGGTTCGATTCCCGGTCATAGCAGACTTTTTTTCTCGTTTCAAAATTATTCCCAACATTACAGCTTATGCCTGTTTGCATGGGATCTTCGGATCGGTTTAATCCATCAATTTCTTATTTGGCAATCTCACCATTTGAGAGGGAGGAGGTTTCTTCGATGTATCTCTTCGAGGACATCTGTTGGGGCAGTTTGATACTAGCTTGGCTAGTTCCGTCCCAACCAAGAAAACATCCGCGTTCAGAAACGAGAAAATCAATCTGCTACGATAGTTCATAGGTGAAATATCCGCCCGGCAAGTGGAAGGCCCGGGTTCGATTCCCGGTCATAGCAGACTTTTTTTCTCGTTTCAAAATTATTCCCAACATTACAGCTTATGCCTGTTTGCATGGGATCTTCGGATCGGTTTAATCCATCAATTTCTTACTTGGCAATCTCACCATTTGAGAGGGAGGAGGTTTCTTCGATGTATCTCTTCGAGGACATCTGTTGGGGCAGTTTGATACTAGCTTGGCTAGTTCCGTCCCAACCAAGAAAACATCCGCGTTCAGAAACGAGAAAATCAATCTGCTACGATAGTTCATAGGTGAAATATCCGCCCGGCAAGTGGAAGGCCCGGGTTCGATTCCCGGTCATAGCAGACTTTTTTTCTCGTTTCAAAATTATTCCCAACATTACAGCTTATGCCTGTTTGCATGGGATCTTCGGATCGGTTTAATCCATCAATTTCTTACTTGGCAATCTCACCATTTGAGAGGGAGGAGGTTTCTTCGATGTATCTCTTCGAGGACATCTGTTGGGGCAGTTTGATACTAGCTTGGCTAGTTCCGTCCCAACCAAGAAAACATCCGCGTTCAGAAACGAGAAAATCGATCTGCTACGATAGTTCATAGGTGAAATATCCGCCCGGCAAGTGGAAGGCCCGGGTTCGATTCCCGGTCATAGCAGACTTTTTTTCTCGTTTCAAAATTATTCCCAACATTACAGCTTATGCCTGTTTGCATGGGATCTTCGGATCGGTTTAATCCATCAATTTCTTACTTGGCAATCTCACCATTTGAGAGGGAGGAGGTTTCTTCGATGTATCTCTTCGAGGACATCTGTTGGGGCAGTTTGATACTAGCTTGGCTAGTTCCGTCCCAACCAAGAAAACATCCGCGTTCAGAAACGAGAAAATCGATCTGCTACGATAGTTCATAGGTGAAATATCCGCCCGGCAAGTGGAAGGCCCGGGTTCGATTCCCGGTCATAGCAGACTTTTTTCTCGTTTCAAAATTATTCCCAACATTACAGCTTATGCCTGTTTGCATGGGATCTTCGGATCGGTTTAATCCATCAATTTCTTACTTGGCAATCTCACCATTTGAGAGGGAGGAGGTTTCTTCGATGTATCTCTTCGAGGACATCTGTTGGGGCAGTTTGATACTAGCTTGGCTAGTTCCGTCCCAACCAAGAAAACATCCGCGTTCAGAAACGAGAAAATCGATCTGCTACGATAGTTCATAGGTGAAATATCCGCCCGGCAAGTGGAAGGCCCGGGTTCGATTCCCGGTCATAGCAGTTTTTTTTTTCTCGTTTCAAAATTATTCCCAACATTACAGCTTATGCCTGTTTGCATGGGATCTTCGGATCGGTTTAATCCATCAATTTCTTACTTGGCAATCTCACCATTTGAGAGGGAGGAGGTTTCTTCGATGTATCTCTTCGAGGACATCTGTTGGGGCAGTTTGATACTAGCTTGGCTAGTTCCGTCCCAACCAAGAAAACATCCGCGTTCAGAAACGAGAAAATCGATCTGCTACGATAGTTCATAGGTGAAATATCCGCCCGGCAAGTGGAAGGCCCGGGTTCGATTCCCGGTCATAGCAGACCTTTTTCTCGTTTCAAAATTATTCCCAACATTACAGCTTATGCCTGTTTGCATGGGATCTTCGGATCGGTTTAATCCATCAATTTCTTACTTGGCAATCTCACCATTTGAGAGGGAGGAGGTTTCTTTGATGTATCTCTTCGAGGACATCTGTTGGGGCAGTTTGATACTAGCTTGGCTAGTTCCGTCCCAACCAAGAAAACATCCGCGTTCAGAAACGAGAAAATCAATCTGCTACGATTGTTCATAGGTGAAATATCCGCCCGGCAAGTGGAAGGCCCGGGTTCGATTCCCGGTCATAGCAGACCTTTTTCTCGTTTCAAAATTATTCCCAACATTACAGCTTATGCCTGTTTGCATGGGATCTTCGGATCGGTTTAATCCATCAATTTCTTACTTGGCAATCTCACCATTTGAGAGGGAGGAGGTTTCTTCGATGTATCTCTTCGAGGACATCTGTTGGGGCAGTTTGATACTAGCTTGGCTAGTTCCGTCCCAACCAAGAAAACATCCGCGTTCAGAAACGAGAAAATCAATCTGCTACGATTGTTCATAGGTGAAATATCCGCCCGGCAAGTGGAAGGCCCGGGTTCGATTCCCGGTCATAGCAGACCTTTTTCTCGTTTCAAAATTATTCCCAACATTACAGCTTATGCCTGTTTGCATGGGATCTTCGGATCGGTTTAATCCATCAATTTCTTACTTGGCAATCTCACCATTTGAGAGGGAGGAGGTTTCTTCGATGTATCTCTTCGAGGACATCTGTTGGGGCAGTTTGATACTAGCTTGGCTAGTTCCGTCCCAACCAAGAAAACATCCGCGTTCAGAAACGAGAAAATCAATCTGCTACGATTGTTCATAGGTGAAATATCCGCCCGGCAAGTGGAAGGCCCGGGTTCGATTCCCGGTCATAGCAGACCTTTTTCTCGTTTCAAAATTATTCCCAACATTACAGCTTATGCCTGTTTGCATGGGATCTTCGGATCGGTTTAATCCATCAATTTCTTACTTGGCAATCTCACCATTTGAGAGGGAGGAGGTTTCTTCGATGTATCTCTTCGAGGACATCTGTTGGGGCAGTTTGATACTAGCTTGGCTAGTTCCGTCCCAACCAAGAAAACATCCGCGTTCAGAAACGAGAAAATCAATCTGCTACGATTGTTCATAGGTGAAATATCCGCCCGGCAAGTGGAAGGCCCGGGTTCGATTCCCGGTCATAGCAGACCTTTTTCTCGTTTCAAAATTATTCCCAACATTACAGCTTATGCCTGTTTGCATGGGATCTTCGGATCGGTTTAATCCATCAATTTCTTACTTGGCAATCTCACCATTTGAGAGGGAGGAGGTTTCTTCGATGTATCTCTTCGAGGACATCTGTTGGGGCAGTTTGATACTAGCTTGGCTAGTTCCGTCCCAACCAAGAAAACATCCGCGTTCAGAAACGAGAAAATCAATCTGCTACGATTGTTCATAGGTGAAATATCCGCCCTGCAAGTGGAAGGCCCGGGTTCGATTCCCGGTCATAGCAGACCTTTTTCTCGTTTCAAAATTATTCCCAACATTACAGCTTATGCCTGTTTGCATGGGATCTTCGGATCGGTTTAATCCATCAATTTCTTACTTGGCAATCTCACCATTTGAGAGGGAGGAGGTTTCTTCGATGTATCTCTTCGAGGACATCTGTTGGGGCAGTTTGATACTAGCTTGGCTAGTTCCGTCCCAACCAAGAAAACATCCGCGTTCAGAAACGAGAAGATCAATCTGCTACGATTGTTCATAGGTGAAATATCCGCCCGGCAAGTGGAAGGCCCGGGTTCGATTCCCGGTCATAGCAGACCTTTTTCTCGTTTCAAAATTATTCCCAACATTACAGCTTATGCCTGTTTGCATGGGATCTTCGGATCGGTTTAATCCATCAATTTCTTACTTGGCAATCTCACCATTTGAGAGGGAGGAGGTTTCTTTGATGTATCTCTTCGAGGACATCTGTTGGGGCAGTTTGATACTAGCTTGGCTAGTTCCGTCCCAACCAAGAAAACATCCGCGTTCAGAAACGAGAAAATCGATCTGCTACGATAGTTCATAGGTGAAATATCCGCCCGGCAAGTGGAAGGCCCGGGTTCGATTCCCGGTCATAGCAGACCTTTTTCTCGTTTCAAAATTATTCCCAACATTACAGCTTATGCCTGTTTGCATGGGATCTTCGGATCGGTTTAATCCATCAATTTCTTACTTGGCAATCTCACCATTTGAGAGGGAGGAGGTTTCTTCGATGTATCTCTTCGAGGACATCTGTTGGGGCAGTTTGATACTAGCTTGGCTAGTTCCGTCCCAACCAAGAAAACATCCGCGTTCAGAAACGAGAAAATCAATCTGCTACGATAGTTCATAGGTGAAATATCCGCCCGGCAAGTGGAAGGCCCGGGTTCGATTCCCGGTCATAGCAGACCTTTTTCTCGTTTCAAAATTATTCCCAACATTACAGCTTATGCCTGTTTGCATGGGATCTTCGGATCGGTTTAATCCATCAATTTCTTACTTGGCAATCTCACCATTTGAGAGGGAGGAGGTTTCTTCGATGTATCTCTTCGAGGACATCTGTTGGGGCAGTTTGATACTAGCTTGGCTAGTTCCGTCCCAACCAAGAAAACATCCGCGTTCAGAAACGAGAAAATCGATCTGCTACGATAGTTCATAGGTGAAATATCCGCCCGGCAAGTGGAAGGCCCGGGTTCGATTCCCGGTCATAGCAGACCTTTTTCTCGTTTCAAAATTATTCCCAACATTACAGCTTATGCCTGTTTGCATGGGATCTTCGGATCGGTTTAATCCATCAATTTCTTACTTGGCAATCTCGCCATTTGAGAGGGAGGAGGTTTCTTCGATGTATCTCTTCGAGGACATCTGTTGGGGCAGTTTGATACTAGCTTGGCTAGTTCCGTCCCAACCAAGAAAACATCCGCGTTCAGAAACGAGAAAATCAATCTGCTACGATAGTTCATAGGTGAAATATCCGCCCGGCAAGTGGAAGACCCGGGTTCGATTCCCGGTCATAGCAGACCTTTTTCTCGTTTCAAAATTATTCCCAACATTACAGCTTATGCCTGTTTGCATGGGATCTTCGGATCGGTTTAATCCATCAATTTCTTACTTGGCAATCTCACCATTTGAGAGGGAGGAGGTTTCTTCGATGTATCTCTTCGAGGACATCTGTTGGGGCAGTTTGATACTAGCTTGGCTAGTTCCGTCCCAACCAAGAAAACATCCGCGTTCAGAAACGAGAAAATCAATCTGCTACGATTGTTCATAGGTGAAATATCCGCCCGGCAAGTGGAAGGCCCGGGTTCGATTCCCGGTCATAGCAGACCTTTTTCTCGTTTCAAAATTATTCCCAACATTACAGCTTATGCCTGTTTGCATGGGATCTTCGGATCGGTTTAATCCATCAATTTCTTACTTGGCAATCTCACCATTTGAGAGGGAGGAGGTTTCTTCGATGTATCTCTTCGAGGACATCTGTTGGGGCAGTTTGATACTAGCTTGGCTAGTTCCGTCCCAACCAAGAAAACATCCGCGTTCAGAAACGAGAAAATCAATCTGCTACGATAGTTCATAGGTGAAATATCCGCCCGGCAAGTGGAAGGCCCGGGTTCGATTCCCGGTCATAGCAGACCTTTTTCTCGTTTCAAAATTATTCCCAACATTACAGCTTATGCCTGTTTGCATGGGATCTTCGGATCGGTTTAATCCATCAATTTCTTACTTGGCAATCTCACCATTTGAGAGGGAGGAGGTTTCTTCGATGTATCTCTTCGAGGACATCTGTTGGGGCAGTTTGATACTAGCTTGGCTAGTTCCGTCCCAACCAAGAAAACATCCGCGTTCAGAAACGAGAAAATCGATCTGCTACGATAGTTCATAGGTGAAATATCCGCCCGGCAAGTGGAAGGCCCGGGTTCGATTCCCGGTCATAGCAGACTTTTTTTCTCGTTTCAAAATTATTCCCAACATTACAGCTTATGCCTGTTTGCATGGGATCTTCGGATCGGTTTAATCCATCAATTTCTTACTTGGCAATTTCACCATTTGAGAGGGAGGAGGTTTCTTCGATGTATCTCTTCGAGGACATCTGTTGGGGCAGTTTGATACTAGCTTGGCTAGTTCCGTCCCAACCAAGAAAACATCCGCGTTCAGAAACGAGAAAATCGATCTGCTACGATAGTTCATAGGTGAAATATCCGCCCGGCACGTGGAAGGCCCGGATTCGATTCCCGGTCATAGCAGACCTTTTTCTCGTTTAAAAATTATTCCCAACATTACAGCTTATGCCTGTTTGCATGGGATCTTCGGATCGGTTTAATCCATCAATTTCTTACTTGGCAATCTCACCATTTGAGAGGGAGGAGGTTTCTTCGATGTATCTCTTCGAGGACATCTGTTGTGGCAGTTTGATACTAGCTTGGCTAGTTCCGTCCCAACCAAGAAAACATCCGCGTTCAGAAACGAGAAAATCGATCTGCTACGATAGTTCATAGGTGAAATATCCGCCCGGCAAGTGGAAGGCCCGGGTTCGATTCCCGGTCATAGCAGACCTTTTTCTCGTTTCAAAATTATTCCCAACATTACAGCTTATGCCTGTTTGCATGGGATCTTCGGATCGGTTTAATCCATCAATTTCTTACTTGGCAATCTCACCATTTGAGAGGGAGGAGGTTTCTTCGATGTATCTCTTCGAGGACATCTGTTGGGGCAGTTTGATACTAGCTTGGCTAGTTCCGTCCCAACCAAGAAAACATCCGCGTTCAGAAACGAGAAAATCGATCTGCTACGATAGTTCATAGGTGAAATATCCGCCCGGCAAGTGGAAGGCCCGGGTTCGATTCCCGGTCATAGCAGACTTTTTTTCTCGTTTCAAAATTATTCCCAACATTACAGCTTATGCCTGTTTGCATGGGATCTTCGGATCGGTTTAATCCATCAATTTCTTACTTGGCAATCTCACCATTTGAGAGGGAGGAGGTTTCTTCGATGTATCTCTTCGAGGACATCTGTTGGGGCAGTTTGATACTAGCTTGGCTAGTTCCGTCCCAACCAAGAAAACATCCGCGTTCAGAAACGAGAAAATCAATCTGCTACGATAGTTCATAGGTGAAATATCCGCCCGGCACGTGGAAGGCCCGGATTCGATTCCCGGTCATAGCAGACCTTTTTCTCGTTTCAAAATTATTCCCAACATTACAGCTTATGCCTGTTTGCATGGGATCTTCGGATCGGTTTAATCCATCAATTTCTTACTTGGCAATCTCACCATTTGAGAGGGAGGAGGTTTCTTCGATGTATCTCTTCGAGGACATCTGTTGGGGCAGTTTGATACTAGCTTGGCTAGTTCCGTCCCAACCAAGAAAACATCCGCGTTCAGAAACGAGAAAATCGATCTGCTACGATAGTTCATAGGTGAAATATCCGCCCGGCAAGTGGAAGGCCCGGGTTCGATTCCCGGTCATAGCAGACCTTTTTTCTCGTTTCAAAATTATTCCCAACATTACAGCTTATGCCTGTTTGCATGGGATCTTCGGATCGGTTTAATCCATCAATTTCTTACTTGGCAATCTCGCCATTTGAAAGGGAGGAGGTTTCTTCGATGTATCTCTTCGAGGACATCTGTTGGGGCAGTTTGATACTAGCTTGGCTAGTTCCGTCCCAACCAAGAAAACATCCGCGTTCAGAAACGAGAAAATCAATCTGCTACGATAGTTCATAGGTGAAATATCCGCCCGGCAAGTGGAAGACCCGGGTTCGATTCCCGGTCATAGCAGACCTTTTTCTCGTTTCAAAATTATTCCCAACATTACAGCTTATGCCTGTTTGCATGGGATCTTCGGATCGGTTTAATCCATCAATTTCTTACTTGGCAATCTCACCATTTGAGAGGGAGGAGGTTTCTTCGATGTATCTCTTCGAGGACATCTGTTGGGGCAGTTTGATACTAGCTTGGCTAGTTCCGTCCCAACCAAGAAAACATCCGCGTTCAGAAACGAGAAAATCGATCTGCTACGATAGTTCATAGGTGAAATATCCGCCCGGCAAGTGGAAGGCCCGGGTTCGAATCCCGGTCATAGCAGACCTTTTTTCTCGTTTCAAAATTATTCCCAACATTACAGCTTATGCCTGTTTGCATGGGATCTTCGGATCGGTTTAATCCATCAATTTCTTACTTGGCAATCTCGCCATTTGAGAGGGAGGAGGTTTCTTCGATGTATCTCTTCGAGGACATCTGTTGGGGCAGTTTGATACTAGCTTGGCTAGTTCCGTCCCAACCAAGAAAACATCCGCGTTCAGAAACGAGAAAATCGATCTGCTACGATAGTTCATAGGTGAAATATCCGCCCGGCAAGTGGAAGGCCCGGGTTCGATTCCCGGTCATAGCAGACCTTTTTCTCGTTTCAAAATTATTCCCAACATTACAGCTTATGCCTGTTTGCATGGGATCTTCGGATCGGTTTAATCCATCAATTTCTTACTTGGCAATCTCACCATTTGAGAGGGAGGAGGTTTCTTCGATGTATCTCTTCGAGGACATCTGTTGGGGCAGTTTGATACTAGCTTGGCTAGTTCCGTCCCAACCAAGAAAACATCCGCGTTCAGAAACGAGAAAATCGATCTGCTACGATAGTTCATAGGTGAAATATCCGCCCGGCAAGTGGAAGGCCCGGGTTCGATTCCCGGTCATAGCAGACCTTTTTCTCGTTTCAAAATTATTCCCAACATTACAGCTTATGCCTGTTTGCATGGGATCTTCGGATCGGTTTAATCCATCAATTTCTTACTTGGCAATCTCACCATTTGAGAGGGAGGAGGTTTCTTCGATGTATCTCTTCGAGGACATCTGTTGGGGCAGTTTGATACTAGCTTGGCTAGTTCCGTCCCAACCAAGAAAACATCCGCGTTCAGAAACGAGAAAATCGATCTGCTACGATAGTTCATAGGTGAAATATCCGCCCGGCAAGTGGAAGGCCCGGGTTCGATTCCCGGTCATAGCAGACCTTTTTCTCGTTTCAAAATTATTCCCAACATTACAGCTTATGCCTGTTTGCATGGGATCTTCGGATCGGTTTAATCCATCAATTTCTTACTTGGCAATCTCACCATTTGAGAGGGAGGAGGTTTCTTCGATGTATCTCTTCGAGGACATCTGTTGGGGCAGTTTGATACTAGCTTGGCTAGTTCCGTCCCAACCAAGAAAACATCCGCGTTCAGAAACGAGAAAATCGATCTGCTACGATAGTTCATAGGTGAAATATCCGCCCGGCAAGTGGAAGGCCCGGGTTCGAATCCCGGTCATAGCAGACCTTTTTTCTCGTTTCAAAATTATTCCCAACATTACAGCTTATGCCTGTTTGCATGGGATCTTCGGATCGGTTTAATCCATCAATTTCTTACTTGGCAATCTCGCCATTTGAGAGGGAGGAGGTTTCTTCGATGTATCTCTTCGAGGACATCTGTTGGGGCAGTTTGATACTAGCTTGGCTAGTTCCGTCCCAACCAAGAAAACATCCGCGTTCAGAAACGAGAAAATCGATCTGCTACGATAGTTCATAGGTGAAATATCCGCCCGGCAAGTGGAAGGCCCGGGTTCGATTCCCGGTCATAGCAGACCTTTTTCTCGTTTCAAAATTATTCCCAACATTACAGCTTATGCCTGTTTGCATGGGATCTTCGGATCGGTTTAATCCATCAATTTCTTACTTGGCAATCTCACCATTTGAGAGGGAGGAGGTTTCTTCGATGTATCTCTTCGAGGACATCTGTTGGGGCAGTTTGATACTAGCTTGGCTAGTTCCGTCCCAACCAAGAAAACATCCGCGTTCAGAAACGAGAAAATCGATCTGCTACGATAGTTCATAGGTGAAATATCCGCCCGGCAAGTGGAAGGCCCGGGTTCGATTCCCGGTCATAGCAGACCTTTTTCTCGTTTCAAAATTATTCCCAACATTACAGCTTATGCCTGTTTGCATGGGATCTTCGGATCGGTTTAATCCATCAATTTCTTACTTGGCAATCTCACCATTTGAGAGGGAGGAGGTTTCTTCGATGTATCTCTTCGAGGACATCTGTTGGGGCAGTTTGATACTAGCTTGGCTAGTTCCGTCCCAACCAAGAAAACATCCGCGTTCAGAAACGAGAAAATCAATCTGCTACGATAGTTCATAGGTGAAATATCCGCCCGGCAAGTGGAAGGCCCGGGTTCGATTCCCGGTCATAGCAGACCTTTTTCTCGTTTCAAAATTATTCCCAACATTACAGCTTATGCCTGTTTGCATGGGATCTTCGGATCGGTTTAATCCATCAATTTCTTACTTGGCAATCTCACCATTTGAGAGGGAGGAGGTTTCTTCGATGTATCTCTTCGAGGACATCTGTTGGGGCAGTTTGATACTAGCTTGGCTAGTTCCGTCCCAACCAAGAAAACATCCGCGTTCAGAAACGAGAAAATCGATCTGCTACGATAGTTCATAGGTGAAATATCCGCCCGGCAAGTGGAAGGCCCGGGTTCGATTCCCGGTCATAGCAGACCTTTTTCTCGTTTCAAAATTATTCCCAACATTACAGCTTATGCCTGTTTGCATGGGATCTTCGGATCGGTTTAATCCATCAATTTCTTACTTGGCAATCTCACCATTTGAGAGGGAGGAGGTTTCTTTGATGTATCTCTTCGAGGACATCTGTTGGGGCAGTTTGATACTAGCTTGGCTAGTTCCGTCCCAACCAAGAAAACATCCGCGTTCAGAAACGAGAAAATCGATCTGCTACGATAGTTCATAGGTGAAATATCCGCCCGGCAAGTGGAAGGCCCGGGTTCGATTCCCGGTCATAGCAGACCTTTTTCTCGTTTCAAAATTATTCCCAACATTACAGCTTATGCCTGTTTGCATGGGATCTTCGGATCGGTTTAATCCATCAATTTCTTACTTGGCAATCTCACCATTTGAGAGGGAGGAGGTTTCTTCGATGTATCTCTTCGAGGACATCTGTTGGGGCAGTTTGATACTAGCTTGGCTAGTTCCGTCCCAACCAAGAAAACATCCGCGTTCAGAAACGAGAAAATCGATCTGCTACGATAGTTCATAGGTGAAATATCCGCCCGGCAAGTGGAAGGCCCGGGTTCGATTCCCGGTCATAGCAGACCTTTTTCTCGTTTCAAAATTATTCCCAACATTACAGCTTATGCCTGTTTGCATGGGATCTTCGGATCGGTTTAATCCATCAATTTCTTACTTGGCAATCTCACCATTTGAGAGGGAGGAGGTTTCTTCGATGTATCTCTTCGAGGACATCTGTTGGGGCAGTTTGATACTAGCTTGGCTAGTTCCGTCCCAACCAAGAAAACATCCGCGTTCAGAAACGAGAAAATCGATCTGCTACGATAGTTCATAGGTGAAATATCCGCCCGGCAAGTGGAAGGCCCGGGTTCGATTCCCGGTCATAGCAGACTTTTTTTCTCGTTTCAACATTATTCCCAACATTACAGCTTATGCCTGTTTGCATGGGATCTTCGGATCGGTTTAATCCATCAATTTCTTACTTGGCAATCTCACCATTTGAGAGGGAGGAGGTTTCTTCGATGTATCTCTTCGAGGACATCTGTTGGGGCAGTTTGATACTAGCTTGGCTAGTTCCGTCCCAACCAAGAAAACATCCGCGTTCAGAAACGAGAAAATCGATCTGCTACGATAGTTCATAGGTGAAATATCCGCCCGGCACGTGGAAGGCCCGGGTTCGATTCCCGGTCATAGCAGACCTTTTTCTCGTTTCAAAATTATTCCCAACATTACAGCTTATGCCTGTTTGCATGGGATCTTCGGATCGGTTTAATCCATCAATTTCTTACTTGGCAATCTCGCCATTTGAGAGGGAGGAGGTTTCTTCGATGTATCTCTTCGAGGACATCTGTTGGGGCAGTTTGATACTAGCTTGGCTAGTTCCGTCCCAACCAAGAAAACATCCGCGTTCAGAAACGAGAAAATCGATCTGCTACGATAGTTCATAGGTGAAATATCCGCCCGGCAAGTGGAAGGCCCGGGTTCGATTCCCGGTCATAGCAGACCTTTTTTCTCGTTTCAAAATTATTCCCAACATTACAGCTTATGCCTGTTTGCATGGGATCTTCGGATCGGTTTAATCCATCAATTTCTTACTTGGCAATCTCGCCATTTGAGAGGGAGGAGGTTTCTTCGATGTATCTCTTCGAGGACATCTGTTGGGGCAGTTTGATACTAGCTTGGCTAGTTCCGTCGCAACCAAGAAAACATCCGCGTTCAGAAACGAGAAAATCGATCTGCTACGATAGTTCATAGGTGAAATATCCGCCCGGCAAGTGGAAGGCCCGGGTTCGATTCCCGGTCATAGCAGACCTTTTTCTCGTTTCAAAATTATTCCCAACATTACAGCTTATGCCTGTTTGCATGGGATCTTCGGATCGGTTTAATCCATCAATTTCTTACTTGGCAATCTCACCATTTGAGAGGGAGGAGGTTTCTTTGATGTATCTCTTCGAGGACATCTGTTGGGGCAGTTTGATACTAGCTTCGCTAGTTCCGTCCCAACCAAGAAAACATCCGCGTTCAGAAACGAGAAAATCGATCTGCTACGATAGTTCATAGGTGAAATATCCGCCCGGCAAGTGGAAGGCCCGGGTTCGATTCCCGGTCATAGCAGTTTTTTTTTTCTCGTTTCAAAATTATTCCCAACATTACAGCTTATGCCTGTTTGCATGGGATCTTCGGATCGGTTTAATCCATCAATTTCTTACTTGGCAATCTCACCATTTGAGAGGGAGGAGGTTTCTTCGATGTATCTCTTCGAGGACATCTGTTGGGGCAGTTTGATACTAGCTTGGCTAGTTCCGTCCCAACCAAGAAAACATCCGCGTTCAGAAACGAGAAAATCAATCTGCTACGATTGTTCATAGGTGAAATATCCGCCCGGCAAGTGGAAGACCCGGGTTCGATTCCCGGTCATAGCAGACCTTTTTCTCGTTTCAAAATTATTCCCAACATTACAGCTTATGCCTGTTTGCATGGGATCTTCGGATCGGTTTAATCCATCAATTTCTTACTTGGCAATCTCACCATTTGAGAGGGAGGAGGTTTCTTCGATGTATCTCTTCGAGGACATCTGTTGGGGCAGTTTGATACTAGCTTGGCTAGTTCCGTCCCAACCAAGAAAACATCCGCGTTCAGAAACGAGAAAATCAATCTGCTACGATAGTTCATAGGTGAAATATCCGCCCGGCAATTGGAAGGCCCGGGTTCGATTCCCGGTCATAGCAGACCTTTTTCTCGTTTCAAAATTATTCCCAACATTACAGCTTATGCCTGTTTGCATGGGATCTTCGGATCGGTTTAATCCATCAATTTCTTACTTGGCAATCTCACCATTTGAGAGGGAGGAGGTTTCTTCGATGTATCTCTTCGAGGACATCTGTTGGGGCAGTTTGATACTAGCTTGGCTAGTTCCGTCCCAACCAAGAAAACATCCGCGTTCAGAAACGAGAAAATCAATCTGCTACGATAGTTCATAGGTGAAATATCCGCCCGGCAAGTGGAAGGCCCGGGTTCGATTCCCGGTCATAGCAGACCTATTTCTCGTTTCAAAATTATTCCCAACATTACAGCTTATGCCTGTTTGCATGGGATCTTCGGATCGGTTTAATCCATCAATTTCTTACTTGGCAATCTCACCATTTGAGAGGGAGGAGGTTTCTTCGATGTATCTCTTCGAGGACATCTGTTGGGGCAGTTTGATACTAGCTTGGCTAGTTCCGTCCCAACCAAGAAAACATCCGCGTTCAGAAACGAGAAAATCGATCTGCTACGATAGTTCATAGGTGAAATATCCGCCCGGCAAGTGGAAGGCCCGGGTTCGATTCCCGGTCATAGCAGACCTTTTTCTCGTTTCAAAATTATTACCACCATTACAGCTTATGCCTGTTTGCATGGGATCTTCGGATCGGTTTAATCCATCAATTTCTTACTTGGCAATCTCACCATTTGAGAGGGAGGAGGTTTCTTCGATGTATCTCTTCGAGGACATCTGTTGGGGCAGTTTGATACTGGCTTGGCTAGTTCCGTCCCAACCAAGAAAACATCCGCGTTCAGAAACGAGAAAATCGATCTGCTACGATATTTCATAGGTGAAATATCCGCCCGTCAAGTGGAAGGCCCGGGTTCGATTCCCGGTCATAGCAGAACTTTTTCTCGTTTCAAAATTATTCCCAACATTACAGCTTATGCCTGTTTGCATGGGATCTTCGGATCGGTTTAATCCATCAATTTCTTACTTGGCAATCTCACCATTTGAGAGGGAGGAGGTTTCTTCGATGTATCTCTTCGAGGACATCTGTTGGGGCAGTTTGATACTAGCTTGGCTAGTTCCGTCCCAACCAAGAAAACATCCGCGTTCAGAAACGAGAAAATCGATCTGCTACGATAGTTCATAGGTGAAATATCCGCCCGGCAAGTGGAAGGCCCGGGTTCGATTCCCGGTCATAGCAGACCTTTTTTCTCGTTTCAAAATTATTCCCAACATTACAGCTTATGCCTGTTTGCATGGGATCTTCGGATCGGTTTAATCCATCAATTTCTTACTTGGCAATCTCACCATTTGAGAGGGAGGAGGTTTCTTCGATGTATCTCTTCGAGGACATCTGTTGGGGCAGTTTGATACTAGCTTGGCTAGTTCCGTCCCAACCAAGAAAACATCCGCGTTCAGAAACGAGAAAATCGATCTGCTACGATAGTTCATAGGTGAAATATCCGCCCGGCAAGTGGAAGCCCCGGGTTCGATTCCCGGTCATAGCAGACCTTTTTCTCGTTTCAAAATTATTCCCAACATTACAGCTTATGCCTGTTTGCATGGGATCTTCGGATCGGTTTAATCCATCAATTTCTTACTTGGCAATCTCGCCATTTGAGAGGGAGGAGGTTTCTTCGATGTATCTCTTCGAGGACATCTGTTGGGGCAGTTTGATACTAGCTTGGCTAGTTCCGTCGCAACCAAGAAAACATCCGCGTTCAGAAACGAGAAAATCGATCTGCTACGATAGTTCATAGGTGAAATATCCGCCCGGCAAGTGGAAGGCCCGGGTTCGATTCCCGGTCATAGCAGACCTTTTTTCTCGTTTCAAAATTATTCCCAACATTACAGCTTATGCCTGTTTGCATGGGATCTTCGGATCGGTTTAATCCATCAATTTCTTACTTGGCAATCTCGCCATTTGAGAGGGAGGAGGTTTCTTCGATGTATCTCTTCGAGGACATCTGTTGGGGCAGTTTGATACTAGCTTGGCTAGTTCCGTCCCAACCAAGAAAACATCCGCGTTCAGAAACGAGAAAATCAATCTGCTACGATAGTTCATAGGTGAAATATCCGCCCGGCAAGTGGAAGACCCGGGTTCGATTCCCGGTCATAGCAGACCTTTTTCTCGTTTCAAAATTATTCCCAACATTACAGCTTATGCCTGTTTGCATGGGATCTTCGGATCGGTTTAATCCATCAATTTCTTACTTGGCAATCTCACCATTTGAGAGGGAGGAGGTTTCTTCGATGTATCTCTTCGAGGACATCTGTTGGGGCAGTTTGATACTAGCTTGGCTAGTTCCGTCCCAACCAAGAAAACATCCGCGTTCAGAAACGAGAAAATCGATCTGCTACGATAGTTCATAGGTGAAATATCCGCCCGGCAAGTGGAAGGCCCGGGTTCGATTCCCGGTCATAGCAGACCTTTTTTCTCGTTTCAAAATTATTCCCAACATTACAGCTTATGCCTGTTTGCATGGGATCTTCGGATCGGTTTAATCCATCAATTTCTTACTTGGCAATCTCGCCATTTGAGAGGGAGGAGGTTTCTTCGATGTATCTCTTCGAGGACATCTGTTGGGGCAGTTTGATACTAGCTTGGCTAGTTCCGTCCCAAACAAGAAAACATCCGCGTTCAGAAACGAGAAAATCGATCTGCTACGATAGTTCATAGGTGAAATATCCGCCCGGCAAGTGGAAGGCCCGGGTTCGATTCCCGGTCATAGCAGACCTTTTTTCTCGTTTCAAAATTATTCCCAACATTACAGCTTATGCCTGTTTGCATGGGATCTTCGGATCGGTTTAATCCATCAATTTCTTACTTGGCAATCTCGCCATTTGAGAGGGAGGAGGTTTCTTCGATGTATCTCTTCGAGGACATCTGTTGGGGCAGTTTGATACTAGCTTGGCTAGTTCCGTCCCAACCAAGAAAACATCCGCGTTCAGAAACGAGAAAATCAATCTGCTACGATAGTTCATAGGTGAAATATCCGCCCGGCAAGTGGAAGACCCGGGTTCGATTCCCGGTCATAGCAGACCTTTTTCTCGTTTCAAAATTATTCCCAACATTACAGCTTATGCCTGTTTGCATGGGATCTTCGGATCGGTTTAATCCATCAATTTCTTACTTGGCAATCTCACCATTTGAGAGGGAGGAGGTTTCTTCGATGTATCTCTTCGAGGACATCTGTTGGGGCAGTTTGATACTAGCTTGGCTAGTTCCGTCCCAACCAAGAAAACATCCGCGTTCAGAAACGAGAAAATCGATCTGCTACGATAGTTCATAGGTGAAATATCCGCCCGGCAAGTGGAAGGCCCGGGTTCGATTCCCGGTCATAGCAGACCTTTTTTCTCGTTTCAAAATTATTCCCAACATTACAGCTTATGCCTGTTTGCATGGGATCTTCGGATCGGTTTAATCCATCAATTTCTTACTTGGCAATTTCGCCATTTGAGAGGGAGGAGGTTTCTTCGATGTATCTCTTCGAGGACATCTGTTGGGGCAGTTTGATACTAGCTTGGCTAGTTCCGTCCCAAACAAGAAAACATCCGCGTTCAGAAACGAGAAAATCGATCTGCTACGATAGTTCATAGGTGAAATATCCGCCCGGCAAGTGGAAGGCCCGGGTTCGATTCCCGGTCATAGCAGACCTTTTTTCTCGTTTCAAAATTATTCCCAACATTACAGCTTATGCCTGTTTGCATGGGATCTTCGGATCGGTTTAATCCATCAATTTCTTACTTGGCAATCTCACCATTTGAGAGGGAGGAGGTTTCTTCGATGTATCTCTTCGAGGACATCTGTTGGGGCAGTTTGATACTAGCTTGGCTAGTTCCGTCCCAACCAAGAAAACATCCGCGTTCAGAAACGAGAAAATCGATCTGCTACGATAGTTCATAGGTGAAATATCCGCCCGGCAAGTGGAAGCCCCGGGTTCGATTCCCGGTCATAGCAGACCTTTTTCTCGTTTCAAAATTATTCCCAACATTACAGCTTATGCCTGTTTGCATGGGATCTTCGGATCGGTTAAATCCATCAATTTCTTACTTGGCAATCTCGCCATTTGAGAGGGAGGAGGTTTCTTCGATGTATCTCTTCGAGGACATCTGTTGGGGCAGTTTGATACTAGCTTGGCTAGTTCCGTCGCAACCAAGAAAACATCCGCGTTCAGAAACGAGAAAATCGATCTGCTACGATAGTTCATAGGTGAAATATCCGCCCGGCAAGTGGAAGGCCCGGGTTCGATTCCCGGTCATAGCAGACCTTTTTTCTCGTTTCAAAATTATTCCCAACATTACAGCTTATGCCTGTTTGCATGGGATCTTCGGATCGGTTTAATCCATCAATTTCTTACTTGGCAATCTCGCCATTTGAGAGGGAGGAGGTTTCTTCGATGTATCTCTTCGAGGACATCTGTTGGGGCAGTTTGATACTAGCTTGGCTAGTTCCGTCCCAACCAAGAAAACATCCGCGTTCAGAAACGAGAAAATCAATCTGCTACGATAGTTCATAGGTGAAATATCCGCCCGGCAAGTGGAAGACCCGGGTTCGATTCCCGGTCATAGCAGACCTTTTTCTCGTTTCAAAATTATTCCCAACATTACAGCTTATGCCTGTTTGCATGGGATCTTCGGATCGGTTTAATCCATCAATTTCTTACTTGGCAATCTCACCATTTGAGAGGGAGGAGGTTTCTTCGATGTATCTCTTCGAGGACATCTGTTGGGGCAGTTTGATACTAGCTTGGCTAGTTCCGTCCCAACCAAGAAAACATCCGCGTTCAGAAACGAGAAAATCGATCTGCTACGATAGTTCATAGGTGAAATATCCGCCCGGCAAGTGGAAGGCCCGGGTTCGATTCCCGGTCATAGCAGACCTTTTTTCTCGTTTCAAAATTATTCCCAACATTACAGCTTATGCCTGTTTGCATGGGATCTTCGGATCGGTTTAATCCATCAATTTCTTACTTGGCAATCTCGCCATTTGAGAGGGAGGAGGTTTCTTCGATGTATCTCTTCGAGGACATCTGTTGGGGCAGTTTGATACTAGCTTGGCTAGTTCCGTCCCAAACAAGAAAACATCCGCGTTCAGAAACGAGAAAATCGATCTGCTACGATAGTTCATAGGTGAAATATCCGCCCGGCAAGTGGAAGGCCCGGGTTCGATTGCCGGTCATAGCAGACCTTTTTTCTCGTTTCAAAATTATTCCCAACATTACAGCTTATGCCTGTTTGCATGGGATCTTCGGATCGGTTTAATCCATCAATTTCTTACTTGGCAATCTCGCCATTTGAGAGGGAGGAGGTTTCTTCGATGTATCTCTTCGAGGACATCTGTTGGGGCAGTTTGATACTAGCTTGGCTAGTTCCGTCCCAACCAAGAAAACATCCGCGTTCAGAAACGAGAAAATCAATCTGCTACGATAGTTCATAGGTGAAATATCCGCCCGGCAAGTGGAAGACCCGGGTTCGATTCCCGGTCATAGCAGACCTTTTTCTCGTTTCAAAATTATTCCCAACATTACAGCTTATGCCTGTTTGCATGGGATCTTCGGATCGGTTTAATCCATCAATTTCTTACTTGGCAATCTCACCATTTGAGAGGGAGGAGGTTTCTTCGATGTATCTCTTCGAGGACATCTGTTGGGGCAGTTTGATACTAGCTTGGCTAGTTCCGTCCCAACCAAGAAAACATCCGCGTTCAGAAACGAGAAAATCGATCTGCTACGATAGTTCATAGGTGAAATATCCGCCCGGCAAGTGGAAGGCCCGGGTTCGATTCCCGGTCATAGCAGACCTTTTTTCTCGTTTCAAAATTATTCCCAACATTACAGCTTATGCCTGTTTGCATGGGATCTTCGGATCGGTTTAATCCATCAATTTCTTACTTGGCAATCTCACCATTTGAGAGGGAGGAGGTTTCTTCGATGTATCTCTTCGAGGACATCTGTTGGGGCAGTTTGATACTAGCTTGGCTAGTTCCGTCCCAACCAAGAAAACATCCGCGTTCAGAAACGAGAAAATCAATCTGCTACGATAGTTCATAGGTGAAATATCCGCCCGGCACGTGGAAGGCCCGGATTCGATTCCCGGTCATAGCAGACCTTTTTCTCGTTTCAAAATTATTCCCAACATTACAGCTTATGCCTGTTTGCATGGGATCTTCGGATCGGTTTAATCCATCAATTTCTTACTTGGCAATCTCACCATTTGAGAGGGAGGAGGTTTCTTCGATGTATCTCTTCGAGGACATCTGTTGGGGCAGTTTGATACTAGCTTGGCTAGTTCCGTCCCAACCAAGAAAACATCCGCGTTCAGAAACGAGAAAATCGATCTGCTACGATAGTTCATAGGTGAAATATCCGCCCGGCAAGTGGAAGGCCCGGGTTCGATTCCCGGTCATAGCAGACCTTTTTTCTCGTTTCAAAATTATTCCCAACATTACAGCTTATGCCTGTTTGCATGGGATCTTCGGATCGGTTTAATCCATCAATTTCTTACTTGGCAATCTCACCATTTGAGAGGGAGGAGGTTTCTTCGATGTATCTCTTCGAGGACATCTGTTGGGGCAGTTTGATACTAGCTTGGCTAGTTCCGTCCCAACCAAGAAAACATCCGCGTTCAGAAACGAGAAAATCGATCTGCTACGATAGTTCATAGGTGAAATATCCGCCCGGCAAGTGGAAGGCCCGGGTTCGATTCCCGGTCATAGCAGACCTTTTTCTCGTTTCAAAATTATTCCCAACATTACAGCTTATGCCTGTTTGCATGGGATCTTCGGATCGGTTTAATCCATCAATTTCTTACTTGGCAATCTCGCCATTTGAGAGGGAGGAGGTTTCTTCGATGTATCTCTTCGAGGACATCTGTTGGGGCAGTTTGATACTAGCTTGGCTAGTTCCGTCGCAACCAAGAAAACATCCGCGTTCAGAAACGAGAAAATCGATCTGCTACGATAGTTCATAGGTGAAATATCCGCCCGGCAAGTGGAAGGCCCGGGTTCGATTCCCGGTCATAGCAGACCTTTTTTCTCGTTTCAAAATTATTCCCAACATTACAGCTTATGCCTGTTTGCATGGGATCTTCGGATCGGTTTAATCCATCAATTTCTTACTTGGCAATCTCGCCATTTGAGAGGGAGGAGGTTTCTTCGATGTATCTCTTCGAGGACATCTGTTGGGGCAGTTTGATACTAGCTTGGCTAGTTCCGTCCCAACCAAGAAAACATCCGCGTTCAGAAACGAGAAAATCAATCTGCTACGATAGTTCATAGGTGAAATATCCGCCCGGCAAGTGGAAGACCCGGGTTCGATTCCCGGTCATAGCAGACCTTTTTCTCGTTTCAAAATTATTCCCAACATTACAGCTTATGCCTGTTTGCATGGGATCTTCGGATCGGTTTAATCCATCAATTTCTTACTTGGCAATCTCACCATTTGAGAGGGAGGAGGTTTCTTCGATGTATCTCTTCGAGGACATCTGTTGGGGCAGTTTGATACTAGCTTGGCTAGTTCCGTCCCAACCAAGAAAACATCCGCGTTCAGAAACGAGAAAATCGATCTGCTACGATAGTTCATAGGTGAAATATCCGCCCGGCAAGTGGAAGGCCCGGGTTCGATTCCCGGTCATAGCAGACCTTTTTTCTCGTTTCAAAATTATTCCCAACATTACAGCTTATGCCTGTTTGCATGGGATCTTCGGATCGGTTTAATCCATCAATTTCTTACTTGGCAATCTCGCCATTTGAGAGGGAGGAGGTTTCTTCGATGTATCTCTTCGAGGACATCTGTTGGGGCAGTTTGATACTAGCTTGGCTAGTTCCGTCCCAACCAAGAAAACATCCGCGTTCAGAAACGAGAAAATCGATCTGCTACGATAGTTCATAGGTGAAATATCCGCCCGGCAAGTGGAAGGCCCGGGTTCGATTCCCGGTCATAGCAGACCTTTTTCTCGTTTCAAAATTATTCCCAACATTACAGCTTATGCCTGTTTGCATGGGATCTTCGGATCGGTTTAATCCATCAATTTCTTACTTGGCAATCTCACCATTTGAGAGGGAGGAGGTTTCTTCGATGTATCTCTTCGAGGACATCTGTTGGGGCAGTTTGATACTAGCTTGGCTAGTTCCGTCCCAACCAAGAAAACATCCGCGTTCAGAAACGAGAAAATCGATCTGCTACGATAGTTCATAGGTGAAATATCCGCCCGGCAAGTGGAAGGCCCGGGTTCGATTCCCGGTCATAGCAGATCTTTTTCTCGTTTCAAAATTATTCCCAACATTACAGCTTATGCCTGTTTGCATGGGATCTTCGGATCGGTTTAATCCATCAATTTCTTACTTGGCAATCTCACCATTTGAGAGGGAGGAGGTTTCTTCGATGTATCTCTTCGAGGACATCTGTTGGGGCAGTTTGATACTAGCTTGGCTAGTTCCGTCCCAACCAAGAAAACATCCGCGTTCAGAAACGAGAAAATCGATCTGCTACGATATTTCATAGGTGAAATATCCGCCCGGCAAGTGGAAGGCCCGGGTTCGATTCCCGGTCATAGCAGACCTTTTTCTCGTTTCAAAATTATTCCCAACATTACAGCTTATGCCTGTTTGCATGGGATCTTCGGATCGGTTTAATCCATCAATTTCTTACTTGGCAATCTCACCATTTGAGAGGGAGGAGGTTTCTTCGATGTATCTCTTCGAGGACATCTGTTGGGGCAGTTTGATACTAGCTTGGCTAGTTCCGTCCCAACCAAGAAAACATCCGCGTTCAGAAACGAGAAAATCGATCTGCTACGATAGTTCATAGGTGAAATATCCGCCCGGCAAGTGGAAGGCCCGGGTTCGATTCCCGGTCATAGCAGACCTTTTTCTCGTTTCAAAATTATTCCCAACATTACAGCTTATGCCTGTTTGCATGGGATCTTCGGATCGGTTTAATCCATCAATTTCTTACTTGGCAATCTCACCATTTGAGAGGGAGGAGGTTTCTTCGATGTATCTCTTCGAGGACATCTGTTGGGGCAGTTTGATACTAGCTTGGCTAGTTCCGTCCCAACCAAGAAAACATCCGCGTTCAGAAACGAGAAAATCGATCTGCTACGATAGTTCATAGGTGAAATATCCGCCCGGCAAGTGGAAGGCCCGGGTTCGATTCCCGGTCATAGCAGACCTTTTTCTCGTTTCAAAATTATTCCCAACATTACAGCTTATGCCTGTTTGCATGGGATCTTCGGATCGGTTTAATCCATCAATTTCTTACTTGGCAATCTCACCATTTGAGAGGGAGGAGGTTTCTTCGATGTATCTCTTCGAGGACATCTGTTGGGGCAGTTTGATACTAGCTTGGCTAGTTCCGTCCCAACCAAGAAAACATCCGCGTTCAGAAACGAGAAAATCGATCTGCTACGATAGTTCATAGGTGAAATATCCGCCCGGCAAGTGGAAGGCCCGGGTTCGATTCCCGGTCATAGCAGACCTTTTTCTCGTTTCAAAATTATTCCCAACATTACAGCTTATGCCTGTTTGCATGGGATCTTCGGATCGGTTTAATCCATCAATTTCTTACTTGGCAATCTCACCATTTGAGAGGGAGGAGGTTTCTTCGATGTATCTCTTCGAGGACATCTGTTGGGGCAGTTTGATACTAGCTTGGCTAGTTCCGTCCCAACCAAGAAAACATCCGCGTTCAGAAACGAGAAAATCGATCTGCTACGATAGTTCATAGGTGAAATATCCGCCCGGCAAGTGGAAGACCCGGGTTCGATTCCCGGTCATAGCAGACCTTTTTCTCGTTTCAAAATTATTCCCTACATACTTATAGTAGTTTTGAATGTTTGTCTTAAAAATTGGCTTTATTTAAAGAAATTTAAATAAAAGTCATAAACTTATTTTTTAATCATATTAGAAATTCGTTTCGAAATCTTTGCTGTATTATTTAAAGAAATCCATTGAAAATTAGGTTACCTATATTTATATTTTATGAATTCCCTTCATTTGGCAATGGCGCATGATTCGATAGTATAAAAAAATTTCTAATTAATTATTATTGTTATTTTTGTACTGCAGCTCCTTTTAATTATATATAAATAGTACGTCCTCTTCCTCTTTCTCCATTTCTGCTCATTCCCATCCTCTTTTCCTTCCTCCTTTTAATTAGAAACTTATTAGATCCAGTAAACAAGTTTTACCCATGTATAAAAGCATGATTCGGGATAAATCACTAAATTGGTGCTTCTATTATGAGGCCAAGGATAGAATTCAACAATTGCCCAATATAAATAAAATGGGTGAAAACGAGAAAAATCGTATTAAAACGTAATTTTTGGAGATTTTCGATTGGGATTTAAACTCTTCTCTTCGCATAACTAAGCTAAATACCTCATTTTTGAAATATTTTAAAATGTAAACGAATAAGGTCTGCATGTCAAGGAATGTCTTTTTGCGTGATTTATACGTATATGAGATGCGAATTTATAAATCCGGAAAATTGCAAGATACACTGCAAAAAAACTATGAAAATAACTATAAAAGTAGTTAATTACCAAAAATTTCAATGTCAAGTTAACTGAAAAGAAATTAACGAACAACACAATTTTAATTATAAACAAGTAAAAATATAAAAATGAATTTTTGTAACCAAAATTTATATAGTTAATACTTTAATATGAATAAACTCTATAATATAATTATGATAACCATTCTGCTTGCATGGGCGTAAAAAGTTGCAAAAGTGTCTACCAGCTGTTGAGTGATGTGGGGGTCTCTCTATTTAACCTTTAACCTATTTACAGTTGAGAGAATGGCAGACAGAAGCAGAGAACTCAGTGACAATCGTAAGAATGTGTGGTATAAAAACAGTAAAAAGTTTGATAGTATCTTTTGTTTTATTAATGAAAATACTGACTTATCCATTCATATTGCCTAAAATAAACGAAAATATACTGCTAGTTCAGAGTAATTCAGCTTGCATACCTACTAGTAGGAGTGAAACTGTTGATCACCAACGAGGTTTTCAATGGCCTTTTCATAAGGAAAACAGTTTTCAGAATAATCTTAAATGAATAAAGATAAAAGGGTTTTAAGATAAATAAAAACTCACCATCAATAATAATTACGATAAATAAAAACTTACTATTATTAGCAGAAATATCCTTTCAAAAACGTAGGAATGCTCGTATCAATGCAAATCCACATTAAAATAAAGAGACTTCTATTACACCACGAACAATGACAATATTTTGTTTAATCTCGTTGCTATTATGAATGCTTGTAGTTTGTTCAGATTCGCTTCAACAATATAAATACAGAAAAGGAAAGCTAAGGTTATATAGTACAAATAATGTGATAACTGTTGTAAAAATAATGAAATTATAAAAATAAACAATTAAAAAGAAAACAATTTTTAAAAAATGCCACTAATATTATATATCTATTTTCCCACGCGAATTCAAATTACCAATGATCGCAGCGACAACGCGTAGATCTGGTGGCCGAGGTGACTAAAACACTCGTCTTACGCGATGATTATCTCAGATGAGGTGGTTCGAACCCTCCAAGCAGCTTTGAATTTTTTCAGATTACACTGGGTCGAAAACATCTATAATAATATAGCTACTTGTGCCTCCTTTACTCACTCACTGACACAAAACTATTAGGTACTTCTAGAAGGGAAATGTTGGTATGTCGAGTGGCACCAAATACACTGGAATAGTAATACCTTCCACCCCCGCCCGTTTTGCGAGAACAGCGATGACAGCGCTCCTAGCACGGATTCCGGAAAGGTAGATCATGTGAAACGCAGTTCGGCCTGTTCGTGGATGATTTGTTGAGATGAGGAGGGAAAACTCCTCAGGTCGACTTCAGGAAGGCGTTTGATAAAGTATCTCATAAGAAATTAATTGCGAAGTTAGGACAATATGGTATCAATCCGAAAGTTGTGAATTGGGTGAGAGAGTTCCTCTCGAGTAGAGAACAGAGAGTTGTCATCGATGGGAAATACTCGTCCCCCTTTAAAGTTGCGTCGGGTGTTCCACAGGGAAGTGTATTGAATCCTCTACTTTTCTTAATTTATGTGAATGATATCTGCTTGGTAGTTTGTAGTAAAATTAGACTTTTTGCAGATGATACCGTTCTATATAAAGAAATAAAAATCTAGGAGGACCAACAGTCGCTGCGTGAAGACTTAAGAGCCATTTCAGCGTGGTGAAAAGAATGGCAAATTGAAATTAATTACACAAAATGTGCCGCAGTTACGTTCTGGAAAAGTAAGAACATAGAAGTAGGTTTCGAATATAAAATATATGGAATAAATATTCAAGCAGCCGAGTATGTAAAATATTTAGGAGTAACCATTTGTCGAGATCTTTCGTGGGACATGCACATTCGTCGAGTTATAGGCGCGGCCAACAAGAAACTGGCTTTCATAGGTAGAATAGTACGGAACACTACAGAAAAAGTACGCGAAACATGTTACTTACCACTGGTTAGACCACAAGTGGAATACGTCTCATGCATATGGGATCCGTACGAGAAGGGACATATAATTCAATTAGAAAGAGTTCAGCGCAGAGCAGCCAGATTCGTAAAACAAAATTACGAACATAAGGAAAGCGTCACCTCATTATTGAGGGATTTGAACTGGGTACCACTGGAGGATCGTAGATTGAACTCAAGGTTGCGGCTTCTGGAGAAATATAGATCGGAATGTCTAAACGACGAGGTTGTAGGAATAATTGAAGCACCAGCGTATATAGGTAGGAACGACCGTGACGATAAGATACGTGAGATCGATTGTAGGACGGAGCGTTATCTAGGCTATGTATTAATAAATGTTCTCCCTATGCATGCGTGTAAATATTCACAGTGTATTACATTTTAGGATATATAATCATATTAGAGAAGAAATTCCACCGCGTCATTATCCCGAAAGTTCTCAAGAGCGCAATAAGAGAACTGTCCACGTATGGTGACTGATACAGGTAATACATACGGTACCCAACGCCGCATACTATTTCATCTGTGTGAATCGAGTACCAATGCGGGCAATTAGTGAATAAAATATTGCAGGTGTAGAATGAATGGCACACAAAGAAATTAGATGGTCATTCCGATTAATTCATAGCAGGAAAATTGAATAATACCAATAGAAAAGCCAATAAAACTGCTGGAAAATCTAGGTGCATGTTAAATTTTACGCTTTCATTTGTGTCAAACTTCTGTTAACATGCTACGAGCTTAATATTTTTAAACGAAAAGTAACCACAAATAACAACTTTAATAACAAAACTCCTGCATTCAAATAACGGACTATATTAATGTTATAAAAGTAGTTCTTTCAAATTTTCCTTGGTTATAAAGAATACGCCATTTATTTATTCATTTTTAAATATATTTAAATAATGACAGCTCAGTAAATAAAATCTGACGCCAATTTTATTAATTGGATAAAAATATCAACGGACGATAGCTGAATTCCAATGAAATCTATTTGGAGTGACAGTGGAATGTAACAGTAATTTCGCATAATTAGTCTTGAAAACTCGGAGTTCTTTTCGATTCTAAACATTTTTGTGACGATTCACGGATCACGGATATGGTGCCTCTAATATTATATATATATATATATATATATATATATATATATATATATATATATATATATATATATATATATATATATATACACGTCTATAATATTAGGAAAATATATTTAAAATTGAACGCAGGTATTTAAAATTATATAAAAATGTTTTTATAGTGTCCCCAATGCCAAAATATTCACGGTACAAATTGCCTGCAATAATTATTAGCTTTAAATGTACAAAATATATGAGAATCAAAATCAAAAAAAATTTCTCTGGCACCTGAATGAGCATTATTCTCTTGGAGCATGGAAAGGGCAAACAGAACAAATGACAGACGCTATAACTCTCTAAAAAAATTATTTTTAGCAATTCAAATATATATTTCAGACATTCGTCTCGTTAAAATTTTGGCCTTCATTGCTGATTTTTCCCTGCTCAAGGCAAAATTTTGGGTAGATCTCCAAATCAACTAAAAACTACTAAACATTACTCGATATACCATTTAAATAAATTCAATTCTGTACAAATTTTGTCCACGGGAAAATTTACCACCAAGAATGCTTTATTGTAAATATTAAAGATCTATTTCTCTAACAAGGAAGATCAAGAAATTATGTCAAGTAGTGTTTCACCAATTATATTGCATTCCAATAATATGCGAAATCTTTCCGATAATATTATAGTAATATAAAATAATATAAATGTTATTAATATAATCGACAAAAATGCACGAATGATGGGCAGCGAGCGTTAATACTTTAGTACAGGGTTTTCCAAACTTCGTAAAGCCGTGGAACGTTTATATGAAAATATCTTTTTTTGGTGGAACCCTAGGCCAGAGGTGATAAACCAATTGCAATAAAATAGATTTACATTATTTTTATTTTTTATTTACATGTGTTTCCTTCTGTATTGTAGACATTCACCCCTCAATATATTTATGTTCGGTTCCAATACAAAAAATATCAATGGTAAGAGTTACATATTTTACAATAAAATATACTGATACCTTTCAAAAAATAAAACAATTTTTTTTAATATTCAATAATTCACAAATACAAAGCTTCTTTTGGATTATTTAAAAAATCATGTACCTACTGTTCTAAAAAAAATATTTAAATAATTATTATTTTAATAATTATTGAAAAAATTATTGCTAATTACAAATAAATTACTACTACCTAATTATTTTTTCATATATACTTTTAAAATGATATTCCTACTGATTGTATAGATGTAAGAAAATTTAACTCACAATATATTAAAAGTTTTTTATAAATTCAACCAAATATCTATGCTTAAAATTAAACTTAAAATCTACCTTTTCAGTTTTCATTTTTTAAGGAAACACTCTCAATGGTATATATAAGTAAATTCTTATACATTTCGCTTGTTATACTTCACAGGAAAAGTAATCTCGGAAATCGATAAAAATATTAAATACTTTAATATTTTTAAGAATAATTTTATTATTTTACCAACAGTGACTCAGATGGGACTGCTTTTCCTTGGACGGCAGTTGGATATCCAGATTAATTGAGGTTAACTATAAACGCAAATCATCCTCCGCATCCAACCGATTCCTACATTCTGATTTAGCTGCGGCATAAAGAGAGAAATACCTCTCACAGAGATAAGTAGTTGCAAAAGGCATGAGAAATTTCAAAGCGCGAATGGAAATTTTAGGATATTCTTTTACAAGATGAGCCCATAAATTTACAATTTCTATTTCTTTGAACTTAGTTTTTAACACGAAATTAGTGGAGATATCAGTTAGCTGTTTTTTTTCTTTCAATGATAATTCTGACGTTGATACAGATGATGTAACAAAAGGATTGTGAAGCCAATGCAATGCTTCTGCCTGAGATGGAAAATCTTACAAATATTTTAGTGTGTGTGTATGTATGTATGTTCTTTATACGTTTTTACACGGTATTTTAATTGTGTTTATGTTTTCTCGTATTACATGCTAAATCGCTCAAAATTTTCCTTTAAACGCAAAATTTATCGGTTTAGATCACCATTTTTCAGGCGGCAACAAAGCTAAATTTCTCAATTGTTGTCCTCTTCAAAGGGAGATAGCCACGTAAAGATTAATGCAAGGAAAATCCACGCCGTGGTGCGCCAAAGAGGAAGAATAGCCAACGCCGATATAAAGGGTACAAATGGATTCATGCCTAAATATAGTCTATGAATACTTTTAAAGTGAGTCAAATGATTTTTAATGAATATTAGATCATTATTATCTTTTACCATTAATTGATAGTAGCTCAATAACTTTGGCCAAAACTAACAAAAGTAGAATACTCCTTTAGCCAAAAACAACTAGAGGGCTGCAAACCCAATGCATTTCGCCCACAAGGTGGGCATCGTCAGGTGTAGAAGCCAGTTGGCTTCCAGTCACTGGTGAAACAGGTTCTACCCCTGACGATGCCCACCTTGTGGGCGAAATGCATTGGGTTTGCAGCCCTCTAGTTGTTTTGGCTAAAGGAGTATTCTACTTTTGTTTTACCATTAACATTAAAATATTTCTCACAATATAAATCGACACGTAAAGGGCAAGGGTTGCGAGACACGGTGAAACAATACAATAGTAAATAAACAAAAACTCCTTCGCCGTAAAAAGGAAGAGAATACTTACACTCACGCTGCAGGTTGCTGGTAAACACCGTCGCAGGACCTAAGTCAAAATGAGACACTCGCACACGCAGAAACATGCAAAATCCTCTCACGCAGTAAATTAGTAGATCACATTAGATAGTATTAATTTTTTGTTAGAGTTTATTGTTTGAGTAGCTTTTGTATGTTTCTGTGTGTACGTGTGTCTCCAGTTGACTCAGGTCCTGCAATGGTGTTTACCAGCAACCTGCAGCGTGAGTGTGAGTATTATCTTCCTTTTTACGGCGAAGGAGTTTTCGTTTATTTACTATAAATAGATGCATCTACTTAAATTTGTTTGGTAACCAAGATGTTGTTTATTGTTTACGTTTGGCTAATAGCATTGACGTAATCCACATAATTTTATGGCTGCTTTAAATGCTTCGGTGCATCTATCCATGTAAGTATTAAGTAAGACGTTAATGCGTAATTATATTAATGGTAAAACTTTACAATACAATACATAAAATAGTCAATATTAATGTAAACATCACTAGCATAATTAAGGAATGGGGAACGTTTGGTAAAGTTTGTATCTTTTTTGTGGGGGCTCCGCTCCCAATCCCCCAACCATCAATTTAAAACTTGGCGTACACAAAAGCTAAAGTAAGTATATTTTAAAATTGATTGTATTATTCTTATTGCAATATGACATAAAAAGTGATATATCAATAAAAATAATAAATAATAAAAATCGTTACTACCTAAAAGAAACTTTCCCGAGCGAAGCCGGGCGTTTCGGCTAGTACTCTCTAATTGTTGTACGCAGTTCAGACAAGTGTTTACCTGTAGAGCTTTTGTCACATTCGTCGAGGGAAATACTATTAGTCAAAATGAAATCATTGAGACTCGGAAAACATCCAAGACTTCCTTATGCCACACACTCACCTCAAATTTTGATTTTTAAAGTAAGTGATTCCATTTTACTATGAACTTTAAAAATGTTCGCATTAATACCTTGTAGTGAAATGTTCATTTCATTTAGGTAAGTAAAAATATCTGCTAAAATACGCCATCTTTTCCATCCAAACTCTCTCATTTAATTTTTCTGCAACTTAAAATGGATAAAAAATGATTTATCTCATGTCTTAATTCATAAAATCAAGCCAACACTTTTTCACACGATAGCCATTGCACTTCTGTACCTATGGAAAAGTAATGTTTTATATAAACCTCCCATTTCTTCGCACAACGAAGTGAATATCCGAGAATTAATTGGCTTTTATAAAATTTACTATTGTGACCTCATTCAATATATCCTTCAGTTCATGTGACATGCGTTTCTCTGGAAATGCATGACGATGAAGACAACAACGGTTATGCATTATATGTGGAGCTAAATTTTTTATACGTGCTACAGCACCGGCTATTTTGACAATTAGAACTTCCACTTTACATAATTATTATAATAAACTTATACTCGTTAAATGGCATCCGTGAAGCAACAATGAAAAACCAAACTTCTCTCTCCCTAGCTCTTATATTATCTGTAATGTATGGATAAAAAACTTTATTCGGATAGAGAACGACATTTACTACAAGAAGGCCATATACTTAATAGTTATATTGAAAAAAGAACTTTGTTATTTCCACAAATTTGTGGAAATAACAAAGTTCTTTTTTCAATATGAGTAAATTCCATCGATTTGAGTCTGATCTCATTACTGATATTACGAGTTATAGTTTCGGAGATAGAAATTCTAGAAGATCCCGCGCAAAACATTGCATATTTTGTTTACATCGATCTCTCAGCAAGCAACAATTAAAAATCCATATATTTCTCTCCCATTTTCTTATATGATCTGTGAGGTATAGATTTAAAAATGTATTCAGATAAAGAACAACATTTACTACAAGATGGTCCCAGAGACCATATAATTAAGATTTATGGCTTCGGAAATAAAAATTCGAGAATCGCCCAATCTTTCGATACTGTTTCATACTTATAAGAACGCCTTTGAAATCTGTGTATTCCATTTTTTCTTTTTCTGTAGTGTTGGTCGGAAGAGGCTTGTAAATAAACATATCTTCTTTCAGTAGAAGATTCATGTACATTTCGCTTACAATTCGAAATCGCTCAAGTTATACGTTTAAATCATATTTATTGGAAAAATTTAAGCTTTTTAGCGATATGTTGCCTTGCCGACCGTGTCATTGTTAAACCTCGGGATTTTATTGTCATCTCAAGCCTTGTACTATATAGACTAGGGAGGTGCCCGTTGAAATTCAACGGGAAAGTTTTTTGCGAAATAATAAATGAACAAATAATATACCTTGACTTTCTTTGGATGGCAAGAAAACAAACTTTCGTTCGTTTAGGCGTTCGTGCTTTTAAGTTTCGAACTCCTACTATGATTCTAAGTACCTAATTTTAATATGCTAATGATTAATGTTCTACATTCAAATGTATTCCTTCTCGTAAATAACGCAGCAAATGTTGTTTACATTGGTTATTATGAAAAGAATTTCTCACTCCTCTCTCTCATACTAATTGTAAGAGCATTCAAAGCACGTTTTCACCCATAAGGGTGGAAATAACAATATGATTTCGAGGTTTATCAATGTAATGGGTTGGAATGGCAACATCCCGTTAAAATTGAAAGACCCATAAAATATGAAAATTAAACGTTTAACATGAGGATTTTCGAACTGTATGCTAGAAAAGAGGAACAGAATAAGAAAACATAGATTTTTCTTTAAAATGAGTTAGATCCGAAGATCAAGGGTTAATTTTTTCTAATTTAGATCTCGAAAAGAATAAAAGTCTGCAAGTCAAAAAGTTGATATTTACGTGTTATCATATGGGAAATGGAAATCCCTACCTTGGAGTCGAACCTAGGACTTTTTTCGAGATTTCTTTTCGTCATCATCTTACAATATATAAATCGATCATTCCTGCCAAATATCAAAAATTAATCTCGTTCCATTATCGAGTTATTCGCATTTTTATAGCGTGACAGAGGGAGCGACAAAGGGACAGAAGTAGCCTTTTATTATTGTTAGATGCTTAACCCTTAGTTAGTCGCGTGAAAAAAAGTTCCGTAATTAGTCGCGTGGGGTCAATATGACCCCAAAATAATTTCTTAAGATAAGCAATAATATATTAATTTATTTATATTTTACTGGAAATAAAATCAATCTTACATTATAATACAATTATTTATTAATAATTTTTACAATAAACATTGATTAAAATAACTTAAAATATTTTTTTGTATTTTCTAATCACTTTCCCTCTTCCCACATTCAATGCACTTCATTATCATATGGTCTTTGCAAGTAAAAGCTCCACAATTTCCACATCTAGTGGACACTTTATTGTCCTTATTTCTTAGGCAATGTTCGCATCTTCCTGTTGATAGTCCCGATCCTGGTGATGGACCTTCCTGCGCAAGTCCCTGTTGAGTGCATATGCGCTTTCGGAGATGCCTAGATATAAACTGACTCTGAGACCTCAAAATCTGTAGATCCTTTATTAATTCCTTCGATAATGATTTCAAGAAATTTCGCCTTGTCATTCCCTTTTGAACGTTTTGTTTATAAACAATAAAGGCATTTATGGCAGAAACGTTCAGCTAATAAAAAACACAGCTAACGGCCATCTTTTCGTTCTTCTGTCAACATTATAAGCAGCGCAGAGCTGATCGCACTTTTTGTTGCATTGTTGCATGAAGGTCGCGTTGAGGGCTTTATTAGTGATAGGACTATTTTTGCGGAGATCACTCACACTTGTGGGTTAGACATCGGTCGCGGCACGGTCGCTTTCCGGCCCCCACCTACAGCATGAAGTAGTTTATGGCTGCCCCCAACAAGCAGAAAGATTCAAGCTCACTTCTGCTGTCACCGAGGATTGCCCTCGATGGGGCTTTGGACAAAAGTTGCCTCCTCAAGCGACCCAAGGGGTTCGTGCCGAGGTCCAACCGCGTCCTCCCCTATAAGTGTGAACATACTTGGGACTTCTCCATAGAAACCCCATTGGAAATAGGATTTTTATATTTTGGTCTAAAACGTCCCAACCGTGACCATCATGCGACCGGTAGGAGATCCAAAAACTTTGAAGATTGCCGATCTCATTCGTGTTCGTGCTTATTCCGAAAAATAAGGGAGAAACTCGTGCTAAAAAGGGTGAGCGGTATTGAAAGGCAAACCGCTTTCTTTTATCCTTTTTGCACATGGGTACTAAGAGCTTCATCCAATGAGGGTGATAAAAAAGCTGCCAAAAGTCGCTAGAAAGATGTTCCATTTTTGAGAGTATTTCACAATAATGACGAAAGCATGTGATAAATAATTACTGTACAGAAAAGGGAATAATATGGATGTAGTTCAATTATAAAATCTAGAAAATAGTTTCAAAAATCATGCATCGGTCTTGATAGAATACGTGGAATTCTGCGTCAAAGAAGTCATCCTCGGGTCAATTCTTCGACAGCAATTTCTAGAGAGACCACGTGCGTTTGTTTGTGACTTTTATTGCGGGTAGAAAATGGTTGCATGTGTGCGGCTGAAGTAAGAAAACACCCGGAGAATTCCGAAAAGAGGGAAAAAGGTACATTGGAGGGGGGAGAGGGGAGGGGGAGATGGGAGGAAGAAGGGTAACCAACCTATAGTGAAAATTAGAGAAGTAAAAATGTATCATAGGAGAACTAGTGTTAAAACAATGAAATACTGCTTATCAGGAAAATTATTTGTATTTCTGATGTGATAATAATAATCTGTATTGCGTTTAACCCTTCTAGACCAATAGAGAAAAAAGCAACAGGTAGAGAGATGTCATAATAAAAGCAACTTTTTTAACCTCATATATACATAACAAATGGATACACACCAAAATAGCACATTAAAATAGTTTAATTTTCTCAATAATTACAATATTTATACTATATGTATAAATATAAAAATATCAAAAATAACAAATAAAAAAAAAACAAAGAAATGCTCATTTCTCTTCTAGAATGTCAGTTTCGAAGGTAGAACAAGTTTGGGTTAGATTGACAATGCATTTCTTTAGATATTGACGAAAAAACATTGCTTGGGGTCATATTGACCCCACGCGACTAATTAAGGGTTAAGGAAAGCGTGCCTTGAATGTTTTAGTACATGAAAGAGGAGAGAGAGAGAGAGAAAGAAGGAGAGGGAGAGAGAGGGTGTGGGAGGGAAACAGAAGAAGGGAGAGATAGATAAATAAAGGTTTTGATTAGGTGGAGATTGATACTAGGAAGTCTATTTTTAATATTGTCAATGATACTTGATGCAATAATTGTATTTAGAAACATTTTTTTTGCTTGCCAGCCTTCATTAACTATTCTTTTATATTTCTATACAGAGATATGAATGGAATAAAGCGATCCGAAGATCCTATGCAGACAGGCATAAGCTGTAAAGTTGGAAATAATTTTGAAACGAGAAAAAAGTCTGCTATGACCGGGAATCGAACCCGGGCCTTCCACTTGCCGGGCGGATATTCTACCGCCGAACTATCGTAGCAATCTCACCATTTGAGAGGGAGGAGTTTTCTTCGATGTATCTCTTCGAATATTCATCAATTCAAATCTCTGTATCTGACTTCATTAACATTATTATTTATTTAACCTGCAAAATACTCTGTATCTGACTTCATTAACATTATTATTTATTTAACCTGCAAAATAGTTGATTATCTTTATTTCAGTTTATTGGCAAAAATACTGATGTTTTCTTTCACTGTTATTCATTGATTGGCATTTCCAAGGCAACATAAATGTTTGTATTTACTTTAGATAATAAAAAAATGAGTTATGTTGCGATTGATTCTGAATATAACTGTGGTTACACGATAATGTTCGACGCAAATTTTAATGCTTTTTTATAATTTGTATCATTTAGTGTTAGTTTGCTGTGAGATGGCCAGTGGATATCCTCTGTAGCGATAATTTTCATTCGTCTCCTCCAATCGTACGTTTTATCTTCGATTTTGCAAAGACGATGGATTGTAAGGATATGTTCTAAGACTTAGAAATAGTTCTGACATAGAAATTCATTCGAAATTGGTTACATTCTTAAAAAAATACATTAAATTTTTATTTTAAAATTACGACTCCTTGTCGCCAGAGGCAGGGCTATTGCTTCTCGACAGTCAATCAGAATCCGGACAAACTCACACTTGTTCCATTATAGTATGATTTCATTAGGTTATGTGGAGAACGAGAAATAGTGTGTAAATATAGGGGTGCCGGTGTTGTAGTGGTTAGAACGCTGGCTGCTCCTCGCCTGCTGTTCGAAAGGGCAGCGGGTACGAATCCTGCGTAAGTACGATTTTTTCCAAGGTCGTCCGGCCCCCTGTTTGTGTGGTTTGAAGAGACCGCGCAAAATGAGCGTTCCGTCCTTCGAAAAGGATGTTAAGCCGTTGACCCCCTTGGTGTTCTTCGTTAAGAGTAGGCTAATTACGACACCATGTTTCTCTTCTCCCTTGTTATTCAGCTATTCATTGCACTACCTCTTAGATACTCATTGCGCGTAGACAAGAGGTGTATCAGCTGGGAACATACATTAGTAGGTGACCTTTGAAGTATGTGTAAATATACTCCCGTGACCGGCTATACAAAAAAGTAGTGTTAGAGACCTTGCTAATCTGCTATTAGTAGAGAACACTGCGATGGCATCCAGTCTTCCAGATGCGTGTACCTCCTTCATGCTCTTTTTGACATTGCCAGTCACCACTGCGGGTGCAGAGAGATCATTCTCAAAGTTTAAATTAATAAAAACCTATTTACGGAACTTTATGAGTCAGACAAGTCTAAGCAGCCTGGCAATTTTGAGCATTGAGAATGAACGAGCATCCAAGCTGAATGTTGATGACATCATAGAAAAATTTGCCGACGTCAACACAAGACGAAGACAACGATTAAACTAAGGTAGGAATATTTATCACTCTATTACATAAGAGATCGCTCTAGGATTAATATTTTCTATTACGCATGTGGAAGTTGAAATTACTTTTTTCCTTTGGATTTAGACTTATGTGTCAAGCATTTCAGAAAATTAAATTTATTTTTCCAACTGCAATAGTGACCAAGTGGTTCAGGTTTACATCTCACGAGAATGAAAAATGATGCATTTCTATTTTAATGTTGAAATGTTTTGATATAATAAGCCTTGTAAGAAAGAATTGCCATAAAAATGTAACTATGTTAATTTGCCGAGTTTTATGCATTGAAGCTATTATTATCCAATGTATCTCCACTGCTTTTACACATATTCGGCGCCTTGGCGTCCGATGACATTGTATTTTCAGTTATAGTCGGAAAGTTTTTGTCAGCTATTTTTCAAGTTTCACGGCCAGGTTACTGGCACTGACAGTACTATTCCCATCGAACCGGCGATGTCTGTGGCACCCGGGAAAGTACTTTCAGTGAATTTGCAATCGTGCGTTGTGTTAAAATTCGAATCCTGCTATTTCCAGTGTATAAAACAGAACAAAACAAATGATTTCGCTTAAAATTTTTGCTTGGCATTTTTAGCAAAATCTGGATTTGAAGTGAACTAGCGTGCAAAGTGAAAGTAGAAAAGAAAAATATGGACAATACGGATACGGCACGGTCGCCGCGCGGAAACGTGTAAAGACTCGTGCCAGAAAGCACTGACGGCAATGATACGATATGGTGAGGTGTAAATCGATCTTTCGAGTGTGTCGAGGGTGGGGGGGAGCGGAGATTCTTCGCGGGGGGCCCAGAATGATTCCGCTAAGCCACTGGGTATAATTGTTTGTATTTTTCTTGTTTTCACCTTTTACACCAGTGCTCACTTTAAATGTACCAGTTTTAAGTCAACGATCCATATTTTGGGGTAGTAGTAGTTAATTATTAGCGCAATGAAAAAAGAAGAAAATTGCGCAACTCTGTAGCAACAGACTTAGATTTTGCTATATATTTATAGTCTACTTTTCTTCCTTACTTAAAAAATAATTAGCAAACATTATAAGGAAAAATGGTTTTAGTCGTTTATGCATCATTCTGTACAAGGACGGATAGGAAGACGGACGATGAACCGAATACACAAAGGTCGTTTTATAAAAAGCGCTAAAATGCATTTTATGAAGGTTATATGTAATTCTAGAAAGGAGCGAACACCTACACGACCTCATGGACATGTTATTTTATAAATGCAGATATAAGCAGTTGACGAAAAAGTACTAACCTGCAGAAAGTGGGAAAAATTGAATTATGCACACAGCAAGAACGAAAGAGCAGAAAGATCACTTCTCGCTCACTATAAGGTGAGATTGATGGAGATTAACTTTCTTCTAAAAATAACAAATGAGATGAAATTTTTCTTCCTGGGTCAAACTTCAGGAGAATCCCATTTCAGTAGGTAGTGAAAATAGACGAATATATTATTCTAAGAGAAAGATAAGCCTTCTGCAGTAATCACCATAGATGTTAATATGACCCAGAATGGAAAAATATTCTCACACAATGTGAATTAGAAATCAACAACATTCCATATTTATAGAGGAGAAATGCTGAAAACATTATATGGTTCGGAACAACTCGTCTTCTTTCACTTACGGGCAGATCGACGGTTAATGTAAACGGTAAAAGAATCTTTGGAATGCATGAAAGAAGTGGCGTAGCTATGTGGGAGTAGAGTGGAGTAGTTTCCCCGGACGTAGGACTGAGGGTCACAAAATCATGAACCAAAAATTAAGTTTTTTATTATAAATAATAAATATATTATGATATGTATATGCCAAATTAAACGGCCAGCATAATAGGATCGAGTTTCCATTTAATTTTCCACATTACATTTTCCTGGAAAAATGTACAGAGATATGTGGCAAATTTCTGTGAGTTGCATCAGGGCGCAGGAGATTCTAGCTACGCCATTGCATGGAAGAGTGATATTTTTGACTTTGACGAAATCACCACGACAACCTTGTAGTCAGTGCAATATTTTGATAAAAATAATAATAATTTATTTAGAACAAACATTTATGCCCCAGTAATATAGGTTATCCTCGGCTAAGTGAATGAGTCACGTGCTTGGTTTCTCGCGGAACCCAGTTTGGGAAACCCTGCTTTAGTGCAAACTTCACGATTTTCTAAAGAAATATTGTGTAAATGGAAGAAATAAATGGAATTTGTCAGATACAAGAGTCTGTAATCTTTTTAATCCATTTATAGCTTATGGCGTTCACATAGCCCATTTTCAATCCCTCGTCACCAGATAAAGACTTCAAGATGTTATCTCATAAAAAAGCTCCTTTGGACAAGGAAAGCGATCAGATCAAAGCAAATTAACCATCTAATCGCTAAACCTACCCAGTTTTAATGACAGATAATTTCAATTTCAAATGAGCAGTCGCTGAATGTGTGAAATTTTAAAGTTAAATAGCTCGTTAAATCAGAGGTTCCCAAACCCAGGGTCGCGACCCGAACTTTGCTCGCGAAGACCTTATGATGGGTCGCGGATGAATCCCAGTCCCAAAGTAAAAAGCTGTAAATTTTCTAACTTACTTCAGAAAAAAAATTGGAAAAAATTGAAGGATTGTATCTACAATTTTTGGTCTAAATATTTTATTTAATATTATTCTAATAAATTCGGTGATTTTCTGAGGTTCTTAGTAGGTACCAGTCCCATTTGTGTCGCAAGGAGAATATGATTCCGAAATTTGGGTTGTAGACAAAAAGGTTTGGTAACCACTACGTTCAAGGAACACATAACGATAAGTACAAGTCGAAAAACATAAATCTCGAACCGTGATCTATCGGATCGCTTATGGGGTCTTGCAAGTGAAATATTCTCCACGAGAGCCTTACACTATTCTCCGAATCAGATTACCGAACTCGCGAAACGCGAGAACAGCGTCGATTCGCCAACATCACAAAGCGTCCTATTCGCAGGCAGCCAAGAGGGCGGAGCGGCCGGCCCCAACTCCGTCCCTGGTCACGACACCTCCACCGGCCGTAAGGGCCTCGGAAGACCCGATTGGGAGGAGGGGGGAAAGGACCCGGCCCCAGAGGGCCCTCTCGCCCGGGGTAAGGATCAAGCGGGTGCGCAGAGACAGCGCCACCGGCACCACCACCACGACGACGATGGCGTCGGAAGGCATCGGCACGGAAGGCGGATGGGCCTCGGACGCTGGGGTCCTTACTTCGAGGACCCAGAGAACGCGACAACTGTGTCCGTTCCCCTCGGAGGATCCGTTCATCTGAACTGCCGCGTGGGCATGCTGCACGACAAGACGGTAATGAGGGAAGGACGGGAGGAGGGAGGGAGGTGACAGACAGACAGACAGACAAACGACTTTATTAGGGCGAAATTGAGACTATGTAGTCCCTTCTTACATTTAACCCTTTCGTCATATAAGTAATTACAATATTTACAAAATAAGAGGAATTAAATACATACAGATTTTAACAAAATACAAATTAATTACAAGTTAATATATTTGTTAGTAGATAACAGAGCATTACCAAAGAATGTTAGTTTTGTGGGTCATAAAAAAAAAAGGTGAGTGAGGAGGGAAGGGAGAAAAAGGGATAGATAGGGGGGAGGGGAGTGAGGAGAGAAGGGAGAAAGAGTGGGAGGGAGGGGTGTGAGGAGGGAAGGGAGACTGACCGGTAGAGAGGGGGGAGAGAGGAGGGAGGGAGGAGGGAAGGGAGAAAGAGGGGGCGGGGGGATGGAGGGAGGGGAGTGAGAAGGGGAGAAATAGGGGGAGAGAGGGAGGAGGGAAGGGAGAAAAAGAGGTAGAGAGGGAGGAGGGAGGGGAGTGAGGCGGTAAGAGAGAAAGAGAGGGAGGAGGGAGGAGGGAAGGGAGAAAGAGGAGGAGACGAGGGAGGGAGGGGAGTGAGGAGGGCAGGTAGAAAGAGGGGGAGGGAGGGAAGTAGGAGGGAGGGAGGAGGGGGAGGGAGTGGGGAGAGAAGGGAGAAAGAGTGGGAGGGAGGGGTGTGAGGAGGGAAGGGAGACTGACCGGTAGAGAGGGGGGAGAGAGGAGGGATGGAGGAGGGAAGGGAGAAAGAGGGGGCGGGGGGGATGGAGGGAGGGGAGTGGGAAGGGAAGGGAGAAATAGGGGGAGAGAGGGAGAAAGAGAGGGAGGGGGAGTGGGAAGGGAAGGGAGAAAGAGAGGTAGAGAGGGAGGAGGGAGGGGAGTGAGGCGGTAAGAGAGAAAGAGGGGAGAGAGGGAGGAGGGAAGGGAGAAAGAGAGGGAGGGAGGGGAGTGAGAAGGGAAGGGAGAAAGAGGAAGACGAGGGAGGGAGGGGAGTGAGGAGGGCAGGTAGAAAGAGGGGGAGGGAGGGAAGTAGGAGGGAGGGAGGAGGGAGGGAGGGGAGTGAGGATGGAAGAGAGAAAGAGGAGTAGAGAGGGGGAAAGTAGGATAGATAGATAGATAAAGATCTTTATTTGGTCGAGGTTTCGTCTAGACCAGCGTTTCCCAACCTTTTGAACTCCGTGGACCACTTCAACAACCCTTTCACTTCTTGCGGACCACCTCATTACATACACTAACCTACTTACCGCATCTACAACTAAGAAAAGGGGGCACTTGGTTACGTTGTTCATTTGACCGTTTTCAAGTATACACGCAGATGAATTCCAAACTGCACGAGCACTCTCAGCTTATGAGGTAATAAATCAGTAAGTATAAGTTATGGATGGCACAGAGGTGGAATCGGGAGACATGAAGGTGTGAGAAAATGTTCAAGTAAAAATATCATTAATGAAAATATTCAATACCTGTGATAGTGTACAACTTGCTCAATTTTTCTCAAAAAACATTTCAGTTAAATATGAGGAGCGGCCTAAAAATAAACTAATTTTGGAAACCGCCGCGGACCACCAATCAAGTCTTCGCGGATCATAGGTTGGGAAACGTTGGTCTAGATCTAAAACTCACATCGGTCTGCGGGCCGCATGAATGCCCTCCACCGAACCCGCAGGCCGCATTAAGGCACCGTACCAAGTCCGCGGGCCGCATGCATTCCCAGTCCTCACACCGTTTCATTTTCTTTGGGCATTTCACAAGGATGAAATCGTCCCAACCCTATGATGCGGCCTTAAAACTGTTCATTACAAAAACACTAGATTCGGCGTCCAGGGTTAGGTCCTTTGGGCACGCTGGCAACGGGAAGAACATACTTAATACCCGACCTGTGTAGAATTTTTTTAACTCGGAATGAGCAATAAGCTGCATACGTATATTTAAAAAGTGCTGATTCAATATGCTTGTTAAATTTCTTAGATTTACGTTAAACATTTGATAAGAATTACATTTTAGGCCGTCTAGGTTAAACTAGTTTATTTCGCGGACCGCAGAAATGTACCACGTGGTCCGCATGCGGGCTGTGATTTTCAGATCCCTGGTCAAGACAGTCTATCTAATCCAAGGAAGCAGGAAGGCGAGGGGCGGATTGGAGAGAAGAGATCGATTATCGAAACGCCCATTTTTTTCTAAAACGCAGATTTATACGGTTTTTTAGTCCAAGTGATCGATGATGAAGGTTCACTTGAGTATCCGTATGGAATATTTAATAGCGTGATTATAAAATCTACCAACTAACTGCGCAGCACCAAAAGAAATAAAAGATCTTCCAGTAACATAAATTTCCATATGTAACCGATATTAAAATTTCGCTTCGAAATTGTTTTACGTGTAAAAATAGATATTGAGCAATTCATTCTCTCGAAGCGTTCTCAATTTACGTTCAATATTGAAAATTTATAGTTCTTCAGAAAAAATCAATAGGTTATAGCAAGTATATGAATGTCTAATCCTTCTGCCTGGTCATAGAATAATCGAGTTATTGTCAACCTGGAGATCAACCGGTGAATCGCCTTCGCTATTTGACGATACACTGAATGTCCGATGTAACTGCATAGACCTTATATCATCATTGCAAAATAGTTATATTTTAAAAACAGCGTCCTTTATCTGAAAAATATGTGAGTAAGCATGTAATGCATAATAACTCATGTCGAAATTTAGTGCCACTGACATTGGTACACATTGCAAAACCAAATATTGTTTCAGCAGTAAAAGGCCTTGCCTACCGCTTAACTGGCCTTGTTTCTACGCACTCAAGATAAAACCCCATCGCCGCGCCTTCATGGACCCTAATCGCCCCAAATTAGCTCTTACTGTGCTTCGTTCTATATTCTGCTGCGCATTTCATTTGCTATGCTGTTATAGATTTCGATCTCGATAAATCCATAATACGAAAAAAAAAACAAATAATGCATAACGGCAGAATTATTTTTTATTTTTGTACGAGTAGTTACGCTGTAGTTGCTATTCTTGCCTATAATTCATCAAATGTCAAAACAAAAATTCATACACCCTAATATTAAGAGCTTTAACGAATATCCACTTTAAAAACTAAGCAGGAAAACCAACAATATGTTATAATCACTCTCCTCTTGCATCGCCGACGCAAACAAATGTGCTTCCATTTCCACTTTTCTGTGTCCTCCCCTCAACCCCTCTCCACCACTTTTCTCCCAGCGAGTGACAACTTTCACCTGCCACGTATCCTTAGCGACGCAATCGCTCCCGTTTTTTAATTCCCTATTGTTGCACCGCGGGTGGGGCGCTCTCTCCTTCGCGGACAGGTGATGTGGTTGAGGCGCAGCGGGGATCGGGTGAGCCTCTTGACCGTCGGTGACACCGTGTACAGCAGCGACTCCCGTGTCTCCCTTCGGTACCAGTATCCGAACAACTGGCGCCTCCACATCAGCCCCGTGAAACGTCCGGACGAGGGGACTTACTTCTGCCAGCTCTCAACCCATCCACCACGAGCGATATACACGAACATCACGGTGCTCGGTAAGAGGCATTGAAATAAACATTCATCAATACGCACTGGCTTATTAAAAAACTAAAGGTATTGTTTAAAGATATCCGCAGGTATACTTGGTGATTAGCTAATTGATGTCTTGCGTATAAACACTAATTTATGTTTAAAATGTTTATTGTGTCTGCTTTATATCTACTGGAGGACAAAATTGAAGCACTACAAGAGATTTAAAATTTTATTCGTAAGAAAAAGTAATTCGAAGGTTTTTCTGATGTCTGGAACTCAAATTTCGGTCTGAGTTAATCATCAGCATATAAGACATTGCTTTATATTCCTAATTTAAAGGTTAAGGAGAAAATGAGATAAGGGAATTTCTACAACTGAGAAAAAATAGGGAAGTGAATTTGATGGTGAGCCTCCTGAGGAGAGAGTCTATGATTAAAAATGTGATTGAGTGACGACTTCAAAGCAAAAGAGAATGAGGGAGGAAATGGTTTCAGCTGATCGTCGACTTGGAAGGAAAAGAGAATTACTAAGAAACAAAGCAGGTGGAGGAAAAGAGAATGTGGAGAACTGAGTCTAACATATAATGACGGACTTATCCGCGGGAAGATTGCCAATGATAAAAACAAAAAATATTTTTCTAAATATTTATAACTAAATATCAACTAGCCTGAATGCTATTGCAACGAAATACCATATTGAAATAATCAATGGAACCCTCTCTTTCGAAGTTATATTGTTCTAAAATATAATTTATATTTCTGTTCAAAATTTTAACTTGTCATTAATTAGTTAATTTCTCATGCAGGAACTAACCTGTTGTTCTGAGTTAATCATAATAAAGCCAATAGTGAGCGAATGGTGAGTACTGTAATACTACATATTTATTTAAATTGTCATTAATTTATTAATCTTCCGTAATTCCATTGTCAAGAACAAGGATAGTGTAAGGAGAATTTCTTTCAGAAGTCTCAGGAACTGAAGTTGTACGATTTTTATGCGACTATCTTTGGTCGTCGGGGAAAACCCCATTGATTCTGGTTTAGGAAAATTAAGTACATTCCATTGGATTGTATGGAAAAACGAGAAGTATTTCGTGAATTCACACCCGTGACCACCAATAGTATGGTTTAACTGAACAAAGTATGAATATATAAATATGGAATTAAGACGGTATATTTAAAATGTGATTGTACGTATTATAAAATAATAATTTAATTGTAATTGAGTATTTTTATGATTTCATTTTCAATTGCTATTCTAGTAATAATCAATGCAATGTTTTATAAAGAGATTAAAACCCAATATTAATTTAAAACAAATTCATGACTATAACATTTGTTTATATCGTGTCTATTGAATTTAATTCTATTCTTTGGTTTTGTTGCCTGACTGATTCTGTGATCAAGGTACATGCGTGTTTAGTGCCTTTCTTTGTGAATAACTTTAATATTAACTATAAAATTTATTATTTCTTTATAAAAGTTATTTATAAAAAGTGTTTTATAACTACTAATTACTAGTAGTTGGTGCTTGCATTCTGCAAGCATATCATCTCAACATAAAAAAACATTCATTTGTCATATTTCATCATTACAAATATTTTTTTAATTCTAAATATTTCACTTCCGGAGCGATTTTCGTTTTTCCCTTATGTAAAAATAATTGATTAAAACAATCCCAAAACTTTGCAATTTTAAGAATTTTATACTTTCTCCATTATGGAGTACTAATGCTACACATTTCTGACAAATTTTAAAGTTGTAGTACTTCTAGAAGTGAAATAATATTTTTCCAATTGTTTAAACTTGAAACATTTTTAACGGCCGCCGCAATATGCTTATGGAGAGATTCAAATATTTATTTGTGTAAATGCACTACTTTGTACATAACCTGAAAATTTCAGCTTCCAAGCTCATCCCGTAATGTCCAAACAGTTATCTATTTGTTTAAATTTAAGAATTTTTAACTGCCAAACAAATATTAATATCAAATTTTGTATAATCCCTATTTCTTTTTTTACAAATTCTACTTATAAAAAAAATTTCAACTCTGTAGCGCATGCGGAAATACATAAACCTTGAAAATTTGTTTAAACAATTGCGAATTTTTAGCGTCCGCATTGTTGAACTTTTTCAAGATTTTCGTTTTTTCTTGTCAGTTTTGAACAAAATCCTACCTAAGAAAAAAATTCGAATCTCTAGCTCATCTGGAATTGTCTAAACATTTGTATCCTCCTGTTATATATATGTTAGATGTTATATCCTCCTCTGTAAGGAACGTCTATATAATGATAACTATAAAACTATATATATATATATATATATATATATATATATATATATTAACTATATATATGATAACTAGCAAATATACCCGGCGTTGCTCGGGTTTTTAAATCAAAACAAAATAATTTGAAAAAGATTTGAGAATAAATGAAGTATTTAAACCAAGTTAATTTTTATTTTAATACTTGTTGGCATACAATATTCCTTTTGTCTTCCCATCTTTTTCTCAAATAAATAATTTTCCCGCATCCTTTTCTAGACGTAGCTATATATAATTTTCCATGAGCAAATCAGTCGTTTGATAATTCAACAACTGCAACTTTAAGATTGCCCTTTTCTAACAATAAGTCGTTGTGATCGAAGTCGAATATTTCTTTGTTCAGAAGAATTTGCTTCTCCTGCTGAGGCTATTCTCTTATATTTTAATTTGTCGGGATCTGAGAATAATCTCCATGGTCGTTTTGGCATTATGCTTGTTTTAAAACCTTTGTTTAATTTCTTTGAAAATTATTTTCTTAAAATAAATATATAAAAGTAACGTAGAGTATTAAAAATGGAAATTTCAAACGAATATTATGAATTTTTATCTAGATATAGAATTTAGGAAAAGAAAGTACCTGAAATCAAAATGTAAAATCTTGCAAACTTTGGTAGGCAATCGGTAAGTAGGATTTTTTCTGCACTAAAAACAAATGAAAAAAAATATTTATGAAGAGAAGAAGCAGAGAAGATTATTATTTCGTTATTACTGCGTACCTTTTTAGATTCCGGAATGGTAAATAATACGTCGCTATTTACTGCTATTGTTGTTCAACATTTGTTAAGTACTCATTTGTGATGATAAATTCGGAGTCTCTGCCGCTGTTAAATTGGTTATTTTTACCGAAGCAAGGATTGAGTTATAGCATAGTTATGAAAATACATTTAAGAGGCTAAGGTTGCTTTCTGTAAAAAGCAGACTAAAACAATAATTTTTACTGCGTCTACACGTGAAATGTTTTTCAAACAAAATTCACGAATATAAACATTCCTATCATTATATACCACAGGGCATGCTAATCGCCAATGTCATGAAAATCCGTTTGATATAAGCCGAGACGGAATTTAGCTGAAAACATTTAAATGACCTATATTGGTAAAACTGATCTATTTTAATATAAATGTATTTTAATTCAACTCTCTGGAACATACTATAATGTAAATTATATTTTTTAATTTTCATTTCACATAAAATATTTTTTCATTAAAGTAAAATTTATTAGTTTATTCGAAGGAATTGTAATATATCCTCTCTCAAAATACCACCACAAACGGGCATTTATTTCTTTAATTATCATGTCAACCGTATATAAACAAATTCTGATTAGCTCATCATATAAATTATCGCCAAATTTCAATTTTCTATTTACATCCTTCATATAGTTATTCGCGTTTTAATAACTTTACACTCAGACCAACAAACGGACAACATAGCGTATTTCAGCTCCTTAGGTATTCCTTCTCGTAAATAACGCAACGAACTACGAAAATCATTTCCCTCTCCTTCCGCCATTCTCTCCTTCTCGTATTGAAAGCCTTCAAAGCAAGCTTAAATTCATAAGGATTGGAATAACAATATGATTTCGAGGCTTAACAATGTAGGCAAGGCAATATCCCGTTAAAATGGCAAGATTTCACCAAATTTGGGAATTAAACGTTTAACATGAAGGATTTCGAATTGTAGTCGAAAAACGATGAAAAGAATAAGACACCTTGTAGGTTTTACTTTACAATAGTTTAAATCTAAAGAAGAAAAGCCTGCACGTCAAAAAGTCGATTTTTACGTGCTATCTTATAGGGAATGCAAATTATCCCCTGGAGTTGAACCCTGGACGTTTTTCGTAAATTCTCTTTCGTCTTATCATTTTTATATCGGAGTAGATTATTTTTGCCAAATTTCAAGTTTATATCTGCATATTTGATTGAGTTATCCACGTTTTAAGTATATTTCAGGAATCAGGAACCCAGGAATCGGATGTATGTATGTGTGTATATATATATATATATATATATATATATATATATATATATATATATATATATATGTACGTATGTGTATATATAGAAGATAGATGATTATGATTAATTCCTTTTGATAATTAAGCAAGATATTTGACGCATTGCCGGTGCATTTATAGTGATTACAAAAATGTGAGAATTAAAAAAGCTACTTACTTAAAACAAAAAGCTAATTAAAATATTAGCGGTCTTATGTTCGTTTGTATTTCTTCCACGCCTTAGAAATGGCACTGCAGTAAAAAAACTTATCGTTCAAATTAAGCCATCATTACTTCCCTTTCGATTAAAATGCATTCAAATATATATAAGAAGAGTTCTCAAATTTGATTTCAAATACAATATCCAAGTTCATGACATTGCTTTTAGATATAGATGTAATTTTGCTATATCAGAAACAATGCGTCGCCGTCTAAAATTTAGCCAAATTTTCGTGTTAATAACGAATTTGTGTAACGATTCGAAGCGTATTCAAAAATCAATGGCGGGAAAATGAATATCCGTTCTTTTAGGCGTCGTTTGATGTAAGTTCCGTATTCATATCGCAATTCTAAGTGATTTTAAAATGCAAATGAAAAATGTGCTGCAACTGTGAAAACGTGAAAACCGTGAAAACACACAGAAAGGACAGAATTCTGTTTAATATATGTATTAGACATAATATTTTGTAACTATTACCTATCAAAATACCGAATTTAATGAACTCTCAGACGTTTAAATTCAATTTACCAGCAATATGGCAGCCCTGATTTACATTACTACCAGCAAGCCACTAGTAGCGTTTGCAGGGGAGGTAATATGATGATATTTTCACCACTTATTTTAACATAAGCAAATAGAATAATATCACTCAGATGTGCCAGTTCCCACATTTATTTCAATAAAATTCTCAGATATAAAACGGTCAAACGAATGCGTCTATTTGTTAGCTATATGCAACGGAAAACTTTTGATCACGATATTCTCAACAATTAGAATTTCGATTGAAGGATCGACCGCTGTAATGTAATTACTTATTGAAAATTAGCACATAAATTGATGCTTTTTAATTAAAACAACATGGAACTAAACCAACAAAAATAGTCTTCCATTCTTTCCCCCTCTACAATGCATACTGCAATTAAGGAGTAAAGTTAAAACGGTGAATTCGTTTAAATCAGTTTCCTCGAATTTTGTAGCCTTTAGATGACTGAATATTCTTGGCATTAGTAAAAATGCCTAAATATAATATTTGTAACAAACAAGTATATGCTTAAATAAAAGGCTATATTTAATACTTCAAAAAGTTAACCTTTTCAAAATACACTGTGTAGTTACAATAATATTAAATATGTTTTCAATTTGGATGTAACGGTTTCAAATTCTCACCAATTCCGGATCTACAACTTCCACACCCGCGTGATGCACGCAGCTACATTACAGAATTAATGTACAGCAGCAGTTCCCAAACTTTTTCACTTCGCTAACGCCTTTAGCTAACCTATTTCTCGTCGCGAACCCCTTGAATTAACCTTTTATCTTCGCGAATCACTTGAGTTGCAACAGTTTTGGCGGCGATCCCCTAATATTGGAGTGTAAATTTTGTAAAAACAAATCTTTGTGAACGGGTTTAATTCATGGAAAATAAAACTTTTATATAGCACATAGTATGTAAACTTTTACAATTAAATCAGAATCTCTGATATTGTCATCGGTTTCTAGTTAGTACCCATTAAAATTCAAATATATTTCTTGGACCATAAGAAAAAATGGAAAATAAACCATGCAACTAATTTGAATGAAATTAAAATATTGGTAAGAACTGTAGAACCAAGTAAGTGAAAACCAAATTTTTCTCGCGAACCCCTAGGAGTACGCGAACTACCGGTTGGGAAACACTGTTGTACAGGATTCCTCACAAAATTTACATTCCATAACCATGTGAAGACTGAATAAAATATTAGAGGCAGAAAGCTGCATAATCGTACACGGTTAATAATTTCATTTTAAAATCAATATTCTTAAAATAGAACAATATTTTTTTAAATTCCTTTTGGAGAAATACAATTCTAACAAATTGGATAAATAGAACTCTGCCATGAAGAAAATTCTTATCCCTTTAAAATGTAAACTTGGCTCTTTAAAAATTTTCACCTCAAATTGAAACCGAATACTTCTCACTAGCATATTTCACATTCCTTCTTTGCAGCGCCAAAAACTTTTCTTTTTTCCCTCTCCCCGGGAGAAAAATGTCCCCATTTTGTTGCCGGCCTTCCAGCCTCCCCCTGCAGCCACCCTCTCCCTCCCTCCCCATCCCCCATTCCGTCCGAATTTCCCAGTTCCAGAGGCTCATAGCCGTCAACCGCCCCATCGTCCCTCCACGCGCCCCCAAGTAATTAATGGCTGCGTTAACGGTGAGAGGGTGGGGGAAGGTAGGATGGAGAGAGAGAGAGAGAGCGTGGGGGAGGATGCGGAATCCAGAGAGGAATTTTCCGGAGCAGCAAAGCGGGAAGGGAGATAAGAGGGGACAGAGGGCGATTAGGCACAGAGGCATCCGCGTAGAAAGTGACGCGAGGGGTCAGGAGGAGGTAGGGGGTTGGAGGGAGGCAGGGAGAGATGGAAGGGGGAGGCAGTGCTTTGAGGAAGGGAGAGGGAGGGGAAGGGAGGAAAAAACGTATTTATTGAGGGTAAGGTTGAGACATTGTAATCCTTTTTTAGAAGAGATTTGAGGGAGAGTAGGGCCGAGGAGAAAGGAAATGAGAGTAAGAAAGGCGGAAGTGGAGAGTTTTGAAGGGAGTGGCGAAAACGAGAGGAGAGAGAGAGAGAGATAAAAATGTAATAAGGGGAGCAGGATAGAGCAAAAAGGGAGAGGGAGGGAGAGAGTTGGGGGGAAAGAGATGGAGGGAGAGAGTTGGAGGGAGAGAGATGGAGGGAGAGAATTGGAGGGAGAGAAGTGGAGGAAGAGGAAGGCAAAGTGGTAGGGCATGTTGGGAGGATGAAAGCAGGAAGGGAGTGAAAGTTAGAGGAGGTAAGGGATTGAGTCATGACGTTGCGTTCTCACCTCCGCCTCCGTGGGCAACCATTTACAGTGCGGCTATCAAAACTTCTGAGACCCAATGAACTACATGGACTAAGACAATGCTAATAATCAACAAAGTTCATCCTGGTCTGCAACCAAACATCATGCTTCATACAACGTTCATTTATAAGGAAGACAAATTGCTCGTCACGCGGTGAAAATTTACATCGAAGCAACAAACTATATGAAACTGACTCTGAAAAAAAAGATCTTTTCGGCGCAAATATTTATCCTTGCTATTTGTCGGACATGATGGTCTTCTTTTTTGTGGTTGGTGTTAAATTAATTCCGTCGCATATTTTTCAGTATTTACAACTTTTTATTTATTGCTAATTTCAAAATTCTTCTGTAACTATATGTCTCCATTCGACCTTTCACGTGCGATATATTTTATAGTTAGCTTCAAGAGTTAATAATTACGATTATTTGTCGAAACCGCTCGTACCTAATTTTTGTGTGGAAACATTAATGATATACGTAGCTTAATATCAATAATCAAGCAATGTTTATCTCGCTAATGAAAAGTGGGAACAATTGAATGTGTTGGTCTTTCGATATCGAAAGGCAAAATCTGATTAATCCTTAAACCTGTTACTACCTTAATATGAATTGCATCCTAGTGCTATATTCGGAAATCACATACCGCATTTGCACTCGTAGTGGCATCTATAAATGCTTTCCGAATTGTTTCTTGTTAAATTCCAATGAAAACCTTTTGATTCCTTCCATTCGTGCAAACAGAGATGCCACGGAAATTAGTGCGTAAACCAGTGGTGTTCAAACCTTTTCGTCTCAAGGGCCACGTAGCATATTTTCGCTATGGCCGGAGGCCGCATACCTCATTTTCGTTCTCATCGCGAGCCACACGCAGTCAAAACCGAATTCAAGGATAATGTAAGGAAATTAAATTGTTGTTGGGGTAAATATTATCTGATTTGTTAATTCATTTATCCCATATGAGAATAATGAGATAAAAATTAATATTGTTTTTATAACTGTAACTTCGCGTTGCATTGTGTCCTTTAGTGGTTAAACTCACAGCGTACTGCATTATAAAACTCGTTGGTGACCACTTGACTGCTGTTCTGACATCGGTTAAAAAAGTATGAAAGCCATCGGCATAATTGAGCCGTAATATTTTTTTGTTGCCTCCAAGCTTCGTCTTCCTTCCGTTTTCTTCCCCCTCTTCATCTTTCTTCCTTCCACGAACGCACGTCGATTGGCTACTTAGCAATCGCCCTTTCGCGCATGATGGAGCAATAATTGCGACGTGAGACGGAGGGGAGGTGGGGAGGGGGAACACACCGCTCCGCGGCATTTCCTCCTTAAAAATGCGTCCCCTTCCCTCCCTCTCTCCCTCCCTCCCTTCCTCCCTCCCTTCCTCCCTCCCTTCCTCCCTCCCTCTCTCCCTTCCTCCCTCCCTTCCTCCCTCTCTCCCTCCCTCTCTCCCTCCCTCCCTCTCTCCCTCCCTCCCTTCCTCCCTCTCTCCCTTCCTCCCTCTCTCCCTCCCTCTCTCCTTCCCTCCCTCTCTCCCTCCCTCTCTTCCTCCCTCTCTCCCTCCCTCTCACCTTCCCTCCCTCTCTTCCTCCTTCGCTTCCTCCCTCCATCACTCTCTTCCTCTCTCTCTCTCTCTCTCTCTCTCTCTCTCTCTCTCTCTCTCTCTCTCTTTCTCTCTCTCTCTGTGACACGCTTCGTGAAAAGGAAACCATAGATAGACGAGGGAACGCGGGTGCCGTGCAGCGAATGAAGATATCGCGCTATTGAAGGACGTTGAAAGCCTGCAGTTTCAAAGGAATGGTTATTGAGAAGAGAATTTTTTATTACGAAGTATCGTGTTTTCGTTATCTGGCCTCAGAGGCAAGAGTCGATGGTGTGGAGGAAAAATTTCGTGGCTCCGATTCCGTCATTAAAATTTCCATTTTCGATTAGAAATTTTCTCTCCGTCATGGATATTAAAAGCGAGTGTTTTGATCCCCAGATTTAATCATGTTCATATTTTAAGTCATTCTTAATATGTTTTTGTTTTTGTTTTACGAGTGTTGTTTTTTGAATGCTTTATTTTTAGAGCGTTGGCAAAATGTTCCAGGTATAATTTCTGTGGAATTTATTTCGTACATTTACGGAAACCAACGGAGTGCACGTTGATTTTCAATTGTTAATTCCTTGCTTTATATTTAACGAAAACAAGTTAATTCTCGATCTGTAAGTTATTATTGGAACTGAATAAATATCCATCCAGATTTCCCGCATATGATATGGAAATTTGCAATGCAAATTATCGATGATCTAGGCACTCTTTTTCGCTAGTCTATCTCGTTGCATTTTGAAATTATTTTTTCAGGCGTCGGAGATAAACCGCTAAAAAGAGAAATTCCACTGCAACTTCATCCACACAATAGGAAACATTTGCTTTATCCATGGATTTTTGTTGTGTATAAACGGAAATTTATTATCTTGCCACAAAATGGCACCCTGCATATTCGCCGTCAATTTATTTGGAAACAAACGAACGCAGCGGCAACGCGAGGATATTAATTAAATGATAATTTAAAATATCCAACCTCCATTCTATTCTTTATGTAGTAATAGGAAACCGAATCAATTAACTATGGGTCGCCATCGATTCTTTTTACGCCATCCTGCGAGAACTATAAATAGTAAGCGTCTATCTGTATTCAAGTACATTGTGGCAAATAGTTTTATATTTTCGAGTTTAATTTTATTATTTTTTTTAATTTGCCCTTGAAAGATAGCTCAGCTTTATTTATTTGAAACTTTTTCATTGCAAGGAAAAATTCCTATCAGAAATACACACTATTATTTCACTATTTATAGAGCCTTTAAATACTTAATGATATGACTCTTACGTAGGAACTTGCTCATTAAACGAAGGTCAGTATTTGTCCATCGCAAAAACAATAAATCTTTTAACAATTGAATAAAATATGCAGTGATAATCCCAGCTTAGATGCGCAATTCTGCAGATAAATCAGCATTTTAAGATCATGCATTTCAATAGAAAATTGTATTTTTCATCATAAAAGATATTTCTGAAACACAAATCTCTCTCTCAGATTGATGTAATTTGAGCTCCGCGTCCGAAATAATGATTCCGTGTCAGATAAAGGCGGATATCAACGAAGCGTTCTCATCCTCCCTTTTTTATTGATTATTAGAATAATCGAGGTGCTCACTTACAAATTCTAGTTTCCAATAGCTTTTTCATTAACATTAAAATTAAATCATTTTAAGACCTTTGTCGTGAACTTTTTAAAGTCGAATACTTACACATTAGTAGCTTTGCATAGCATTAAACACCGATCCATTTAACGGTGCCTATATCATACAAAATACATATGTCGGCCCATTACGACCCTATTCCTTATGTAACACCTTTATGCGCAGCATTGTTGGTGCTTAGGCTTTTGCGGCGTTGTGCTCTAGGATCCATTGTCTTCCGATCTAAAGAGGCCGACTGAAATGCCTGCGAAATGTCATCTTGCTGATCAGACAAGGCGGCAAAACGCCCATTACTCAATGGACGTTACCTTTATAGCATAATAATCACGACGAAACTGCCCTGTAATATTCCATTAAATTGTAACAGTTTCGCGTCATTGTAAAATACAAAAAATCCTAGCTCTCGTTTTATTCCAAGTATATTCAGGAAAAAGAAAAACTTAGGTATTCTTGTATTTTACTATGGAATATTACAATGTAGTTTCTTACTTATTATTATGGAAAAGTTCCACAAATTATCACCTGCCTCTATTCTTTTAATGCCCCAGTGGCTTTATTCTGACAAACGAGGGATGTGAAAATGAGCTTAGCTCTCTTGGAGTTCCAAAAAGAAACCAGAAAAAAATTGTTTAGAACAGATCGCTAATTGGAATTCAAGAGCCACCTATTGGAAATAACGCTCGGAGAAAATGATTCTCCGAAAAAAGCAAGAGGAAGCAGAATGTTTTACGTTAATACTCATTGGGCACCAAAACAGTAAGCAGCGTAATGACTACTCGTAGAAAGGAAATGCAGGCAAATGGCTTAGTATATAACGATAGCCGACTCGAGTTTTCTGCCTGGCGTAATTTTACTTTTTCTGAAGCGATAGGAATTAATATTATTTTAATACACCCGTATTGGAAATTATACCATTTACTATTGAATGTGAATTATAATAAATAATCGTTTATAAATTTTACATTTTAGATGGATTCAAAGAACAAAGTTTTTCAGCATATACCATCTAGCGTGCCAAAAGCAATTGCTGCCTGAAACCCACAAATTGCCTCGCAGTACTCTAGCTTTCAGAAAAAGGGAATTGACGTATTTTTATGAAATTTGGTATTGGGTAGTTTTGTTAAAATTAATTGACCGATTCAAATTTTGGTTAAAATAGGAGAATAATTACGACTACTTCACATAGAGATCTACATGTATTTTACAACGTACCTCGCTTGCTTTTCGTTAAATTCTCATCTGAGCGAAAAATATTGAGAACATTGTGAAATCTCAAAGAACATATTTGGAAACTGTGTACTCCGACATGGAGTACACCATTCCAATCTTGTTTGAATGTACGATAGGTACTTTAAAATCTTGTTAATGATTGGTAGGCTTAAAGAAATGTTTTATCTCGGAAACGTGGATTATAGGATCAAAATTAATGAACAAGCGTAATAAGAAGAAATAGATCTTGCGTTACAACTTAATATCACCGATTTAATACAAGGTATACCGGATAGGATCACTTTGATAGAATATGCTAGATTGACTGTAGTACCGAGATTCCTTATTCCTTCCTACCAAAATGGGTTGCAGTTAAAATAGCTGAAAGATAACGCCATGCTAGAAAATTTAATTACGAGTTACCCTTTAGAACACTAAGTCAGATATATCTTACTTTTAAAATCACAATAAGAATTTAACCTTATTTATCATACCCATCGTTAACCTTTCACATTTCCTCCTCCATTTTTGTGCTTTTCGTCAATGCTGAAAAGCACTATTATCCTCGTGATGACCGTCCGTCCGTCCGTACGCATATATCAGGGAAGAATTGGCTAAACCGATTTCAACCAAATTTGGTACATAGAATTTTCACATAAATTAATTACCGAAATGACATACTTGGACCGGATCGACTAAGCAGAGCGGCCAAAATTGTAAAATTAATCTTTTCGGTAATTATAAATTTGGAATGAATTGGAGGAACCGATTTCAACGAAATATTGTATAAAGGACGTGGGAAACATAAAAAACAAAATCAAGATGTTTACCATATATATCAAAACCATGGCTGCCACAATACAAGTATTAAAAAATTACTTTTTTACAAGCATTTGTGTTGAATTGTCCACATCAATTTTAATTAAATTTAATACTTACAACTAGCGTAATTGCCCGTCATATATGACGAGTATGCGTGAATTGGTGTTAAGTTAAAATTGAAATAATAATTAATGAAACCAACTTTTATATGCACTAAAAAGTAAGCAATAAATATAAAATTCACATAACAGATTCTTTAGATTGCGTTACCAACAAAATTAGCTTACTATACAGAGCAGGATGTAGACATACATGCAAAACCATATTATCATATTTAGACCGAATCAGCCAAGCAGGGGTGCCACAATTACAATTGTAATACTTTATAAATATTAAATATGGTTGAAACTACTGTGGTCAGTTCAAGACTAATACGTTTAAAAACATTTTTTATTCATTGAATTGTGGCAGCCCTGATTTCTATATCTATACAAAAAAATCTTTATTTCGTAATATTATGTTTCACGCCTCCTTAATACAATATTTCGTTCAAATCGATTCAGGCAATTCATTCCAAAATCCAAATTAACCGAAATGTGTAACTTTGCAATTGTGGCACTCGTGCTTAGTCGATTCGGTCCAAACATTTCATTTTCGTCATTAATTTATATGAGTATTCCATGTACCAAATTTGGTTGAAATTGGTTCAGCCAATTCTTCTCTGATAGAGGCGTTCGGACGGACGGACATCACGAAGATAATAGTGCTTTTCAGCAATGACGAAAAGCACTAATAAAAATCATTGCTTTGGACAAGAATACGTAGAATCCAATTCCGTTTAATACCATCGTTACTTAAAGAGTTTAATTTGTTATTATGGCGCACTCGTCTGTTTGATCTGAAACAAATATGATGTTATGGTTTTGAATATATGCCTTCAATTTAAATATTAAATACAGTTTAAAGTTATGCGAACATTTCAACACAAATATGTATAAAGAATTATATTACTCCTTGCATGTGCAATCATGAATTTTATATCTATAAAACACGTCTTGATTTCTTTTTAATGTGTTGCACTCCTCCTTCATAAAAAATTTCTTTGGCATCGGTTTGACCAGTCCCTAAATAAATTCATGAAAACAGAAAAAAATTAATTTGCAGTAGTGGCATCCCTGCTGCCGCGATGCGGTCATAATATAACATTTATTCACGTATTTGTTAGAAGATTATATTTAAAAAATTTAGTTGAAACTGGTCGACAACGTCTGTATGAACATTTGCATTCAGTGACAATGACGGCGACAGGGAAGACTGGTTGATCACATTCACCATTGAAGTATCATGTGATTGTGAAGTGATTTTGAAAATATATCTGTTAGTTTCTTACATTTTTGTGATTTGGCTTGTGACATCGTTTATTTTTTCTTTTTTAATTTCTCTCAACCACCTTGACATATTTATTGGTACCTATATTATTAAATAATAACACTATATAATATATAACACACTATACCACTAGCATATAAAAATAGTTATTACTATTATTTAGCAGCCACAAATACATCTAGTTACAAAGTAATAAAATGAATTCTGAATAGCTTAACGGCCGATATGCAGTTTCACAATAGTGCGCAGCACAAGTCTGAATAGTGGGGGATACGACATCACCACAGTCTACAATATACAGTCGCGTCAAGTCAGGCACTTTTCTTGCAGCAAGCGCTCTGGTAGCGCCACAAGTGTTATACGTTTACAACTACTACGGACGCCATAATTCCGCTTGGTGCATCGTTGAACGCAAGTTGGACGCTGTAAAATGGCTAGATTAAATATATAATTTCGTACAGGTACAATACATAATTGATTTCATCTGTTGTTTTTCAATTTTTGGCATCAGAAAAACCAGAATATACTTCCGCGGTATACGCCTGTCCATCCAGTCTACTCCTATTTTCCTGAGTATTTCCATTAATTTTGGCAACAAAACTCTGTCAAATGCTTTCTCAAAATCTACAAAACAAACAAATACCTCCCGATTAAACTCCATATTTGTTTTTATCAAGGTTCTCATTGCCGTATATGTATTTCGCCGCATTTGTCGTGCACGTTCGTATTTTCTGAATAAAAGTGACGCTTGAGTTAAAAGAACACCATGGCAGATATTTCGGCCCATTCGCACGACGGCCCACCGGGAAACTCCCGGTGGACCGCCAGGCCAGTCCGCCCCTGAGAATACAAACATTCGCAACTATATCTTTAGCAGAGTGCGCTTGGCTCCAGAACTGCAGCCGAAGCAGTTGATGCTTTAAAAGTGCGAATTCTTCTCAGTCTATTGATTTTGGTTGCAATGTTAATGTCTTTCTTTCGAAGTTGGTCCAGAATGATTGCTCCAATAATTTCTAGACGATTCGGATCTTACGTGCCTGAGCGTGGAGATTGAGCAATGGCTAAGTTCACGTTCTAATTTAAAGGTTTAATTATAAATGCAAGTTGGGAAAAAAGAATGGATAAAAAAGGGAAGAGATAAACAATCTTCAAAGATTTTGAATTTATTTCGGCGATTCTTGCCCTTTACCATCAACAATACGCGGACATCGTCACCGTAAGACTCTTCCCACACCTCCCACACTCTTCCCTTCCCACCTAACTCACCCTTCCCGCTCCATTGCCATTCGCCTGCAGTTTTCACCTCGTACCTCCTTAATCCCTCCTCTTCTCATCCAAAAACCCCTCCGCCTCTCTCTACCATAAGCTCCGCTTTGGAGATCACCGGAGCTAAAGCCAGGCCACGCCGAAATCCTTTTGTTTCCCACCACTGCGGTCAATATGAACCGGCAAAAAGAGACCATTGGAGGAAGTGATGGGAGGAAGGGAAAGAGAAGGGGATATGGTGGAGACGATAGGCCGGGCTTAACTCTTTTGGCAATTTCATTCGGATCTGTTGAGACGACTCGAGAGAGAGAGAGAGAGATGCGAAGACGAGAGGTTAAGAGTAGAGGTGGAGGAGTGTCATGGAGTGAGAGGAAGAGCGAGACGTGGGATTTAGGAGATGCGAGAGATGTACGGTGAGAGAAAGTAAGGGAGGGAACCCGTTCAGATCGCGTCAGCCGCTGTCATTTGTTTCTGCTACATACTAGATATCAAATGTTTCTTACTAAGATTCATAAAAATATTTTTTGCAGTGGCCTCTTCCATGTACGCACACATTAAATACAAGACAAATGAAACGTTGTTCCCCTTTGTTAACTAGTTCAGGTAACATCATGAACAAATAAAAACGATGATGCGCCAATAAGCCGATTAAATGCGGCTGAAACAAAGGAACATTCTAAACTACATGTAACTCTTCATGTCAAGTGGTGGTAATTGTTGTCCGATTTTGACCAAAATTGAAATCGGTCGATAAATTTAGCAAAACTCCCCAATACCAAATTTCATCATTATACGTCCAGCGGTTTCCGAGTTTTAACATGCGGACGGACGGACGGAATCGACCTCCCCTATATGCGTTCACTTCGTGCAAAGAACGCATAATAATTTAAAATTGCAATTTTATGCTTCCTTGCACAAATTTTGAAATAACATCTTGCGGCAAAACGACCGCGGCAAAAAGTCCTAGACAACTTTCGAACGTCTTTCACGATGTAGTACCAGTCTGCTATGACTATGTATGTAATTTATAAAAATACCAATGCATGATTTATAACAGCATATTCCTAGATAAAGGAAAATTATTTCTGTACTATAATATGGGCTAATTTCATTGCGCCAAACTGCCTCGTTGCTTTCATTCTGCAGAGGTTTCTTACTGTGATTATTTACTGTTAGTAATGGATAAAAAAGGACATTTAGATGCAGAATTACTTGATTTCCTACTGGTTCTATCTATAATTCCGAAAAAATAATAAGGGACTAAATTTACAGAAATGTTTTTGTGAAAAAAGTATATTTAAAAAATTATTATTATCCCTTTTATCAAAAATTTCTCAATTGATTTCTAAACTAAATCCGTTTAAGGTTAGTAGTAATTAAGCGCATAAATATCAAAAATTGAATAATTAAGTACATATCACAGGTATCTCCAATAGCCACAATACGGTTTTAAATAACCAAGTTCACATTTCGGCTACAATTAACGTTGCCAGGTGTCCCGATTTTCGCGGGATTGTCCCGACTTGATAAGGTGTTTCCAGCGCCTCGATTTATATTTCGAGATTCCCGCTTTTTAAACAAAAATGTTCCCTTAGTTTCAAATACCTCACCTTTCAAATTCACACGCCCCAGACTTCCTTCTCCACGGGCAACCTCAATGGGCGCCCACATACAAATCCCTCCCTTCTCCCTCCCATTCTGCATACACATAAAAAAACGACAATACCAACACACGTGTACTTATTAGAATCTACTTTCGGTGAATTACCGCTGAAGACAACTGCATTGTAGACGATATACGCATCTGTTGTTTTTTTCAAAACCTTCTTGTGGTTATTGATGATACCTGATGTAAGTACAGGTAGGACCCGTTTTACGACAGGGTTAGGTTCCTGCAAAACAGGGTCGTAAAATGAAAAGTCGTAAAATGAAAAGTCGTAAAACAAGACCAAATTATAATGTTATTAAATGAGATAGGTTCCAAAATTATCAAAAATTTCCCACGTATGTACTAATATTGCCGTTTTTTATAAATATTTTAAACATTTAAACACGTTTTATTTATACGTATACATAAAACAATTAATAAAATAAAATTTTAACTTACTTTGGTCCTGTGGAGCCATCGCTTGAGTGCGTCTTTACGCCATTGTCTGGCCTCTTCACTGATATTTTATGTGACAATGGCGTGATAGGGCGACATTAATGGGAGGTTCCTGGTTTATAGTCGTCAGGTTCTGAGGGTTTCTTTCCCTTCTTTGCCAAGAACTGCAGTATTGAGGTCTGGTGTGACTTTCTACTTCTTTCTTCCAAGATGTTATAGTAGGGCTTCAACATCATTTTGACACCTCTTTGGATGCCATGGCTACGTTCCCAATCAGGATCATTATCACAGAGTTCATCAAATGCACTACGAATTTTGGCAAAAGCACTCTTAACATGTTTTGTTTTTAATGTCCTAATTGGCTCCAACTCTTCCATTTCCTCTGGTGTGTCAGCCTCATGTTCTTGAAATTGCACAGCCAGTTCCTCCAATTCCTCCTTCGAAAGTGGCTCACCATGGCTCTCCAGCAACTGGTCAACGTCGTCTGGATAAACGTTGTCAATGCCAACAGCCTTAGCCATGCGAGAGACATCTTTAACCACTTCCAAAACTGGCTCAATCCCTACAAAATCAATCACTACTTCGGGCCACAATTTACACCAGACGCCATTCATGCAGGACTGTGATACTTCCTCCCAGGTAGAATCAATGTTTGTGATGGCTTTCAGGATGTTATACGACTTCCAGTAGTCCATCACAGTTATATCAAACTGCGCAGCCTCAACAAACCTTTTGAAAGTCTTACGCAAATAATACGTCTTAAAGGTCGCAATTACACCCTGGTCCATCGGTTGCAAAAGTGAAGTTGTGTTGGGAGGCAAATACACAACCTCAACTTTCAAATGGTCATTTTGGATTTCTTTTAGGTTGGCTGGGTGTCCTGGGGCATTGTCCAGCACCAACATGACTTTAGAAGGCAAGCCATTCGCTGCACAAAATTGAGCAGCCTCGGGACAAAAGTACGTGGTGTACCATTCGCTAAAAACTGTCTGCGTCACCCACGCCTTTTTGTTAGATCGCCAAAACACAGGAAGTTGTCATCACCATGCCCTTCATTACTCGAGGCGTCTCTGAATGGTACACCAACATCGGTTTGAGTTTCAATGTTCCTGATGCATTTCCACCCAGAAGCAATGTCAACCGATCTTTTGCAACCTTGAAACCAGGGGCAGACCTCTCCTCACAGGTGATGTACGTCCTACTTGGCAATTTTTTCCAATAAAGCCCCGTTTCATCAACATTAAAAACTAAGTCAGGGTGGTAGTTGCCTTCGTCTATTAAGCGTTTAAATTCGGAAGTATACTTTTATGCCACTACAACGTCAGCACTAGCAGCCTCACCAGACAGTTTCACATTTTGAATTTTAGAACTGTTTTTAAACCGATGAAACCACCCTTTACTGGCCGTAAATATTTCAGTGCTACCAGACTCCTTACATATTTCGTCAAATAACGACTTCGCCTTGTCCAAAATTACCAACTGTGTCACAGGAACGTTATTTTGGTTCATATCGTCAACCCACAACACCAACAATTTCTGCATTTTTTCCATTGTCTCACTGTGTGAATAAGTTGTTCTGGAGGATGACACACTTGTTATTCCTGTGTGTGTGCGCTTTATTTTATCAACATTGTTTATAATCGTTGATACAGTAGAAGGCGCTAAACTCAACGCCTTACACACATCCAACCGGCGCTCACCAGACTCTATGCGACGAATCACATCCATTTTCTCCTCAATTGTTAGTGTTTTACGCTCTTTTTTGACCCTCCCGGGCGCAGACACTGCACTACGCTTAGAGCTCATGGATACACAAAAATTATTATTGTTATTATTAATGAGAAATAACACTGTATGTAACACTGTGTAACACGTTAAACATTGAGGGAAAATTCGCAACGAAACCAACATGGCGCACTGAACGTAAACAACTCTTGGCGTCGCTATCGTTCCACCCACAATGCACCACGAAAAAACAAAGGAAGCGCATATCGTGTGCTAGGACTCTCAGGCGTTGCTGCTGCGTGTTACTGAGTTGCGATTTTTTTATTTTAAATTTTTTCAATTTTTTAGGTAATTTTGAAAAGGTCGTTAATGTGAAAAGTCGTAAAATGGGCCATCGTAAAACGGGACCTACCTGTAGTATTTTCAATGTTTTTCATTTTTAAGTGCTCAGTCTTAAACTACTAGCGTAATTGGCCGTCAAAAATGACGGGTATGTATTCATTATTAAGTTAAAATAAAATTTAAAATTAAAAAATAATGAAACCAAGTTTCATATATACTATAAAGTAAACAAAAAATATACAATTCACATAATTGAATTTTTCTAAAAGTAAAAATAGTTTTGGGCATAGAAAAGCTGCGTGGCAAAGAAATTTTAATGAAGATTTATTTGTTAAACATAATGCTACCTACTTTTATATGCCTAAAACTGTCTACTTTCTGGAAAATACAATTATGTGAATTTTATACTTATTGTTTACGTTTCAGTACATACAAAAGGTGATTTCATTAAAACAAATTTATATAAATTTTATTTTTCTGCTGCTCAAAACCTTAACTTTCGTAAAAAATGTCCTGAAGACCTTCAAAAATTTAGCAATTTTAATCTGTCTGACTTCATTAACAAATATCAACGACAGAGCCGTCTCTAAGACCCGCGGGGCCCCGGGCGAGAGGGCTGCCGCGGGGCCCCCTATTTATGCAAATCAAATTTCTCATTTAATTACAATTCTATTATTGTTTTCAAGTTTATGTTAGTTTTTCTCCTAAAATACAGTAGGTGAAATATATTTTTAAAACCATTATATATTACATATTTATTTTTCTATATTTTGTAATTGGAATTCAATGAGAAAAGTATACGAGTATATATAAACAGTATACGAGTAAACGAGCACCTATATCCTCTTCTCGAGACAATTTCACGAATACAATTTCTACTACAGCTCCTCATAGACGCGGAGCCCTCATTGGCGCGGGGCCCTGGGCCCACCCAGCCCCCCCTTCAGACGGCTCTGATCAACGCATAAATTAATATTTATTTATTTTCCTTGCTGTCGTATTATTTTTCGTAACCAAAGTATTGTTTAAATATCAAAACAGCGACTAAATAAACTAGTAACGATTAACGGAAATTTGTAGTACTACAAACGTGAATATAAACGAAAGAGTACATAGTTAACATATTAAATTGCTAAATTTAGAAAAATTCCGAGAAACTTCTTAATAGTTTCAGAACTAACTTTATAATATTCTCCGATTATTTTATTTGTATCTAACCAAAATCAATTGTGATGACCTGATTGTAATTGGGCCAATCACGGAGCATTGTAGAGACACAACGGCCTTTTATTATAATAGATAATACGCAGAAACTATCGCCAAGAAAGACAGCTACCACTGGTTCTTTATCCCAATCTCTATAAAACTGGCCGACAGATACTGGACATAATGTAGGTAATGTTACAAGGTCACCTCCTGCCATGCGCCATCGTGCATCGCGACTTATACCCCCTCCGCAAATTCCATAGGCTACGTCTAAACCCCATCCCCTCCACCTCTTCCCCTTCCACTACCTTCTCCCAACCAGCACCTGCTGCATAGCCCAACAAATGCCGTCAAATATTCGATATTCTTAAAAGTAATATTCGGCGTTCAAAGCAGGTAACTACAACCTCCTAATAATCGTAGATTGCTCAAATATTGCTGGTAATTACGAATCGCTATTAGATGCCGTCTAATTTCGAAATATCGACAAACAAACATTATCTATTGTATTCTTAACTCAAAGTAATGCTTAGTATTACGAAACTCATTTATAACAAGCAATGTATTCCATGTTATCATAAGTCAAAATATTTACATTGAAATTTGGTGAAGCTCGAAGTATTTCTAGTTCGGCCAAAACACTACATGTAGTGCATGCAATTGCGGCCCCTTTAATAACCTTGCATAGTATTAGCGCGCCACGCTATTACATAGGTATAGTAAAACCAGTTTCAAGTGGTGGGTGAGATGCGCACAAGACAGAAGGGAATTGCATTAGGAGCAAAAGGGATAGACCACCAGGCCAAGCACATGCAGTACACTCTGAGCAGAAAGCGTTTTTATGCGATGAAGTTACTTTCTGTACACTACAAACCTAGCCGTTGCTGGTTGGTAGTATCCATGCTCCGATAAAAATTTTGAGTGTTGAACAATTTTGTTTAAAAAGCGGGACTTCCGATATGTAAGTCGGGACGCGGGAAACGCCTTATCAAGTTGGGACAATCCCGCGAAACGCCTGGCAACCCTAGTCGGAACGAACTTTATATAAAAGTCATTAAAAATAAGTCGCTTCGGTCTTTAAGTAATAGATATGTGACATTATTTGAAACGATAAAATGAACATAATTGAGGGGAAGAACCACGTCCCAATGGCCAACACGCTAAGTGTTAATAGAAAATCTGAAAATGTCTTCATAATTTTTGTTTTTATTTAAAAATCTTTAAACACAACAGGTGCGGATTTATCTTTTCGCGGCGGAAGTCTGGAGAGTAAGAGCGTAAATAGCTGTCGGGTGCAGTTCTACGTCGCCTTCAAACCCCATTCCGTGTAGCCAATTTCATCTCAACACTTTTTCAGCCATTGCACAGCTATTCCGTGTCTCACCTCTCTCGGGATTCCGATATTGCCTCTGAGACACAGAACGCCACTCCGAAAGGGCACACACACACACACTCTCTCTCTCTCTCTCTCTCTCTCTTCACTTTTAACTCCAACTAACTCCTCCCTCCGGCCCTTCTCCCGTTACGCTCCACTCTCCCGCAAAACTCCCCTTTCCCCCTGCTGCTCCGTTTGCCCCCATGTCTCCCCCTTCCCTCTCCTACTCTTTCTCATCCACCGATCCAGGAAATAGAACTTCTGCGCCATCATTCCGTAATAAATCCAACTATAACCGTCACAACGATCATGACTCTTTTATATGGACTTCCTTCTTCGGTTCAACTTTTCTTGATTTGCGCCCCAAGTGCTCGTGTCAGGAAATTGACGTTTCGTCGCGACTCCCGCGATACTATTCTTCCTATTTGAAAAAAAAATCCGTTAATGATACCGAAATATTTTCTCCTCCAAACCGTTTGATTCGACGCATCGGAAAAGAAATTACAAAATATTTCTGATTAACAGTGAAAACGTCCCACATTGCAAGCTCAGTTGATTCCCCAACTAAAAAACAATTATGGATAGGCAAAGAAATAAATTTTCACCTACATATTTTTGGCCTACTTTCCAAGAAATGGAAAGTAGTACCATGATATCGCCCGGGTGTACGAGTGTGTGCGTGCGTGTGGGTGTGTTACTAACATCTTCTTCATGAATGAACCGATTTCAACTAAATTTGGTACATAGAATATGCACATAAATTAATGACCAAATTGACATTTTTTACCTAATTTCCAAAAACCTGATGTGGCCACCACATGACTTTCTCCATAACTTTAATATTTCTAAAAATTCCAAATAGGTAAAATGATAATGAATATTTTAAGGAACTGAGAGAAAATTTTACTTTAAAAAGAACAGAAATAGGCATCGTAGTCTTCTGATATTGGATAAAGCCAGGAATCTCCAATAATTAAAAAAATAACAAGGGGCGTTACTAAGACGTAACTAAGCGTCAATTGTTAACAATAGTCGCCGGTAGGTGGTGGCAGCTAAAAAATTAGTTTTAAAAATATCTCTTAAATAATGAATTATATGGGGAAATGGTCCAAACAAAGGTCGTAGAAAATTAAATTTCCTAAAACATTTATTCTAATATCTTTTTACATTAATCAAATATTTCAAAATAATAGATGTGACAAGAGTAAACACCCACTTTCGGTTGACCGATCTTTACCAAAAACTAATTAGTTCTTGTGACTTTCATAAAAATGTTAAATATAAAATTTCGCATTGACCTGATTATTTTTTTTTAGTTAGAGCACCCACAAAAAAGCTGTCATACACAGACATCATCGAGAAAATGGTCAAAATGCGTTCAGGGGACCTCAAAACGTGTATTTCCGTTGAAATCTCGAAATCGATTTTTTTTCATGAAAACAATACTTTCCCCTATACTACGTATGGAGAAAGTAACAAGATGGAAAAGTATAATCCATAAATGGAATACACAGAGATTTCAAAGACGTTCTTAATGGGAAATGCGTATGAAACGGTATCGAAAGATTAGGCGATTCTCGATTTTTTTATCCCAGAAACTATAGTCTCGGGGACTATCTTGTAGTAAATGTTGTTCTCCATCCGAATATTGTTTTTTATCTATACCTTACAGATCATATACGAGCTAGGGAGGTGAAAGTTTGATATTACATTGTTGCTTGACGGATGCCATTTAACGATATACGAGTATAAGTTTATTAAAGTGATTATGTCAAGTGGAAGTTCTAATTGACGTATTCAGTTGAAAATCGCAATTGGGGATAAATTTTAATAAAGATCACTCCTACTAAATTTAATTAAAATCCGTCCAGCGGTTTAAGAGATGTATGTTACGACGGACGGACGGACGGATAGACCAGACGTGCCCATAAGGCGTTCCGCTATTACTGCTTCGCTGGTAAAGAACGCGTAACAAGATGGAAAAGTAAACTCCATAAATGAAATACACAGAGATTTCAAGGGTATTCTTAAAGGGGAATACGTATGAAACGATATCGAAAGATGAGGTGATTCTCGAATTTTGATCCCCTAAACTATAGTCTCGGGGACTATCATGTAGTAAATGTTCTCTATCCAAATAGTTTTTTTAATCTATGCCTCACAGATAATATAAGAGAATGGGTGAGAAATATATGAATTTTTAATTGCTGTTTGCCGAGAGAACCGTCTTCGCGATTGATGTAAACAAAAAATGTGATGTTTTGCTCGGGAATTTCTCGAATTTTTATCTCCGAAACTATAACTCGTAATTGTGTGGCCACGCGGACTTTCTTGTAGTAAATGTTGTTCTCTATCCGAATCATATACGAGCTAGGGAGATGAAAGTTTGATATTTCATTGTTGCTTGACGGATGCCATTTAACGAAATACGAGTATAAGTTTATTAAAGTAATTATGTAAAGCGGAAGTTATAATTGACGTATTCAGTTGAAAATCGCAATTGGGGGATAAATTTTAATTAAGATCACTCATACCTAATTAAATAAAAATCCGTCAAGCTGTTTAAGAGATGTATGTTACGACGGGCGGACGGACGGACCAGACGTGTCCATAAGGCGTTCCGCTATTACCGCTTTTCTGGTAAAGAAGCCTAAAAATGGAAAGTAGTCCTATGAGATCGCCCGGGAGGTCAGTGTGCCTCCCCCCTCCCTAACATCTTCTTCATGAATAAACCAATTTCAACTAAATTTGGTACATAGAATATGCACATAAATTATACACCAAATTGACATATTTGGACCGAATCGATAAGGGAGAGTTGCCACAACTTCAATGTTAAACTTTTCGGTAATTATGAATTTGGAAGAAATTGGCCAAACCGATTTCAACGAAATTTTGTATGAAGTAGGCAGACAACATTAAATGACAAAATCAAAATGTTTAATATATATAGGAAGCAGAGCTACCACAATACAAGGAATTTTAAAAAATTATTTTTACAAGTATTTGTGTTGAACTGTCCACCTTAATTTTAACCAAATTAAATACTTATAATATACACATTATATTCAAAATCATATTAGCATATTTAAACCAAATCAGCCAAACAAGGGTGACAATTACAAATTAAATTCTTTCAGTAATTAAGGATTTGGAATGATTTGGCTGAACGGATTCTAATTAAATTGTTTATATAAGATTTGTACAACATACAATGATGAAATCAAGATTTTTAAATCGGAGCTAAGGAGCGGTGCTACCACAATAAAAAGTTAAATAATATTTCTTTTACACGTACTAGAGAACTGAACTATTGGATTTAACCAAATATAGTATATTTAATCTTCATATAAATAAATAACCAATACGTTATATTTTAACCGGGTAAACTAAACAGGACTACCACAATATCAAGGTTATAATGGTTCTGTAACTATTAATTTGAAAGGCATTGGCTGAAAAGATTTCAAAATTTCATCTAGGGCGAGTATAGAATGGGAAAACGAGATGAATAAGTTTAGAATGGGTCTAAAAAGAAGGGCTACCACAATATAAGGAAAAATAATTTTGATTTCAAAGCTAATACATTAGTATACGATTATACTGCGACGTATTTCACGAAAGGCACTCCTCTATCACGGGAAATCTGTGTACACCCCTACTTGTTATACATTAAAACTGTATTGAAAGGAAAGTAGGCAGATTAGTTCTTTCCAGAACTACTTGTTCTTTTCAAAACCACTACGTAATTTAAACGGTGCAGAATGGCAGGCAATTCTTTGGATATTATTTATAGCTCTTCATCTTCCAACGTTAATCTTTCGAAATGTTCTTCACCATGAAAAAAGTCTACTTTCCCCTTATCTCTCTCTCTCCTTCTAATTCCTCTCTGCTTCCTCCCTTCTTTTCCCCACTCCCTTTCTCTCCTCCCTCTCCCCCTCCCTCTCTCCACTCCTCTCTCTACTCCACTCTCTCTCCTCCCTCTCCCCTCCCTCTTTTCCCTGCCTCCTTACCCCGCTCTCTCCACTCCCTCTCATTCTTCCCTCTCTCCTCGCTCTCTCTTCCCTCCATCTCTCCCCTCTGTCCTTTCCCCTCTCTTTCCCTCTCCCTCCTCCATTCGCTCTCTCTCTTCTCCTCCACTCCCTCTCTCTGCTCCTCCACTCCCTCCCTCCTCAAATCCCTCTCTCCCCTCCCTCCCTCTCTCTCCTCTCCTGCCTCCCTCCTCCACTTCCTCCCTCCTCCACTCCCTCCCTCTCTCCTCTCCTGCCTCCCTCCTCCACTCCCTCCCTCCTCCACTCCCTCCCTCCTCTCCTCCACTCCCTTTGGTGGATGCCGTCCCTCGGGTGGCGACTCCATGTGATGGCCCATGCGACGTGAGACACAACTCTAAAGGTGCCCATTCCATTTTCCCAGATCCACTCTCGTTTTGACCTCCGATCCCTCTTCATCCATCCTCAGAACCATTTGTCAATCTTTCGCGCTGCCTCTTCTTTCCACTCAACTTCTTTTTCGATGAGTTTCTGGAAATCTCAGCGACATGCATTCTCTCCCGTGTCTTCTCGTGACAGTTAGTCGTATTCTTCCGCGACAAGGGCTCTTGTCATTTTTTTCATATATTCCACATTTTCAAAAAAATAAATAGTTCTTCATATTTGGTGGCGGTCCTCTTCACTCCCAGAATAAGACGCAAATTCCGCAAACTATGCATAATAAAATCTGTTGTTATTTTGGACTCATTGGACTGTTGGAGTTTTATTTCATCTTACATGGCAGAGGTCATGTATATTTTATCTTTCTACATATTTTATGGTGTTGATTCTTGGTGATCTCGTGAGGAGAAATAAGCGAAACAAGGAGCGTATGTCGAAAGATATCTACACTACAAAAAATAATTTGAAAACTTATCGATGTCGAGATTTAAGAACAGGATATAAATTCTTTGAACATTTCATCAATAAGTTCGAGTTCCCCAAACGGGATGCCGCGAAAATTTTTCTCTTTGCCCAAGTTTACCCTTTTTCTGTATTTACAGTTATCAGATTTATTGTTTTTTATAATTTCCCTTATTTCCTAGTCGCCTATTGTGAACTAAATGACACTTTTTGATCCAGAAAAGTTTACGTCTAAACAATCAGAAACATGTTTGATATAATGAACAAATAAAATAAAAACTTGGTATTTTCCCTTTTCATTCATTTTATTTGTTCATCATGGAATAGTTCCATAAGGTTACACCTCTTACCGTAAATTTTGTTTGATATATTTTGATGATTGACATTATTGTCTTGTGTATATCGCTAATTTCTGTGTACCTCAATATCGCTTTCAATTGCAGTTGTTTCTTATAGAAATTGAATTGTTTTCTCAGAATCAAATTGATGTTATTTTATCTTTACCTACTCTTAAAAAGTTGATAAATTAAAGTTTCATTATTCAAAATGTCTTATATTAACGCTAATGGTGTTGAATTTGCATTTATCTCTTAATAGTTTTCATAACTACTAACTAATTTCCATATTTTCCTTGGGTGGTTTATTACTTGCCTCTTAATCAAAGCAAATGTATGATATACATCGTGCGAATACATGTAATTAACTATTAGAACTAGTAGATGTTAACGACTACTAGAATAAATTATTATAAATACTTGATTTCTTACCAAAAGTGCAATAATAAAAAACTCACGATTACTTCTGATGGGAGAGAAGGGAGCGCCGCCAAATTCTGAAAAGGTTATTCAAGCATGCCGTGACTTTTAAAAGTTTGAGAAACACAGAGCGACAGTCCTGTGAGTTTTCAATTTTCTTACTTCGTAAGTAAAATGAAGTTTTACTAGTTTATTATAATTCGGTATAAGTTTTCTGCTGTAATCTGTTTTGTACTTATTGTGGCAAACTTTCCAAACTACCTTGAAAGCAAACATCATTAAGAATAAAAATCAGTTAAAGGTTTAGTCGAAAGGGTTCTCCGAACGTCTCATCTTTTTCTTTAATGGTGCCACAAACTTCAGATCTTTAACAGCACAATTCACGCAATTTTAGGAGTATATGCCGGAGCTTAGTCGTGGGATATCCGCCGTTATTTCGGGCCGGCATATAATAGATATCCAACAGCTTGCGTCCGCGGCTGCCTATTGCCATTACTTAGTTCTAAATTAACATTCAAATTTGATTATAAGATCTCGGATTGTCGCTTTATTCAGATAATTTTGGTAAATTCTGTGGCTACCAAATTTTCGTGTGCACCCATATAGGATTTTGTTGCCATTATAAGCTCCGTATTATTCCATACTAATCTAAATTTGATAACATTCGAAAAAGATCAACTTTTACAGAAAGATGACAAGCTACGAACAATAGGTAATTTATTTATCAATTACTCATCCTCGGTGTTTTAATGACTCGGATCCTATACATTTGCCATTATGAGGCAAACATAATCTCGTCAATACGCTATGGCTAAGATCAATTACCTATAAAAAATATCGCAGCATAAAAAGAAATGCGTCACAAGCGCACGTTCAATATGGAAATCTCAAGCACTCTGATTATTTCGACTTTGAATGGCTTTTGCTACAAAATTGGAACCAATGGGAAAGGAATTTTAACGTCTTATCAGTGGAAAGTCGATCAGATATATAACATCCGTGGTATATATACTCTGAACCATTTAAATCAAAGTTTAGAAAAACTGTAATTTATTCAAAACTAACTAACCCATAAAATTGATGATACGGAAACAAACGCAGGCGCTACAAAACAATTACAATATCACAAGTAAAACTGTTTATAGCGAAAAAATTCACACATGCCTCATATTTTGTGCATGGCTGTAATAAAACAGCTAAATAATTTGAACTTCCCGAGAGTACAAACAAAGAATATGGAAGAGGGGACTTGCTCATCGCTCGCGCTAAATTTCGAGAGGTGATCACATCGATTTGTCTCTGCTATTACAGATTAAAGAAATTCCAACAACGCATCTTAGCAAATCGAGTCAGATACAGATGCTGGATAAGTCCAGCGCACAAATAGACAAGACTTTAAAGTAATGAACTCGACTCTCTTCCGACATCCATCCCTCCTCCCTGCTATGCCATCCCTTGCCCTTCCCTCGCCCCTTGAAGCTTCCAGACCCTTAATTCTCCTAAATCCCAAATAGCCTTCCGTTTGCATCCCACCCTTCCCAGCGGCCTCCGTTCCACTTCGCTCCGTCCTTCGCCTCGAAATGTCCAATGTATACTCTAGGAATGCGGACACTCACCACAGAAACCATTGCAGTGGTCCGTATTCTCGCTTTGATTTGGACCGCCAGCCGAATGTGGCACGCCCCTGCTTCTCTTAACCGTGAGGACGCCGCCACGCCGTCCACTTCCATTCCTCACTCGATGAGTGCACGCCCTTTCCGAAAATTTAGCTAGCTGGAGTCCCTGGCTGTAGCCCAACCGCGCTCTTTACGGCTTCATGCATTTTACATCAAGGGATCCCGTGTTGACATGCTGCGAAAGACTTCCTGCTCCACAAAAATCCCTCGTTAAAGAGAGAGAAAGAGGATCCTTTCCGCGTCAAGTACGCGCAAACACACTCCTCCCAATTCTCCGCCCGCTGTTCTCCTTCCGCTATAATGCTTGGACTTTGCTTAATAAGGGACAAAAAGAAGACATCGCTCCTTCTCTCTGAGGAGGCTTTGTCGACATATGGAGGCATTCGCCTTTGTAAACAATGAAGAGTGGATCCTGCCGTATCCTGGAAAGAAATACGGCCGTGGCCTAATGATGTAAGTGCAAGTGATTTAAGACGGACTGCGAAAACGCAATTGTTTTAAATTATGTAAATGAATTTATTCTTTGGATATTAGAGGGAATCATATTTTCGATAAATAATATAAACATAGAGAAATACAGATTAAATTAACAACGACAGCGATTCCCATACATTTTATTTTCACGTATCACTCACAAAAATTTATAGGACTTTCTTTACCACCGTCCTTGAATACATATTACATAAATTTATTTAAGTGTTTTTATGGTATAAATGACAGCGTTAAAATCGCCAAAAATTTGTTAAATATAAATCAAGAAGTAAAATAAAAGAATAAGCACTTGAAAAAATACATACTTATCTTGGATATCTTCAATAGTCATAACAAGTTTATAAAATACAAGTTGCACATGTCGACCACATTGCTGCCGTCTTTATCGGTGATTCGCCGAAAGCAGATTCTAAGAAAGAACACGTGCGGTGGTCTTTTTGTGCGTGTGCAACAGCGGGGGAGGGGATTGTGGGTGGGTGTCCGTTAAAGGAGTGCGTGGCTATGCAAATTTTGAAAGGGAAGTCATTTAAACATTTGGAAAGGGGAAGTTTATTGTAGGGAGTGAGTGGCTTGAGTTATTCTTGAGGATTTTTCTATGAAATCGGTACCATGTGTTCTGCCAAGAAATAGAGTGGAGAACGTGAAATCGGGCCGAGATCGTCGTTCATGGACTTTTAATTGATTTTTAAAATGTGTAGTCTTCTCTCTAGTGAGTTTAATGCTCGATTTGCGATGTTATTAATTTCACACCGTTGCAATTGTTGCTCATTACACCCAGAAGTAAAAGGACTATGCGTGACGCATACTGACTTTCTTGATTATTACAAACAAGTGTATTTTCCCGTCAAACTGACGAGTATGCATGAATAAAGGGTGAAATTAAAATTAAAACACTTCCCATTCTCCCTACCTCCCAATCTCTCCCCTAAAAAATTAACTATCTCCCTCAGCACGACAGAATTACAAACAGCTCATTATTTATATAGAGAATTAGCTAGAGTTACCCGGTTTCGCTCGGGAAAGAATTTTCTTTTAAGTAGCAAATGATTTTTATTTCTCGGGGCCCCGCGCTGTCGGTGCCCCCAAATTTCTCAAATGTGTTATTCGGAGAAGAGGTTCACACAGAATTTTAACTACCACCTAAAGAAACCATTGAAAAATTTTAGTCAGGCTTGTGCCCGTGGGTGTGTCTCAATGGCGAATCAATCATATAATCAAGGCAGATTGCTTTTCCAAGAATATTTGGCATAATCGAGCAGTTTTATTAAAATAGAAATTACTCCGAGTGCACCATAAGCCCTGAATTTTCGTTCCCAATTCCTTAATTATGCAAGCGATGTTTACATTAACATTTTATCTATTGTATTGTAAAGTTTTACCATTAATATATTTACGCATTAACGTCTTGCTTCATATCCACATGGATAGATGCACCGAAGCCTTTAAAGCAGCAATAAAATTATGTGGATTATGTCAATGCTATTAGCCAAAACGTAAACAGTAAACATCTTGGTTACCGAACAAATGTAAGTAGATGTATCGATTTATGTTGCGATAAATCTTTCAATGTTAATGGTAAAGGTAGCAATGTTATAATATTCCTTAAAAATCATTTGAATCACTTTAAAAGTATTCATAGACTATATTTAATCCATTTGTACTCTTTATCTTGGATTTGGCTATTCTTTCTCTACGGCGCGCCACGGTATGGACTTTCCTTGCATTAATCTTTACGCGGCTATCTCCCTTTGAGGACAACAATTAAGAAATTTAGCTTTGTTGCCTCCTGGAAAATGTTAATAAAGTTTTCGATTAAACGATAATTTCGAGCTATTTAACATGTAATACAACAAAACATGAACAGAATTAAAATATTCAATTTTTCATGCGTAAAATAAGCCATTTCCCGTGATCGGAAGTTCATATTTAGGTATATTTATATCCACATCAGTGAAGGGCTGCATGGCATTTTGGGGTTTCTCCACACCATTTCCCATGCATTATTATGGAAATAGTATTTTGTTGACCCCATGGGGTATAACAGAACACGCGGTCTGCTAACCTAGACCAAGTGCTTCCTTTTGTCCATAGGATGGCCCATGAAACTTTTGAATTCGATAGCTCCAACGGTGTAAAAACGTATAAGGGACATACAAACATACATATATACACATATTCATTTTTATATATTATATATTAATCCCCTATATCTTATACCGCCGGCGGTGCTTATAGATGAGCGCCACCGAGTAACAACTTATTATGTACATAATTGTAATGACTAAATAAACCTCACACACACGAATATATATATAAAAATATATAACAAATGTAACATATACGTTTTATTTTTTATGTACAATCTTGACATTTGAGGATGAAGAGACTTTTGGGATACGTATCCTTTAGATAAGTCATTAGTCGTGCTTAACTGGTCAATCTTTATATGTTACTAACGCCTAAGTTCCAAGTTCTTGCCAAATTCAAATCGCACAATTTAAGTGGATATGCAACTACCGCCCACTCATTCATTTGTCACTGCAGCGTGGGCCGAGCTCGCCGCCTGAACAAACAGCTTGCCACAGAAAGTCTCGGAGCTCGCTTATTTCACTCTAGTTGGATTACTGGCGACTAAATAAAATAACTAGAAATGTTATTTCTTTAAAACCCGCCTGCGAAAAACTCATTTTGATTGCTATTTGAAGTTTCAATAAAATGAGACAAGTTTAATAAATTCTTATAATTTCCGACATTTTGTACCTATTGTGCTCTTTTATTATTCAGTGAGTTAACCAATGTACTAAGTTTAGCATTTATTTCAACGAGCGTCAATGCCCGTAAACAATGAGTAGGCATTATCGAATTTTTTATAATTACCTAAGAGAAAACTAAACCATTAGAATATTATATCCATATTATTCCCTAAATGAATGTTTTTATTCATTTTTTAATAAGTTTATTACGAGTTCTACAAATGGCTCATTCAGTTAGGTTCCAACGAAAGTAAATGCAAACGTAGAGCTGACGACTATTACACTGTCTTAGATGTCCTCTGATTAATTTTCATTAATTTCCATTCATTAAAGGTTACGGTGGGATTGATAATAAGAGGCCAAACGATATTCCATTCATGCAACACAATTAAAATCCATTTCCTCTCTTCGATTTTCAAATACGCATTGTTTTGATGCACAGGTTTCTTTTGAACACGAAAGTTTTACGTGTTTGGTTGGTTGTCAGGAGAAACCCCGTTGCTGCTGATTTTGAAAAATTACGTACATTGCATCGGATTATTATATGAAAAACGAGGAATATTTTGTGTATTTTACCATGACCACCGATAATAAGGGTTAACTGAACAGAGTATGAAAATATAAATATGGAATGAAGGTGCTCTATTTAACCCTTAACTACCGACACTTAATTTTGTCACGCTAATACCGACGCCTCGTCTCACAGACCAATTCATCTTCTCACCCCCATATCTCGGTGAAAAGGCAAGGTAATACTGTTTTCGTCTGTTTAACATCTAATTGCCAAATAGTTTCCTTTTTTGTACAAAAAAATGGCCAAACCTAACCATTTAAATTGGCAATATATATAAACAGTACCACAATAAAAGAAAATAGTTGATCCAATGTTTTTAATACAAATTTATTGTCTTAAAAATACAACACTTATTGCAATTGCATGTTTTTAAGGCTATATAAATAAATTTTAGCTAAAAATATTACAAGAAAAACATCGATAAAAATAATGTCACCGACGCGTCGGTGCTGTCACTCAACTGATCGTTTTGAAATACTATACCCAAATACTCCACCTACAGCCATTTGAAGGTACTAGGACGCAGGAGGTTCCAAGATTAGATAATAGCAACAGCGATTACAAAAAACGCACTCGCCTCATAGGCGAGAGGTCAGGAGTTAAGGGTTAAATGTGATTATAAGTTTTAAATTGAATTCACCCTGGTCAATTCTATGTCACGCTTTCTCGAGTGAGAGATCTTGGTACTAGAGAGCAACAAATTCATACGAGATAACGGCTGTAAAAAAAAGTGTTTTTGCAGAACTAAAATACTTCGAGCTTCACCAACATTCAATGAAAATAATGTTACCTAAGCTAATGAAAATAAAATTAAGTTAATTCAAGTTTAGATATTATCTAAGGTATATAAAATTTATTTGTAAAAATTCATTATTTATGTTATTAGGTACCTATTTGTTTTCTAGTGAATTCTGGTGGATCACAACTAAGCACATAACATGACCCTTAAATCAATCATTTTATTCTCTACTATCATTGTCTTTTTGGAGTAAATGCAGTAGGATTTCTAAGCCTTTTTTATGTTCACTTTAGTTCCAGCTATGAGTTTGAAATTTATGCGGGAAAAGTTGTATATTGTGACTCAACAAATTTTGAATTTGGGAAATCTTTTTTGCCATGCATAACTATGAAGGGGGAGATGGTCACCCAAATGCTAACGGTTGCTGGCATGGAGGGACGAGGGGGTCAAAAATAGTTAAACATTTGCTGTCGTAATAAATGCAATCTGTAAAATCGTATGTGCCATCAGAGGTGGCTCGTGGCGTCGAAAAGAAGGGGGTCTGCATGCCAACCAAAATCTACCTACAAAAACCTACCTATGAAAACAAAAACTTACTTCAAGTTGATATTGGAGGCCTAAAGTAGTGACTACCAGACCGACCAGTAATTGAAGTCAAGTCATCATCCTTTAGAGCCAGAACAGTGTACGCAGAACTTATGCCTCACTTAAAAAGTAAATACACACAAAATACATAAATAAGCACAATAATCTTCCCCAGAGGGTAAATCAAAAAGTTAAGGCAATTTATTTTTTATTAAATCTAGAAAGGTAAAACGAACAAACTTTTAGTATTATTTTTCTTTGACATCATCATCATGTAAAAGTCGACGTCCACACAATGCTTTTTTCTGAGGACCAAAAAGGTGACAATCACTTGGGGCAATGTCCAGATTGTAGGGTGCGTGAGGAAGAATTTAAAATTTAAGTTCTTGAATTGTTTCAATGGTTCCAGCGGCTGAATGAGGTCAAGCATAGTCATGATGCAAAAGAACACCTTTTGACAGCAATCCTCTGCATTTACTGTGAATAGCATGAACTTTGTGATACTTCAGGTCATCGTGCATGATCATATATGCAGATCCATAGCTGATATCTAACATTTCAGTAACAGCAGTAACAGTAATCCGAGTGTTTTCTCATATGAGAGCATCAACTTGATCAACATTGTTTGCTATTCTTGGACTTGTCGGATGGGCTGAACATTCTTCATCAAGCAAACTTAATCTGTCACCTTAGAACCTTTCCACCTATTCGTACACTTTACTTTGACTTATACACTTTTCACCATACTGTGTTAACATTCTCATGTAAATCTCAGAGGGTTTGACCCCTTTTGACCACACAAATCTGCTGACAGCATGTTGTTCACTAATGGTGCAATCGGAAAGCAGATCTGACGTTTACCCCTCAACTATACGAGACACAATGAGCACTGGTAACTGGGAAGACACGTTTAGACTTGGTTGACTACACAGCAAGTATGATGACTTTGAGATCGCATTCTGGCATTGTGGATTATTATTACATGGAAATTGCTTTTACTTTTTTATTTCCACGTATATATAATACTCAAGAAGTGTAGACACATGAGAAAATACATTGGCTTAAGAGTGAGAGACATCTGAAGCATATACATCATCATAGCCTTTATCTTGCACTGGTTTTTGTGCTGAGAAACGTCTCTTCTCGGCATTATAAAGCCATATTGTAAAGTCGCAATTCCCTTATTCAGGTTCTTAAAGCAAGTATCAAATGCCTTTGTCAGTACGGTTTGAATGATTGGGGGGCCCCTGCATTGCAAAAGTTGCGGGACCTATCAGTACACCCGTCAAGAGCCATAAAAAGGTTAGAAAAACAAATGTGCATTTCAGCTACAATGATTTAATGGTAGTCATTTAATACTGAAACAAAATCATTCATAAGTAATGCTTTGTTTTTCATTGATTTTATTCCTTTCTTCATGTCCAGCACCCGACCTCAAGGTGGTCGATGAGCACGGTCATTCTGTCCACGACCGTTATTACAAAACTGGAAGCACTATTGAGCTGACATGCCGCGTAACTAACATCCTTGTTCCCTCTCATGTCACATGGACAAAGGATGATGGTCTTTTACCATCCAAAATCACGTCCACTGCAATAAGGTAAAATTGCTAATGAACATCTTTAGAGTATATGCATGAAAATTTATCAACTTGTTTTTAAATATAATTGAGCTACCAAATAATAAATAGGCGCAAGTCATGGTTCCATCTTACCAAACCACAAGACTTTAATGCACATATTGTTTGACTGTGTCTCAAAGTGGGTGATGAAACCACCAATTGCATGTATAAATCTCCAGTGTTCGACATCATTTAATGACTTAGTATTTAATAATTCTTCCAAAATTATGGCAGAGACAGTCATTATTATTCGATCTTTCTTTAAAAGTATAGATTTTTAATATACATATTTTTGAATTTGTATTGCAATTAGTATAATTGGCCATTGCTTTAGTGATTTTTTTGTAATCAACTCTAAAAAGCTTACTTGTCACTCATAAATATGTTAATTACATTTTCGTGCTTTTGCTACTTTTTAGAAATTATTTGTCAATTCCTGAAGTTCTTCTTCTGTTCTCATGCAGTGACGTGACTGCCGCAGAATCACAGAGTCGTCTGGTTGTTCCAAGAGCCACCACAGATGACAGTGGCACATACAACTGCACGATATCGGAGTTCTCTTTTGTGGAGGTCCATGTCCATGTTCTGAATGGTATATCACTAATTGCTAAACTGTTTGTTTTAAACTCGAGGGTTAGAAATGTAAGAATTCTGTAAACAGATGATAATGGGCTTTTAAGAAATTGAAAAATAATTAACAAAAAACATCGTATCAATTTGAATACAAACTAAAAATTCAAATTCGGAAAATCAACAACAGTGAGCTCATAAAACACAGCTTCTAAGCTTTCATAAACATAAAAGTAATAACATACAAGTGATAATTTTTTAAATTTTTATTTAACCCTGGATTAACATACATTTTTGTGGCATGAGTAACACACTGGGGTCACAGAGATTCCAATACATAATTTATTTCTCATAAATACATTAATAACTTTTTTATGTTAATGAAATGAATAGGGATAACCAATACAAACTAATTAAATGCCTGTTTATAAAAACAAAATCGAATTTACTGTTTAAACTTTGTAATGATATAACACAGTAGAGATGATATTTGGCACTCACAATGAGAATAATACAAAAAAATAATCTTTTGATTTAAATATTTGTATGTATATGTAAAAACAACTATGAAAGAAAAACCTTAGCTCTGACATCTTCTGAGCTCTAGCCATGATATGGTGGTGTTTATGAGTTGTACTCAATGCACACATATACTATGTGGACATCACACATTGGTTTTTTGCAGAATTTGAATAACATTTTTTTATTGTTTTGTCTATTCTGTAGAAACAAAGAGCATCTCACCCTTTTTGATAAATTTTGTTCTAGAGCAACAGAAGTTCCGCATGGGTGTCTGCTGGAAGTGGAGGGGCAAGGGGGGCAGTTGCCCCCCTCTGGATCAGGCCTGTGTCAAGGGAAAACAATCATTGATGTCTGGTTATGTCAGTGGAATAACGTGGTCATTTTTCTGAGGTTAGGCAAGCAAGTGGGGACCCCCTGCAATAGGTTTGAAATAAACCATTAAAATATTAAGCCCACCAAACCCGACTGTGGGAGCTCCCCTATCTCGTTGCCACCCCCTGGAAAAGTTCCATCGGATGCCCATGTGAGGCTCAATTAATGTCCATGATAAATTGTGGAGATAGATTCTTCAGGACTGCTTATTATCACGTGTGTGCCTAAATAGTACAAAAGAATTCACTCCACACTGGATACCAAAAACATTCGCAGAGATCACCTTCTTGGTTTTCTTGCTACGGAGTAGTAGAACAGATCGGTGCCTCCATTAGTCCTGTTGTAATCAAGAATAATTTCTGGTTTCCCCATTACAGGATCAATATTTTGATTACCATGCATGGATGACATAAGCAGCACTACCTTATTTTTCTATGCATATGATACTTAGGTCTTTTGACTAGCAAGTGCAAACATACACTTTCCTTCTTGGCCAGAAATGATGGGAGAATTTCTTTTTTATTTTTTCTGAGGGTGCATATCATAGTAAAATGATTGCAAAAGGCCAATTAACTAAATGAATATTTATCTTTAAAAAAATTATCAACATGAATTATACATTGGGGTAATTGAGACCCCACTTTGATTTCAGATGTGAAGAGCATGAATGCCAAGTGAAAGTTGATACATTTCCAGAAGCAAACATTAACACAAGGATTAAAACTTCATTTACAGAAACTATGAAGCACCAATAATCTTGAGAAAATAGTTTGCCTATAAACAAAAGCCACTGGTGTCCCTAAGATCCCACTGTGCTAATCCAGGGTTAAAAATTTCTTACAGCAAGTTTACTGATGCCTCCCCTCGGTTGAGTACCCAGAGTGATCACTCTACTTGCCCCTTCTTTGTAAAAAGCTCTGATATGCAGCAAACCTCTGCATGGATTTCATGGTTAAAATTAGACAGATGAAAATTGGTGAATATTTAAATCATTCCTCCAGTTGATTTGGAATATCTAAAGAACATGGTTAATTAATTAAATGTCACTGAACCTCACTGTGTGAAATTAAATTAAATGAATATTTTTAAATTCCACGGCTTACTTTTAGATTATCAAGGAACTTGGCATGTAAAGAGTTGAAATTTGAGTTTTAAATGTCGATAAGGTATATGCCAACTACATTGATGAAATCAACAAATAAATGTGATTTTATAATTATTGATATACTTTTTTCACAGGAGAAAAGCAGGCTGCCGTTCAACATGACTCATGGGGCAATAAAGCTTGCGTCCAACTTCCCAGATTCTGGTTCAACTTACTTTTTATACTTTGTGAAATTATGTGCAAGATAGTTTCATAATATCGATGTATCACTGGCAGATGGAATGAATGAGTGTCTCTGTAAGTCTTTAATGGTATGCATTCATTGAAATAAATGTGTGTAGCGAAATGCATGAAACTATAAACAATAAAGTAATTTCATTCATCAACACAAATGTACAAGGGGAAATTATGGAAAGGGTGAACAAAATGAAGTGGATAAATGTCTTTGGCATTGACTATTAATGATCTGACCCCTGAATGTATCATATGTCATATTTTTTGGCATATAAGACACAATGGGGTATTAGACACCCCAATTTTTTAGAAGATTTTTCAGGATAAAAGAATTTTGATTCAACAAGGCATTTAGGAAGGGCCATATAATTTGCAACCGTGATTAAGTCTATATCTTGCAACTTTAACAATATATTAAGGTGTGTTAACAGTTAAATATAACATTTTAAATAAACTTAACTCATAAAATAAATAGGGATGATCTAAAACATAAATAATTGCTTTGAGACTTTTGCAGCTAAATATGCCCTAGATGAACTCTCCAGTCATATTAATTAAGCTGTTGGAGAGTGCCGCACACGTCACAGGTATAGATACCCTTTACCAATAGTACTTAAACTTAAGTTCAAGATGATATTTTAATTTAATGGGATAAATAATAAATGGAATGAATAACAATACATATGCTCAACTAGTCCGTTCTCTTCTGCAACTCTTTTTGCCTCGTACATAACAATTTTGATCAATAAAGCATTACCAAACTTCCTCTGTTCTACTCTAGTCGTGGCAGTTTAAGATCAACCTTATGAAGATTTTGTTTCTCTTATCCCGTCAGCTTCAGTTTTTCCTCATTTTCTCCATATCATATTTTTCTGTGGGAGGTAGACCAAAATGAGGTGTTGGTGCTCAATTTTTGTATTTTTACATATTGAATTGCCTGAAGCTTGTAACTAATAGTGTAGGCATATCTTTTCACTATTTTAGTCATTGAGATCTCAATACCCATAACAGTATTTATCCTAGGCAGGGGCAGCCGCTGGCATAGGGCCATGGCCCTACCAAAATTCACAGAAAGAAAAAAGCACTATAATTAATTGTTTTTGAAGAGATTGATTTCATTTTTGAGTCTTTAATAAGTTTAATTTGTCGTGAAGCCGCACATTACTCCAAACAGTATGATAATTTATGAGAGGAGTGGGCGGCGAGTCTGGCTGGGAGTTCTCCCACTCCAATGGGCAGCCCCATACCAAAGACTAGCTGGCTCAGAAACAAGATGTGGAATGCATGTGCACTGCTAGCTTTTATCTCCTCTCTTAAAAATATTATTCAACCCAATTTATTCAACAGTTTGATTCTTAAGTATTGGTCAAAGAAATTCATAATGAATACTTCACCGGAAACATTGCTACTTATCAATGGCACTACTTAGTTTTCATATAGACTAAAGTACTGAATAATTCACAGTAAATTTTCAAATAATAAACCCATTGGATCTAATTCTCACTGCCATGCTCTTTGATTTACTGCCTTGCATTGATAACAACCAAAAACACATTTGCTCTTCCTTTCAACATTTTCAATTACGATAATTCTGTACCGCATTTTCTGGTATAGCCAAGACCAAGGACAATGCTGAGACCAAAAAGATGCAGGATTTTTTTATGCCCTTACCACACTTATTCAAAATGAAATAGTGCATTTTACTGGAAAACTATATGGAATAGGGATACTTTATATTAGCGACACAAAATTCACTTTCAAACATTAATTTACCTAAATCATTGTCATTAGAATTATTTCCTATTTCAAACACGTTGTATAGAGCATACTGAAATAAGATTTAATGAAATTCCTACACACAGCCCTACAGCTACACCACCTCAAAATTTTTCTTAATAATTTTCTTAGTAATAGACTTTCACATGGAAAAAATGGGGCGCTAGGGTTAAGCAAGTTTAAAAAATTGTCAAATTTTCACATACAAAAATCAGAATGCAATAATAGAATAGTATGGAATCATCAGTAAATAATTAAACAAGGTATATTGCTAAATTCTATGCAGGCAGGAACATACTGGGCAAGAAGACATCCTCAAAAAATTCTGCCTTGAAAGGGAACCAAGCCAAGGTCTTCCACTTTCTGGGCGGATATTCCACCACTACCAAGGCAGACTAATCCTCCTGTTCAGAATATGGTCTTTCTCAGACAATGAGGCTAGGCGAGCCAAGTTAATATCATAAAAATCCACTCAGCAGTTTCAGAGATTAAAAATGTGGACAGACATTCAAACTGACGGACACAATCTGACCATTGGGAAGTAAACCTTCGATCGTGGATGTTGCTTTCTTACCAATCTGTTATCTTTTTTATGCTTTCAATGGAAACAGACATTTCTTTAATACACTATTATTTTTTTCATTCTTTGCTGACTCATTTTTAGTCCCACAAGTTTGGTTGAGGTGAAAGTTTAGATGCGTGCTTCTTGTTCATTTAAAAAATTATAATAGTTGCAGTGTTGTTTGTTTTTTGGTTCATTAATATTATGTAAATATTTACCTCACTAAATAGTGATGGATAACTGGATCATCAAACCAAGATCAAGTATTCAGGAGAACATAGCCACAGGAGATAGCATAGAATCCAAAACAAGTGACCATTCAGTTTTAAATAACATGATTCCCGGTAAGAAGCTCAGAACTGTACACCACCTTTTTAAACTTCGCGAATAATTGGCTCCGGAAAACTAACGCGAAATGAAAATTCACGAAGTGCAAGTCCTATTTTCCCATAAGATGCCATGTTATTTATGACCGAGTGGTTCTCAGCCAACCTAAAAAATTCACTTTTTTATCATAAATAATGCGGTTTAACAGAAAATAAAGGAAAACTTAGCCGAAAATGAAAATCTAGTATTATAAACGAGAAAGATACTTTTAATTACCTTCACAACGCGTAATAAAAGAAAACCCAGCATAACGAATCGATTTCACTTTTTCCTTACACAATTTCGCATTTGATTTTCAATCTTCTTTTGTTCATTCTAAGAAAATGCTTAAATTTAAATTGAACTACTGAAGTGGAATTTTGATTACGTCATATACGAATGTTTTCCTGGATTCTGCAACAAACATTTCCGAGCCGCAAAAAAACACTAGCTTTAAAAACTGGTTACATTTCTTTTACTAATTATGTTAGAAATGCATAACAGAAAATCAAAACCTTAGCGTAAGAAAGTTATAACATTTCTTTTAGTAATCGCATTCAAAATACGCGGCAGAAAATCTTATGTTACAAGATGATAGCAGTTCTTAGATAGCAAATGAAATCCTTACATTCCAAAATTATGGCATTTTTTAAATTTAAACTGAAGTTACATCATCGTCATTGATATAGTCAATGCTCTTCTCAGAACTCTATGGCTTATTGGAAGATGGCTTTTTAAAGAATGAATCCAATTTTAGTTGCTTCTTTGCCATGTTTTTTTTTGCATACAACTTGGTATAAACTTCAAATTGTGTTCTTAACTCTACTGATTATAGATCCACATCTTTCTCTGTCTGGGCCATCCCATAATGCCGTACCATCTTTAATCAGCCTCAAAGACCCAGAATTTGTGCTGTCAGGCGTTTTTCATCCTGTTGTGTCTCCGGTGTTTCCAGCTCTTTAACCCTTAGCTCATCTTGCTCCATTAGCTCCTCCACAGTTAGCCTCTCCGAACGAGATTCCAACAGCTGATGGGCATTCCTCGTTTCCATTTCGTCAAGTCCTAGTTGTCTTTCCATATGTACAATCGTTTCAACCACTTCTTGCATCTGATCTATAATGTTTTACTCGAAACCTTGAAAACCATGAACTAAATGAGGGCATAACTTCTTCCTAGCACCACTAAGATTGGACTGTGTAACCACCTTCCAACTCTCCGCAATGTTGTCAATTGCATTCTTTATGCTGTAACCTTTCCAAAAGTCGTTTAGGATAGGTTTGTTCTCTCCATCTGTGGTCCTGAGTGCCTGGGAAATGTGTGCCGTAGGTAATAAGCTTTTAACGTGGAAATTACCCCTTGATCCATTGGCTGCAAGAGGGCCAGGGGCGGACTGGGAAAGAAAATTCTACCGGGCCTTTACACAACCTGAAAATCTTCAGTTCTTCTCGTTGCTTCAAAATTTTGTGCATGGATAGATGGATGGATAAATTGATAGCATAAACAATTTTAAAAAAGTGCTAAAATGGAGCTTATTGACTTTTGGTTGAAGATAAGAACTGAGTATTCTCCTCTTTTGGATGAAATTCTGTTTATCAAAATAATTGCTCAGTCAAACGTTAATTCAAAATAGCCAATAAAAAATGCATGCCAAAATATAATAAAAAATTATAATGTTATATATTGCAAATAATTAGATCAGTTTAAAATTCTGATATAAATACATCAATTATTTTGATATTAAAATTTTATTTTAGTTTCACAAATACCTAAAACATAACTGTTATTTAGATCAGTGTTCCACAACCTTCATATTTTCATGGCACATTATCTGGTTTGCTTGATCTTTGCAGCACACTGAACCAGATTCCATGAGGTTGTGTGGAAAAATTTGCCATTATCTATCACAAAAAATAAAATAATCAACTTTCTCATGTAGATGGGGTAAATTGCAGTACAAAAATTAATTTTCAAATCATTAAATTATTGTAGTCAGATTATGAAATAATTTAAAGATATAAATTGCTGATTATCTAATTGAGAAGTAATTTTGTTTCAGTTTCAAGTTACTGAAAACAATTTAGCAATTTCAATTACTAAGTGAGTTATAAGAATTCTATTTTCTGTATTCTTAACTGAAGAATAATAAAACAGCAATATTTTTTCCTTACGATACAGATGTACTACAGCACATCAGGTACCAAACTAAACCATTACAATACCACAGAATCTGTTGGACCCTAAATGCTAGTTAAAAAAATAACATGTAAACTATGTTGCACATTTGTCTTGCAGATTATCAATCCACAATAGATAAATTTCATTTTTAGTGCAAAAAGAATGCATATGAATAAATCCAATGCATATGCATGATTTAAAAATTATAACAGACAGTTGCATTTTCTATCAATTTAAATTAAAAATAAATACACATCGAAAATATATTTAAAACTATGCTGTGGATTCAACAAATTCTCTCCCTCCTGTCAAGTTATAAGGTTAAATCAGCACTTTCAAAATATCTGCAGTTTATTGCTCATTCCCATTTATAGCTCCCAGAATAGTTGGTGAATAGAAGATTCTTTTCCTGCCTGCAGCAGTCATACTATCTAGTGCATTCTTTTGTTCTTACAGGCAGAGCCACACCACCTTATGGGTGCGAGGGGCGCATCGCACCTGGGTGGCAACATAGGAGGGGTGGCACTTATGGATGGGCTATAATATTTCTTAATTTTGTCCTTTTCCATCTTGTAGATTTGAATGCATATACTTTAATAATACTTGATATTAAAAAATCATTTATCATTTTTACTTATTAACCAGATTATTTTCTTCATACACATCCAAAAAGAAATAACCAGCCCAATGGTGGCAACAGTTTGCCTGCAAGCTCCTCTTTCGGAGGAAGAGCAAGTTTTTAGACTTAAATACATTCGCAACCAGGACCGTGGCCATTGTTGAGGCGGTGATGCGACTGCCTCAGGCACCCTTCCAGAAGGTGTGCCAAATTTTGAAGCAATGCATCAGGGCGTCAAAAATCAGGGGCGCTTAGAAGTTTGAGGACAGTTTAACGTTTCTTAGTTTGCTTTAATACATCATATGTAGGTAAGCTGCTTAAATTATATCTTGATGAATTTTAAAACTTTCTTCTATTAAAGCTTTTCACACATGCAAAATAAAGGATGCGGAAAAACAGAGAAACCCAAAAATTCCTTTGTGCACATCCACCAAGAGTTAGAAGCAAGCAATATGGACATACAATTTAAAAGATCGGATATTCTTATGGCCCCTTCCAAGGGGAGGAATTGGGATTTGAAGTGAAGGACAAAACTAACTTCAATTAGAGGTTTTTAAAAAGTCCACCGCAACTTCACCTTCATCCGCCTTCCTTTAATGACCTTCTGGGTTCCACATCTAACTCGCCCTCTCTTGTCATCATCATTACAATATCATTTTTTAATATTTAAATGGTCTCTTATATTTTATTTTATTTCTTTATATATAATGTTTTCAGTCTTTTTATATATTATTATTAAAATTAGTAAATTTTTTCATTTATTGTGCTAATTTTTTATTAATCATAAATGCTGACTTTGGTTTCCAAAGAAACGATCCTCATAAACACTATTATTTCATAAGCCTTAAGATTTTTTAATGATTTCCAGGAAAGTAATACTGCAAATATTGAGGGCCTACTGTAGATCTAATTTGTCTTCAATACAATGGAGTCAAGTTGTAATCTTACCATTGCAAGGAATGCCATCCTTCAAAACACCAATAAGTTTAGTGGAATGCTACCTTGTTCTGGTTATCTGCCACTATTGTGTGTACCAGATACATCATATGTTATGTCAAATTCCTACAATAGGTTACACCATTTATTTGTATATACTTTTTACTCATGTAACAATATGAGAATGCAACTTTAAATGACCTATGGCCATCTTTTTTGTAAAATAACAATGTAACATTCAGTTGTTGAGTAATCAGTAAATTTGCGACATGATTCATTTGTAGTCTTTCTAGCTGATTTTGACACCTTCCATTTTTTGTTAGTCATCTTTTTCAAAGTCCTGTGTATTTTTTTATATATCAGGATGCATGTCTTACCTTTTCTGAGGTTACAGCACTAAGCAATGAGATAAAACATTTTCTTATGACTTTCTTGAATTTTTTTCTTATTTTTGCTTTACTCCCCTAAAATATGCCACATTCCATTGATTCGTATTTCAATACTTTAAATAGTTGCATTTTCCTCTTAATTGTTTATGAAACACTACGTATGACTTGCTAGTGCGCTTCATGTAATATTCCAGTATAATAATTAAACTGAGGGATGGTAAAAGAGGATATTTACAATAAATGCATGTATATAATCAAATTATTGGGAAATATTTTTTATCCTCCTATATATAATTTTGAATGTAAGTTCGTACATACGTAAACTTCACTGAATAACCATGATGTTGTCCAATTGCGCAGATGGTCAGTATTTACCCTTTTCCTTAGGGTCGAATTGCATGGCGATCATATGTGGTCAGATTTTGAATTGTGTGGAACTACCTGGGGTTGACCTTTATCAGACCCCCCAGGGTGCACGGTCGATTCAGATAAAATTCGCACTATAAAAATTAATACTTACTCCCATCATATTTGATGGGCAAATCAGCTAGTGAAACCACAAATTGAAATTTATGAGCTGTATAATTGAATGGAAAGGAAGGAGGAAGGTGCAAACACTATCTCATTTTGGGAGCATCATATCGATGTACTGACACATTGAGGAATGGGTTCATATGATAACAGTTCACCCTGTGGACTAAATTGCCTAAATCTATTTAAACCATAAATATGTATTGTAAAAAATTATTTTTTTATTTCAAGGTATTTATATAAAATACACAACCTTCTTATGAAGAACCCTGATCAAAAGTGAATACAAGGAGATCCTTTTGCAAAAATGATGAATAATTTGGGATGTTAAATTCACCATTTTATGACATTGTGTTTTGATTAACTAAAAAAGTTGCAGACTCATCATTCTATATCTCACAAGGAGAAGATGAACAATAATAAAATCAAATTTATTTAATTTTGATGAAAATGTTAATGGTCTGTTTGAGGAATAATATGATGTTATGTTTCATATATTACTTGGATGAAGGATGTCACCTTTTAAAATAAAGTATCTCTTCAAAAATAGATATTACAAAATGTGACAAATGATGAAATTATATACATAATATTGTTTTATAAATATGATTATAAATGTAATATATTGTATCTTATTCAATTATTAACTTAAAACATGGGAAATCAGTTGCCCACCAGAATAAATCTTTGTTTCTCTGCACTATATATTATTTTCAGAATCACTGATTTGTCTCCTTGCTCAATACAATGAAGAAGTGTCAGATGATTGAAGCATACAGCAGGTGATCCAATTAGGAGAAAAAAGTGGATTTGTAAAAATATTAAATGGAAATGAGAACAAAAAATGATTAAATATAACAAAGATGCATATATTCACTTAATGGTTTCATTTTGTTAAATTATTCTGTCAATGAAATGCAACATATTGTGAATGAAAGGAATGACTGTTTTAAGTCAATCCAGCAAAATTATTATGCCTTTCAGAAGAAATTAACAGATATTCACTTGCCTAGAAAAGATCACCTAAGCATACATCACCAACTCAGCACAACAAAGACTTCATTCCAGGTGAAACATTTTATAACACATGTTCAATCTCATCTTATGGCTGGAATCAAATTGATAAATTAAATTGAATTTCATTATGTAGAAAACAAATACAGTAAAACCTCATTATTTTGAAGTTCAAGGGACCACAAAAATATGACTTCGTATTATCCAAGTTTGAAATAAAAGAACTTAAAAAAAATCGAAATTTCTTACGATCCGCTACTTGGACAGTAAAATCCCAATAGTCTTATCTAACCATTCTGCTACAAAACGTATTGATCTTAAAAGTTCGTACACATGGCGAATTCATGAACAGAGCTGAAGTGACCACTTAATTCATGATTCACGAACACCACCGCATGTGAAAAATAGGCTCGAGTGAACATCCCTATTTTCCCAGTGTGTATTTCGAGTCAGCCTTTATTCTAACGAGCAGCTGGACACAAAATGTGCAGTGGGAAAAAAATTGTGCAGTGGGAATTTAAAATTTGTGCATTTAAAAGTATTATACAGAATACAAAAATAAATAATTAAATAAAGAAACAATATTTTATACAAAAGTATACAAATAAATAAAAATATGTACTTACATTAAATTAAAATTTTCTTATTTTTGTGTTAGTTTCATCATTATCTTGCTCTTTCTTGTCGCCTTCTTTGAAACTTCCTTTGTACTCTTTGGCTTTGCTAGTTTCTTTAATTTGATGATCCCGTTTATTTAGCCACAAAATTACTGCAGGTCTGGGATTCCATTCGTCCAAGGATGGCATGTTATGATGAATACTATACATATATTCATTTTCAGACTCTACAGACAATCTACTCCGACTATTTGATTTTAATGTATTGCTTGTACTAATTAAGAGTTCAACATCTGCACTATGGGGTTTGGCAGCCAAGGTACATGCCATAATTAGTGTCATGTTAGGAAATTTGGTTGAAGCACATAAAATTGGATGAAACTCAGTAAGAGTCATCTTTTGGAATTCGTTAATTTTTTGATGTTGCAGAATGTCTTCGTATTCCATTGACAATTCTGTCAAATCAACATTGTTTCCCAAAATATGATGAACATCCTCAATATTAGCTAAAGGATCTAAGGTCACAAAAAGATTCAATTTTTTTAAATTTTCCGAATCAACATCAAATCTTTTGTTGAGAAATTCCACAAGTGAATTCACCAGTTCTGTGCAAACTGCCGAAATTAATCGCTTTTGAGAGACATATTTGTGATGCTCTTTAAGACGTCGCTTGGGGGTTTGAAACAGCTCAATATCTTTCAAAAAATATTTTCCCTCCGACTTCTCAATGAGATGTTTGTTAAGGGCTCTAACCCATCCTCCCAACAAAGGCTGCTCTTTAAAAATGTTATAAGTCTTGACTTTACAGAAATTCTCTTTCTCCATGTATAAAATAGTGACTCAGTCAGCTTGTAGCTTCTTCTGGTATCTGCTAAATACAGTTAGGACATCAGCCAAAAATGAAAGTAGACAAATAATGTCCCGACTAAGGAGAAACATGGTATAACCACGTGCTTCTCGATCAAAACAAGTTTGCATATAAAGCGCCAGAGCATGCCAAAAAGAAAGTACAGCGTTTACAAGATCAAAGGAGAATTCCATCCATCTCACTTCAAATAATCGTGGCAAAGAAAGAAGGTTGCAACCGTTTTCATTGGCAAAATCTCTGAGTCCTCTAGTTCGCAACCCAGAAGAATGGAAATAACTGCTTAATCCTACGAGTTCTTGAAATGTGTGCTTAAGGTCGACAACAAACTTGCTTGCTGACTTCCATGCCAGATTATACCTGTGCACAGCACACCAGATTTTTAAAAGCAGAGGCTCTATGTTAGTGCTACTGTTTCTAAATTTCGATTGAAAAAGCTCCCACAATCCTGCTTTTTCACCAGTGTTTACTGAAGCTCCATCTGTGACAAACGAAGTAGCAAATTTGAAAATGTGGTTAGCAGCATCTATACCTACTGTTTGATTGCAACAAACTTCTATAGCACTAAGAAGTCCCTTAGCTCCACAACAGGTTGGCTCACTTGCTTCAAGGAAATATTCTTTGGTTATGCCAGATTTACTTACAACTTTAGCCAGTAGATAAATTTCATCAGTTTGCATATGATCAACAATGCCATAGCATCGGAGAGACATAGATAAATAATCACTAGTTAGCTTTTTCGCAAGTGTAGTTTTGTTGCTATCTACTATGCACTGCAGAAATTCTTTATGAGCTTGCAGATTCAATAACTGGAAGTCCATGCCTGGAATAGTCGATGAATCATTGGTGTTGTTGAAAAAAAATTTTTGAGCAGCTTTAGCTACAACAACTAGCAGGAAATGAAAAAGCACTGAGGGTTAACTTTTTGGCATCTCCATGGGTATGCAAGAGAATACTTCCAATGCTATTTCCCAAGTTTTCATTTATCGTTGATAATATTTTTCCCATATCTGACTTTTGTGCTACCTCAGGTTGTGGGAGTGTTGGAAGTTGAAACGCTTTAGCACATTCCGTGTGATACGGTTGCGAGAAATGCTTATCAATTGTTTCCTTACGGAAAATAGTACCACAATCTTTAGCAATAGGAGGAGCTTGGGATTTTTTTGAGTGCATTTTTACGATTTCTGGATATTTAAGACATACTGAACATTTAACATAATGCCGCCCATTTACATGAAAATGCTGAAGTGTAAATCTCTTTTACTTCACAAACTTCACATAATTTATTACCTTTCGTCAGTAAGGGTAATGGTGAGCTTTCAATTGGAATATCTACTACTTTGTTAGTGCTTTGGCTGTCAAAAGTTGAAGGTTCGTCCGAGTCGCACAGCATGTCTGGGACAAAATTATTTTCATCATCAGCATTAACATTTTTGTCACAACTAAATGATGTGTCAGTTGGTACAAAAATAAAATGTGTGTATTTGAATTCACTTGAGTTGTAAGATTGTAGTAGAATTTTTCCAAGTTTTTTCAATTTCAAAAGGAGGTTACCAAGGTTACTGGCATTGTTGTCCTCAGTATTTTCAGTGTATTTACACCTATAGGCTTCATATTTCCGGGTGGTCACCACATTGGTCAATTGGTGGACTGACAACAGTTTTGCCGACCTTCCTGTCGGCATCTTCAGGTCGAAGTAGCAATTCAGAGGAGTGGCTCTCCTTATATAGGGACATCGGAAGACTCATCTGTGTTCTGATTGGTTGCCTAAGTCGGGTTGTAAGTAGGCCCTTTTCAGGACCAGTTGTGTTGGTGGGCAGAATACTCTCTTCCATGTGTTGGAGAGCATGTAGCCATCCTCTCTGTTGAAGTTCACTGGGTGTTTGGTGATTTCAATAGCCTCCCTGATTATTCTGGGATAGTATCGATTAGGGCATCCTCCATTCTTATTTCATGGCCAGGACCAGACCATGAGTGTTCTACGATGGCGGAGAGGTGGAACAGTTTATTTTTCACTGCCTGTTCATTCTCTTGAAGTCGGCATTTCAGGGATCTGCTCGTTTGCCTGATATAAGATTTCCCACAGGTGCAGGTTACTTGGTATACTCCTTCACATAGTTTTTGAGGGATTTGATCCTTCACCTTAGGTATCAGATCGCCCGTCTTGATCACACAGGTGTATCTAGTCACTATGTTGCATTTTGTGATAATTCTCGCTATTTTTTCTGAAGTGCTGGTGACAGGCTGCGGGGTCTTCTTTTTGTTCGGTCTTGTCTCTTTTGGTGTTTTTCTGTATGGTCCCTCTAAGGATAATTTTACAGCTGTATCCATACTTCTGTAAGACCATAAAGTGATGGTGCTTCTCAGAGGGCAGATAATCAGTGTCAGAGATAGCGTGGGCCTGATGGAACAGGGTTGTGATGAGGGATGTCTTCTATTTGGGGTGATGATGCGAAGATGCATTCAGGTACAGGTCCATGTGCTTTTTCTGGAATACTGCATGTCCCAACATTCCATCAGTTCTCCTGGTGACCATTATGTCCAGGAAAGGGAGCTGGCCATTTTCCTCAACCCCTATTGTAAATTTGATGGCATTATGTTGTGCATTCAGGTGTTGGAGGAACCTTCTCAGCTCTTCCTCTCCATGTAGCCAGATGACAAGCATATCATCCATGTATCTCACCCATAGAGATAGTTTCTTCTTGTATGATTCCATGACCTTCCTCTTGAACTCCTCCATGTAGAGGTTGGCAACATGATCCCATGGCAGCTCCCTCGTTCTGTTGATAATATTTGCCATTATAAAAAAAGTACAAATTTTTCAGGCAATATTCCACTAAGTTGAGAAATTCTTCCGGGAGTCCTGAGATTAGCTGCTTGATTATCTCAACTGATTCTCTGACTGGGACATTAGTAAAAAGGGAGACGACATCAAAACTGACAAGTGATTCATCTCTGTTGATCTTTATGGCCTTGATTATCTCAGCAAAGTGGGTGGAGTTCCTCACAAAAGTTGGAAATTTTCTGGTGTAGGTCTTGAGAGTTCAGGCTAAGTATTGGCCCAGATTGTAAGTGGGAGCTTAACCTTTTGAGATTTAGTTAAGACTTTTGAGACTTGATGTAATTAAAGGAACTGTTAAATTTTTGTCATATAAGTTAGGTGGTTCATATATTTTTTTTATAATATTAAAAATAAATGTTCAACAAAGTCATTATAGCATTAGAAAAATAAGAAAGTACCTAATTCATCCCACCCCATCCCACATTTTTCAGTTCACTGGGGCCCTGCACTGAACCCTGGCTTAGGGCCCCACAAACTCTTAAACCGGCTCTGGCTGTGATCGTATTTGGAGTCGAGAATAGGTTTGAAGATTTTTACCAATTCCATGGCCACCCAAAAAAAAGCATAGCCATGCAGCTATTCGAAGTACCTTTAGATGACAAGCCATAACATCATAGTACATTGACCTATCAGTTTGGCATCAGTCCTGAGTAAAATCACACATCTCAGTGAACCTGCATGGGTATTATTTTGAGAAACCCTGCCACATGCATATGAGATGTAGCGAGTAGCAGTTAGTTCTTGGTAATTTTTATTATATTTTGCTGCTTAACTATATTATTTGGAGTTTTATTATAAAAAATCTGATGTGGCCACCACATGACTTTCTGTAATATTTCTAAAAATTCCAAATAGTTTAAATGATAATGAATATTTTAAGGAACTGTGAGAAAAATTTAGACTTCACAAAGAACAGAAATAGACTCATACCGTAGCCTTCTGATAATGGATATAGCCAGGAATCTCCAATAATTAAGAAAATAAAAAGGAGAGTTACTAAGACATAACTAAGCATCAATTGTTAACATTCGTCACCGGTAGGTGGTGGCAGCTAAAAAATTAGTTTTTAAAATATCTCTTAAACAATGTATTATATGGGAAAATGTTTCAAACAAAGGTTGTAGAAAATTAAACTGCCATACACACACAGACATCATTGAGAAAATGTTCAAAACATGTTCAGGGGATCTCAAAATGTCAATTTCTATTGAAATCTGTTTTTTCATGAAAATAATAGTCCACTATACCACGTATGGAAAAAGTACAAATTAGTCCGACAGGTCCCTATCCCCCTACTTTCTTTCGACTTAAGATATCTGATAATGCAGTTTCCTATTACACATTGTTTTCCAGGAATGTATCCCTTGTGTTAAAGGATGGATGACTGTATCAGATGGTAAATTTTTTGTAGCAAGTATCAGCAGATTTTATAGATTAGAGTCTGCAAGTTATGACCATTGTTTATTTTTTATAAGTTTCATGGATGAGAAAACTTGTTCACACCTGTATGTGCTTGCAAATTAGTATATGCAACACTGAGCAAATTTTCAAAGTTGTGGAAATTGCTCATGAGGCAAAAAAATGACTGATTTTTTAGAAGTCGATCCACGATGAGTAAGCAATGGTGGGAAGAGAATAGGCAGGACGACACTTCGTATGTGTCAGATGGAATTTTCGGGCACCCAAGCCATTAGACATGACATAGCTTCCTTACAACCATTTGTCTTCCATGCCAAAATTATCCTGAGGGAATTTCTTGAACCACTTACGACAAATTCGAATAACTAAAGCACCTTCTCTATACACTTTACAAATGTTTTTGTGGGATTACTTCCTCTTTTAAAACCCATAAATCATCATGACACAAATGCACTTGACATTCACTCATTTTGGTCCTTCAAAAAAAATTTATATTCACTTACAAAATTCCAAAACCTATTTTTGCATGTTGCTCACAAGGTCCATTAGTCAAATGAAAATTTTATTTGGAATCTATTACTTGTTAATAAGACCATACGGCCACCTATTAAAATGTGCATGAATGTTTCAGCCAACCCAAAAATTGAATCCTGGCATCAAGATATAATGTATGCAAGGTCAAAATGACAGACTTCAATATTACCCAAAAATAAACTGATGTGGGCAACACATGACTTTCTCCATATTTATATGGCAAATTACGTTGTTAGCTCTCGTATCATTGTCAATATTTACTTCCAGTTGACAATTAAGAAAAGAAAAAGGAGCGTTACTAAGACGTAAGTAACTAAGTGTCAATTGTTAACAGTAGTCTTCAGTAGGTGGCGTGATGGTGGCAGCTAAAAATATAAGATATCTCTTAAACAATGCATTATATGGAAAAATGTACCAAACAAAGGTTGTAGAAAATGAAATTTACTACAACTTTTATTCCAATACATTTTTACATTTATCAAATATTAAAGCAAATATTTCAAAATAATGGATAAGTGACAAGAGTAAACACCCACTTCCGATCGACCGATTTTTACCAAAAATAATCAGATGATCTAACTTTTATAAAAATGTTAAATATAAAATTTTGCATTGACCTGATTAATAGTTTTTCAGTTAGAGCGCCCACAAAAATCTATCACATACAGACAGACATCATTGAGAAAATAGTCCAAACGTGTTCAGGGGACCTTAAAACATGTATTTCCGTTGAAATCTCAAATTCAATTTTTTTCATGAAAACAATACTTTCTCTATACTCGTATATAGAGAAAGTAAAAATCATTTTATTAATTACATTTTATTGAAAAGAAGCAGTGTATATTTTTCCGAGTTGGTTAAATAATCTTAAACATAAATATTGTGAAAGCAGGACTAGAACATTATAAATGTGGGACAGTTCCAATAACAGCAGGGATTATTCTAATGTCCTAGTCATAATCATCGTAGAATGATGATTTAATACCTGAACTCTTCAGGCTAATTATTAATGTAACTTCTAACACCAGCTGAAATTAAACCAAGGAGTTGTTTCAGATGACCCAGTTCTGCCTAATTTTGGTATTATAAAGCTAATATTCCACATGATCAATTAAAGAAAACTTTATTATTTAATCATAATTTGTTTGGTATTGATGGTTTTTCTTAAATATCATTTCTCAATTTCAGGACTTCTTGATATCTTCCCGCTCATGAATCAGCCAACCATTTATAAACATGGTCCACTATCAAAAAAATTTCTGTATTTAAGGTGTACCATCAATTTATAGCTAATATCCTGTTTGGGACATAGAGACTGTCCCAAACACAATCTACAGCAAATGAGATGTGTGAGAGAGGTGGATGCATGGAGAGAATAAATATTGAAATAGACATTTTCCTTTTTCAGAATACAGGCATTTCAAATAAGTGTTAATTTGTTTGATGAGGAAATTTATCAGATAATATATACTAATATTCCTTCAACGGCTGTATTGAACCTAAATAGCACATAACTGTAATACCACTCTTAGATCTGGAGCTTCTTAATTTTTGTGTATTTGAAGGATTTTTTTTGCGATTTAGACATCATTATTAATAAATGAAATATATTCAATAAACTTATTAAATAATAAGAGAATAATAAAGAACTTTTATTACATCTAATAAACAAAATATAAACATAATATTTTTAAAGAATAGAATGCCATTTCCTAAGTTATGCAGTTTAAAATTAAGTTGTAATGAGTGGTTGCATATTGCTTAGATCAGTGCTGAAAAACGTTACGAATAACGTAACAAAATTATTTTGGATTAACGTAACGAAAAATGTTAACGAAATTTTTCAAATAGTTGTAACGGAAATCATAACAAAAACAAAAGAATAAATTTCGTTAACAGATAGTAAAGAGTTATGTTCTAGTGGCATTCATCCCAGCTTGTCTTGAGCAAGGGAAAGTGGCCTAAAATCCCTTTCCCCGGTCTTGCTTGTCCACCGCTGGGCCAGTTTTACCACCTTGTCTCGAAAGAAACACTATCCTCACCACTACCGATTGTTCTTTGGGTTTTCCTTCCATTTGTGAAAGGAATGGTTCCCTGGTGTTAATCCTTCTCCAGGAAGCATGAGATAAGGAGTGTGGAGGATGAGGAAGGAAGCTTCAATAAATGTGCCACTTGTAGTTAAGGACCTCTACCATTCCCTATCCTCCCCCACAGTGCCCTCTTTTAGATATTACACCGGAGTGGGTTTTTCCTCTTTTAAAGGTTGATACTCTGCAAGTTCCAATCCCATCATCCCCTCCAATCTCGAATTCTATCCACTGTTTGTCAGTCTAACTTAACAAGGTATTTGAGAAAGGTCGAAATTAATCTACAATTTGAACGTGTTGTCATCATTCGTTAGAGGTCAGTACTGCTTCATATCTATTATTATTACGAGACATTTATAGTAACAGTGGATAGTTCAGAGCTTAATACAATTTCAGTTTATTTCTAATTACCGAAGATGGTCACAGGGAGACTTTTCGCCAGCCATAAGAGAAATGAAGTTCATTCAATGTTGAAGAAATAAGTCCCATTTTCATACATATTTCAAGTTTATATTTTGTTTAAGTATTAACTAAAGTCAAGTAATTTAATGTGGCGGCTTTCTCTGTCATTATATTAAAAAATGCTGTTTTATAAACCATTGGGTATTGGGTTCGATTCTGAAGACAGCAGTGTCCATCATCTGCATAGGTATCTGATTTTATAATGAATTAAGATAAACTCAGCAGCTCCTATTGGAATGTTATTTTATTTTCTTATCCCTTATTTGCAAACTAGTGCCCATAAATTTTAATATATTTTGTAATTTAATTCTATTTTATGAAACCTCATACGTCTAAACTTTTATGCTTCTGCTCATTTTCCATTTCTATCTAACACACACGTCTTCCTCCTGCAGTCTTACTCCTCCCTCAGTTTATATCACACTTGTCTGCTTCCCTCCCCATGCTCTCCCTTCTCCCCCATCTCTCTTCCCCAGTCCATTTCCTCTATCTTTCTTCCCATTTCTCCATCTCCTGTTTTTTATTTCAAACTTTTTCATATTTCTTGTTCTTGCTGAAAATAACGACAATTTTGGTCATTATAGCTTTCAAAGCTAGCATCAAAACAATGCTCTGAAAAAAGCATTGAATCGTGCATTTTACCGTACTTTCCAGAATGGAAAATAGGCTTATTGTTTCATTGTTCGGTCTTCCTATTAACTTTTGAACCGATTAACTGGTTTTCATGGTATTTGGTGGATATCTTTGACCACTGGGGTTGCCCTGTCAAGGAAAAGGGTTTCTGATACATATTTGAAGGCTCGAGTTCGATTCCAGAAATTTTTCTCTCATTCAGTTTACATAAGAAATGCGAAATCCACCATGCACTGCCTTTTTCTTTATGTGTTAAAATAAGGGAATCATACTATTGACACGGGATTTGTACAAAATCTGCGAAAAGAAATAAAGATTTCAATTTTTATCACAGAATTTTGCTTATCGAACATATTTATTCAAATTGCAAGTAAGCAAGCACAAATAGGAGCTAGCTATTTTAAAAGAATATTTCAATTTTGACATGTATTTGTATTCAAATGCAAAATAAAAGAAGTATTAAAAACTAATATATAAAGTATATTACACGTGACGTTGCGATATGACATTGGCGACATAATATTAAACATCTTTTAGTTATAGCAGGAGCGAAAGACACAGTTCCATTGCTTCAATGTGGTGAGTGATCAAGAGATCATGAGCGCACTGGTGAAAGCTAAGAGAAATCGTGTTGGGATTCGCGATTTACGGTGGAGTTGTGGTGGTACGCGACAATATCCTTTATCCTCATTTTATTAAATATTATGTATTTTCCGATCCTAAAATTTTTTATTCATAACTATCGAGCATAAGTCTTATCAAAATGATAAACCCTCTAATCAAATGAAATTAAAGAATTTTTAAAATTGGTTCTTCATTTTTATCAACCGCGTTGGAAATAGAATACAAACTAAAAAATTCATATGAACATAGTCAGATCCCACTGAAAGCATTAAATTAAAATTTTCACAATAATTTTGCTATTAATTAAAATTTAAGAGTATTCTTTTCGTCACGACAGCAATTGTTAAAGATTCCAAAATTTTCCATTTTATCTGAAAAATTACCTTCATTCATGGTGATTTGGAGTGGTTTCTAATTTTATCTTACAAATAATTTACTTTATTCTTTCATATACAAAATGAAGCTATTCCCAGTTTAATATCTCAAATCTAACTAATCTTGAAATGCATTGTAAACCCATGCATGATTTCCATATATTTCTTATGGAGGATATGAAAAGAAATAACGACATCAAAAATAAGCCCTAAAGAGGACAAATATTGGCATTTGGATAATTCTCTTTAGTTTTATCTGATCACCGATCATTCTACCAAATTTTGGGTCTGTAGCAGGAGCACATTCTACAAGTTACAATCGGTGCAACCGACTGACAGGTTCCTTTTATTATCTTTACTTATGGGTCCCTGGATTCTCAGTGTACTTTTTGTGTTACCTACAAAAAATTCTAATAAAGGGCATAACCGTTACAACATTAATATTTTAGTCTTAAGCTTATTAACTTGAATATAAAATTTTGAATATGAAAATCCGAATTTTCATACATGATTATGAAAAACGAAAAATGTGCCAAATACTTAAAAATGTTCCTGATCTGCAGCATATATTTAGAAGTGCCTATAAATTAGTATTTTAAATGAGTACATATTTAAGGTAAATACCTAACCTCTAAACAAAAAAAACAAAGTAACTACACTTAATTATTTTTTACCAAATTATTTCATTATAACGTTAAATGCAATGGAAAATGATATGTAGATTTTAGCATAATGAAAAACATAACGAAAAACGAAATCGCTTTTTTGACTGTAACGAAAAACATAACGAATCATTTTTTTTTTCGTTTGCCAGCACTGGCTTAGATGCATGTCAATAATACTGTTATTAGCATGTGATTAGTGGTGTCAGCATTAGCCTACTCTTTATGAAGAGCACCAAGGAGGCCAACTGCTTAACGTCCCTTCCAAAGGACAGAGTGCTGACTTGCGCAGTCTCCTCAAATCACACAAGTAGGGGATGGGACAATCCCACGTTGAAAAATCCAACCTCTGCTGGATTCGAACCTGGGGCCGCTGTGTAGAAGGCCAACTAAGGCACTCGAACCACTCTGCCACTCCCTAGGACTTATATGTGCCCATGCTTGACTAATCAGCACTTCTACAGATTACCTAACATGTAGTTAACCCTTTTAGTGCCACGGGCCAATACATCGGCTTTTGCTTCTCGGGCAAAGAGTGTCACAGCTGATATATAGTCACTACACACCCCACAAACACATTAGTATAGATGAAACACTAGACAAAACCAAAAGAAACATACAATTAAAGGCGGACCTCAACTTACGAACAATTCATTCTTACGAACATTCCACACACTAATGAATTGTGACTCTAATCAGTTAACGAACATGGCCCTCGCAGATATGAACGTCTGGACCCGAAGGAACTCCTTGTTCTTTTAGTCTTCAAGTGGAGAACAAATATAACCTGTATACAAGAATGCTTATCTCTGTGTCTTGATTCTACCACTCATAACATAAACAGATTCTTTTAGCACCTAACTACGTGCATCCATTTGCGGGACGTAATTACGAGCGAAACTTCCTGTGTGCTACAGCGATACTGATTTAAACATTAAAAAAATAAATTTATTTAAAATGTTTATTTCGATAAGACAAACCTAATGAATAGCACATTTTTACATAGTATCAATTATTTTAAACATCATATTAAGAGTAGTTATTTGAAAAAGTAGAAAACAAATTAAAAATGAAATTCGTATTTTACATAAATCATTGTTATGAACTGTCCAAGTCTGTTTGAATGACATTTTTCACGTTGTTATTAACGCTATGTGTTTCTTACATGTAAACTTTGAACAACTATTACACTTTAGAGTTGTGCTAGTATTTTTAGCACTTCCACATGTTCATATCCTTCTTCATCAGCTTCACATCCTATTTTTCTCGTTAGCTGTACTTTATCTTCAGGTTCTACTTCCTCTGACATGAGGCTGCCTGTTTCAAAATTACAGCTGCCGGAGCGCATGCAGAGCGATAAATCTTCCTCATTGAAAATATATTAATTTATCCTAGCTGTTCCAGTTTTATTCCCTTTACAAGGAAAAAACATATTTTATAAATATTCAGGAATGGATTAATGAATTTAACGTTGTTTCTTATGGAAAAATCAATTCAACATATAAACATTCAGCTTACGAACGCATTTCCAGGTGTGCATTACATTCATAAGTAGAGGTTCGCCTGTATTCCAATATCTCCCAAATAAACATCAGTGTATTAATTTTTTATTCGAAATTTATGGCTGCAGAGGTTGATTGAAAAATCTGTAGTTTATATTATTCTTTGTATTTCCATGTTTTTTCTTCTTATGATTTACTCGAGTAATATAGATATTATAATTTTTAAGTTCTAATGGTGTGTGTATATTGTATATAAGATGAAAATTATTTGTAATAAACTTTTTTATTTTTTGCAATGTGATATGCAAATACATTTTATTGTTATAAAATAATTTAATATTTCATTTAAATAAAAATTATGTAATTATGAAGAATGTACTATTTTTTACAATTTCTAAAAGAATTAGCTTATTATCTTAAGAAATAATTTCGCTGTGATAGTATTCCTAAGGAAATACAAAATTCACAAATTGCCCGTGGCACTTCTGGCTATACCGACTGAAATTTGCATGGCACTAAAAGGGGAACACTTTGAAATACTTTAAGATGGTAAAGTTCATTACTGAAATTAAATTAATGTCGGATTCTATTGGGTTAATTTCTCATCTATAAAATTCTGGAGAGGGAGAATAGGAGAGAAAGAGAGAATAGGGGAGGGAGAGATTTGGAGGAAAGTGAATGGGAGAGAGGGAAAGAGAATGGGAGGATCCTTAATTTTAATTTATTACCATAGGACCTCACTGTTTGTGGATTTCCCATTCACGAAATCTCAGTCAAGTTTTTTAGGCATAGCTCTGCCAATCGAGGCCTAAACGTTTTGACTATTCATGGGTTGATGCAGAAGGTAGACCCTGCATTATAGTATATGCTATAGGATACTATACCAGAGGAGCATTACAAGTTATACAATATAGTCATAAACAGTCATATGCCAGCTGTAATGAAGACCAAATGTTATCAACAGCAAGAATTGACAACATGGCACAACATCATGGAAAGTGTACCATCAGAATTTCTGATTATCCGAACCAATCTTAGTTCAAATTAGTTTGAATAATCAAAGCTTTACTGTATGAAGTTTCACTTGGGAAACCACAAACTAATTGAATTTACTAAAGATGTCTAGTTATCATTCATGAGCCTACTTGAGACACGCAATTTAAAAAAGCCCTTCATTAGTCCATTTTTCTTTCATCTTGGATAATAATTCATAGGATACAGACCATCTACTAAAAACTATTGCATCAAAAATGATAGCCAACCATAAACCTTTATTACAGATCTTAAGTTTTATATACAGGCAGAAAATCAAAACTGACAAAATATCTGTGATATTTCATCCCCAAATTCCTTCACTTTCTTTGATAACGCAGGCATTTTCACGTCTGTTTCTTGTAGTTGCATTGGCCTCGCCCTTAATTAGAATTCGTTTGCGTCGAGCAGCTGCTTTTTCTCTCTTCTCTAATGTCTTACGCACCCGGCTGGATATTACCTATTTAACAAGATTGAATCTGTTGAAAAACCTCAAGGATCCCAATCATGGCAACATTCCAATGAAAATGTCATACTGAAATTGGCTGATAAAATGTTCACAAAAACCAAGTAAAAGATCAATATCAATATAAAACGGCAAATTTTTAGCATTAATTTTAAAAGATAATAAATATTGGAAGAAAAAAACAGATTATTACAAACCTCTGGAGCAATTGTAGCACAAGTTGAAGAGGTATGAATGCTAAAAATATCGCTGTATGACTTTCCTACATTTCTTTCCATAAATGATTGGTCATCTACTTCTGAATGTACTGAATTGAATCTTTCTTTGTTGCATGTCACATCCTCATTTCTCCTGCATTCAAAATCACTAGGCTCAAAGGATTGGTTATTATCAAGGGAAGCGGAGGAGCAATTTGAATCTTTATCATTTGATTCACCAACATGCAGTTCTTTCACAACACTGCATATTTCTGAAACACTTTCAACATTTTTTTCCTCTGCATCTCCAACTTCAGTTGTCTGATTAGCCACATCACTTACAACTTCATCCTCCTCCTGATTATCAGCATTCTCCTCCTCACCAATATTCATTCCCAGAAGCAAATCTTTATCCATTTCTCGCGTGAATCCACTCGCAGCTACTTCTTTGTCCAGCGTATCCTCCCTCCTGTTCAAGAGAAATCATTAAAAAGTTCTTCTTACATGATAACTACATACAGTATATTGATAAAATAATCTATTGCTATTTGAAGCTGAATAAAATAAATTGAGCTGTAATATTCTGAGAAACAGCCACCAGTCAAGTCATCATAAAACAATTGTTGAGTGACATCGCAGGACTGAAGAGAGCTGGGCAGTATATATTCGATATACCATAATGTTGCTGGAGGCTGTATAGTTATTTTTCAAGAAATGTATTGTTTATGATACCAAGCTCCATAACTAAATTAATTTTAATCAAAATCGTTGGTGTCATTTTTTAATAAATTGACATTTGGTGAAAATTGACAAGAATATACTATCCTTTATTATTGAGCTATATCATTCATCTCTTAATAGCTTCTATGTAATACTATCAAATACAAAATATCATTCGATTTCGTTTAACCATTTAGGTTTTAGAGCCATGTAAAGACAGGCAGATGACATGACTTTTTGGGCTCCAGAATACCAAAAATGTGTATTTCCATCAAAATCTTTAAGTTGATTTTTTTGGGTACAGTACTTACAGTACTCTATATACAAGGGTTACCTACATTTTTCTTTCATATATGCTAAAGGAAACAAAACTTTTGGTGCTGAAAGTTTCATTTTTACTGCATCTAGTTGTAGAGTTTTTAAACAATCTGACAGGTAGTGCAGGAGCAGTGAATGGCAACGGTCAGTGATGTTCACTAGAAAAAAAGAGCTGTAATCTAAGGAGACCAGATGTTCTCCTTTTGGAAGGACAGTTCTTTTTCAAACATTGTCCTCTCGTAACTTTGTGTCCTTTCATGTCCTCCTTTTGGAATAGTTTTCTGCTTTTGTCTTTCCTTTTATTTATGTTAACCAATTTCATGTAATTGTAGTAGGTTGGCTGTCTCTGAACCTGCTAGATACATTGTACTACTTGCCACAGCATATACCGAGGAGTTCTGCCTTTTTATTGATGTCTTTCCCCCTAGGTGTGGTTCTCAGTATGCTACACTTTCTGGCATGCTGCTGGTTAAAAGATTTTTTTCAGCTCTCTAATCTGGTTTTTGAAGAGAATGAATGTTTCATTTTCTATTTTATTTCATGAGTAAAAATCTGATCTGTCCAGCACATGACTTCCTCCATACATAGTAACAAATATTAATGCAATAGTAATGAGAAGCTGCTCTTGGCATTTTAAAACACTGAATAATTTTCACAGTGAAAAATACTTTCACTTTTTGCATTGAAAAAACAATAAGTAAACAAAATTGTTTTTTAATTGCTATGGATAAAAAATATCGATGCATGATTAATATTACTGCTGGGGTGCTGGGATTGATCAATATTTAAAAGAAAATTTGTTTACAAAATATGACACTAGGTGGCATTGGGATAATTTCGGTCATGGTTAAAATTAACCAAGGCAGCATAGGCATCGCTATCAACAGTTATAAAATTTTATCATGGCAATGGAAGCAAAGATATTACTTAGCGACGCACTTAATAAATTCTGAAAAATAATCAAAATATCTCTTAATCAGTTAATTATGAAAAAATGTTCCAAACGAAACTTGTAGAAAATTATATTATCTGCAACTTTGATAATTACAAATATTTACATAAATTAAGTCCCAAAGGAGATATTTGGAAAAATAGTGAAAACATATGCAGTGGACCTTAAAACGTCCTCAAGGAGATATTTGAAAAAAAATAGTGAAAACATACGCAGTGAACCTTAAAACATATAATTCCGTTGAAATCTGGAATTCGATTTTTTCGAAAACACTACTTTCTCCTATACTGCATATGGAGAAAGTAAAAATGTTTGACGTGAATACGTTAACATGATTGTCAATGCTCTGGGATTTTCAAAGGTGTTTGCGAGATGGGTTCCTCGACAGCGAATGCCTGAACACAAAATCTAGCAGAAGGAAATTTGTTTGGAGTTTATCACACGTTATGAGGCAGTAGGGGAATCCTCTTTGTATCTGATTGTCACCAGTGATGAAACATGGACTAACCACTTTGATTTAGAGACAGAGAGACAGACTGTGGAGTGCCCTCACCTTACCTCTCCAAGGAAGAGGAAGTTTAAAGCGATTCCCTCAGTTGGCAAAATCATGACCACAGTCTTCTGAGACTCTGAAGGAGTCATTTTGGTGGGTGTGATGCAGAGGAGACAAACAATAAACTCTGACACCTACATCAACACCTTAACGAAACTGGAGAAGCATCCATCACAAGTTTGACCACAAAGAAACATGACAGAAGCCCTGCTTCAGCACAAAAACGCTCATCCTCACACAAGTTTGAAGACCCAAGAAGCAATCTCGAAGCTTCAATGGTCTGTGCTGCCCCTCTGTCATACAGCCCTGATCACGCTCCTTCAGACTTTCACCTTTTTGGAACCATGAAAGATGGGATTCATGGTCAAAAACTGACAACAAGGTGATTTCTAAGGTGAAAAAGTGGTTTTGAGAGGCAGGAAAGGACTTTTACCAGAAGGGTAGTGTATGGACATAGAGAAGGAAGTAGTTTATACTGAAAAATAATAAACATGTAACCAATACATCTGGTCACATTTTTTGTTTCAATTTTGCTCTATCAAATTTTTGCTGAGAAAAAACGTGTGGCAATATTTTCTGGGCGACCACTGTACTATGTATATAAGAAAGTAAAAATGTTTATATATAAATAACAAGTAACTATTAGACATTGAGAAACAGTAATTCTGGAAAAAAACATTACCGTAAATACCCGCGTATAATGCGCACTTTTTTCGAAATATTCGAGTTAAAAATTAGGATGCATGTTATACGAGGGTACATAATCTTCCTATTTTCATCTGACCTCATATTTCCACAATTTCGGCACAGTAATTACTGCCCGGGTATCCTCATATTTTTATTGGTGATTTTTACGAAAAGTAAGATAGAAAATAGTAAAAATGTATTAACTAATTATATAAACATACATTAATTAGATATGAAAAGAATGAATTCAGTATTTATTAATTTTAAAAGCCAAGAAATTCTTCGTCGCTGGACCATTCTACTTCGATGTTGTTATCGGAATCGTCATATTACGCATGACGTCACCCTACACCGGCGCCCGGGAGTACGCTGAGAGTTGATGCTTCTTGTAGAACTAAATAAAGCTATCGTTCCCTACCTTTCGCTCAGCATTCATACGTGATTTATTCTTGATTCTTCGAGTCTGTAGTTAATTATGGTTATTTGATATCGTGTTTACGTGCTCCCGAGTGTTCTAATAAGGGTAAAACTGAAGGTTGGACGAACCCGTCCACCTCAGGCATGACTAAAACGTATGTAAAAAATTAAGGATTATCGTCATTCCATTTTATTAGCTCAAAGAATGTCATATGCCATACTATGAAATTAATATAATTCGATTTATTATACCCTAATATCACCTTGTAAGTAAACAGAGTATGTAATGATTGAGTTAGCTGACGTTCTTTTGGAACGTTATTCGAAAATTTCATTTCGCACTTTCATTATATTACCAATACATAATACCAATATAATTCGATCATTGCTTTAGAACACGTTACACTATATACTATATTCTGGAACGGTAACGCTAAAAAAATCGGTGCGCACTATACGCGGGTATATAGAAAAATCATAGATTACGAGGCTGAAAACCCCCCTGCACGTTATACGAGGGTGCGCATTATACGTGGGTATTTACGGTATTACAGGAAAATAGCTACATTTCAATACGGTACATACTCATCAATTCAACAAAGAAATTCGTCTAGCACTTAGCTTAAAGCTCACCTTTCTTGTAACCATTTCTAATTTATTATTGTATCAACAAGTATATTCAAACTTACATTATATCCTTGAAGGTAGGATACAAGGAACTTTCATATGCAAATCGTTTCTTGAAGAAGTCTCTCACACAGTTGACATCCCTATCAAAATACCTAAAGGAGTAAAAAGATGCTGCATAATTAAGCAATTTATTTCACAATTTTGAATAAATGTAGAATTAATGTATTAACACATAATAACATGCATAAGTAAAACACAATACATGACATGCCAGAACAATCCCTCATAAAACAATTGCAAAATTAAAAATAAAGTAAAATCTTGTTACAACATACTTTACAATTATGTTTTTCAAATTAACACACTTTTTTGAGTCACCGTAAATTTTCCTGCATAAATACTGTATAAATATCATTAATAAAAACAGGCTCAACCTTGTGGAATTTACTCATTGAGATGAAATGAAAAAACTTTGTCACTATATTGGTAAAAAGATCCAAAGACAACCAAGTTACAAAGTATTTACAAAATCTTTAGGTAAGCTTAACAGAGGAGAATGATTATGAAAAATGAATTCATTTAAGAGAAATGAATCCTTACAAATAATTATCTCTAGCTGTTCTAGAGCATCCAACTAATCAGTTCTTGCCCATTTAACAAAAATGTTAAATATAAAATTTCATGTTGACCAATTTATACTTTTTGAGTTAGAGCAACCACAAAATTCTGGTCACAGACACACACACACACAGACCACAGACATCATCGAGAAAATAGTCAAAACGTGTTCAGGGGACTTTAAAAGATGTATTTCTGTTGAAATCTCGAATTTGATTTTTTCATGAAAATAATACTTTCTCTATACTTCGTAAATGGAGAAAGTAAAAAATATAATATAAATAGCCATAGTTTTATGCAAATTCTCAAAAAATTTCTGATGAATCCGATGAATAGGTAAGTTATGAATTTTTTAAATAAGTTTACTCCGAATTAGCTAATTCATTTAAATCTCCTCCGACCTCTGGGATGGCTTTAATTTAAATGCCCTCCATGCTTAAGTGGTTAAGGAGTTTCTTATATTTATATGCATGAAAACAAAATGAACATGTATATAAAGGATCTAAAAAGCAAGGCTACCACAATATAAGGAAAAATAATTTTCTGATTTCAAAGCAAATACATTAGTATACGATTAGTATACTATGGCGAATTTGACGAAAAGCACTTCTGTAGCATGGAAAACCCGTGTACATCCCTACTTGTAAATTATGCATCGCCTATGACTTGTCCTATAGCTTTGCTAAGATCTTTTGAACCAATAAAAATTATTATTATTATTACTTCTCATGTTGGTTACAGTGACCAGATTCAGTAGAACAGAAACTGATACATAAAATGTAGCAATTTTTTAGAATCTACATTATAGAATATTGCCATGCTAATATGCAGATCGAAAAAAATACACATAAAAGTTGATATTTTTTAATCTTAAAATTAGTTTACCATGATTACTCACACCGAATAATTCTCAAAACAATAAACTGAACATGCTCTACTCATGTTAATGTAATTACAAATTAGGATTAGTGTTGTTGCAATTACGTTTTAATTCTTAAAACACTACTATTATTATAATCTAGTTTTAAAACTTCACATATACAGTGTGTCCTCGATTAATGTTGTTAATTAGTTCCTGAAAATAGCGACATTAAACAAATCAATATTTCCCATAAGAACCCATTCCAAAACCTCGATTTAAAAACCTCTCGAAAAAAGAGACCTTGTATACTGTATTTCATGAAGCCTTGATGGCACATACGATATGAATGGTATCAGAACATAAATAAATAAAACCATACATTAACATAGAAATGGCATAAAATAAACAAACATAACATAACTACATTTCAAGGTGCCCAAAATCGGAAAAAGGCTACATTTCATAATAGTACCTCTGTAGTGCATTCCACACTTAGTTGACAGTATGGTGTCTTATGGGCTATCGCTATCTCTCTCTTTTCCTTTACTTTTCCTTATCGCTCTGTCCTTCTCTAGCACTGCTCAGTTGCCAAATTTGTTGTGATTTTGGTGATATTGTCATTTAAGTCAAATTATGACGCTCAATCATAGTAAATTTTATGCTGAACCTGATTATGTATATCTTAATTTCATAAAAATGCGAGAAAGTTAAAAATAAGATGAACTAAAAATGTAAACAAGGTAAGTTTTTTATTTATCTTTAAACATACAACGTCATATCTTGGCTTCTATTGGTCGAATAAGGTCGATTTCTTTTGTCATGCCTCTTGAAGGATTGTTTATCATGCTTATATAAATGATAAATATATAATATTTATCAAATACCTTTTAAAGAATTAATAACATCGTTATTTCTTCAAAATCATTTCTTGAGACATGAAAAAGGCAATCTGCGTGAAACCTTTTTCCTAATTAATTTAGAGGATACATTGAGCAAATGGAATGGGCAAAAATGTTGAAATTTATTTTTGAAAAAGACTCCAATTCAATAACATTTGTAGTTCTTATGATACGGACATTTAAACAAAAGTGCGGTACAGCGCCGAGAAATGGACCAGCAGCTGAGACGCTGTGCCAGATCGAGATACTGTCACGTTGTAACTCCCAAACTTTTTTAAAGACTGTATAAAACCAATCAACATATTTCGTGATACCCACCACCAAAAGTAAATAAAAATTGAAGTGAGAAGCATTCATCATGAATAAATTTCCATGCTTTATAATTTAACTAATAAAAGCTGAATCTTAGTAATTTTAATAATTTCATTAGAAAATAACATCAAATTTATATAAAAAGCTTGTCTGTTCATACATTTTCCGCCATGCATTAACATTTGTTATAACAAATAAGTATTACGCAAATGAAATTATAAATGTAAATTGTAATATAAAGCTCTTTTACAATGCATTACATATAATTTGGTTAATGAATTAATTAAAATCAATGAATAAATAAATAAATCGGATTCCACGAAAATTAGTATTTGAATCTGGAACAAAATCAAAAGATCTTTCTAAAAAATATTACGTAAGACCTTGTTCAGGGTTCATAAAATCATATTTTATTGTTTTAGTTTCATTTTATTTTCATTTTTTTTTACATTTTCTATGTTAATGTATGGTTTTATTTATTTATGTTCTGATACCATTCATATCGTATGTGCCATCAAGGCTTCATGAAATACAGTATACAAGGTCTTTTTTTTTGAGTTTAGTTTTTCATTATTGTGGAAAAACTTCCTTGCTTAACGAATTTTCACGAAATGTCACGTTTTAAAGAATCCAAGTATGACTATAACCAAGGGATAATTATGTAACCTTCGTACATACGGGCAGCTAAAAATACAACGCTTCACAATTCTGGTTTTTTGATTCCTCCACCTTATTCTCAAAAGCAGTTTTGAAGCCTCACAAAATATCTCAAAGAAATGCGATGCAAAAATTTATAAAAACCTCTCAACCTATGAAGAAAGAGGCTTCATTGGAAGTAAACACAGACTGAAATTCGTTTGGAAATCCTCAACAGGGAGGGTTTATGACCCTTTAGTGAATAGACGAGAGGTTTGCACCCAGACATTTATAAGAAGTTGACTAATAGGTGCCAGCTTTTTGGTTCCTCTGTAAAATGTGCATTTTATGATGGAAGGAAGGGATGGGACACGTGTTGAAGAATTTTCCCAAGGGAGAAGGACCCAATGTTTGACACAATGAAACAGTTTTGCTCCAGAGTTCATAGCAAGTGGTTGTTTGATGTGTAATTATACGATACAGTGCCTTGCAGATTGTTGATGATATATATATATATATATATATATATATATATATATATATATATATATATATATATATATTGTGTTAATATAGTAACTATGGTGAAAAAGTGAAGTGTTTCAATTGCATCGGCATAGCATGCTTTCTTCCAAGCTAGCTATTACACTCAATTAACTGTTTCTGTTTTTGAATCAGCGTATCTTATAAATTATTTCTTTTTTGTTGTAGGAAGAAGTTCAAAAATATTTAAAGTCAGTTTTTGTGAAATCACCTGAATCTGCATGGAATCTGGATCAAGCAGGAAGTTTAAAGGGATAGGCACTATATTTAATTCACAGAAAATTTGGCAAATGTGCGCGCCATAAGTGCAGTACTGTCAACTCAGCGTGGAATGGAGTATAATTACAAGAAAAAGGAACTATGTAATACCAATTCGGTGACATGTAGTCATACAAATGAAAGACAATGATGAGTTTACAGAGAGCCACAAACACTTTGGTGAATGCAAGTTCATGAGTTGAGAACGCAAGAAAAGAAATGCAACAAACAAATTATTTCTTACAGCAGTTACTGTATAATAAATGAAAATCTCCAGTAATAGATGTAAATGAAACATTTACTTCATTGTTTTTATTGAACTGTGAGAGTCATTAGGCCAAAAGAAGGATAACCACTACATCGAGCAACAGCTGGTACAAACGAAAATAAAATCGGGAGATGTTGCACACAAGTTATCCCAATAGCACAGAATAATTTCAAGTTTATAAATGGGGCACTCAGCAGATCTTCCTTTCTGCACAACTCACAAAGCTTGTAAGTTTCTATTAAAGGGGATTAAGATGGTTTTTATGGTTGCTGAGGGAACTTAGAGAGGGGGCCATTACCACCACTAGGCGTTTTCATCCACTTCACAAGCTACGTGTGATAAGTACTTGTGTAATTATTTACAGACCAACAATTCATTTACTAAACCTACTTGTGAACTGTTTTTATTTATTTTACTTTATAAATGGCTAAAAAATTTCCGTGGTCAAAATTACCATGTGTGGCTTACGTAACAAAATACCCCACGATCTCTTAAGGATTAAAGTCTGATGCAAACCATCGAACCATATGAGACATTAAATGCAGCCTGCTGTGGCACTTGGAAATAGATTGCAGACCCCTGCCCTAAGATTGAATGATGAGCTATCCCCAACACCTCATCCATTCCATCATCAACCATTTTGCCCACAGTAAATACTCTCTCCCCTCTTTATGTGAAGCATCTGCTGGTGTAGTGTCACAAAACATTTTTAAATTATAGAGATATACGTCAATCCAAAACAGTTTTTCCACTCAAATAATAGATAACAGATACACGTAAGTCATCTACCCAGTATTTTTCCCATGCATTATTTCAGAGCCAAGTCAGAATGATGTTAACTTGAATCACCAATGACATTTATTCAAACATGGGTAGTAATTTTTGAATAACGTTTAATGCAAATCAACTTCAATGGAAGCAACGTTAAACCGAGGACACACTGTATAACCATTTAAATCATAAATTTTTCATCAAGATATCATTTAGTACATCACTTACTTCTCTGCTTCTTGGTGAGAAGTAGATACCATTTGAGGAAAGTCAATTATGATAGGTTTAGAATCATTTGTCATCATTATATTAAACTCATTGAAATCACCATGAATTACTCCACAATTTCCTAAACGGACAATAAGATTCATTAAGTCATCGTATAGCCCTTCAATATCTTCCACTTCATGGACATGACTCCTGCAAAATATAACCAGATCGATAATATAATAAAACTTTAAAAGTTCATTTATATAATACAAGAGCATATAGTCTAAAAAGGTGTTCTATACAATGACCTTTTTTTATTGAAAAGTTGAGTTTTAGAGGCAATAGCATTAAATAGTCTTTCTACAATATCATCGAATTTTAATTTTTCATATCAAATAACCAAATTGCTATCAATATGAAAGCAACCACACTGAGAGAGAAAAATTACAAAATACAATGAAGAAAAATAGATATTTAACTTTCAATAACTTTTAGCAAAATGTTTTTTGAAAATTGGAAGAATATAAATTTGAACAGTACAGTATTAAAAATAACTTTCAGAACTTTAGGATATGATCATGAAAAATAATTATTAAAAATAACTTACAAAGGAGTTCCATCAATTAGATCCATTACAACACAATGTCTGTTAAAGTCGACAGGTTTTGGAACTGGGAAGCCTCTATCATGAAGAGCTTTCATATAAGCAAATTCTTTCGTGGCAGATATCCGAGAGAGATATAGCCATGATACTGAGTGTCTATGCTGATGGTAATCGCGCTTTTCCTTCAAGTTTCTAAAACATATTCTGCCCAATCTATGCAAGAAAAAAATTACCAAAATTTACTGTTCGTTGAAAACTGATAACACTTAAAGAACTAAATAATTAAGTAAATTTAAGCATTAAAAAATGTTACTTCAAAAATTTTACACGAAATTTTAAACTACAATTTTATTGGCAAGTGCATGAATTTTTGTAAAATGAAACTGTCAAAGTTTTCCTTAGTGAATTGTAACAAGACATTTTATCAAAACTAAACCAAAAGAAACTCGGTTCCTTATTAATTATTGGAAGAATAATGACCAAACCATTGAATTTAAATAGAACATACCTGTGGATCTTCAAACATAGTTGCTTTCCTTCTTCGTTCCCAACAACGTAAATGTTAGATTCTTTCCCAGTCCCAATTTGGTTTCCAAATGAAGATATTATGCTCCTCATAGTCAAAACTTTTAAAGCTAAATAATCGTAACCTGAGTTGGTAAGCCTATATCCATCATCTACGTTATAAAAGAGGATAAGCAATTTTATTTAACTTAAACATTTCTTTGTTGAAATTCCATTAGAATGGCAGCGTCAACTCAAAGAGAGTTACAGTAATAAAGTATGAAAGACGTTTTAAAACCACTTGTAATAACTAAAATCATTAAGAACAATTTTTATACATACAGTGTTTTCCCCTTTCGTAGCTAAGGAGCCTATGTTTGCACAACTCCCTCAAAATTTTGTGAACTCCTCCATGTCTCAAGTTTGCAATGGAAGCCGCCAAAGGACCAGGAACAAGTTGATGATTCTTCATTCCCATCTCAATCTATGGGTAGAATAATTGTAATTAAGACAATAGAAAAATCATGCACGAACGGTGGTCCTGCATAACTAAGTAAACTTAGTTCTACGATGTGTAATATTTTTGTATACACTGATATAACATTTGTACAAGTCTTTTTAGATGTTTTTATGTTTATTGTGATAATACTTCAGATTTTTTATGTAAGATTTATATGTATACAGTGATTAGATCACTCTCTGACTTGGCCTATATCAATATATTATTTGATCTTCGAAATAAAATTATTATTATACTCACAGCAGTTAAGACCCTAAAGTCTTCTTTCGATAAATAACGAAGAACGGTAACATTCAACTTTCCCATTGTAGAATTAAAATTGTTGACGATTATCAATATAAAAACTGACAATGTCAAACGAAGCTTTAAATCGAAAAAATAATTTTAACAAAATACGTTCATACAACATAGACACATGAACTTCCGTAAACGCATATCGTTATTTCATTGTACGATTGTACAATAACAGCACATATCGATCTATTCATAGTACCAACATCGAAACTTTTTTGCACAGCTTGTAGTAGCGTTTTGTCCGACGGGTATCCGTACCAAGTTTATTATATTAACTGGCAATGTTTTTTATTATTTTTATGCGACTTCATGCTGAGAAAAAAAATCGCGGCTGACGTAAATTATTTATCTCCGTAAAGCAACATACGATATACCAAAAACGAGATATCAAATGTCGGCGTTCCCAACATCAGAATTAGTAGTATTAGTAATAATAATTTATTTATTTGCCTCATGCATTTGCTTGTAAAAATATAAGGCATGTCAGTGGTAAAATACAAACATTATAAAAATAATTCAAAATACAATATATACACATAGATATCTAATATCAAGAGGAGAATTACCATTAAAAATTAAAAACTCGGACAGAATAGAAACAATTAATTAAAAGAAAATTCCAGAGGCTGCATTCCTTTCCACACACTGATTTTTACCTCAATGGGAACAGCCATCACCATCCCTCACAATGCAGGTCAGTTTTATCAACCCTTGTCTACCAGGTGATGACAATTTCTGACCAGGGAAGCCTGCCTGCCAAACTACAACAGACCACTTTCCAACAACATAAGACTGGGATATCAATATGGCCCTGAAAAGGGCCGGACGCAAACCCAACAGTAAGGGTCCGGACACAGAAAAACCAAAAGCTTGCCTGCCATACACCTCCACCATTTCAGAAAGAATCTCGCAGATACTGTCCACCTAGAAAACTCAGGTGTTTTCTACACCCTGTAAAGGATGACCTGGGCCTGAAAATTCCTGGTGTGTACAGAATTCTGTATGAATGTAATAAGGCATGTATCGGACAAACAGGCTGCACCATTAAGACTCAAGTAATGGAACATGCCCAATGCATCAGACTTCTCCAGGGGCAGACTGGCCTATATGGTGCAATCACTGGGCTGGTAAGTCCAAGGACTGGTTTGCTGAAACTTGTATATTATTTTCATTTTCAACAAGTCATTCTCTTACATGAGAAAACTTTTTCTCCATTATATTATTTGATTTTCAATAAGATTTGATCCACTCTCCGCTAATAGTGTGATGGGAAGAGGTTTGGGCTGGTTCTCCTAGAAATTACCAGGCCATTTGATGCCTCTCAGCCACCCCTGGACTTCTCCACCCCAATAAATTCGTCATGGATGAACACAGCCTCACCCTGGGACACCACATCCAGTTTCTGGAGACCAAATTAATTTGGAGGGCCAATGGCTTTTGGGATTGCCTAGTCAAGGAGACTATCGAAATTAATTTAGAAGACAATAATTTCAACAGAGACATGGACTTCCTCCTACGTGACGCATGGAAACCAGTGATCTCATCCTTAGTGAAGGAGCGCAGCACTCATTGGCTCAATAAAGACAACCAATAAGACAAGGATACAGGACCCACCGGAGGGTATATAAACTTTCTGCAAACCTCTACAGCACTCAGGACTCCTGAAGATGGCAACAGAGATAGTCATCGAAACATAGGCAGAGATCGTCGAAATGACCCGGCTAGAAACCCAAGAACTCTTCACCTGCAGTATACACTGGAAAAGCACCAAGTCTTTCTTCATGCAGATTGGGTTAAGTATGAGTTCATCTGTTTGTTTCCTCACCATTTTTTATTATTTCCACTTAAAATGCCTCCAAAGTATCACGATTTGCCCTTGGGAGAAGAAGCAAGTGTGAGGTTCCTACAGGAACACAGAATGCTTCCAAGTGAATGCAAGTGCGCCAGAGGAAACCCTATTCATCTAAAGCTAGCACCATGCCAGTAAAAAATGTTGGCTTCTAAGTGGATGGAAAAAGAGACATTGAAATTTGTCAATTTATATGAAGGGTGTGTGGTTGTGGAACACTCCCCATGCGAATTATAAAAATGAAAGTGCAGTTGAGCACAAGTCAACCACAAATGGTCAATTTATTATGCTAAAGTAAATTCACACCTAGCATATGCAATAATATTTTGGGGTGATTCTGGTATGCTTAAAAAAGCTTTCTCCACACAAAAACGAGCCATCAAGGCAATACTTAGAGTTTCTTACCGCACTCCTGGTAGGCCTCTATTCCCTTCGCTCAACATACTTACCCTTCCCTCAGTGTACATATTACAATGTGCTACTTTTGTAAATAATAACCACAACCAATTCCTCACAAATACTGAATACCACAACTATGGTACTCGCTCAAGGGATGATGTTCATATCAATGGCTACTCCTACTCCATATGTCAAAAAGGCCCCCACCACTCGGCATCTCTAATTTTTAATCATCTGCCCACTGATATTGAATCACTTGCCTCTCCAAACACCTTCAAAAACAAGCTGAAAAATCTATTACTGGCTAAATGCTGTTACAGTGTGGATGAATTTATGGCCAACTAGCTGATACAGCTGAAATTTTATAATGAAATTTGTGCACATAATTTTGATATTTTGTTAGTATTTCTGTGAAAATGTGCCTGTGTAGTGAAATTTCATTATCTCAAACATTGTATTTTGACTGATGACTTCCATGTCATAATTTGTGACCTCAATGGAGCAATAAATATAATATTTTTATTATCCTCCTATATATATGTTACTAGTAGTTGGTGCTTGCATACTGCAAGCATTTCATCTCACCTTGAAAAAACATTCATTTTTCAGACAGACATTACATCATTACAAATAGTCTTTTAATTCTAAAGATTTCACCTCCTCAGCGATTTTTGTTTTTCCCTTATGTAAAAATAATAGATTAAACATTCCCAAAACATTGCAATTTTAAGAATTTTATACTATCTTCATTATGGGGTACTAATGCTACACATTTCATCCAAATTTTAAAGTTGTAGCACTTCTAGAAGTAAAATAATATTTTTCCAATTGTTTAAATTTTAAACATTTTAACGGCCGCCGCAATATGTTTATAGAGAGATTCAAATGTTTATTTGTGCAAATGCACTACCCTGTACATAACTTGAAAATTTCAGCTTCCTAGCTCATCCCGTAAGGTCTAAACGGTTATCTATTTGTTAAAATTTTAAGAATTTTTAACTGCCTAACAAATTTAAATATCAAAATTTGTATAATCCCTATTTCGTTTTTTTAGGAATTCTACTTATAAAAAAATTTCAGCTCCGTAGCACATTCGGAAATACATAAACCTTGAAAATTTGTTTAAACAATTGCGAATTTTTAGCGGCCGCATTGTTGAACTTTTTCAAGATATTCGTTTTTTCTAGTCGATTTTTCACAAAATGCTACCTGAGAAAAAAATTTCGAATCTCCAGCTCATCTGGAAGTGCCTAAACATTAGTATCCTCCCCCTCCTCCTCTGTAAGGAACGTCTATACATAATGATAATTGGCAGAGGTTTTATCAAAGCATTTTCGACTTTGTAAGTGTTAGACACCACAAAAAAGCTGTTACTGAATTAAAAATTTTGACCACATGCTCCAAGAGAGCTGATATGGTGGAGAAAATGGAATAAAAATTAATTTAGATTTCATTTTTGTGTGTTACATATTTCATTGATATCTCATGATGGATGTAAATATCTATTACTAGTAGAAGGTGCTTGCATACTGCAAGCATTTCATCTCACCTTGAAAAAACATTAATTTTTCAGACAGATATTTCATCATTACAAATATTCTATTAATTCTAAAAATTTCAATTCCGTAGCGATTTTCGTTTTTCCCACATGTAAAAATAATAGTTTAAAACAATCCCCAAATGTTGCAATTTTAAACATTTTACACTTTCTCCATTATGGGGTACTAATGCTACACATTTGAGCCAAATTTTAAAGTTGTAGCACTTCTAGAAGTAAAAAATATTTTTCTAATTGTTTAAAATTTAAACATTTTTAACGGTTGCCACAATATATATATGGAGAGATTGAAATGTTTATTTGTGCAAATGCACTGTTCTGTAAATAATTTGAAAATTGCAGCTTCCTAGCTCATCCAGTAGTACCTGAAAAATTATTAAACTTTAATGTTCAAATGGGATTAAAACAACCCCTAAAATTTACAATTTTAAAATTTTCCATTTTTATAGTTGGTTATGAGATAAGTTCTATAATCTTGCAAAATTTCAGCTTCCTAAACTTATTAGATTGGTCTACACACTGGATTGCGTTTTCCCACGCTAACTTATGGGAGATATTCCGGGGTCTCTGGAGTCGAACCCAAGACACTGTAAGCAAAAGTGACAATAACTCCTAATAGATATTTCGGCCATCTAGCAACCCTGAAAATTTCTTCTTTCTAGCTTACCGACAAGTGCCCATAATTAATTTACAAAAATGGCGCAATGCTTTTCTTATGGGGAAAAAATGCAACTTTCGGAATTTCTGGAGTCGAACTCATGTCACTTAGGTAAGAAGTCTCATTTTATCTGAAGGTTTCTCCATCATATCTACAAAAACTAAAACTTTCAGCTCTCTAATTCTTGTAGTTTGGGCTGGACATTAGTATCATCCTGTTATCATTATATATAGACGTTCCTTACATCATTCTATATAGACGTTCCTTACAGAGGAGGATATAACATACTAGTAATTGGTGCTTGCATACTGCAAGCATTTTATCTCACCTTCAAAAAATATTCATTTTTCAGACAGATATTTCATCATTACAAATATTCTTTTAATTTTAAAGATTTCACCTCAGAAGCGATTTTCTTTTTTCTCACATGCAAAAATAATAGTTTAAAACAATCCCCAAATGTTGCAATTTTAAAAATTTCACACTTTCTCCATTATGGGGTACTAATGCTACACATTTTAGCCAAATTTCAAAGTTGTAGCACTTCTAGAAGTAAATAATTATTTTTTAATTGTATAAATTTAAATAATTTTTAACGACCGTTGCATATCATATATGGTAAAATTGAAATGTTTATTTGGGCATATATACAACTTTGTAAATAATTTGAAAATTTCAGCTTCCTAGCTATTCCCGTAGTACATAAACAGGTCTCTAATTGTTTAAATTTTAAAATATTTAACTGCCAAACAAATTAAAATATCAAAATTTGTATAATCCCTATTTCGTTTTTTTAAGAATTCTACTTTTTAAAAAAATTTCAACTCCGTGGCACATTCGGAAATATATAAACCTTGAAAATTTGTTTAAACAATTGCGAATTTTTAGCGGCCGCATTGTTGCACCCTTTCATGATTTTCGTTTTTTCTAGTCGGTTTTCCACAAAATGCTAGTTATGAAAAAAAATTCGAATCTCCAGATCATGTGGAAGTGCCTAAACATTAGTATCCTCCTATATGTTATATATATGTTATATGTTATACTAGTAGTTGGTGCTTGCATACTGCAAGCATTTCATCTCAACATAAAAAAACATTCATTATTCATTTTTCATCATTACACATATATTTTTAATTCTAAATATTTCACCTCCGCACCGATTTTCGTTTTCCCCAAATGTAAAAATAATAGTTTTAAACAATCCCCAAATGTTGCAATTTAAAATTTTTACACTTTCTCCATTATGGGGTACTAATGCTACACAATTTAGCAAAATTTTAAAGTTGTAGAACTTCTAGAAGTCAAATAATATTTTCTAATTGTTTAATTTTAAATAATTTTTAACGGCCGCCGAAATTCATCTATGGTAAAATTGAAATGTTTTTTTGAGCTAGCTTACTACTTTGTATATAACTTGAAAATTTCAGCTCCATAGCTCATTCCGTAATGTCTAAAGAGTTATCTATTTGTTTAAACTTTAAGAATTTTTAACTGCCAAACAAATTAAAATATCAAAATTTGTATAATCCCTATTTCGTTTTTTTAAGAATTCTACTTATAAAAAAAATTTCAACTCCGTAGCACATGCGGAAATACATAAACCATGAAAATTTGTTTAAACAATTGCAAATTTTTAGCGGCCGCATTGTTGCACTTTTTCAAGATTTTCGTTTTTTCTAGTCGGTTTTGCACAAAATCCTACCTAATAAAAAAATTTCGAATCTCCAGCACATCTGGAAGTGCCTAAACATTAGTATCCTCCTGTTATATGCTATATGTTATATATATATATATATATATATATATATATATATATATATATATATATATATAATATATATATATATACATATATATATATATGTTTTATGTTATATATCGACGACTCTTACAGAGGAGGATATAACATATAACAGGAGGATACTAATGTTTACGCACTTCCAGATAAGCTGAAGATTCGAAATTTTTTTCTTAGGTAGAATTTTGTGCAAAACCGACTAGAAAAAACGAAAAACTTGAAAAAGTGCAACAATGAGGCCGCTAATAATTCGCAATTTTTTAAACAAATTTTCAAGGTTTATATATTTCCGAAAGTGCCACGGAGTTGAAATTTTTTTAAAAAGTAGAATTCTTAAAAAAACGAATTAGGGATTATACAAATTTTGATATTTTAATTTGTTTACAGTATAGTAAATTTGCGCAAATAAAAATTTCAATATTACCATATATGTATTGCGGCGGCCGTTAAAAATTATTTAAATTTAAACAATTAGAAAAATATTATTTTATTTCTAGAAGTGCTACAACTTTAAAATTTGGCTAAAATGTGTAGCATTAGAACCTTATAATGAAGAAAGTGTAAAATGATTAAAATTGCGACATTTGGAGATTGTTTTAAACTATAATTCTTACATGTGGGAAAAACGAAAATCGCTGCAGAAATGAAATCTTTAGAATTAAAAGACTATTTATAATGTTGAAATTTTTGTCTGAAAAAAGAATGTTCTTTTAATGTGAGATGAAATGCTTGCAGTATGCAAGCACCAACTACTAGTCATTATATATCGACGACTCTTACAGAGGAGGATATAACAGGAGGATACTAATGTCCAGCCCAAACTACAAGAGCTAGAGAGCTCAAATTTTCAGTTTTTGTAGATATAATACAGAAACCTACAGATAATATGAGATTTTTACCTAAGTGACATGAGTTCGACTCCAGAAATTCCGAAAGTTGCATTTTTTCCCATAAGAAAAGCATTGCGCCATGTTTGTAAATTAATTATGGCCACTTACCGGTAAACTAGAAAAATGAAATTATCAGTGTTGCTAGATGGCCGCAATATCTATTAGGAGTTATTGTCACTTTTGCTTACAGTGTCTTGGGTTCGACTCCAGAGACCCCGGAATATCTCCCATAAGCTAGCATGGGAAAACGTAATCTAGTGTGTAGACCAATCTAATAAGTTTAGGAAGCTGAAATTTTGCAAGATTATAGAACTTTTCTCATAACCAACTATAAAAATGGAAAATTTTATAATTGTTAATTTTTAAGGGGTTGTTTTAACCCCATTTGAACATTAAAGTTTAATAATTTTTTAGGTTCTACGGGATGAGCTAGAAAGCTGCAATTTTCAAATTATTTACAAAACAGTGCATTTGCACAAATAAACACTTCAATCTCTCCATATATATATATTGCGGCAACCGTTAATAATGTTTAAATTTTAAACAATTAGAAAAATAATATTTTACTTCTAGAAGTGCTACAACTTTAAAATTTGGCTCAAATGTGTAGCATTAGTACCCCATAATGGAGAAAATGTAAAATGCTTAAAATTGCAACATTTGAGGATTGTTTTAAAATATTATTTTTACATGTAGGAAAAACGAAAATCGCTGCGGAGGTGAAATCTTTAGAATTGAAAGAATATTTGTAATGATAAAATGTCTGTCTGAAAAATGAATGTTTTTTCAAGGTGATACGAAATGGTTGCAGTATGCAAGCACCAACTACTAATATGTTATATCCTCCTCTGTAAGTGTCGTCGATATATAATGATACATAACATATAACAGGAGGATACTAATGTTTAGGCACTTCCAGATAAGCTGGAGATTCGAAATTTTTTTCTTAGGTAGGACTTTGTGCAAAATCAACTAGAAAAAACGAAAATCTTGAAAAAGTGCAAAAATGCGACCGCTAAAAATTCGAAATTGTTTAAACAAATTTTCATGGTTTATGTATTTCCGCATGTGCTACGGAGTTGAAATTTTTTTAAAAGTAGAATTCTTAAAAAAACGAAATAGGGATTATACAAATTTTGATATTTTAATTTGTTTGGCAGTAAAAAATTCTTAAAGTTTAAACAATTGAATAACTGTTTAGGCACTACGGGATGAGCTAGGAAGCTGAAAATTTCAAATTATTTACAGAGTAGTAAATTTGCATAAATAAACATTTCAATTTTACCACATACGATATGCTGCGGCCGTTAAAAATTATTTAAATTTAAACAATTACGAAAATATTATTTTACTTCTAGGAGTGCTACAACTTTAAAATTTGGCTAAAATGTGTAGCATCAGTACCCCATAATGAAGAATGTGTAAAAATTTTAAAATTGCAACATTTGGGGATTGTTTAAACTATTATTTTTACATGTGGGAAAAACGAAAATCGCTGCGGAGGTGAAATATTTAAAATTAAAAATATATGTGTAATGATGAAATATGAATAATGAATTTTTTTATGTTGAGATTAAATGCTTGCATTATGCAAGCACCAACTACTAGTATGTTATATCCTCCTCTGTAAGAGTCGTCGATATATAATGATACATAACATATAACAGGAGGATACTATTGTTTAGGCACTTCCAGATAAGCTGGAGATTCGAAATTTTTTTCTTAGGTAGTACTTTGTGCAAAATCAACTAGAAAAAACGAAAATCTTGAAAAAGTGCAACAATGCGGTCGATAAAATTTTGCAATTGTTTTAACAAATTTTCATAGTTTATGTATTTCCGCATTTGCTACGGAGTTGAAATTTTTTTTGTAAGTAGAATTCTTAAAAAAACGAAATAGGGATTTTACAAATTTTGATATTTTAATTTGTTTGGCAGTTAAAAATTCTTAAAGTTTAAACAATTGGATAACTGTTTAGGTACTACGGGATGAGCTAGGAAGCTGAAATGTTCAAATTATTTACAGAGTAGTAAATTTGCATAAATAAACATTTCAATTTTACCACATACGATATGCTGCGGCCGTTAAAAATTATTTAAATTTAAACAATTACGAAAATATTATTTTACTTCTAGGAGTGCTACAACTTTAAAATTTGGCTAAAATGTGTAGCATCAGTACCCCATAATGAAGAATGTGTAAAAATTTTAAAATTGCAACATTTGGGGATTGTTTAAACTATTATTTTTACATGTGGGAAAAACGAAAATCGCTGCGGAGGTGAAATATTTAGAATTAAAAATATATGTGTAATGATGAAATATGAATAATGAATGTTTTTTTATGTTGAGATGAAATAAGCACCAACTACTAGTATGTTATATCCTCCTCTGTAAGAGTCGTCGATATATAATGATATATAACATATAACAGGAGGATACTATTGTTTAGGCACTTCCAGATAAGCTGGAGATTCGAATTTTTTTTCTTAGCTAGGATTTTGTGCAAAACCAAATAGAAAAAACGAAAATCTTGAAAAAATGCAAAAATGCGGCCGATAAAAATTCGCAATTGTTTAAACAAATTTTCATGGTTTATGTATTTCCGCATTTGCTACGGAGTTCAAATTTTTTTTGTAAGTAGAATTCTTAAAAAAAACGAAATAGGGATTATACAAATTTTGATATTTTAATTTGTTTGGCAGTTAAAAATTCTTAAAATTTAAACAATTGGATAACTGTTTAGGTACTACGGGATGATCTAGGATGCTGAAATTTTCAAATTATTTACAGAGTAGTAAATTTGCATAAATAAACATTTCAATTTTACCACATACGATATGCTGCGGCCGTTAAAAATTATTTAAATTTAAACAATTACGAAAATATTATTTTACTTCTAGGAGTGCTACAACTTCAAAATTTGGCTAAAATGTGTAGCATCAGTACCCCATAATGAAGAATGTGTAAAAATTTTAAAATTTCAACATTTGGGGATTGTTTAAACTATTATTTTTACATGTGGGAAAAACGAAAATCGCTGCGGAGGTGAAATATTTAGAATTAAAAATATATGTGTAATGATGAAATATGAATAATGAATGTTTTTTCAAGATGAGATGAAATGCTTGCAGTATGCAAGCACCAACTACTAGCATGTTATATCCTCCTCTGTAAGAGTCGTCGATATATAATGATATATAACATATAACAGGAGGATACTAACGTTTAGGCACTTCCAGATAAGCTGGAGATTCGAAATTTTTTTCTTAAGGAGGATTTTGTGCAAAACCAACTAGAAAAAACGAAAATCTTGAAAAAGTGCAACAATGTGGCCGATAAAAATTCGCAATTGTTTAAACAAATTTTCATGGTTTATGTATCTTTGCATGTGCTACGGAGTTGAAATTTTTTATGTAATTAGAATTCGTAAAAAAACGAAATAGGGATTATACAAATTTTGATATTTTTATTAGTTTTGTAGTTGAAAATTCTTAAAATTTAAATAAATAGATAACTGTTTAAACATTACTAGATGAGTTAGGAAGCTGAAAATTTCAAGTTATGTACAGAGTAGTGCATTTGCAGAAATCTACATTTCAATTTTACCATGTATGAATTGCGGCGGCCGTAAAAATTATTTAAATTTAAACAATTAGAAAAATATTATTTTACTCATAGAAGTACTACAACTTTAAAAGTTGGCTAAAATGTGTAGAATATGTACCTTATAATGAAGAAAGTGTAAAATTTTTAAAATTGCAATATTTTTTGATTGTTTTTAACTATTATTTTTACAAATTTACGGCGGCCGTTAAAAATTATTGAAATTTAAACAATTTGAAAAATATTATTTTATTTCTAGAAGTACTACAACTTTAAAATTTGGCTAAAAATTGTAGCATTAGAACCTTATAATGAAGAAAGTGTAAAATTTTTAAAATTACAACATTTGGGGATTGTTTAGCACTATTATTTTTACATGTGGGTAAAACGAAAATCGCTGCGGAGGTGAAATATTTAGAATTAATAGAATATTTGTAATGATGAAATATCTGTCTGAAAAATTAATGTTTTTTCAAGGTGAGATGAAATGCTTGCAGTATGCAAGCACCTTCTACTAATATGTTATATGTTGTTATATCCTCCTCTGTATGAGTCGTCGATATATATTGATAACATATAACTAGACCGCGGATCTTTAGGTAAAAACCTATTTATTTCCTGAATGGATATCTGAATATACAATTGTATATATACGTTTCATGAATAATAAACCCCGAAAACGTATATTTTATAATGCCTAAAATGCTTATTTTGACATTAATGCCTAAAATTGCCTATTTAGACGTTAATGCTTATTTTTTCCATTTTGATGCAAAAAAGCTTAAAAAGGGCTAATTTTGTAGAAAAAATCGACAATAAAAGCAGATTTTGGTGCTAGTCATATTTTTTAAACTGGCTGTACAATGTTCAGTTGATGGTTGGGAATATGTCCTTCACACCACGGTCATGATCAGGTGGCGAACACCAGATCAGACCTGTCACGCATCCGGTGGTGCTATTCTGTTTCCCTGTGTCGCGCGATGCGACAATGGAAAAATGGGTTTAATCTGATATTGCGTTAATTTCTCGTCGTTACATTGTCATATTGTGTGACACGGGAAAACGAGAATAACCCTGCAGTCCATCTCCAGACCGCAGAGGGTGAAGGTGAGAAGTGTGAACGTAAAAATTTTGAAAGTGCAATGCATAAAATAGCAGGTTCGAAAACTTATTTAATACGTCAGTGGCTACAAGAGTTCCCGTACTTCACAACGGATGGAAAAATTATCTTCTGTCAAGCATGCAACAAGGAGGTAAGTACATTATAATGCTGGCTTGCAACGAATAATTTCCATGAATTGCTTGTCATCTTTGAGGCAAAAACCATCTACATTTTTTGTTTATACGAGCCATTTTGTGGTAACTATAGACGTGGTTATTCAAAATGTTCAGTAATCCAGCTGCGGACCTTCGTATCTCTAAAGTAAACTTTAAATTTTTGCCCCATTTCCATATTTATTAGATTATTTCCGTATTTTTACGGTTAATTATTTCTTCATAATTTTTCTTTATAGGTTTCGAGTTATAAAAAAACCACCTAACTCAGCATGTCCAAGGAGTGCTACATAAGACAAATGTTGAACGCAAATCGAAGATGAAACAAACGCCTTTAACAAAAACTTCTGAGGGATCTCGCAAGAGGAATCAGTTTTTTGCAGATTTGTGTCATGCAATTGTGGCAGCCAACATTCCATTCAGAACACTAGAAAATCCAACATTCAAGTGGTTCCTAGAACGATACTGCCATCAGTCGGTACCTTCCGAGACCACGCTAGGCAAGAATTACGTGCAACCCACGTACGATGATGCAATGTGCAGGATACGGGAGGACATTGGAGATTCACATATTTGGATATCAGTCAACGAAACCACTGACGCTCTCAACAGACACATGGCCAACTTGGTTGTTGGGAAATTGGACCCAGATGTGCAATCCAGAGCCTACCTCATCTACACGAAGCAACTTGCCAAAACAAATCAGGAAACAATAGCACACTCTGTGAACAATGGACTGAAAGTGCTGTCTGTATCCCAACAATATAGACGAAGAGAAAGCGCTGCTCCTATGCACAGATGCTGCGTCGTACACGGTTGCAGTTGCTCAAGGTGTTCTATCTCTCCCTTGTGCATGTGACATGCTTTGCTCGTGGTTTGAACCGCGTAGCAGAGCAAATAAGACTGGAAATCTCCAAGATGAACAAATTGATCTCCACCGTGAAGAAGGTCTTCGTCAAGGCACCAACAAGAAAACAGGCTTTTTGAGAAAAACTGCCCGATGTCCCTCTGCCACCTGAGCCTGTGCTCACCCGCTGGGGCACATGGCTGAAAGCAGCTGAATATTACAGTGAGCATACCCTTCATGTCAAGGAAGTTGTGACAAATCTAGCCGAGGATACTGCCTGTGTCACTTCGGCAAAAATGTTGCTGGATGATCCCTCCATTCCCAAGGATTTGGTGTATATTAGATCCCACTATACATCCCTTGTGTGGACTATTGCTGAATTGGAGGGCTCAGGAAAACCCATCTACGAAAATACTGCTTTGCTGAATGAAGTGAAACAATAAATCAAGTAAGCGCCAGGTGAAGTGGGGGAAAAAGTATGAGCTAAACTAGAAAAAGTTCTACAATGAACTCGGGTCTGCAGTGCCTATGTACAGCAGCAGATATACTGGCAGGAAAATCCAGTGAAGTTGAGTGCAAAATTCCATTTCAACATATACCTAAGTTGAAGCTCGCCCCCGTCACATCAGTTGATGTCGAACGTTCTTTTTCTGCTTACAGGATGATATTAACTGGCAAATGCCATAGTGTTGTGATAGAAAACTTAGAAAAGGTGCTTGTTATTTGCTGTGAGGCCAACTACGGGAAATTTGTGGAATAAACACAAATAGGTGACAAATTCATTACGGGAATTTCGAATGAAACAGTTTGTCAAACATTCTGCATAGTACTTAAATATATACTTGAATAGTGTTTTCAGTAAGTATTACTATATGTAATGTAGATATTATTTTCTCTGTAACGCATGGTAAATTAACCATAAGAATAAATTTCAATGCATAGTAGTAAAATATTTTTATGTTCTTTGAAAACACAAGTCAATAATGTTTCGTTGACTGGTAAATTTTGCGTGCGTGCATGTTTCAGTCCTTTTTCGTGAATTAAAGTTGATAGTTGACAGAGATGATGTTGTTGTTTTACACTGGACACAGTTTTTGGAAGTAGTTTTAGAGCCTATTTTACGTTTTATAAAGCCTAATTAAGCCACTGAAATAGCCTATTTTAGTCACCTAAAACTTAATTTTTAGAACCGAAAAATCCGCGGTCTGCATATAACACACTAGTAGTTGGTGCTTGCATACTGCAACCATTTCATCTTACCTCGAAAAAAATTCATTTTTCAGACAGACATTTCATCATTACAAATATTCTTTTAATTCTTAAGATTTCAACTCTACAGCGATTTTCGTTTTTCCCACATGTAAAAACAATAGTTTTAAAAAATCCCCAAATGTTGCAATTTTAAAAATTTTACATTTTCTTCATTATAAAGTTCTAATGCTACACATTTTAGCCAAATTTTAAAGTTGTAGCACTTCTAGGAGTCAAATAATATTTTCTAATTGTTTAAATTTAAATAATTCTTAACGGCCGCTGCATATCGTATGTGGTAAAATTGCAATGTTTATTTATGCAAATTTACTACTCTGTAAATAATTTGAAAATTTCAGCTTCCTAGCTCATCCCGTAGTACCTAAACAGTTATCCAATTGTTTAAACTTTAAGAATTTTTAACTGCCGAACAAATTAAAATATCAAAATTTGTATAATCCCTATTTCGTTTTTTTATGAATTCTACTTGCAAAAAAAATTTCAACTCCATAGCACATGCGGAAATACATAATCCATGAAAATTTGTTTAAACAATTGCGAATTATTAGCGGTCGTATTGTTGCACTTTTTCAAGATTTTCGTTTTTTCTAGTCGGTTTTGCACAAAATCCTATCTTTGAAAAAAATTTCGAATCTCCGGCACATCTGGAAGTGCCTAAACATTAGTATCCTCCTATATGTTATATGTTATGTGTTATATCCTCCTCTGTAAGAGTCGTCGATATATAATGACTAGTAGAAGGTGCTTTCAGACTGCAAGCATTTCATCTCAATATTAAAAAACATTCATTTTTCAGACAGACATTTCATCATTACAAATATTCTTTTAATTAAAAAAATTTCACCTCCGCAGCGAATTCCGTTTTTCCCATATGAAAAAATAATAGTTTTAAACAATCCCCAAATTTTGAAATTTTAACAATTTTACACTATCTTTATTATAAGGTACTAATGCTACACATTTTAGCCAAATTATAAAGTTGTAGCACTTCTAGAAGCAAAATAATATTTTTATAATAGTTTAAAATTAAATAATTTTTAACGGCCGCCGCAATTCATATATGGTGCAATTGAAATGTTTATTAGTGCAAAATCACTACTCTGTAAATAATTTGAAAATTTCTGCTTCATAGCTCATTTCTTAGTACCTAAAGAGTTATCCAATTTTTTAAACTTTAAGAATTTTTAACTGCCAAACAAAATAAAATATCAAAATTTGTATAATCCCTATTTCGTTTTTTTAAGAATTCTACTTACAAAAAAAATCAACTCCGTAGCACATGCGGAAATACAAAAACCATGAAAATTTGTTTGAACAATTGCGAATTTATAGCGACCGCATTATTGCACTTTTTCAAGATTTTCGTTTTTTCTAGACGGTAGTGCACAAAATCCTACCTAAGGAAAAAATTTCGAATATCCAGCTCATCTGGAAGTGCCTAAACATTAGTATCTTCCTATATGTTATACATATATATGTTATATATCATTCTATATAGACGTTCCTTACAGAGGAGGAAGAGGATATAAAATACTAGTAGTTGGTGCTTGCTTACTGCAAGCATTTCATATCACCTTGAAAAAACATTCATTTTTCAGACTGACATTTCATCATTAGAAATATTTTATTAATTCTAAAGATTTCATTTCTGCAGCGATTTTCGTTTTCCCCACATGTAAGAATAATAGTTTAAAACAATCTCCAAATGTCGAAATTTTAAAAATTTTACACTTTCTTCATTATAAGGTTCTAATGCTACACATTTTAGCCAAATTTTAAAGTTGTAGCATTTCTAGAAGTAAAATAATATTTTTCTAATTGTTTAAATTTAAATAATTTTTACCGGCCGCCACAATTCATATATGGTGCAATTGAAATGTTTATTAGTGCAAAATCACTACTCTGTAAATAATTTGAAAATTTCTGCTTCCTAGCTCATTTCTTAGTACCTAAAGAGTTATCCAATTTTTTAAACTTTAAGAATTTTTAACTGCCAAACAAAATAAAATATCAAAATTCGTATAATCCCTATTTCGTTTTTTTATGAATTCTACTTATTAAAAAAATTTCAACTCTGTAGCACATGCGGAAATACATAAACAATGAAAAGTTGTTTAAACATTTGCGAATTATTAGCGGTCGCATTGTTGCACTTTTTCAAGATTTTCGTTTTTTCTAGTCGGTTTTGCACAAAATCCTACCTATGAAAACAGTTTCGAATCTCTAGCACATCTGGAAGTGCCTAAACATTAGCATCCTCCTATCATTATATATCGACGACTCTTACAGAGGAGGATATAACATACTAGTAGTTGGTGCTTGCATACTGCAAGCATTTCATATCACCTTGAAAAAACATTCATTTTTCAGACAGACATTTCATCATTACAGATATACTTTCAATTCTAAAGATTTCACCGCCGCAGCGATTTCCGTTTTTCCCACATGAAAAAATAATAGTTTTAAACAATCCCCAAATTTTGAAATTTTAACAATTTTACACTATCTTTATTATAAGGTACTAATGCTACACATTTTAGCCAAATTATAAAGTTGTGGCACTTCTAGAAGTAAAATAATATTTTTATAATAGTTTAAAATTAAATAATTTTTAACGGCCGCCGCAATTCATATATGGTAAAATTGAAATGTTTATTTGTGCAAATTTACTACTCTGCAAAAAGTTGAAAAATTTTAGCTTCCTAGCTCATCCCGTAGTACCTAAACAGTTATCTATTTGTTTAAAATTTAAGAATTTTTAACTGCCAAAAAAATTAAAATATCAAAATTTGCATAATCCTTATTTCGTTTTTTTAAGAATTCAACTTATAAAAAAATTTTCAACTCCGTGGCACATTTGGTAATATATAAACCTAGAAAATTTGTTTAAACAATTTCGAATTTTTAGCGGCCGCATTGTTGCACTTTTTAGAGATTTTTGTTTTTTCTAGTCGGTTTTGCACAAACACCTACCGAAGAAAAAAATTTCGAATCCGCAGCACATCTGGAACTGGATAAACATTAGTATCCTCCTATCATTATATATCGACGACTCTTACAGAGGAGGATATAACATACTAGTAGTTGGTGCTTGCATACAGCAAGCATTTCATATCACCTTGAAAAAACATTCATTTTTCAGACAGACATTTCATCATTACAAATATTCTTTTAATGCTAAATATTTCACCTCAGCAGCGATTTTTGTTTTTCCCACGTAAAAATAATAGTTTTAAACAATCCCCAAATGTTGCAATTTTAAAATTTTTACACTTTCTCAATTATGGGGTACTAATGCTACACATTTTAGCAAAATTTTAAAGTTGTAGCATTTCTAGAAGTAAAATAATATTTTTCTAATTGTTTAAATTTAAATAATTTTTAACGGCCGCCGAAATTCACATATGGTAAAATTGAAATGTTTATTTGTCTAAATTCACTACTCTGTAAATAATTTGAAGATTTTAGCTTTCTAGCTCATCCAGTAGTACCTAAACAATTATCTATTATTTTAAAATTTAAGAATTTTTAACTGCCAAACAAATTAAAATATCAAAATTTTTTTAATACCTATTTCGTTTTTTTATGAATTCTACTTGCAAAAAAAATTTCAACTCCAGAGAACATGCGAAAATACATAATCCATGAAAATTTGTTTAAACAATTGCGAATTATTAGCGGTCGCATTGTTGCACTTTTTCAAGATTTTCGTTTTTTCTAGTCGGTTTTGCACAAAATCCTATCTTTGAAAAAAATTTCGAATCTTCGGCACATCTGTAAGTGCCTAAACATTAGTATCCTCCTATATGTTATATGTTATGTGTTATATCCTCCTCTGTAAGAGTCGTCGATATATAATGACTAGTAGAAGGTGCTTTCAGACTGCAAGCATTTCATCTCAACATTAAAAAACATTCATTTTTCAGACAGACATTTCATCATTACAAATATTCTTTTAATTAAAAAAATTTCACCTCCGCAGCGAATTCCGTTTTTCCCATATGAAAAAATAATAGTTTTAAACAATCCCCAAATTTTGAAATTTTAACAATTTTACACTATCTTTATTATAAGGTACTAATGCTACACATTTTAGCCAAATTATAAAGTTGTAGCACTTCTAGAAGCAAAATAATATTTTTATAATAGTTTAAAATTAAATAATTTTTAACGGCCGCCGCAATTCATATATGGTAAAATTGAAATGTTTATTTGTGCAAATTTACTACTCTGCAAATAATTGAAAAATTTTAGCTTCCTAGCTCATCCCGTAGTACCTAAACAGTTATCTATTTGTTTAAAATTTAAGAATTTTTAACTGCCAAAAAAATTAAAATATCAAAATTTGCATAATCCTTATTTCGTTTTTTTAAGAATTCAACTTATAAAAAAATTTTCAACTCCGTGGCACATTTGGTAATATATAAACCTAGAAAATTTGTTTAAACAATTGCGAATTTTTAGCGGCCGCATTGTTGCACTTTTTAGAGATTTTTGTTTTTTCTAGTCGGTTTTGCACAAACACCTACCGAAGAAAAAAATTTCGAATCCGCAGCACATCTGGAACTGGATAAACATTAGTATCCTCCTATATGTTATATCCTCCTCTGTAAGAGTCCTCGATTTATAATGATATCATTATATATCGACGACGCTTACAGAGGAGGATATGACATACTAGTAGTTGGTGCTTGCATACTGCAAGCATTTCATATCAACATAAAAAAACATTCATTATTCATATTTCATCATTACACATATATTTTTAATTCTAAATATTTCACCTCCGCAGCGATTTTCGTTTTTCCCACATGTAAAAATAATAGTTTAAACAATCCCCAAATGCTGCAATTTTAAAAATTTTACACATTCTTCATTATGGGGTACTGATGCTACACATTTTAGCCAAATTTTAAAGTTGTAGCACTCCTAGAAGTAAAATAATATTTTCGTAATTGTTTAAATTTAAATAATTTTTAACGGCCGCAGCATATCGTATGTGGTAAAATTGAAATGTTTATTTATGCAAATTTACTACTCTGTAAATAATTTGAAATTTTCAGCTTCCTAGCTCATCCCGTAGTGCCTAAACAGTTATTCAATTGTTTAAACTTTAAGAATTTTTTACTGCCAAACAAATTAAAATATCAAAATTTGTATAATCCCTATTTCGTTTTTTTAAGAATTCTACTTTTAAAAAAATTTGAACTCCGAAGCACATTCGGAAATATATAAACTATGAAATTTGTTTAAGCAATTGCGAATTTTTAGCGGCCGCATTGTTGTATGTTATATCCTCCTCCTCTGTAAGAGTCGTCGATATATAATAGATATATAACAGGAGGATACTAATGTTTAGGCATTTCCAGATAAGCTGGAGATGCGAAATTTTTTTCATAGGTAGAATTTCTTGCAAAACCGACTAGAAAAAGCGAAAATCTTTAAAAAGTGCAACAATGGAGCCGCTAAAATTCGCAATTGTTTAAACAAATTTTCAAGGTTTATATATTTCCGAATGTGATACGGAGTTTAAATTTTTTTTAAAAGTAGAATTCTTAAAAAAACGAAATAGGGATTATACAAATTTAGATTTTTAATTTTGTTTGACAGTTAAAAATTCTTAAAAATTTAAACAAATAGATAGCTGTTTAGGTAATACGGGATGAGCTAGGAAGCTAAAATTTTCAAATTATTTACAGAGTAGTAAATTTGCATAAATAAACATTTCAATTTTACCACATACGATATGCTGCGGCCGTTAAAAATTATTTATATTTAAACAATTACGAAAATATTATTTTACTTCTAGGAGTGCTACAACTTTAAAATTTGGCTAAAATGTGTATGCATCAGTACCCCATAATGAAGAAAGTGTAAAATTTTTAAAATTGCAACATTTGGGGATAGTTTAAAACTATTATTTTTACGTGGGAAAAACGAAAATCGCAGCTGATGTGAAATATTTAGTATTAAAAGAATATTTGTAATGATGAAATGTCTGTCTGATAAATGAATGTTTTTTCAAGGTGATATGAAATGCTTGCAGTATACAAGCACCAACTACTAGTATGTTATATCCTCCTCTGTAAGAGTCGTCGATATATAATGATATCTATTATATATCGACGACTCTTACAGAGGAGGAGGTTATAACATATATATATAACAGGATGATACTAATGTTCAGGCACTTCCAGATGTGCTGGAGATTCGAAATTTTTTTATTAGGTAGCATTTTGTACATTACCGACTAGAAAAAACGAAAATCTTGAAAAAGTGCAACAATGTGGCCGCTAAAAATTCGCAATTGTTTAAACTAATTTTCATGGTTTATGTATTTCTGCATGTGTTACAGAGTTGAAATTTTTTTTATAAGTAGAATTCATAAAAAAACGAAATAGGTATTATACGAATTTTGATATTTTAATTTGTTTGGCAGTTAAAAATTCTTAAATTTTTAACAAATAGATAGCTGTTTAGGTACTAAGAAATGAGCTAGGAAGCTGAAATTTTCAAATTACTTACAGAGTAGTGAATTTCTACAAATAAACATTTCAATTTTACCATATATGAATTGCGGCGGCCGTTAAAAATTATTTAAAATTAAACAATTAGAAAAATATTATTTTACTTATAGAAGTGCTACAACTTTAAAATTTGGCTAAAAGGTGTAGCATTAGTACCGTATAATGAAGAAAGTGTAAACCTTTTTAATATGCAATATTTGGGGATTGTTTAAACTATTTTTTTACATGTGGGAAAAACGGAAATCGCTGCGAAGGTGAAATCTTTAGAATTGAAAGAATATTTGTAATGATGAAATGTCTGTCTGAAAAATGAATGTTTCTTCAAGGTGATATAAAATGCTTGCAGTGTGCAAGCACCAACTACTAGTATGTTATATCCTCCTCTGTAAGAGTCGTCGATATATAATGATAGGAGGATACTAATGTTTAGGCACTTCCATATGACCTGGAGATTCGAAATTTTTTACTTAGGTAGAATTTTGTGCAAAACCGACTAGAAAAAACGAAAATCTTCAAAAAGTGCAACATTGCGGCCGCTAAAAATTCGCAGTTGTTTAAACAAATTTTCATGGTTTATGTATTTTCGCATGTGCCACCGAGTTGAAATTTTTTTTATAAGTAGAATACTTAAAAAACGAAATCGGGATTATACAAATTTTGATTTTTTAATTTGTTTGGCAGTTAAAAATTCATAAAATTTAAACAATTGGATAACAGTTTAGGTACTACGGGATGAGCTAGGAAGCTGAATTTTTCAAATTATTTACAGTATAGTAAATTTGCACAAATAAACATTTCAATTTTACCATATATGAATTGTGGCGGCCGTTAAAAATTATTTAAATTTAAACAATTAGAAAAATATTATTTCACTTCTAGAAGTGTTACAACTTAAAAATTTGGCTGAAATGTGTAGCATTGGTACCCCATCATGGAGAAAGTGTAAAATGTTTAAAATTGCAAAATTTGGGGATTTTTTAAAACTATTATTTTTACATGCGGGAAAAACGAAAATCGCTGCGGTGTTGAAATCTTTAGAATTAAAAGTATATTTGTAATGATGAAATGCCTGTCTGAAAAATGAATGTTTTTTCAAGGTGAGATGATATGCTTGCAGAATGCAAGCACCAACTACTAGTATGTTATATACTCCTCTGTAAGGAACGTCTATATAGAATGATAACAGGAGGATACAAATGTTTAGGCACTTCCAGATAAGCTGGAGATTCGAAATTTTTTTCATAGGTAGAATTTTTTGCAAAACCGACTAGAGAAAGCGAAAATCTTGCAAAAGTGCAACAATGCGGCCGCTAAAAATTCGTAATTGTTTAAACAAATTTTCAAGGTTTATATATTTCCGAATGTGCCACGGAGTTGAAATTTTTTTATAGGTAGAATTCTTAAAATAACGAAATAGGGATTATACAAATTTTGATATTTAAATTTGTTTGGCAGTAAAAAATTCTTAAAGTTTAAACAAATAGATAGCTGTTTAGGTACTATGGGATGAGCTAGGAAGCTGAAAGTTTCAAATTATTTACAGTATAGTAAATTTGCACAAATAAACATTTCAATTTTACCATATATGAATTTCGGCGGCCGTTAAAAATTATTTAAATTTAAACAATTAGAAAAATATTATTTTAATTCTAGAAGTGCTACAACTTTAAAATTTGGCTAAAATGTGTAGCATTAGAACCTTATAATGAAGAAAGTGTAAAATTTTTAAAATTGCGACATTTGGAGATTGTTTTAAACTATTATTCTTACATGTGGGGAAAACAAAAATCGCTGTAGAAATGAAATCTTTAGAATTAATAAAATATTTCTAATGATGAAATGTCAGTCTGAAAAATGAATGTTCTTTTAATCCTTGTTCATTTTCTCCGATTTACGTAGATTTAAGTCAGTCCCTTCAAAAACATTCATTATTTCGTATTTACCAGATGCTGCAGCATTTCCTTAGTGTAGATGATTTTTCTCAATTCTTCTCACTAATGACTTCACTTATCCTCCTTCCACACAAGCAATCTATGGGTGTAGTACGTACGATGGATACCGAACACCTAAAAATTTTCCAAATTATCTAACTGTTCGGTAAAGCATCGGTACCTAACACCGAACAGTTTTCTGATTACTAAACAGTTCGTGTGAAAACAGAACATGTGGCAACTCTACGGTGTCGTAGAACTGAACAAAATAATAAAGAAAATTAGCATTAAATAGATAATTTAACTTTTATATATTCGATTATATAGCTTAATATGATCTCGTATTCACAAAAATAAACTTTCATTAGAGATTTCCGATACGTTAATGGCTGCTCTCAAGTTCGCCACGATTAGGGTGACCATACGTCCGGGTTTCCGAGGACATGTCCTCTTTTTTAAGGTGTCCTCGGACGTCCTTGCGGATTTTTAAAATTTGTCCTCGTTTGTCCTAGTTTTTCTATTTACAACTCGAGATTTACATTCACTTTAAATTTTTACACCCTCTGTATTCATTTAAGCATCACTTATAAGAATGTGAGTGATACCCAAACAAATTATGGTACATACAGTACGGGTACTTTTCTGTTATATCCACCGTGACTGCTGCGCTATCGTTGGGTTTTAATTAAATATCACAGACCACACGTGCTGTCATATCTACGTCAATGGAGAGCGTTATAGTTTACGCGGCCGCCAATAGATAGCGCAGAATTTACGGTGGCTATAACAGAAAAGTACCACAGTACGCACTATCGCAGCAAAAACATCGATAATATCAAAGTATCGTTTTATGTTTTTGTCCCTGGCAAGTAGTTGCTACTTTTTTTCAAAAGAAAGCAATGTATGGTATGCATTATTGCTGCAAAAACATGGAATAATCGTTTTATGCTTGTATCTGGTGATGTGCATGTTCAGCACTTTTTAGTCCATCACCACTAGTATCCCAGGCAAGTAGTTGCTATTGTTTTTCAATAGAATGCAGTGTCCGCCCATTAAGTGTGTTGAATTAATGTAAATAAACATAGATATGGGTGTAAAATAATTTGTATAATCAGTAATAAATACATTACTTTTCTAAAATATGCTAAGTATATTAAATACCTGAAGTGGAAATTATCTGTAAACTGCATTAACTTACATTTTTTATTTACAAATAAAATTACTATAATATAATTTATTGTTTATCGCTTTTCAGATAGGAAAATTTTCATGCAATTATTTTTATTTTCTTAAATAAGTACCCTTCAGAATAGCCAAAATGGGAAAAAGGAAGTGCATAGTAACTAATGAAATGCTTCAAGAACATCCTTCATTCAAGAAAGGTAAAACTAAACATGATTTAATCTGTATCATTTGCAATAGTGTTATTTCTGTTGCAAATAAAGGAAAACTTGATTTGAAAGAACATCTGAACACTGAAAAACATAAGCGTAACACCAGATGTGCATCGGCTTCATCAAATGTTTTGTAAAAATTTATTGTACCTAACAAGGATGTTAAACTCATCAGAGCTTCTGAAGGCGTGGCAGCATATCATACAGTAATGCATCACCAATCATACCGCTTGCTGGATTGTTGGATTCCGCTAATGAAAAGAATGTTTCCTGATTCAGATATTTGTCAAAAAATGTTGTGTGGCAGGACTAAGGCTGAGGCAATCATAAATAATATTTTTGGACCACATACAATAGATCTTGTAATGAATGATTTAAAGAACATACCATATATAAGCATTTCAACAGATGCTAGCAATCATGGTTCACTGAAAATATTCCCAATTTTAATTCAGTACTTTGACTATCAAAACGGTGGAACTAAATGTAAATTATTAGATATAATTAATCAACCCAATGAGCAATCACACACAATTGCAAATATGATATGTGATGTTTTAACCAAAAAGAACATTATAACTAAATGTATCTCCTTTTCTGGTGATAACTGTAATACTAACTTCGGTGGTGTCAAAAGAGCTGGAAGAAATAATGTGTATTTTAAACTAAAAGAAAAACTTAATGATAAATTAATTGGAATTGGTTGTCCAGCACACGTTTTAAATAATACTGTGCATTATAGTTTTGATGGGCTACCAGTCAATATAGAAATGCTGGTTAGTGTAATCTACAATCATTTCTCTATTTATACTTTGAGAGTTGAATCACTAAAGGACTTTTGCAATTTTGTAGAGACAGAGTATAAGCAACCTTTATACTATACCAAAACGCGATGGTTATCTCTCTTTCCAGCCATAAATCGCATTTTAGAACTTTATGAAGGGTTTAAATCCTATTTTCTGTCGCTGGGAGATTCACCAGCAATATTGCAAACATTTTTTGAAGATGATATGAATGAGGCATACCTTTCATTCGCTCATTCATTCATGTCAGTCTTTCAAGGAAATATAAAACGTATTGAAAGAGACTGTATTTCAATAATTGAAGTGCGGAAAATCCTTAAGACTGTTTTTCATTTGCTCAAGGAGAGGATAACCAATAAATTTCTTCCGTTAAAAGTGTGCTTAATACTAAAAATTGCAACAGAAAATGGTAAGGAAAATGAAGTCACACAGTTTAGAGTTCAAATCGAGAATTTGTATGGCCGTACTTTAAAATATATTGAATCATGGTTAAAACCATTAGATGAGTTTCAAATCTTAGAATGGATCGATTTGGCAGAAATTCCTTCTTGGGACAATGTTCATTCCTGCTTAGAATATCTTTGTGAGAAGGGAGTCACAGTCGATGATGTAAAACTGTTTGATCAATGGCATAATTTAAAGTTATTCTTGGAAACAAAACAAGAAAATGAGAAATAGAATACATTAATTGCAAATGAGAAATGGGTGATGTTTTTTAAACAATGTAAAACTTCTGAATTAACTTCAGAGTTACTAAAAATTGTACAATTCATCTTTTGTGTATTTGGCCACAATGCAAATGTTGAACATGTATTTTCATTGATAAATAGTCAGTGGACAAAGGAAAGAAACCAATTAAAAATTGAAGCTGTTAAAGGAATATTATTTACTAAATATAATATGCAAATGACATGTGAAGAATTTTGCAACCACATAATTAATGAACCAAAAGTTTTAGAAGAAATTTCATCTTCAAGTAAATATTAATTTCAATGAATTATTAAATGTTTTTTAAAAAGAATACCTATTTAATTTTTATGTCAACAAGATGTATTTTATTTTGCCACTATTTTCTGTTTTTTATCTTTTGCAATAAAAAAATTTATAGTCCTATTTTTGTATTCTTTCTAAAATTAATTTCTTCCTCTGCTATCCTAGTTTTCATAAAAATATATAGTCACCCTATCCATTCTTCAAGGCTATTCAGTTAATTTCATGGTATAAAATTCACGGAAAAAATAAGAAATTGATGAACTACTGCATAAGGAATGTGTTTTTTTGTCAAACTTTAGAATTAAGTTCTGAATTATTAAAAATTATAGTATTTATTCCTTCTATATTCGGTCTTCATTGATGAACATTCAATGAACAAAAGGGAAGAAACCTGTTACAGTTTGAAGTAAATAAAGGCTTATTGTTGACTACACATAATATGAAAAAGAAATGCCAAGAATTTTAAGATCAAATAACTAAAGAGCCGAAAATCTTAGAAAATATTAATTTTTTAAAAGTATTAAATGTATTTTTAAAAGAATGTCTGTTTTATTTTATCAGAAGAAATTTCTATTTTATCAATAAATCATATAACGTTCATAATTTTTGTTTATAAAAAAGTTTAAAATGTCCTAGTTTTGCACTCTTTTTAAAAATGGGAATGTCCTAGTTTCTCTAAAAAAAATATGGTCACCCTAGCCACGATACTTAATCGCTGTTAATGAAAAAACTAAATGGGTTACGTTATATATCTGTGAAGTTATTTATAATATACTATACACAAGACGACAGTCAGCGAATGCAGATTGTATTTTACACTCCTTATTTCGCACATTAGTGCGCCTCTCCTACACTAAACGTTCACATTTTCACAATTCATCTTCCGTCTTTTTTCAAATAACTTTAAATGATTAAAATCAAATTTCGCTTATCAACTGTTTCAATGTTTTCTTAATTGGCGCCGAAACGCGAAGTATGTGATGCATTGTGGGATTGTGGCTCAGAATTTTTTCAAAGGTTCGAATGGCTAATGTACCGGATTCAGTAATAAAAAGGTTAAGGGAACAACTTATAAGTATTAGATATTTGGAAGTGCACTTGTGGAGCGATGAAGACTTAAAGAATGCTGTTTTTGTAAATGGATCATCTTGGTTTGAGCTACTTAAGTGGCTTCTTGGGGAGCTTGATAGCGATATCAAAGAGAAACTGAAATCTGTCGAAAGGGAAAAACTACCTGTCTGTCAGTGATTACTTAGGGTACGTTTTTATGTATATTTTTTGGCTTTTGAGAATTTGCTAAAAATATTTTGCCATTTTTGCAGGTATTAAGGATATAATAATTGGACTGGGATTTTGTTCTTCAAATACGTCAGATAAATTTATTTCGGTAACTACCTATTTCCTTTTTGTGTCTTTTAGTAATATCAGCAATTGAAACGTTATGTTTCTAAATTCAGGTGACATTATTATTATAGGGCAAAGTAATTGTTAAAGAACGAGAAAAATTTTGTTTACTATTAATTGAATTAATAGAATTGAAGAGAAATAAATACAGTGATGGAACTCCTAGTATTGATTCAAAGGAAAACAATGGAAATTTGGATATTGTGTTGGATTTTAAGGTATTTATATTTATTGTTCTTTAGTAGGTATGATTTAATGTTGGTTTAGTATTTCAAAACCCTGACCAGCATGTATCAAAAGAATACGTTATTTGCTCGTTCTTAGATTTTGCATACGATCAAATTGATATTGTGTTGTGATTCTCGGCAATATCTTCAAACATTTAGTTCATCTCATTAATTTTTATAATTAATTATTATATTACTTTTATTAATACTGAAGGTTAAATTCGTTAGAAGCAATCTAACGATTGTGGTTAAGTTATTGCTATGGTCACAAACAATATATTTAACGCTTACTTGATTGCTAATATTACCATGAACTTGCATAAAAAAAGGCTAGTCCAATATTAATTTTTTCCAATGAAATTACTTTTTATCAGATGAAATTTTGTGTAATTATTGACTAAACGTTTTATAAATGTAAGGCAAAAGTATTGTAAATTCCATGACCACTCTTAGAATATTGGGTCCAGTGAATAAAAAATAAGCAAATGCTTAAGATTTCTATCACCTTTTCAGCAAATGCTTAATTTGGGGTGAATAAAAAAATAGTATTTGCTTAAAATTGTTTGAATAAAACGGAGCTTTTGCTTAATACTTTAAGCATATGCTTAAACTTTTTTAAGTGAGGTAAAGGGCTTGCTAAGATATTTCTAAGTACTCTATTTTCATGATAATTGATCCTAAATATAAATATGGCAGTTTATGGTGACACGAAAGGTTAAAAAATATGAGAAAAGTTTCAACAACCAACGGTTATAAAAATTTATATTGTTTCTCTGAAGAAAATGTTAAGTATATTTCAAATCTGTTACTCGGAGAATATCAAGAGAGACGTGGCAGAGCAGTGTCTTCCAAACAGAAGATAGAAATATTTTTAAGGTACTTAAGTGATCCCGGATTTCAAATAGGAATCACCACGTACAGTGCACAACTGTATGTAAGACGGTAAAATTTGTGGCATCCAAAATCTCTATAAAGGCAAATTACTGAATAAAGTTACTCGCTCAAATTAAATATCTTGACTTCAAAATTCAATTGAAAAAGAAAATATTCACTGATCCGCGATAGATTCCGGGTTGAGAAACATCTCCCTCCCCCCTACTAGGTGGCATAATTTATTGGGCGATCTCTTTACGACGATACTAGCAGAAATCGCCTCATCTTTGATAGTCTTCTTTTCTGTTAACCTCTTAATAGTTTTTAATGAAATATTACGCAACTTCGTCCACAATTTACCTTGTTTTGAGGTAATATCAAAGATAACTTTCGCATATTACGCACTTTATCTTAAGTAAATTATGCACTGATGGGGATCTTCACGTATTGCTTATTTTTGGCCTAATATAGCGCTCAGCATCGATAGCCTGTATAGTAAGGTCCTCTCTCGTACCGGCGGCAGACTGCAGATCGGCAGTGTACCGGCCGCGGTGGTTGAGAAACACAGACCTAAACGTTTGTTGCTCGCATAGATATGCGTATACTTCGTAAAATTCAATTCCTTCTGTGTATATAGACGTAGATGCAACCATATTGCAGAAAATTTACCATTGATAAAATTTATATTATTTGGTCAAAACCCAGTGTAAAATTAATAGCATTCAAGCAACTGTTATTATGCACTAATACCAAGATTAAGGTTTTAATTTTTGGAAGTTGAGATTGAGTTAGAACTTTGGAATTTACACCACATTTACCCTATATAAGTGTGAACATTTCTACAAAATCTCAGCTTCATATTTCACTGACTACATTACTAAACACTTGACCGAAATAAGTCAACTTTGTAACTTTTCACTTGGCGGCCAACTTTAGAGCTTAGTAAGTCTTAGAAAAACTCTGAATTCTTCACTATTCATTGTGTGTATTATACATTACATAGAGACTTGTTGTGTAAACATGGAGACTTACTACTTTATTCTTGTAAACTGTGAACATTAAAAAACTTAATTTTTTTGATAGCGATAAAAAAATGCCCATTTCATGGGTATTTATCATAAAAAGTAAAAGCCTTGACCCAATTATGAGGTTGTTTTTCAAAACAGGAGCCTAAACACTTCTAGTGTATGCAATGTGGTTCCTCTGGCTTACTTAGTACTTCAGTTATGAGACCTTGAAAATGCTTGAAAAATTTGCAGCCTGAGAATTATGACATGCACATCTTCATTCTGGATACCATTTCTCATAACTGCTTAGAATTAGGACACTAATACTTGACAGGCTTTCATGTCATGAATATAGCTACATTTTTGCACAATATGATTAATATCTAAGATGGCCATGTGTGAAAAAGATAAAAAATTTGCTGATTTGGTATGGAATGATCCGAATGATAAGCTGCGTTTTTCTAATATATTTAAAAAATTTGTGAGGTATGCCAGTGCTGTTACTGTCATGTATGTCAACAAACCCGAGAAATTGCTTGCAGATTTTAACATCTGTATTTTGTTGCATGTTGGCACGAATCTATTATTGTCATTTGTTCTGTATGGGTACAATTTGGAGTACAATCAACTATAATAGAGTAATATTTATTTTTTACCGACTTTTATATTAACTTCGCTTTAAATAAATATATATATATATATATATATATATATATATATATATATATATATATATATATATATATATATATATATATGTTTTGGCCCCCGTCTAATCTGAAAAAAATCCTAAGCTGCTTGCGGGGTTCGAACCACCTCACCATTGCGTAAGACGAAGGCTTTAGTCACCTTGGCCACCAAATCCTTGTGGTGGCGCTGCGATAAATGTGCATTTCAATTCACGTGGGAAGATAGACAAGCGTTCATCATAGCACCGAGATTAATCAAACTATTGTCATTGTTAATGCTGTAATATTTAATAGAAGTCTCTTTCTTTTAATTGGTATTGATACGAGCATTACTACGGTTTTGAAGGGATATTTCTGCTAATAATTTTAAGTTTTTATTTATCGTATTTGTTATTGATAGTAAGTTTTTATTTATCTTAAATCCTTTTTGTCTTTATTCACTATTTATGATAGGTAATACAGTTGTAAAGAATGTTAATTTGAACAAATTGAAATGAAACATTTTAAAGTGTTGTGTTGTAGATTAGCAATTCTTCAGATAACTATATTTATAAAGTGTTATATATGGATGGTCGATGTGATGTTAGGAAAAGAACAATTTATTATTTTTGTCAATTAAGTTAGTTGACTAAAATATGAAATATGCAACATTTTCACTCCTACTTGTATCTAAAACTGAATTACTCTGAACTAGCAGTATATTTTCGTTGATTTTAAGCAATATGAATGGATAAGTTAGTATTTCCATTAATGAAACAAAAGATATTATCAAACTTCTTACTACTTATATAAGTTTGCCACCGAGTTCTCTACTTCTGTCTGCCATTCTCTCAACTGTAAAAAGATTAAATAGAGAGACCCCCACATCACTCAACAGCTGGTAGGTAGACACTTTTGCAAATTTTTATGCCCATGAAAGCTGAAAGGTTATCATAATTATATTATAAAGTTTATTCATATTGAAGTATTAGTCGTATAAAAGTTGGTTATAAAAATTCATTTTTATGTTTACTTGTTTTAACCTTAGATACTACATATTTTTTAATGCTTTCGCTTAAAATTTGGATGATTTCGTTTTCAATGTCTTTACCTAAATATTGATTATGAATTTTTTGTGATGTTACTTTCTTTAGGTGCTCATTCATAAAAGGATCGTATTTTGTAAGAAGTTCAACCATTTAAAAATTGTTTCCATTATCATTCACCTATAATTTGTTGGATGTTCCTCTTAAAGCCAAATTTTAATTTCCATGTAACTTTATTATTGAAATTATCCTGTCTAAAATATTTCTCCAATATTATTTTTGCATATCAATAATTTTTTTACATTCTAAATCAGTAGTTTTTCTGAGTTTCAGTCTGCATTTCATATCATTCCACATATGAAAGGATTCTAAATGATCAGCTGATTTTTCATGTTTTTCTAAAACATGAAATATTATTTCAGTCATTAAAACCATGTGTGGTAAAATTACTTATTTTTTATCATAAATCTTACAGCAAAAGTAGAACACACTGTATTTATCTTTTGAATAAACCAGCCACAGCCGAATAATGGTTTCTCCATTTTACAATTGCTGTTCATAATGTTTTAATATAAACCTTCTTCCCGACGTTGAAGGAAAATCTGACATAATTTGTGTGGCCCCAGTTTTAAACAATGTATCGATAAGAGAATCAATATTTGTTGGTCATTTACCTGGATCTGTTAAATCTGCATACAGACTGTATTTGAATCATCACGGTAATGCGGCGGTATACCTCTGCGATGATCCATGATCCCCATTATAATTAGCTAGTGCTTACTCTGCAATTGCAAATTACATCATAAAATGTCATTAAATAAAATTAATGCTTGGAAAACTAGATAAAGCACAATTTCACAGTCACCACACTCACAGCACAATCGCGAGCCAAACTGGCAGTGCCAACTGACAAAAAAGTGTTAATTTGGGAAGTCCCTTTTTTGTGCTGGTTTACAGATGCGAATTCATGGCAACGGCAGCATCTTTTATCTTCGTACTGATCAGAGGCGATCTGTATTTGGTCATAAAGTTTTCCTCAGCTACCATCTCTTACTATAATTGCCTTCGAAGACACCCTTCCGTTGAACTGGCATCTCATCGTGTTCCATCGCTGGATTCGGTCAGATCCCGGCAAGCTCGATGCGCAAAACAAAAATTTTTGTGGCAAATTCTTTTGTGATGATTCGAATATGCAGTGCAATGAATTGAATACAGGCGACGCTCGATTTACGCCATAGATATATTCTTAGGGTAAATCAAAATTGGCATAAATCGAAAGTTATTTTCTGGCAGTATTTTATCATGTACAGTGGTGGCTCCTACCATAAGAGATAGTGAGATTCATTCCTACCAAAACATTTTAAACCTCAGTGACATCTTTCTTTATGGTGATGTAAATTCAGTAATTAATTTATTCCTTTATTTAATAATATTCCTTGAATATTATCAATGCAAATAACGCATTATAAATTTATCATGCAGGCGACATTGTAAAACTTTTCTATACGTTGATTGTCCTGTGAAAAAATTCGAAATAGTAATCTAGGGGTTCCAAAATTACGCTCACAAAATTATGACAAAATGTCCCCACCAGTTAAAAGGCATACAAGCTGGTGCTAATCATATAGTACCGTTCCCAAACTTAAAATCATGAATTGTTCTTATTGTAGAATCACAAAGTCCCAATGCTTTCTGAATGTCAATGTTTCTCTCACCACGTTCAAACCTTTTAAGAACCTCTATTTTCATTTCTAAGGAAAGAGGCTTTCTAGCTTTTTCACGTCCTTCCTTCCCATGCTAGAATCACTGCTCTTTTGAAGCTCTTAACACAAGGGTATATATTAAGGAATATTAAGTATTTTAAATCACAGAGGTAAACGACAACTAAACTGCCAACTGTATAGATATGCCTACATACGTATAATTATGCTGTGAAAGAAAATGAATGTGAGACTTCACAATGCAACAGTATGTGTAGTATACATTATATACTTTCTTGGCAAGCGACAGAATGCACATTAGACTTCGCAATGTAACACTCAAAGGGAGAGGAGGTGTGGAAACGAGCAAGGTGGTGCAAATAGGGTGTTATTTGTATGTTCTTTATAAATGGTGTTAAAATGAAAGCGCGTAAATCGGATTGGCATAAGTTTGAGATTTTAAATCAAATACATAACTGAAGCCTATAAACAATAGTAAAACCGAAGAATAATTATTTAATTTTTACTGGTTTTATCAAAACATTGAAAAATTACTTGTGTCAAAACTTACCTTTGTTTTGTCAAGAATTATTTCTTACTTTTTCAATCAAGATCAGCAGTAAAATCGGAACACTAACTTTATGAAATGAAAAGTAGTTAATACTCTTCACTTCAGGTAAAGATAATTTTGCTTTTAAAAATTGTTTATATAAATTTTCGAGAATTTTCCGAAAAGTGAGGCGGCACCGATAAGATTTAAGCCCCTATCTACTTACTCCAACCTGGGAAAAGTGTGCATCATGGCTACAAAGTGTTCTTTTAATAATGTTTTGGATCTTGGATTCTTCGTTTTTTGTAATAATAAAGGGGTTCTTTTGATTCAAATTAAATAAATTACTAAATCCAAAATTGTATATTTACAAAGAGCAAAATGAAAACAAACAATATAAATAGCAATAAAAATGAATGTGGATGCAAATGGTACGAGAAGAAAAGAATGATTAAATACATTGTATTCCAGTAACTAAAAGCGCCTGGCTATGCTTCCATTGATTCTTAACACTGGCACTAATTTGTTTAACCACTTCTCCTTCCTCACCGCTAGAATGGTCCTTCCATTATTTCGCTTTCTTTCACACATTTTTTATTCACACTACAATGTGTGGGTAGGCGAGGGATGAGTAACAGTGTTTACGCTTTCCGAACTATCACATTAAGTTTATGATTAAAAATAGATTTAAAGTTGACATAAAGGAAAGATGTAGTATGTACTCTCTCTCTCTCTCTCTCTTTTATGAGAAAAATAAGTGTAAAAATATATTGTGTATACAAAAGTGCCATGAAATCAAAACATTGGCTCTTCATGGCGCCCCTCAATCTCGGACGCCCTAGGCAGTTGCCTGTTTTACTACCCTGGTCCGTCGGCCCTGGGTATGGCACTCTTGAATTTATAACAAAGGTGGCTATTGTTTCAAATCAGGATATTAAAGTTTTTATGCATCATGTTTATAACTTACTAGGGAAAATTTAAATGTAAATAAAATTTAAACCATATGAGACAATTTAGCACATGAATTTATAAAGTCCAATTCTGAAAGTTTTATAGCAGTGGGGCTATTGATATAACTAGCTGGTGTGCATCACACATGTGATCCAAATCGAAGACAGCCTTCTTGTTAAAGAAATAAAACACTTCATTTTATCTAACTACAAAATTTGCATTTTAAAACAATTAGTACATCAAATTTACTTTTCATTTTTTGTTAATTTTAATAATGAGAAATGGAAAAATAAAAGTAATATAATAAAGTTAAATGAATTAAAAAGTTAAGTTAAAAACTTAAGGATATATTACATTCTTAACTTTGATTTTGTGACTGGATAAAATTTTTAAATTTTCTTGCCTTTGTGCTAGTGACATACAACTGTCCATGTGCAAAAACCTGATTTTGTAAGAGTAATCCCATGGTATCAAATGTTTGGCCTTGACTTTTATTAATCGTCATGGCAAAGGCGAACGTTATTGAAAACTGATGATGCTTCATCTCGAACAGAAGCTTGCTATCGCCTGTCAGTGTCACATCGAATTCCGGAAGTATAACAATCTTGCCTTATTACTTCCGGTCACAATCATGCATTCAATGGTGTGCTGACCAAGATGTTTCATATTTAAATGTGTTCCATTGCACAGACCTTTCCTAACGTTAATGTTGCGAAGAAGCATTATGACAGCGCCAATCCTGAGACGTAATTTATGCGGTGGCATTCCTTGCGGAGTAAGCGAATTTAAAAATTGGAAAATTAGCTCTTTCATCTTCTGTACAGTTGATGACCTCGTCGATGCTGACATACACCACTTCATGTTGTCCTGGAGCCAAAGTCATTCTGTCGAGGATTTTGTTGTTGATCGCAAGGGAGTCGACATTTGTGGGTGCTAATATTTTTAATAGTATTTTTATTTGACTTTCTCCAACACTAAAGAAAATGTTTACATACCTATCGACATATAGAGGTTAATGCTTGATTATATAGTTAGTAACCTTATTATTGATTAGTAACCTTAACCAATTGAGATTAAAATAGTTAAAGATTTTTTTTCTCAAATTTTCATAACCATATTTCATAATGAGCGATAAAATATTAATCCCTTAGCTGTGTCAACCGCTTATAAGCATCCACCTCACCATCCGCTGGTTGTGTCAACCGCTTAAATGCGTTGCACCATTTCGTAAGCTGTTCCTTCGCTGCGTGAACCACGTATAAGCTTCAGGCTGTTCTGATAGTTAGTCACATCTGTGTAGGAGTTGATTGCACTTTTTGAGCCAGGAAACTTTTTCTTTTTTTTCACCAAAATGTTTTTAGTCGTTCATTATCCCTTACTGTTTACGGTGTGTTCTGCTGTGTTTCGGAAATGGCTTCTACGAGTTGTAAAACTATTCCTCGAAAGAGGAAAGGTTTGGCATTTACCGAGATTGCTCAAATTCTAGCAGGTTCCAGTGAAAGCTCTAGTGATTCTGATCATTTCAGTGATAGTAGTGATGAAGAGATTTCGGATGATGGAAATATCGTTGCCGATTCAGCAGAAACTTTACCACTTGATTGGGTAAATTTTGGAATGCAGTGAAATTCTTTTCCTTCCGATGCTAGAGGTGAACTACATTTTGATTTTGGAGATAATCCTACACCGGAATGTGTGATGGACCACTTCTTTCCACAAGAACTATGTGAGATTATCGTGAGTGAAACTAATTGGCACACACAACAGTGCATCTGCGATAAAACATCAAAAGGGCTTCTAAAACCTAGAAGTGGAGATCGTGTGTGGGTTGAGACTAATCCTGATGAAATTAGACTCATAATCTGGCTTCTCATTCTGCAGGGCGTAGTTCACAAGCCCACTACTTCCATGTTCTTTTCAAAAAAGAAAATGAATGATACACCTATTTTTAGGGAAGTGAGAACAGACCATAGGTTTCACCTGGTGCTGACATTCTTGCACTTCAATGACAATGATGGCTGTGATGCAAGAAGTGAACCAAATCCTAGACTTTATAAGATAAAGCCTGTTCTAGATTTTCTTGTGCATAAGTGGCAATCGACTTATACGCCAGAAAAAAATGTATGCATCGATGAGAGTCTATTTCTATGGAAAGGTAGACTTGGGTGGAAGATTTACATTCCAAAGAAGAGGGCTTGATTTGGGATGGAATCATTCCAAATTTGTGAGTCCTCTTCCGGGTATGTTCACAACATGCTTGTATACACCGGAAAAAAGATGTGCATACTGGATAGCATCGCTGGCATCGCAATGAAAGATCTAGACAAACCATCCCAAGTCGTTTTCATGCTAATGGGTGGTCTACTTGATAAAGTCTATACATTGTTCATGGACAATTACTATTCTTCTCCTAAGCTATTTGATCTTTTGGTGGAGCATAAATAAAACCGATGTGGTGGGAACTGTCCGCATAAATTGTAGAGAGCTACCACCGGCAATGAAAATGAAGAAGTCGGCCAAAGGTGAGTTTTCTACCTGGTACAGGAAAAAGGTGATGGCAATGAAGTGGATAGACAAAAAATATGTATGCATGCTATAACCATGATCCACGATAAGGAGGTGTGTTATGCAAAGAAAAAAGGTGGTGGTGGGAAAATGAAGCCTGTTGTGAGCATGGATTATAGTAAAGAAATGGGAGGAGTGGATCTCACTGCATAATTACATACTCCATTGCCAGGAAAAGGTTAATAAAGTACTATATCAAAATGTTTTGTCGCCTGTTAGATATAACTATTTTCAATTTTTGATCTGAACAGCTACAGATGGGTAATCACTCTGTGAAACTGCGATGAGGAAAGCAAGGGGAAACTACCTCATTATATTTCCCATGATAGGCTGAAAAGCTGAAATACCTCTATGGATCTTTCTGGGGTAAAATATTCCGGAGGTAAAATAGTCCCCCAATCGGATCTCCGGGTGGGGACTACCCTAGGGGATGCACAGAGGAAATTTAACATTAATAGGAAAGCAAGTGGTGAGAAATTAAGAATAGGCACATGGAATGTTAGGACTATGAATTCAGGGGGTAAACTAGAGAACATAAAAAGGGAAATGAGAAGGAATAATGTAGGTATAGTAGGTCTTAGTGAAGTTCGGTGGGAAGGAGAAGGCGAGATAAATTCAGACGAATTTAAGATTATTTACTCAGGAGGGGAGAAAAAGGAAAGGGGAGTGGGGATTATAATGAGAAAAGAGATAGCTGAAAGAATTAGCAAGGTAGTGACATTTAATGATAGATTAATAGCCGTAAAACTTCAGATGGAGCCAGTGGAAATGCTTATAATTCAAGTGTATATGCCAACGACTAATGCTGGCGACGACGAAGTAGATGAAATCTATGAACAGATTATGGAGATATTGGAGGAGGAGGGAAAAGGAAGGATCACCACCATAGTAATGGGAGATTGGAACAGTGTAGTCGGAGAGGGACAGGAAGATAACATAGTGGGAAAATATGGACTAGGGAAGAGAAATGAAAGAGGGGATAAACTTGTGGAATTCTGCCATAGAAATAGATTAATTGTAACTAATACATGGTTTAAGCATCACCAGCGGAGACTGTACACATGGAGAAGCCCAGGAGACCAGAGACGATACCAGATAGATTACATACTAGTCAATGAAAGATTTAGAAATAGCATTAAAAATGTGAAAACACTACCAGGGGCAGATATCGATTCTGACCACAACCTTTTGGTGGCAAATATACAATGTAGACTGAAGAGCGTTAAGAGAAACGTAAGAGTTAACAAGAAATGGAACTTAGAGGAACTCCTTAAAAACAAGGAGGCTATCATGACTGAGCTGGAGGAAAGGTTGGGGGAGAGAGATGAAGAAAATAGGAAGAATGTAGATGAGGAGTGGAGATACATCCATAGCAACATTAAAGATGTAATGGAAAAGAAGGTAGGAAAGATAACGGGTGAAAGAAACAAAAAACCCTGGATCACAGCAGCCATGCTGCAAAAAATGGAAGAGCGGAGAAAGTGGAAGAACATAAACACTGAAGAAGGCCAAAGAAAGTACAAGGAGTTAAATAATGCTTTAAGAAGGGAAACAGATAAAGCCAGAGAACAGCGGATAAATGAGAAATGCGAGGAGATTGTCGAATGTGAAAGAATTTGTAGAACAGACCTCATGTATAGCAAAGCAAGGGAACTATGCAAGAAAAAAGCAAGAAAGATAGGACGTAAAGGAATCATGAACAAAAGTGGTAAAATAGTATCGGAGCCAGACAAGGTAAAGAATGTCTGGAAAGAATACATTGAGGTTCTGTATGACAAAGAAGGAAAGCCAAGAAATATTGAATTAAATGAAGAAGAGGATGTGGAAGAAGATCAGCTAGGACCAAGTATTCTCGAGTCTGAAGTTAAAAGAGCAATTGATGACATGAAAAGAAGAAAGGCAGTTGGGAGTGATGATATACCCATGGACGTTCTTAAGGTTTTGGGGTCTAAAGCAGTTAAGCAACTCACAAAATTTTTTAACCAAGTATATGATACTGGCGTATGGCCTGAAGATTTTTTAGATGTTGTGATGGTACCACTGGAGAAAAAGAACAATGCAAAATGTTGTAAGGATTACAGAACTATTAGTTTAATTTCTCATACAGCTAAAGTTCTAACCAGAATAATAACCAAAAGAATTGAATGTAAAATAGAAAAGGAGCTGCAAGATAATCAGTTTGGTTTTAGAAGAGGAAGGGGGACTAGAGATGCTATAGGATGTATGAGGATGATGATAGAAAGAGCGCTAGAAGTCAATAAAGATATGTATTTTTGTTTTGTAGATTGGGAGAAAGCTTTTGACCGAGTGAAATGGGATAAGATGCTGGGTATTTTAAACAAAATAGGAATAGATTGGAAAGATAAAAGACTGCTTAAAAACCTTTACTTTGATCAAAATATTAGAGTCAGGGTTGAAGGAGAAGAAACAGAAAGTACTTCAATAGGGAGGGGAGTGAGGCAGGGTTGTCCTATTTCACCAGCGATATTTAATATGTATGCAGAAACAATAACAGAAGAAGCGTTGATGGAAGAGAAAGGATTTAAGATAGGAGGTGAAAGTATTACCACCATTAAATACGCAGATGATCAGGGCTTAATAGCAGAAGGCGAGAAAGAGCTTCAGAGGATGACAGACAGACTAGTTGAGGTTGGCCAACAATATGGAATGAAGATCAATACAGAAAAAACGAAAGTCATGGTGGTTTCAAAGGAACATAAAGAATTAAATATAATGGTAAATGGCCAAAAATTGGAACAAGTAAGTAGTTTCAAATATCTCGGCAGTATTTTAGCACAGGATGGAAGTAGTACACAGGACATCAGAAGTAGGATTGCAATGGCAAAGGCAGCATTTAACGAGAAGAAGGAGCTTCTCACAAGCAAGAAAATAAATCTAGAAACAAGGAAGAAATTAGCAAAATGCTACATATGGAGCATAGCTCTTTATGGTGCAGAGACGTGGACGATAAGGAGAAAGGAGGAAAAATATTTAGAAAGTTTTGAGATGTGGGTATGGAGAAGAATGATGAAAGTGAAATGGACAGAGAGGAAGAGAAACGAAGAAGTATTAGAAATGGTGGGAGAAGATAGGATGCTAATAAAAACAATCAGGAAAAGAAAAGCAAATTGGATAGGGCACATATTGAGAAGACAGTGTTTACAAAGAACGATCTTAGAAGGAAAAATTAGTGGAAAAAGAGGAAGAGGGAGAAAAAGAATAGGAATATTAGATAATATAAAGCAGGGATATACTACTTATAGAGGTATAAAAGAGGCTTCTAGGGAGAGAGAGAAATGGAGGCAGCGATTCAGTTAAAACCTGTCTTCGGACAGAAGCATGATGATGATGATGATTGTTATTTTTGGAAAATGTGGGGGGGGGGGAAATGAGCCAGTTGAATTTTAGGCTGCGTATTGCTGCTGCATGGACAGAAAAGTATGCTGCTAGTACACACCGAGCGCAGAGGGCTGGAAGGCCGTGTGCAGAGATGCCACTATGCCTTACTGGAAGACATTTTATTGGTACCAATCCTGGTACAAAAAATCAACCACATTCCAAGAAATGGTGTATTGTATGCTTGGCAAAAAAATATGAAAAGATATTTATTGTTGCAAGCAATGTGACGTCCCACTTTGCATGGTTGATTGCGTTGAAATTTATCACACAAAGAAAAATTATTAATATTATTGTAAATTTGAGTAATTTAGTTCATTCAAGTGAAATAAATGCAAAATAAAAACTTCTTTGAATTTCTTTTTTATTTTCTCGATTCTTGCAAAGTTGTAAAAATTACATTTTTCTAAGAAAAATCCCCAATGACTGGAAATTTAACCTGCGGTTAAGGGGTTAATTTCTTTGTGCTGCCATTTGTATTCTAATTCTAAATTAAAAACTACTAAAATTTTTATTTACAATGCTTTAATATATATATAGAGATTAATGCTTTATTATATAGTATAATTATTACCAATATTATTAATATTGTCAGCTGTTGATTAATTTCCTTATTGTAATACAATTTTGATGTTTTATAGTGATTATCATCATTGCTATCATTAACATGTCTAAAAATTGGCATCCCTAAATCTCTGGTGCTAGGCTATTGCTTGTTTTGCTACCCTGTTCCGCCGGCCTTGTGAATTGTAACTACATTGCTTTATATTTGAAGGATTTAGCTCCTAAGTATTTCCTCCTCAACTTATTTTTTCACTTTTAGTAATTCCTGTTCTTCTATAGGTTTTAAGAACTTTTGAAGAGTCAAAAATTTCAGAAGGTTGTATAAAAGGAAATGATAACCAGTCAATCGAGGCATTTATACCTGACAATATGGATTTACTTATTGATAAAATGACTGAAATAAAAGAAAATATTGCAGCTGCCGAAGAAAGCATCAAAAAGAAGAGGCATGAACTTGGGGTATTTTATGTTGGATTTTTTCTTAACGCGAATTGATTTTCTGTAGATTTAAGCAACATTTTTCACAAATAATTTATAAAATTGTATTAGTAAATAAAAGATTGTGTTAGGCTGTTGGCAAGAGTTAAAAATTTAAAAACAAACAACCAATATTGACAAAAATTAAATATTTGTTTCATCATGATCTTTAGTATTTTATTGAGTGTATGTTTAGAGATAAAAGTTAACATTCATGGTTATGGTTTTAAAAAACAACCAATATTGACAAAAATGAAATTTTTCTCGGTTTAGTCATGATCTCTAATATTTTACTGTGTATGTTTAGAGATAAAAGTTAATACTCATAGTTATGGTTACAATTGAGAAATTTCAGATTTTTAAGAGAGTTAAAAAAATTTCTATGGTAGTAGTTACTATATCTGAGATACATATTATTTTAAAATATTGGAAAAGATGCTGAAGAAGAGGATTGATGATAAAAATGATTGGGAAAACCAGATTTGCATTTCAACCTTAACAGCAGCCATCCTTAATGGTCATTCACCTTTCATTCTGTTTTAGAGCCAACAATCAGTAAATCACAGATTTCTGTAGACAGAATTGTCATCTGGTTTTTCAAATTGTCTGGAGGCTGTTGGAGTTATCCCTAGCATCTATTAGGTTCCAGCCATTACGTGAGCCCAATGGTTCAGTTTTGGATTGAAGAAAAGGAACTTGTATAGTAAGAATGAGAAAGAAAACTCTGAGTCAACATTTTCCATTGAATTACCATATGTACCTGAATCCAGGACGACCCAGAATCTAAGATGACCCTCGCCCATTTTAGCAGGCTGTCAAAACAGAAAAAACATTTTATGACCTAATTTCTCACTGAATGTATTTGGTGTACATTTCGTACACACACACTATACTAATTCATTCATTAATTGAAATGGCTTGTTACAAATTATTGTTTGAGATAAAAAAATTTAAATGTATTTTTAAAAATTACTGTATTTCTCGGCATATAATATGCATTTTTACCCAGAAAAATGACCCCCAAAATGCCGAAGATAAGATTATTACTGTTCTCAGTACTGGCACTAACGAACACACTCATCCCCAAAATGGAATAATTGGCTGTCATTTGTCGCAAAAACAATAAAAAATACATTAGTAATTAATAGTGAAAACTTTGTTAATATATACAATAATACCTTATGCAACGTGAATACCGAAGACGAATTTTCATTATTGCGCTTTAACACATGTCCGATCACAGTGATTACAATTACAGTGCGTTTGCGATGTTTCAGTTCCTAATGATCCCGTTGAATAGTGTGATTAATGTCAGGGAACTGTAGGATTCATTTTGATGTCATAAATATTTTATACATATCTAGGATAAATAAAGTTATGTGTATTGAGATCGCAATGGCTACAAAAGTGAAAAGATATGCCTATGCTATTAGTTATAAGCTTCAGGCGATTCAGTATGCAAAAAATGCAGGGAAACCAAGTAGCAGCATGTCATTTCGGTCCACCACCCACAGAAAAAATGATTCGTGAATGGAGAAAACGAAAAACTGATGCAAGAGAACGACCAGTAATTTGACTCGCGCTAATTTTACTCCCAGCATTTTCACTCCGGTAATCTGACTCCCGGCAATTTGGCTCCTGGTCATTTTCATTCCTGGTAAATTCACTCCCACTGCCTTAATTATTTTTGTAAATCAGAACTGAATGTAACATTTATTTAAAACTAGTGTATTTTAGGCGTAAATACTAGTCATACTAATAGCCAAAATACATATATTTAAGGAAGTTGCAATCATTAAGTGATAAATGCACTAATTATATTAAAGAAATAACTTTAAGGATGTTCCAAACATTGAATGTTAAAAGCAATAATTATCTTTAAAAAATACATTTATTTGAGAATGTAGCCAACATTGAATGCAAAATTAACGAATCAGCTTAAAAAACGCATTTATATTAGGAACTTGCAGTCATTATAAATGAAATTTACTAAGCAGATATAAAAGTATCATTTAAGCCATTGTTCCTCAACCGGGGATCCACGTGTTATTTTTTGGGGGTCCGCCAGTTGAATAGGGCATGATGTTTATATTGTTTGATCCTGCGCACAGCTCTGGTTAATATTTTAAAGTGAAAAAAAATGAGTCAATGAATGAAAACTGTATGAACATTTAATGGGGAGGGTGTCTACAGAAATTGTGGGATTTCGTAGGGGTCCACGGCTAATAAAAGTTGAGAAACACTGATTTAAACAACATTATTAAAATTGATGCAAATTATACGCAATACCTCTTTAAAAGTCCATTTTGTTATTCGGATCGTACTTTTTAAGTAGCACATTAAGCTGTTTGTTCACATCCTTGTATTTCTTTTTGTTCACTTCACCCCGATCAAATTGAATTTTTAGCCCACTTTCCAGATTGGAAATAGGCTTATAGTTCCTTTGTTGTGTCTGTCTGTCCCCCCTATTAGCTTTTGAACCAATAGACTGATTTTCATGAAACTTGATGGAAATCTTTTGCTACTTGGGCTGAGCTCCCGAGGATAGTTTTTGTTACGAAGATTTCAAGTCCCAACTTCGATTCCCATTTGATATACATGAGAAATATGATATAGAGCCCTGCACGGGTATGATATTTTCCACCTGTACCCGCAGACTACTAACCTGTACCCGCCGACTACTAACCCATACCCGCTAAATATTTACCTGCACCCGACCCGTACCTGCAGGCTTGCACCCGCACAGAAGGCCTACTTGTCCGACCCAACCCATATTTTTTAACTGTCTGGTCCTCTAGACAAATACGTAGCAAGAAATCGTGAAAAAATAAAAATATTATTTCCGACTCAGTCATTTATTTTGTATAAATTAAAATGAAATGCAATTATACATTAACATTCATTTTTAAGATCGAAAAAATGTATTTAAAGTATCTACGATTTATTTTTACAAAAATTAAAAATTTTACAAAATAATTTAATTGAAAAAAGGAAACATTAATTAATAGTGTCTACCCTGAGATTTAAAATGACTATTTAAAAATAGGACATCATCCACCTTTGCGGGACCTAAACTGTTTCTTCTTTCACTAACAACATGTCCCGCCAATGAAAAACACCTCTCTGATGGAGCACTGTTCGCTGGTATTGCAAAAATACGATTCGCAAAAATACTTAAATTTGGCAAACAATTCTTTTGCTTATCCCACCATTTCATAAAATCAAAATTATTAGTAATGTCATCAAAAAGTTTTAAGTCAATATATATGCAGTCAATTCATCTGGAGAAATATGATCATTTACTGTGTCTGTATCCATAAACTGAACTAAGGTGTCTGACATTTTATACCTTTTCATTGGTTGCTCTACAAGCGTACACGGATTCAGTATCATGGATTAGATTTTATATCCCTTCTTCTTTTTAATGTCATCAATGCTTGCTTTAACTTTCTCATAGATTTCATACTTTGAAGAGGAAGAAGAATTAAATACAGAGCCAAAAACACCTCATGCAGCAGCAAAAGATGCCCTAGATGTACTCATACTCTTTATTAATCCCGTCGATTTGTTAAATACAAACATAGGACAAGTCAAACACCAAAAAATATGTACATATTTGAAGTCATTATACATTAAAGTAACAATTACATAAAATCTTTAAGGCTGTAAATACATTTTTCAATCAAGAATTTTTTAAATTCAAGTTTAAACCTACTTAATTTATTGATAACCTTTATACTCTTAGGAAGTTTATTATAAAAATACTTTCCAGCATAAGACGGACTTGATTTGTATAAGGTTGTCCTGTGATACTCTAGTTGGTAGTCATTTCTCCTTCTAGTCATATAATCATGTTTGTCCATATTTGTTTCCTTATTATTTTCTTTGACATATAATATACATTCATATATATATATTGAGTATATCGTCATTATATTGTACATTTTGAAAATTGGTCTGCAGGATTCCCTACTTTTAAAATTTGCAATTATTCTCAATGCCCTTTTTTGAAGCAAAAATATTCGATTTATTCGTGAGGCACTTGCTCCTCCCCAAGTATGTATACAATAAGATAAATATGGGTATATCAACCCATAATACATTGTTAAAAGTACTTTGGTATCTACTAATTTCCTAAGTTTTAACATAACATAAATATTTGTAGAAAGTTTACTACTTATGAAATCGATGTGAGCATCCCAGTTAAGTTTTTCATCAATATAAATTCCTAAAAACTTAGAGGAATTAGATTTTATAATCTGGGAATTGTCAACAAAAATATTTATATTATCATTATTTAACCCTTTATTTGGTTTAAAAAGTATAAAATTTGATTTGGATTCATTTATTAACAAGTAATTGGAATTGAAATACTGAATTATATGGTTTACACTTAAAAATGAATTGATTTCCAACTCAGCAGTTGAAGGGCCGGTGCACATAATTGTTGTGTCATCAGCAAATAGAACAGATTTGCAATTGGAAAGCTCAGGGAAATCAGCAACATAACACAAGAAAAAGAAAGGTCCTAATACAGAACCTTGAGGAATTCCTTGTTTTATTACTTTAAAATCCGATAAAATATTTTCTAGTCTGTTCTTCCTGAAAGAAACCAGCTTTGTGCATTGAGATCTGTTATTTAAGAACGATTTTACTAGCTTAAATGCATCACCTCTGATTCTCCAATTATAAAGTTTTTTTAGGAGTCTAGGATGGTGTACACAATCAAATGCTTTACTCAAATCTAAAAGAATACCACATGTTTTGATTCCTTTGTCAAGACATAAGGAGATACTATTTACAAATTCTGCAACGGCAGTTTTAGTTGACAATCCTGTTGTAAATCCATGCTGGTTAGGGTTGAATATTTGATTTTTAAAAAAATTCAACATACGGTCTAATATAATCTTTTCAAAAATTTTAGAGAAACTTGACAGCAAGGAGATAGGTCTGTAATTGCCTACAAGTGTTTCAGATCCTTCTTTAAAAATAGGCCTTACAACACTCACCTTCAAACATTGGGGGAAAATGCCTTGATCCATTGAGAAGTTGATCATATGGCTCAAAACTGTAACCAAAAGTGGAGCACAGGCTTTTAATACTATCATAGGAACACCATCCATTCCAAAGGATTGTTTGTTTTTAAATTTAGAGATAATTCTCAGTAGCTCTAGGTCAGTTACTTCCTTTAAAAATATTGAATCAGAAATATATTTGTTACTAATAAAAACATCTGCTTGTCTCCCAATATTCTTCAACATGGTATCAGCTGTATTAATGAAATAATCGTTAAACATATTAGCTATTTTTGTAGGATTTTCAAGGAGTTTATCATCATCATCAACATGTAGCTTAATCTGTTTTATGGTTTTGTTTGAAGTTCCCCTATAGTTATTTATAATCTTCCAGACTTTCTTTCCTATGGAAGTTGAGTCATTACCAGTTAAATACTGACTAATATAATTAGCTTTTGCTTTCTTAACTAATTTCCTATATTCCTTCTTGTTTAATTTATATGTATCCCAATTAATTTTCTCTCTAGTACTTTTGAATTTCTCATAATCATCCCACAATTTTTCTCTTGCAATTTTTATATTGTTTGTAACCCAGGATTTAGCAAGCTGTATTCTAGAGCTATTTTTATTAACTAGTGGACAGGCTCTATTAAAGAACTCTGTAAATGTTGAAATGAAATAATTCCACTTTTGATCAACAGTATGTGAGCTATATACTGAATCCCATATTTCCAATCTTAATAAGTTATTTAAATAGCCTAAGTTTTCTGGGCTAAGATTACCTCTGTAGAAGGAATAAGTATTGCCAGAACCACTCTCATTTATGGCTACAGAAACAAATTGCGCAAGATGATCTGAAATATGAGTATTTACAATATCTACAGAGCAGAGATCTCTTTCAAAGTTGATAATTACATGATCAATTATTGAGGAAGAGGTAGCTGTGATCCTTGTAGGTTGATCAACTAAAGAAGATAAGTTGTGCATGTCAAGGAAATTTACAAGGAGTTTCGTTTGCTTATTATTACTAGAGGTATCAATATTCAGGTCACCAACAAGTACTAACTTACAATTTGAATTCATAATCCTACCAAATATATCACACAATGAGTTAAAAAATATATAAATGTCTCCCTTTGGTGGTCTATAAAGAACCAATACTATAATCCTCTCACTACAGAAATATCTCTCAATAGCAATTACTTCAATGACATTTTCAATGGAGAACCCATCGACCCATTCTAAACACTTCCAATCAGTATTTTTGTCACAAAATACAACAACACCTCCACCTTTACAGTTTTTCCTGCAAAAGCTGTTTATAATTGAGTAGCCTTGGATATTGTTAATTGAAAGTAGTTTCTCCTTTTCAAGGCCATGTTCAGAGATAGCAAAAACATTTGGAGCACTTTCATTAAGCAGCAACTCAATTAATTCCAGTTTATTATTTATAAACTGCACATTTAAGTGAATAATATTCATTTTTGGAGAGGCACTATCACTTTTCTTCAGTTTTTAACACTTTCACACTCTTTAGAAGGGGGTGAAGAAAAACAGAAATTTTATGAATGTGCTGAATTTCCACATTTGCTAAATAATAAGTTTTACCTGAAGTTTTTTAAAGTGTCATGATGTTAGATTCTGTTGAACCTATTTCTAAATGATCGTTTATTTTCAAATGCCACAAGTAAACCAAAAATATTGTTGGATATTTTTCTCCTTCCAATTCAATCAATGCTTTCTGGAATGGATTGAGGTATTCTACTAAATCTAATAAATCTTTCTTTTTCACCTCACAAATCATATCACTCATCTTTTTTTTCCAATGAAAATATTGTAAATAACCTCCTAATTTTCAAGTATTGAAGAGATCATACGAAGAATTGAATTCCAACGTGTCTTGATGTCTCCTTTCAAAGTAGATTTCAGCGCACCTTGTAAGCCTGATCTTTTAAAATATTTCACAAATTTTCTACACTTCTAAATTAATGCAAGTGATGTTTCACTAGAAGAAATAGAAATATCTACAACATTATTTATTAAGTGTGCTGCACTATTGATTTTATTGAAAATTTTCAAAGCAGCTTTAATATTTGTTCCACGGTCACTGACATAAATAAAATTCTTCAAGTTACTATAGACACAGTATTGTTTTAAAGTTAGCAACAATTCATTCCTTATATATTCCCCAGTTTTCTTTTCATCAGGATCATGATGTTTAGTGCACAGAACACGATTGCATATCATGGCTTTCTTTACATAGTATATAATAAGAGAGAGAGAAGCACTTATCTGACATCAATGCACAAACAAGACCAAAAGCATAATCAGAGCGCATGGGAAGCGATTGGATCACACAATAAATATTCTCTTGCCGCTCTGAAGGAAACATTTATGCTGTACGGAGGTAGCTATTGTTCATTATTTTTTCATTGTTACTTTTGTTTAATTTCTAAGAGATGAAAAGAGTTGAAGCTATCATGGCATCAACCAATTGAAAAACACAAGCAATACCTGGTGATGAAAAGTAGATGGAAATCTTACTTTAAAGTGATTCAGAAGAAAATGTCAGTTTAGAGAGTAATAGTGAGAATATCATTGAAGATAAATTACTAAGGTAAAAACCTATATTTTTGGCATTTTTTTGTTGAGTGGGCAAATAGGAAACCTCATCTCTCCTGTCCCTGCATGCTTCTAGCATCTTTGTTTATCCTTATTTGAAGTTTTTTTTCGAAAATCTTATGGGGAAGAGGTAGTATACATGTAGTAGTATGTAGTATACGTGAAGTAATCTGAGAACCTGGAATAAAGAAGGTCTAGTGATGCAAGGATAAGATGATTCCTCTATTTGTATCATCTACGATTTTATTTCACATTGTCTATTAAATAAGTAAAAAGAAGTTACCTGTTTGGGGGGCAATGTATATTTCATTTGCGAGAAATGGGGAACAAAAACGCGATGCCTTTGTCATGTGCACGCATGAAGTTTCCCATTAAACACACAATATGGATAAAGGTTTTGAATTAAAAGAAATGTTCGCGAGTCACCAGACCAGATCATGACTTCGAATTTCATTGTAGATGTATTTCGAATAATCCATGCTAAAAAGTATGCAAAATCCTATGATGTTGACCGGGGCCTGCTCTTAGCTTCGAATTACATGCTTTTTCAAATTATCTGGGATTGAAGTAACGAGGTTTTACTGTGCTGCATTTTAAAAAATCAATAAAGTTTCATGTTTTTATTCTTAATAAATAATTTTCATTTATGTGACCATTGCACTAAAAATAGTTTTAGTTAGATAGTAGTTTTTAGGCGTTCTTTTCAAAAGTAAACAAAGAACGCCTTATGGTCAGGTCGTGTTGGTCCGTCTGTCCATCCTTATGTTTCATCTGCGAAACTACTGGATGGATGCAGTGGCGGATTTAGGAGGGGTTGTACATGCCGCTTGCCAAACTGTTCGTGTATATAGGTAATCTCAGAAATATTAAATGTCTCAATTTAAAAAACAGTGGAACCTCTCTATGATTCCATAGAAAAACGATCGTTAAGAGGTGTCACAAAAGAGGGTAGCCGTTAGGAGTGGTTTTACTATATATTTAGATTTCAGGGCCCCCAACTGCTCAGCACCAGGGGCCCCAAAATGTTTAGCGACAGGGGCCCCAAGATGTTTAGCGGCAGGGGCCCCATGAGGCGTAAATCCACCACTGGACAGATGTTCATGAAATTTGTTATTTAGGACATGAGGGCAAAGAAACTAAGAAAATGATATAAATTGTTCACGTAGTCGACCGTAAATACCCGTGTATAATGCGCACTTTATTTTTTCGAAATATTTGAGTTAAAAATTAGGATGTGTGTTATGCGAGGGTACATAATCTTCCTATTTTCATTTGACCCCATATTTCCACAATTTAGGCACAGTCTGCCCGAGTATCCTCATATTTTTATTGCTGATTTTTACGAAAAGTAAGATACATAATAGTAAAAATTTATTAACTAATTCTATAAACATATATTAATTAGATATGAAAAGAATGAATTCAGTATTTATTCATTTTAAAAGCCAAGAAATTCTTCGTCATTGGACCATTCTTCTTCGATGTTGTTATCGGAATCGTCATCTTACGCATGACGTCACCCTACACCAGCGCCTGGCCTGGTGGTGAGGTACTGGTACTACTTAAAATTAGAAACAATGGCAGCTGATTCCTTTGAGTACGCTGGGAGTTGATGCTTCTTGTAGAACTAAATAAAGTTATCGTTCCCTACCTTTCTCTCAGCATTCATACGTGATTTATTCTTGATTCTTCGAGTCTGTAGTTAATTATGGTTATTTGCTATCGTGTTTACGTGCTCCAGAGTGTTCTAATAAGGGTAAAACTGAAGGTTGGGCAAACCCGTCCACCTCAGGCGTGACAAAAACGTATGTAAAAAATATAGAATTATCGTCATTCCTTCATATTAGCTCAAAGAATGTCATATGCCATACTATGAAATTAATATAATTCGATTTATTGTGTATATTCTAATATCACCTTGTAAGTACATAGAGTTTGGAGTTTGGAACGTTAATCGAAGATTTCATTTTGCACTTTCATTATGTTACCAATACATAATACCAATAATTCGATAATTGCCTTAGAACACGTTACACCATCTACTTTATTCTGGAACGGTAACGCTAAAAAAAATCTGTGTGCACTATATGCGGGTATATAGAAAAATCATAGATTACGAGGCTGAAAACCCCCCTGCACGTTATACGAGGGTGCGCATTATATGCGGGCATTTACGGTAATAGGAGTGCCACTTCACTAGTGACAAAAAATGCACTTTTTTATTTCTCGTAAAATATTACTTATAACTAAAAAGCCTTCAGAAGAAATTTGTAAAACTAGTTAAATTGCATGTTTTGTTCAGTACAATTTTATCAAAGGAGTAGCTGATTTCAAGAAAATCAAACGAGAAATTCGTATTTCACTTTGAACTTAGAAAAAATTTTGTTTTTTATTTGTTGTCAATGAAAACAATCTTCATGGCAACTGAAGTAAACTATCTGCTGTAAAACCCATTTATATTTAATTTTCTTTTGTGCACAGAAAACATTTGGTAAATGAAGGTAAATGGATTATCTACGATGAAGAAATGAATGTAAATACGTCTATTTACTTTACCTATACACAGCGTTTGTAAGTGAAAAGAAATGGGTAATTTACGACAAAAGAATGAACAGGAACATAAAGATTATATTACTACTATTTGAGGGAGGTATGTTTGAAATAATTGTCGATTGTTTTATTAATTACAAATGATTAGAAAATCAACCGGTGAATCAAAAATTTGATATTTCTTTGGCATCACTACTGGCATACCATTATTCAGTTCTTAGACATTATACTAAGCCATTAATATTTATATTTTATGGCATAAATTTATGCATAAATTGTAAATAATGCCTCTGACTCACATTTATGCATGCATGATGTGTACATCTTTCCTCTCTTGTTATTCTCAATAAATAATTTTAATTTGTGTGACAAGTGCAATAAAAATGATTAAAACATTTTTATTGTATTTTTTTAAATTTTGGTGTGCCCATCCGAATATTTTTAGTCATCCTGCCCCCTCCCACAGCACAAGCCAGCTCCCCCAAAGTTGGGATGCTAGTTATGACCCTGAGCACCTTCCAATTTCTCTTGTGATGAACATGTCTCGCGACGAATATTTTGAGTGATGAATTAACGATTGACATTCGATAAATTGACCCCATGTATTGATGGTATACCACGTCATACTTGAATTTAAGATGACCCTCGATTTTTGCAAGCTGAAATTTGGAAAAAAACATCGTCTTGGATTCAGGTAAATATGGTAAGTGGGAAAGAATGGTTTGATGCTTGTAAGCATGGTTACTCTTATTATAAATTACATGTACTATACTCCTTTTTTCCTATCCTGTACCATGTATTTTTTTCCGTGGAAAATATCGTAATTGCTGTGGTTTTTTCTTAACCATGAAAAATTTCTTAAGGTTTCCCAATCCAAGTGAGGTACAGTATGTATTAATTATCAGCATAAACACCATCGATAGACAACCAGTGGCCTTAAGGTTTGAATTCTCATTCTATACTTGAAATGTGTTTGCTATCTACTGAAGATATGGAAGAAAAGAAAGAGAAGTGAGGCATCTGGTTTAGTGATCAGGTGTGCAAGAGGGTTTGGGAGGAGCTCACTGCAATAAAGTGTGTGAGAGCTTTGGGGAGACAAGGAAATCAATACAACCAGATGGAAAGAGCATAGGAACACAAAACTTATGTCTACTTTCCATTTAATCATTTATTTAATACTTATATTGGCTTTAACAACTTTTAAGTCATCGCGAATATGTAGCTCTTTGTGTACCCAAATTTCATAATTTAGCATTATAAAATAATTCAAATGGAATATTAAATTGATCACGTGCATTTGTGCGGTAAAAATAACGTGTGTACATATTAGAATATACTGAATATGAGTCCAACAATAGTTGTTGCTGTAGCAACACTGGTAATGAGTGATAAAAACTGAAAAATCGCCAGTATTTACACGAAATTCTAAGAAATACAATCGATAAGCAAAATTTTACGATAAAAATAATCTTCATTCCTTTCCTCAGAGAATAGTACAAAACTCACTCTGATATTACAATTCTAAGATATTTTAATGTGCAAGAGAAAATTACCCTGCATGATGGATTTCAGATTTCCCATGTAAATCAAATGGGAGGGATAGTTCCTGGAATCGAAACCAGGACTTGAATCTTCGCAACAAAAACTATCCTTGGGAGCTTGGCCCATGTAGCAAGAGATTTCCACCATGTTTCATGAAAATCGGTCTATTGGTTCACAAGTTAATAGGGGGGATGGACAGACAGGCACAAATACAAAACTAGAAGCCTATTTCCATTCTGGAAATTAGGCTAAAAATTAGCTGAGTATAGTAAATGTCTACATACAATGATAATGTTGCCATACAGTGGCTCTGGTTGTTTGTTTTGCGTTTTCTTTGTATGGAGGCTAACAGCAGTGCTTTATACATGTAAAACTTGTTATTGTATTATTATTATTTGGAAAAGTGATAAAAATAGTTTTCTCATTGAAATCATATGCTCAATGTCATTTATTCAACAATAAACCCTATACCATCATGATATTTTCTTTTCAGATGGAAGATGATAACATGGCTGCTGCAGATTACCTAGAACAATTATTTGAAGAGAGAAATAGCAAACTGGAGAGGTTGGGTAATGTAGTATTATCCGTGCAAAACCTCTGGCAGACTGTTGATGGACTATACAAATCAGAACTGCAGGCTCTTTTACCAGTGGAAGTAATGGAACCTATAAAAATACCTGCATTAGAAGAGCTATCAGAACAAATGGATTGCTTTTCAAAGGTAATGATCAAAACTAATCCTATTTATAATTTCATGAGAACAATTTTAATCAGATTAGATGATGTCATATAAGCCAAGCAGTGATGATAACCATATCTGTATGTAGCCTACCTTTAACATCAATTCTTGAGGATGCATCTTGTGTGTGGTCACCACACCAAACAACTTACCAATCTAAATTGGATCGAGTGCAGAAAAAAATTATTTGTTTAGTTGCTACTCAGCTTGGTTACCCTCAAGAAAATATTCCATATTTTGATATCATGATAGAACTCAGGCTTCCCTCTCATTCACAAAGACGAAACTCACCTGATTTATTCTTTTTATATCACCTTGTTAACTCTTCTATAGATTTCCTTCACTTGTTGCATATGATTAATTTTAATTTTCCAGTTTTCAATACTAGAAATAAATCTTTATTCAACATTGACTTTTAAAATAATAATTACTCATACAACTATCGAATAGCCAAGATGATGAGAAGTGCAAACAGATTGCTAGCTTATATTGACCTCTTCTTTGTTTCTCTTCATAAGTTCAGATTGTGTTTGAGGAATTTTCTAGTTTCGCTGGTTATTTTTATTGTGCTGATGTACTTTTTGGTGATTGATTTATTTATTAGTGTGAATTGTATTTTGTGTGCCTGTCTCTCATTGTTTACCTATGTATGTGCATAATATTTTTAAGGTAAACCATCTGAGTTAAAGATAACTTTAAATGGGCTCATGGCCTGTGTATAAATAAATAAAGCAATCTTAATTCACCAACTAATTGCTCTTTCCAGCTATCTATTCACTAATGTACAAAACTCATTTATTCATTGGTGAAATATATTTGTTTACTGGGAAATATGAATTCTACTTTGCATAAACTTAATCAAATATGATAAATTATAAATCTGAATATTGGGAATAAGTTGCAAATCACCAATCTGATCTCAATCAATTTTTTAGAATATACAGTAAAAGCCCATTCTAACGGCACCCATGGTACCAAAGTTGTGCTGCTAAAGTGAATATGCCGATATAATGAATGGTGCCACAAAATCACATCCCAATTACATTGAGGACATATTTGTTATCTTTCAAGGATCTTCTTCTCTAAAAGATATTGTATATTATATATCTTTAATGGTGAAAGTACCGTATTAGTCTGAATATAGTTCCCCCCCCCCCCTATTTCTGAAGCCTCAGTTTTGGAAAAAATATTTGAACCCCATTACAGACCTCACTTTTAATATTCTAAAGAATGAGTTTTAATATGTATGAGAAATTTAGTTACAGCTATCAATTTACAATGAAATGGTGACATCATGTTTTGCATGTTATAGTTGCAGGTGTAATTTAAATATGTATCAAGTGTTACTGGACTAAATTCGAAAACTTTGCATTTATGAATGTTATTTAAATTCCCTTTGTATCCTTCAGATGCCATTGACCATAGCTACTTGAATCGTGCCTGTATAAAAACATAATGATCACCAGTTTGCATTTAATATATTCTTTTCATAATTTATTTTGCCCGTATTGTCATTACTTCCAATATTTATGCCTCGGAATATCACATCAAGGAATACATTCTGTAGATAGTTGAAACACCTTCAACAACTCAGTTTGATTTACATAAGTAATACATTTTATAATGCGATTGCATTATATACAATCAACAACTGGTCAGTCTGGTCAGCTGACACGAGTAACAAAAATAATTTCTTTCGTCGTAGTGACATTTTCTCTAAAATAACGATAGGTGGTACCACTAAATATCAATATTTGGGACATACTTTTAGGAAGGGATGAAGTTAGCCAATCAACGCTTTCAAAGCGAAAACTTCTGTGATTCCCGCTATTATGAAAATACGAGCATTTAAGGCAAGGATCCCATAGAGTGAACAAAAAGAATTGAGTTATTGAGGCATATGTATCAAGAAATTCTCTGTGAAACAATCAAATCAAGTGAGAGAATTAATTGCTACATGTACTTTCTGCTGGTGATGATATTTTCATTTGCTAATTTTTTGGGTGCGAATATATATTCTCACTTATTTCTTCATTTTTGCAAGTAATATTTTCAAAACTTGATAATTTTTTCCTACTATTTTGGCTAATTTTACCGAAATAAAGGGACAGTAAAAAGGAGCGGTTGTGTCAGTTTATTGCAGGATATTCCCAAAATCCCTCCTAAAAATTTCTATATTCCTCGGCCATATGGTCAGGGAAAGTAACGGTAATATATATTTTCAAGCTGTATGTATTCCTATACTACTCGTCTTTTGGGACTAGGCAGGCAATTCCAAGTTTGCAGAAATGCATTGGTTGACACCACAGACAGTTGTCCTCAAACCACAGAATTGTGTGGCAGCAGTGAAAAAGTTTTCTTTCAGCGAGATTTCATTCTCTCGTAAGGTCAGTATTTTATTGTTTATTTGATTTGCTTGTGTTTGCAATGATATTTTATTATGTTGCGGCTTCTTTATCTAATCCACAACCGGCAGTTCATCAAGCTGGATGGCTGCACTCGTAAGACACTTGAAGGAGGAGGGTTCGACTGCTCTTCCCGCCCACACTGCCCTGCAAGAAGACCTAATTCTCCCATTGTTAGTTTGGGGCGTTTAGAGGCCAAAGAAAATAAGCGCTGGCCTCCTAAGGGAAAAACGCGTTGCTGCATGCGTTCTTTGTGAGGAAGACTCGCACATGAATTTACAGTACAGAAAATGTGGCGTGGGACTCTGCATAATATCCTGCTTCGAGGAATATCACACAAGTGTCCTTTTAAGATTGTGCGTGTAAAAATTCCTATATTATTAAAATATATTTTTTCATGTTAATCTTAAATTTATAAAAATACTTTCCAGCTATAGTTCAACGTTTTGGCTACAACATGCTTTTTATTTGAACGAATTCTGACAATTAGTTCGTAAGTTATGAACATTTGTTTCCAGATATACATTTTTGATTTAAATACTCCAAATTAAATCCGGCCGTGAGCGCCCACAGCAGGGATTTAAATCCGTACAATAATGGTTAAAGCTGTGACATTTGTTAGCAGAAAAGTGGTGAGAACCTGGCCTGATACCAAATCATGAGGGTGAGCTCTGCAATTATCCAGGAAAAGGACTTTAGAATTTTCTGATTGACATCTTTTCTTTAAATGCCTTTTCACTCCAGGAACAAAATTATTAAACCATTTCTGGCAAATTTCTCTATCGATCCAAACATTTCTTTGGATCATGTAAGTGACTGGCAGATGTTTAACTCCTTTAACCCCTCAACGCTGGCTGATGTACTATGTACGACCAATGAAAACTTCATGTCGCCAAGTGACGTACTATATACGACTAAAAATGTGTTTGCTTTCCTTATTTTTCTCCTCCATAATATTCGTTAAATCTGAGTAATATTTGTGTTTTAATAATGGAACCTCTGTCTATACTATTTATGCATACTTACATAAGTATCCTGCTTTTTTTAAAACTTTATTAGCATTTACATTGTTGTTATTTTATAATAAATGTTTTCAAGTAGGTAGTTTCAAAAATCTCAACCAATACTAAGATTGACTCTTTTTTGATATGAAGGTTCTGTGAAATGAGAGGAGATAGGGGTGAAATTTATGATGGTTTTATTGTCACTTTTGTTCAGTCTTGAGGTCCTGGGATTTTTTTTCCTTCACCAGCACACCAGTGATATTGGAGGTGCAAGTGAGACTAAAGACCTTTTATCATGAACTTACTACGATGAATCATCAGAGAAAATACAGCTGGTTTTTGTAAACAACTCACCCCAAAGTTACAAATTTTGACATTTTAATACACAAAGAGTAACTTGAGAAACCAACTCGTGAAAATACCACATTAGCTTAATGTCTTTTTTGTATTCCGCGTATATTTTCTTACCTTATACATACAACATCATATTTCGGCTTCTATGGAATAAAAAGGGACAATTTTTTGTGGCTTCTGTAATGATTCCAAATAACGGCAAAGTAACTCAAGAATAAATAAAAATGATGAACTCTTTTTTTTTAATCGTAACATTTACCTAAAATTTTCAGTCGAAACATGAAAAAGTTGACCTTCGGGAAACTTATTCCCGAATTGATTTAGAGGAGTACAAGCAACAAATGAAATGTTCAGAAAAGTTTAAATTTACCTTTGAAGAAGGTTGCATGCCAATAACTTATATAGTTTTCACAGTATTTTTTTTTAACCCGGAGGCACCAGTCTCGTCAGAGCCTGCTAAAGTGGACAAAGGTAAACAACGCCAGAAAAATTCTGCCTCGTCAGCCTTATAAATTTGTTCTGCAGTTAAACCATGTTCATCAATGAGAAATGCAAAAGACTGACAATATTCATGTGCAGCCTCCCTGTCAGCTGATTGAAGTTCACCTGAGACATCCAGTTTTTGTATTCCATGATGATGTATAAAACAAGATAGCCACCCATCAGAAAAAATATATTGTTCACTCAATTACATTTGATAATAAAAGTATTTTACCTTTTCAATTAATATGGACCTGTGATTGGGAAACCTTCAGAACACTTCACTTTAAACCACTTGATATAATACTGCATCCAACTGTTCTAGCTTTGGCTTCCTTAAATTTTTACGTTTTTGGATATTTTTATTGTCTCCGAGTCAGCAAAATTTTTTAGAAGTTCCTGTTTTCTTGCTTTAATGTCCTATATCATAGATGAGCTTATGTTGTACTCGTTCGTTAATACATGTCTAGTTACCCCATTATCCAGATGTTGGCAAATGCAAATTTTCTGTCATAAAGTCAGCGCCATGTTTTTTAGAGTATCTTAAAATGTTTATAAATAAAATTTAATAACTAACAGAATTATTACGCAGTATGTCATGACTGTTGACACCTTGAAACAAGAGAAACTACTTGTAAGGTGTTGAAGCTTATGGAAGATCAGTCATGAATGACTGTGGCAACATCTATTAGACATTTGGAAAATGTAATTTCACCAAAGATAACATTAGAGTGAGTTTGCCGGTACAACAGGTGCCGTTAAAATGAGCTTTTACTGCACTCAGCTTAATTCATTCAGCATTTTAGATGACAAAAATGGAGGTTGTGTAAAATTGGGTTAAAAAATAGGTGAGTAAATACAGTAGAACCCCCAAATTCACGTGCTTTGCAGTTTCGCAGGTTTTTCGACTACTGCACATTATATTGGTTCTAAACCACTTTTAGCCTACCATTTCATCAATTATTGTCAAAATAATGGAGAGCTGATAACCTAACCCCCATTTTCTCATAAGGCTTTTGTTTCCATTTTCGCAGATTCCAAATTCGCTGTTTTCAGGAACGTAACCCCTATGAATTTGAGGGTTTTGCTGTATTTGTCAATGAATGTGCTCTTGTATTAAGTTATTGTTGTGGTGGTGTTATTGTGACTGTTATGAACAATGACTGTTACCTTATCTCCCTTTATACATGCTAAAGGCTGAACTACCCTCTTGTCCTTACTTCCTTTCATACCAACACTAAAAGACAATATAAATATTCTACATAGAACATAAATTATACCATATCAGGCACTGATGATAACAGTTTAGCTGTCAAAATACATATTTAATGCGAATATTGATATTTAGAGGTGAAGTACAAGGCGTATTTGGAAAGTAAGTACCGTTTGGCTATTTTAAAAAAAAAACAGAATTTATTTTCAAAAAATTTTATTTTTATCAGATTCGCCATACATTAAACCATTTTTCTACATAGTTTCCACCATTATTGAGGCATTTATCATAACGGGGCACCAGTTTCTGTATCCCCTCCTCATAGAACGGGGCCGCCTGTGAAGACAGCCACTTCTGCACTGCTCCTTTGATGTCATCATTGTTGAAGAAACGCTGGCCAGCAAGGAACTTCTTCAGATGCAGGAACAGATGAAAGTCACTTGGCGCTAAGTCTGGGCTGTAGGGAGGGTAATTCATTTGTTCCCAGCCAAATGACGTGATGATGGCTTGACTTTGAGCAGCAGTGTGTGGCCGAGCACTGTCATGAAGCAACACAACTCCGCGAGTAAGCATGCCCATGCCTTTTGTTCTGGATCGCACGACGCAGTTTCTTCAGGGTCTTACAATAGGCTGCTGAGTTTATTGTTCTGCCTTTACCCAGGAATTCAACAAGCAAAACTCCTTGCCTGATCCAAAAAACTGTGCACATGATCTTGCGGGTTGAAATTGTCTGCTTGAATTTCTGCCTTTTCGGCGATGGACTGCTGCTTCGTTTCCGGAGTCACATGGGACACCCATGTCTTGTCACTTGTGACGATATGGCTCGAGAACCCATCACCTTGCTCACTGTATCGCGTGAGAAAGATCAACTCACTGACAGCCCGCTTGTTTTTATGCTCCTCGGAAAGCATCTTCGGCACCCAGCATGAGCACAATTTCCAAAAGTTCAGATGATCTGTCACAATTTCATAGAGAACAGTCCTTGAAATTTGCAGGAAATGCAAGGAAAGCGATGAAATTGTGAACCGTCTGTCCTCATGAACTTTTGCGTCGACCACGCACACCAAATCATCATTGACCACAGACGGCCGGCCGCTCCGCGCCTCGTCATGCACGTTCTCATGACCTTCGTTGAACTGTCGGACTCATTTCCTCACCATTCCATCACTCATGGCATTTTGACCGTAGACCTCACAAATCTGACAATGAATGTCAGCCGGTTTCACATTTCTTGCATTCAAAAAACGGATAACAGACCGTATTTCACAGTCGGCGGGCCGCTCGATCGTCTTAAACATGTTAAACGCCCAGAACAATATGTAAACATGATCGGATGTTCTTGTAATGGCGTCTCTGGCTTGCCAATGAATGAGGGGAGTCAGCACGCATGTGCGAAATCACGACCATAGCTCTGCAGCGGAAATATTAGCAAACAGTACTTACTTTCCGAATTCGCCTCGTATGTATATGATTGAGCGAGTGACTGTTGTTTTTAGTCGAGTACATCTGTCATGATTGAAAGACATACAAACCTTCTAAACAATTGTGTGAAATTCTTGTTAATCACTTCGGATCATTCATCACAAAAGAGTCCATGAGTGCATATAATTATGGCTTATATAGTTTCTGAGATAAACACCTGCCCAATCTTTCTGTACTGTTTCATACCTATTTCTCATAAAGAATGTCTTTGAAATCTCTGTATATTCCATTGATGGAGTATACTTTTCCATCTTGTTCTTTTTTCCCTGTGTGTGTACATATTTTTATTTGTATTTAAATAGATCTTGCTCCCTCTCCTTTGGGAATTTCTAAATATTGCAGTTTATGACTTAGGAGGAATTCTTCCCATATTTTCTACTGTAAAGTTATTCTGTACATTCATTATGCTCATATTAAAAAGATATTTAACTTCTTAGTAGATTACACACAATTTTTAACAAATTGATTATTTGTCAATTTTTAGTCACAAAAGGACCAGGAGACAGTGGAGAAATGTAGAACTTCTCTTCAGGACAGATATTCTACCAGCTCTGAGCGAGATTGGTCTGTCAAGAACACCGAGTCTCTACAAGTGGTTGATTTGCAGGAACAAGTTCACAGTGTGATTAAAAGTCTAAAATTAGCAGAAAAATATATTACTATCAAGAAATGATATCAAATAATTATTACAAGAGATTTTGACATGCATATAAAGGTTTGTCACTTTTTTAAATTGTATTTTCTTAAGTTAAAAAAATTTATTTATAACATTAAATATTTTAATCAAGGCATCAAAATGCAAAAATCAGTGTGAAAATAATTTAAGGTTTGGGTAAAATAAAATTTTTTCAATCTTGAAAAATGAAACTATTTTTAAACATCACCTTTACACATGTTGCAAGCAATGACCTGAGATATAAGGAAAAAGGATTAAGGTAATACAGTGGAATCTTCATTTAACGTTTGCCTGGGAGATAAGTTTTTTGTACCTTAAATCAAGTAATACCTTGAATGGGGATAGTCTAAATTTGAAAGATTAATCATCAGTTTATTAATATCAAATTATTATTAATTGAAACAAATATAAAGAGTACAGATTAATTGAAAGGTAACCTTCTTGTCAAGTTACAGGCTTTTTATATGGAATAAACAAGTATGGAAAGTTGTACTCCATGTCGGAGTACACAGTTTCCAAATGCGTTCTTTGAGATCGACAAATTTTAGTAAAAATTCCCAATACCAAATTTCATCAAAATACGTCCTGCGGTTCCCGAGTTGAAACACATTGTAAGCTACATGTAGTTCTTCATGTAAATTGGTCATAATTATCGTCCGAGTTTAACCAAAATTGGAATCGGTTGACCAATTTTAGTAGAACTTCCCAATACCAAATTTCATAAAAATGTCCAAAGGTTCCTGAGTTGTAAAATTTTTAATTAAGAATTTTTTGAATGAACAAAAGAACATTGAAAATCATAAACTTACATAAACACGCTAATTTCCATTTTTTAAGTTTATCGTAAACCTTACATTTTACGGGAAAATTTATTTGACAAAATGTGTATTTAATTATTTTATTAAACTTTTGTTTGCTCAGATAAGTATTTAACGAGATGATTGTAAAATACATGTAGGTCTTCATGTAAAGTTGTTATTACGGTCTGATTTTAACCAAAATTTGAATCGGTCAACCAATTTTAGCAAAATTCCCAAATACCAAATTTTATTGAAGTACCTCCAGCAGTTCCCGAGTTTAAACATGCAGACGGATGGAAGGAAATGACTCCCCTATATGCGTTCACTTCGTGCAAAGAAAGCATAAAAAATGGAAATTTCAGATACACGTTGTAGATTCCAGTTGGCAAATTTGAAAAAGAAGAATGAGCCATGAGTGCTTTGCAACTGAAGCGTAAAAAAAATCCATGTTCACGTAATGACATCACCGCAACTTTCGTAACAGATAACTAAAGGACTAAAGCTGGATTGAGAAAACATGGCACGACAAAATAGTAATTATTTCAGTTCATTTAATGTAACAATGCCGGTATGTGTTGCGTCGTTGATGGATAGTGTGAATTATTACATTACAAATCCACTAAATAATACATTTTTGCATTGCATAATGTAAACGCACCTTAAATTGAGGCAATGTCCATCTAGGGACGAGAATTTTGGGTAATATAATACATTATTTATATGGAGCTTTGGTCGAGGCCACAAAAAAACAACCTTAAATGGAGAAACCTTCAATCGAGATTCCAGTGTATATCTTATTTGCTCGCGTGTAAATCTAAATTATCTTAAATATGCAAAATGAAGATGCAGCTAATATTTTAGATAAAATACTACTGTATTTACCTGAATCCAAGGCAACCCCCAAATCTAAGACTCAAATCAGAAGAAAAATTTGTACCTAATTTCTCACTAAACATATTTGGTGTATATTTCAGATGTATTCAGTATAAGTATACCAGTTTATTCATTAATTGAAATGTTTTGTTATAAATTTTTGTTTGGGAAAAAAAAAATTTTTAATGCATTTTTTTAAATGAATAATTTTTAAATTGAAATCCGGATCGTTCGTTTACAATGAAAAATTTCAGTAGATACAATTATTTTATCTTGTTTCATTTGTTTAAAAAACATTGATTAAACATGTAACCATACTTCCTATAGGTCTACAACAACTTGTTGCAGTCAGTTTATCGTACTTCAATTTGTTGCCATCAGTTTATTGCACTTCAATTTGTTGCGGTCAGCTAGTCGTGCATCAAGTCGTCACATGAAAAATTTGTTGCATGTCAATACATACAGCAAACTCACCACATCTCAATTCATTGAGAGACAAATTGGAAGGCGAGACACCATAAACGGTGTATGGCATGGGGAGGTATTTTTCCATCACAAAGGTTTTTTTTATGTTTCTATAATACCAGAATGAATCACAATTCTTGCAAATTACACAAGACGAGACAATGGATAGTGTATGGCAGGGGGTGACTTCTAACCCAACAAGTGTATCTCCCTGCTGTACACCAGTCATGGTGTCTTGTCTTCCAATTTTTCTCGTGATGAATTTGTTGAGCGATGAATTGACACGTGATGAGTTGGTTGTATGACGAATTGATGTGCTGCAAATTAACGGACAATGAATTTACCATGATATATGGACAGTATACCACTTTGTACTCAAATTTAAGACGACCCTCGATTTTCGCAAGCTGAAATTTGGAAAAAAAACCCTCGTCTTGGATTCGGGTAAATACAGTATATCTTTTTGTCAACCTAGCAGAAGAACTGATGGAGATGGCATTGGTATGGGCAAAGACATGCTTCGATGAAAGGGTCTCTTTGTTAAGGGGCAGTTCACAGTCCACTGATAAATTCTTAATATTTTTCATGGTCAAAAGAAGCATAGGGGAGAATTTTAAACCTTGGCTAAATAAATCAGCCATCAGAGTGGGTAAGGGTACTTTGCTTAAGTTTACAATTCTAGGATGGAATTTATATTTACTGAATATTGGACTGGGTTTCGATCCACTCACAACACAGTTGTTACAGGAGAGGGCCGCAAGTTTTCTGTCTAGCATGGCGAATTTTGTGGATGCAAAATTGCTTACCTGTTGTCTGATGTCCTCATCCAGCATTAGCCATTCCACCCAATGTAGAGAGTGGCACAATTTGGAGTGAAGAAAGCACAGGTAATGTGAAAGCATTGAGAAATAAACACCATCAAGCAAATAGTGGTCAACAAAAAATACCGTTTTCTGATTTAAAGCAAATTTTTTCGCCATTTGGCAAGGATTTGAATATAGCCTTTGAAAAAGTAAACTATTCTTTCAGCTATAGAACTGTTTTCGGCATTTGGCAAGGATTTGAATTTAGCCTTTAAAAAAGTAAACTATTCTTTCAGCTATAGAACTGTTTTCGTCCTGAGTTTCTAATTCAATTTTAAGTAATTTAAAAGTCCAACAAAGCCCTACACCGATTTTCATGCTTTTCAAATGGGGATGGAAATGAAACAATGGGGTCAAAAAAACCATCCAAAAAGTAAAAATTTTGGGATTTAGGATTTTTTCCATTGGTTGTATTCAATAACCTTTCACCATGTTAAATTTCTTATTTGTAGCCTTTCTAGAAGTACCTAAACATTTATATCCTCCTCTATCCCATGTAAGAAGCAGCTATTTATGTTATATACATTTTTTCTTTTTTTTAACTGACAGTATCTGTTGTATGAATTTTCTACTTGTGTATTTTATATGCTGACAATATCTATTGTGGCTTTGAACCATTTAATGATAAATAAAATTGATAGTATAATGGAATGTGACACACTTGCACCAAAAAGAGACGTTCTATTTAAAAGATGGAAAAGCTGTCCATCAAATGAAAAATATAGATTTGAATATAAAACTTTTAGAAATAAAATACAAGTTGAAATTTAATTTGCAAAAAAGGCCTATTTTACAAAAAAAAATTAAGAATATTCAAAATGATTGCAAAAAGATCTGGCAGGAAATTAATAAGCTAACTGGTAGGAGTATATCCAATGTACAATCTGTTAATATAATTAAGTATTTTGGTAATCATGTTTCAGAACTAAATTTAGCAAATCAGTTTGTAAAGAAATTCACTAGAGGAATTATGGAATTAAAGGTAAACTGTCTCAAAACTTTTAAAGAAACCTCTGATATCAGACTATTTAACAGCATTTTTATCCCTGATGCTACAATAAAGGAAATTATAAATAACTTGGCAAACAATGCACCTGGCCATGATAACATTAGGTTAAAGGATATTAAAAACAATGATGCATTATTAAATGTTACAACACATTTAATAAATAGTTGCTTAAAATATGGTATTCCACATGATTTGAAGATAGCAATAGTAAAACCAATATACAAGGGGATTGCATACTGACCTAAATAATTATAGGCCAATATCAATTTTACCCACAGTTGATAAGATTATGAAAAAATATATTGCTGAATATATTTAAAAGTTTTTGAATAAATATCAAATTCTATCAAATATGCAGTTTGGGTTCCAAAAAAATAAAGGTACTAAACAGGCACTGGAAGATTTTTCAGAGCTGATTAATTATAATTTAGACAAATAACCATATTATAGCATGCTATATAGACTATAAAAAGGCATTTGATGTAGCAGATATAGATATATTGATTGTAAAACTTGAAAATATTGGTATTAGGGGATTAGTCCTTGAATGGTTTAAAAGTTTCCTAAACAACTGAGTGATTAAAGTGCAATTAAATAGAACTGTAAGTGTTTCAGAATATGTAACTTGTGGTGTACCTCAGGGTTCAATACTGGGCCCTATTTTATTTATAATATATATAAATGATATAATTCATTTAATTAAACACACTAAGATTATTGCCTATACTGATGATGTGGTATTGATTAGTGGTCATAAAGATTACAGTACAGCAGAAAATAACTTGCAAAAGGACATTGATGCAGTAAATAGTAATTTAATAATTTTTAATAATAATTTTATTTACTGCAGTGACCCCTGTATGGGGCATTACATTGTCAAGATCATAGTAAAAATAAAAGAACAGTAGAATACAATATATAGAAAAATGCACAAACATGACAATACAGTACAAAAGACACCATTTGTGTAGATTATTACAATTTTTCAGAGATAAACTCATTGATGCTATAGTAAGCCCCCTTTAACATCATATCCCTGACATTTCTTTTAAATATAATTGCAGGCATAGATTTAAAATTAATAGGGAGTGAATTGTACAATTTTTTACTAGAATATTCATAATTTTTTAGGCTTGTAGCAAGCCCACAGTATTTCATATCAATATTAGTACAATATCTAGTTTCATATTTGTGAATATCACCACGTAAAATATTTTTGAAGCCAGAGTGAACATAACAGGTAGCTTCCAAGATATAGACAGAGGGTAATGTTAAGATATTGCTACATCTAAAAACATCTCTACAATGTTCTCTTGGTTTGATATTATGTATGATTCTTATTGCCTTTTTCTGCATAATAAATATCTTTTTACTAGCACTTGATGCTCCCCATAATAGAATACCGTATGACATAACACTATGAAATAGAGTTAAATAGGCACATCTGAGGGTATCATAGGATACCTCAGTCCTTAGTCTTATTAAAAGATATATTAATTTTGCCAATTTATTTTCTAAATATTCAATGTGCTTCTTCCAAGTTAGTCCAGGGTCCAAAACTATGCCTAACAGTTTGCCTGTTTCATTTCTGTTTGAGAAGCTTTTAGATGGATTAAAATGTATATGTTGGTTTTTGGTAGCATTGAGGCTTAATTTATTGCAGGCAAACCATGCCTCCAATTTCTCCATGGATTTTTTTATTTCCCTTTTGTTTTCCTCAGGATTTGAGTTTTTAACAAAAAAACTAGTATCATCGGCAAATTGGAGGGTATATGACATAATATTTCCTGGGCAATCATTAACATATAATATAAAAAGAAGCGGACCGAGTATTGAGCCCTGAGGCACACCATGGATATGGTTAAAGTTTTGGATTTACCATTTTTAGTTACCACAACATGAAGTCTATTGCTTAGAAAAGATTTAATTAAATCATGAATTTTGCCTCTGAAACCATAATGATTTAATTTGGCAAGAAGAATCTCATGCGATAAGCAGTCAAAAGATTTTGTGAGGTCACACAGAATGCCTTCAATTAGATGCTTCTCCTCAAAGCCATTTACTATAAATGACATGGCTTTAGCTACAAGATCTATACTATTTCTACCTTTTCTGAAACCAAACTGCCTGTCATTTAGTATGTCCTGTATTTCAATAAATTTATTTAATCTGCTTATTATCGCCATTTCATACACTTTGGACAAGATAGGGCTTATTGCTATTGGTCGGTAATTTGCAGGATCATTTATTGGACCCTTTTTATAGATAGGCAGCACTTTTGTTTTTTTCAAAGCAGATGGATGTCATAAAAGAGTTATTGATTAGTTTAGTTAAGGGTTTATTTAGAAATTCCCTAGCATGCTTACAACTTTAGAGTTTATCCCATAAATATCACAGGTATTCGAATTACTTAGCTTTTGAATAATCGTATTTACTTCTTCTTCCGTTACTGGATGGAGAAAAAATGATTTACCACAATTTCTAGCATTTTTGCGATTTAAGTAGCTTAGTTTATCATTTTTAAGATAGGAGGCAACATCATTTGTATTTTGAGTAAGATTTTTATGTATATTTGTAGCAGATAATTCCCAATGCTTAGCAAAAACCTCCGGTGACAAGGAATTTTGCTTGGATTTTATACTTTTTATAGAGTTTATAATAGACCAACTTTGCTTAGATTTATTATTGGCTGTAAGTATCAACCTGTCATTAAAATCTAGCTTTGCTTTATTTATTGCTAATTTATATTCTTTCGTAAGTTTCCGTAATGATTCGTGTGTGCTATGGCAGTTATGTTCAGATATTTGCCTCAAAATTTCTAAAATATTTTCTTTCTTTAATTTTAAATCGTCTGTATACCAGGGTAGCCTTTTCTTTTTGTTTAATATTTTTTTAGTAGTCTTATAGGGAAAAAAGAACTCAAAGCTACCCATAAAAATATTCCAAAATTTCATGAAATAACGTTCCGAATCCTCACCATCCTCATGGATTTCATTCCAATTTAACGTACTCAAGTGCTTACAAAACTTATTTATGTTACTTATATTTAAGTCCCTACACATCCTGATGGGGGTTTTTACTTCCAAAGTTTCCTTTGTATAGTTGAAAATAATGGGGTAATGGTCAGACAGTTCAGAGATTATTACATGAGCAGTAGAATTTACAATATTTGTCATAACATTGTCTATACAGCTGTTACTACTTGGCCTTGTGATTTTCTTGATGAGAAATTTGCAACCAAACATACTTAAGAGTAACAAAAGATCCCTCGTGTAACCATTTTTCTCATCCAAAAAATCAATATTAAAATCACCTATTACACAATACTTGTCACCCGTTTTCACAAAATATTCAAGGACTTTGTACATGTTATCCATAAAAATATCTAATTCGCCATTTGGAGGTCTATAAACACACAATATAGAAATTTTCTAATTTTATACCAGCCAATTCAAAATGACCTTCATGAGCTAGACTGTTTAGTGCACCAATTGGTTTCCATTTTATACTGTTCTTTGCATAAATTATAACACCGCCATGCGTCTTTTTAGTTCTGCTGTAAAAACCTGCAATACTGTAATCTGGGATGTTATAATATTGTTCTTCATTTATTTTCAACCAAGTTTCAGAGAAACATACTATCTCAGGGTACTTTTCACTTGACAGAAGAACACTAACCTCATTTACTTTATTTCTTATTGACTGAACATTTGCATGCATTATTTTAATTGACTGGCATTGTTTCGTTTGAAGACATATTTTTGAAGGTTTACCACTGTGTTTATTACATTTTACATTTGTCATAGTACCTTCGTTATCTAGTCATGACAGAGATTTAGGCATGGTTATTCCCGACTGCAATCGTGTTACTCTTTTTTCAGGTTGTACTGTAAGTGCTTTAATTTCACTGGCTAAGGGGGCTGGGTTTTGAATAGATTCACCAACACTGTCCACATCAGGATTTGTTTGCTTGGGATTTCTTTGTTGATTCCACCTAATAAAGGAAAATCTTTTAACACATGCACCTGAAGGCCAATTTACACTATTGTTTAATTCCTTTAATAAGCTGTAGTCTGCACCAATTTTAAATGAAGCACTGTATTTATTATACGTTTCAAGTTTTTCGCAGGTGAAATTTTCATTATTGAACTTCTTTGAAAGAAAAGGCAAAATAGATGATCTCATGATAATTAATAGTAAAAAACTAAAACTATGCACTTTTTTAATAGTTCCACAAAGACAAAAGGTAAAAAATCTGCCTTCCTGAACATGATTGTGTACACGGTAAAAAATTAAACTGCACTTGTGAACTCCTAGAGCAAGTACAAACATACAAGTACTTAGGCATAATTATTCATGAAAACTTCAAATTTAATGAACATATTAAAAAAATTAATAGCAACCTAAGAAAGATCTCATTTCAACTATATCACCTGCAAAATATTTTGCCACAACAAGTTGAACGTATGATATACTTTTCCATGGTGAAAAGTCTTTTAAGATATGGCATAACCATATGGGATAATGCAAGCAAAACTTACTTAAATCTGCTTATCAAAAATCAAAATAGAATTGTAAAACTTATAGTTCCTTACCAATGTGAAATCAAGTGTTATTGTAATAACTATAAGACATTATACTGTACTAATATGTATAAGAATGCTGGAATATTGTCAATACCTCTACTGCACAAATATGTGTGCATCACAGACAACTATTTTTCTAATAAATATAAAAAACAAATAGTAACAACACACCAAAAAGATATGAGAAATAAAATTAAATATGAAATTCCAAAGTACTTTAATAACAATGGTGGAAGACAATTGAAAGTGAGTATTCCTAATATGTTTAAAAAACTACCTAAGGAATTACAAACCCTAAATAGCCAAAGCAAAATAAAAATTAAAGATTGGCTCCTTAGTATAGAGTATTCATTGCTCTAATGTTATGTTAACAGGAATATGTTTATGTGTGTAAGTGTATATATGTAAAGATATATATGTGTATATGTACGATATATAAGTATGTTGATATATGTATATACAAGGTGCGGCAGAAAAAACTCCCTGATTTGGGAGGGGCTTAGCTAGGGGTGGGGGTACAGGAGTGGGGAGTGTGTTGTTAGACAGCTGTGTTCATGCCGTTTTCAGTTCACACCATGGCTTGGTCGGGAGAACACCGCGCTTTTGTTGTCGAGGAGTTCATTCAAAATGGCGGTTCGGCGATAACGATGCAGCGTGCCTTTCGCAACCGCTTCGCGCTCAGTCGACGTGATCCCGTTCCCGATAAAAAAACAATTCACAATTGGGTGTCAAACTTCAGACAAACAGGTTCTGCATTAAAAAGGAAATCTACTGGCCGACCTCGGATCGCAACAGGACCGGAAAATTGGCCGCTGTGAGAGCTTTGATTGAGCTATCTCCACGGCGTTCTGCACGGAAACATGCGGCTGCCCTACGGTTATCAGATCGAAGTGTTCGGAGAATTCTGCATCGAGATCTCAAATTGCACCCCTACAAAATTGTGATTGCACAAGAACTGAGTGAAAGAGATTATGAAACCCGTACAACTTTGTGTCGAGAACTCCTTCGGAACGTTCCCCCCACAGATGTTTTGCTCTTTATGGACGAGGCACATTTCCACCTTTCAGGCACAGTCAACAAACAAAATTTCCCGTACTGGTCTCAAAATAACGCTAGGGAACTTCACCAACGACCTCTCCACAGCCCTAAGGTTACTGTGTGGTGTGCCGTTTTTGAGTTTGGTGTGTGGGGTCCGTACTTTTTTGAAGAGGACGGTGTTACTGTAACGGTGAACTCCGATCGGGATTGTGCAATGCTAGAGAACTTTCTCCGGCCTAAATTGGGTGATCTTTTCGATGAACATGGAGAAGTAAATTTGTGGTTTCAACAAGATGGTGCAACAACCCACACATCTCGTCGTTCACTCGGAATTCTGAGAGAAATGTTTCCTGGGCATGTTGTCTCCTTGTGTGGTGACATCGGGTGGCTGCCGCGTTCGCCAGATTTGACCCCGTGCGATTTTTTTCTCTGGGGCTACCTCAAAGCCCAGGTATTCCAACATCGTCCCCAAACTTTGGAAGCTCTTAAGGAGGTGATAACCCACGAAGTTGCTGCCATTCCGCCCGAAATGACCCTCAGGGTCATGGAAAACTACTGGGAGAGGCTCAATCAGTGTATCGACAATGGAGGCCATCACTTGAGTGATGTAATTTTTAAAACTGATTGATTTTAAACTGCATTATGTGTACTATTCAGGAATAAAAAAAAATTGTATCTTGCTTGGTTTGGTTTTTATTAGCTTCCCAAATTGGGGAGTTCTTTCTGCCGCACCTTGTATATAATGCTAAACAAGTTATTAATTATGTGGAATATTATATGTAAATATTATTTAGTGAAATATTGTTTGGTAAAAAGGAAAATATTTATTTGTTTGTGTAGATTGTGTAATTATTAAGAAATTAAACACCGGCACCAAAGGGAAAATTGTCACCTACAGATGAGCCTATGGCTCTGTAGGACCAGATCAAGTTTCCTCCCAGAAATTTGCAATGAATTCTTTTTGTAATTGTAATAATTTATGTAAATGTATTCCTAATGTATTTCCTAATAATAATAAAGATGATCAACCAGTCAGGTGCACTTGCAGTCTTCCATAGCCCAACTGATAGCCAGCTTATCATGAGGGCAGACCTGCATTAGCAAAACTTACTGTCTTAAATGTAGTATGCCCCACTTGAGATTTCAGTAGTGATCATGCAATGGAGTATCAAAAAGCTTCCCCTTACATTAAATTGTTGGATATATGACCATTTATAAATGAAATTGAGAGTACATCTGGATAATTTCATCTCCCAAATATTTATTATTTATTAAAACTTAGTGCTACAAGTTGGCGATCTGCCAGGTGGTAACATAAGGAAACCTCTCACACTTCCAACAACAAAATCTAAAGACAAACAATAAGACAGCAATAAAAAGATCTATAGTAATGACATAACAAAAATATTACTCATAAGAAATATCACTGCAAATAAGAAAATTCAAAAGTTTCAAAAAGGAAGGAGAAATAATATAATTAAAAAAATCACAAAACAGCTTTACATCTGTTCCTAAAAACATTTACACTCTTTGGGAAGTGCTCAAATAGCTCAGCAGGCAACTCATTCCAGTCATCAATAGTTCTGTTTAAATATGAATATATTTTTGTTTTCTACCCTTAAATTTGTAATTGTGATCATTTTTCCCTTTAAAACATGATTCTTCCACCCCCATGTGTAACTCACTCCATGCTGCCTCCATATTTATTACATTAAAAAAACCACAGTCGACTCCGTTTCCTTCTCCTTAGCAAGCTCTCCCAGCCCAGTATTTCTAGCATCTCTTAATATTCGGGCTTGGACTCCTTTGTATTGTCCTTTCATATTTGAGCCATTATCATAAAACTGCCCTTTGTAATTGTAAATGTCTATATTATATTTTTCTTAAGTATTTAACTACAGATTTTCAAGACCTTCACCAGTATGATCTTGAGCTTCAAAAAAACCCTATGAAGTTTTCATTAATTTTTACTTCATTGGAATTTTTATCAATCTGTATGTATCTTAATATAATTGATGTATGTTCTTTATGAGAAACATTTGGTGTGCAATCCATTTGTAAACTAATATTTTGCTGTTTTAACTTTATTTAAAATTTTAAAAAATACTTCTTCACTAAGATCTTGTAAAAATCTATTTTGTGATCTATTAGAAAGATGATGGCGAATGCGTGTTTTATTTTCTCGGATAGTTAAGTATTCTGACAAAAAAATGTCATATTTTGCCAATAGTTCTAGTAATCCTAAAAAATTTCCATTATTATTAGATACAAAATTTTCATCTGTCCTCTTAATGCTATATTTTCTACTAGAAATAATATTACAGCAATTATTTGTTCATACAATAATTTTAACTTCTCTTTTTCTTTATTTAATAATATTAGAAAACTACTATATATTTTTTTCCTAAATTTAATCTTTTGTTTAACTCTTGCCACTGACAATAACAATTTATATGGTTAATTCCAAGGTCATGTTCTTTAAGGGCACCACTAAGTTTTTTCCAATTACGTATTATATCCATTTATAAATCTGTTATTTTGAATATTAACAATGTTAGGGGAGTATTTAAACAACAAGTGGCAGAAGCAGTAAACACCGTCTGAACTCACTGAATAAATTAACCATGTTTGAGATATTTCCCTCCATTTTTTAAAGTATGTTTATAATAACTAGCTGATAACTTCCTGTCGTCATTAGCATCATTTTTAGGAAAATTTATATCTGTAATTTGTTGTGGTCCTAGATTTACCAACTTTATTCTTAATTCATCATGTATGATTTTAGGCCACATGGCTGGGTCATTACTAATAATTGTTATTATATCACCTGTATTGGCATTATCGGATATGAGTTCATCACAATTTTGCAACATGGAATCATCTACTGTCAGCGTGGAAGTATCTTCTTTATTTTGTCCCACTGCAGGGGTTCAATTGTGGGATGACCAACCACTAGAGCTGATACCAACACAGAGGAAAGCTACAGAGACATCTAAACTCCAAATTAGGCATTATACAAGGTGATAGAAAAATTTTTCACCAAACTTTGGGATATGGTTCCAAACACTGAAACAATGAAAATAGTTTATATGAGCATGTATCCAAAACGTTCTCGTTTCAGAGTTATGGTCCTTTATATCATTTTTCAACCTTATACTAGGAAACAGCTTGGTTAGCATATCTTACGTTATTCCGAATGTTTCATAGTAGGTGTTCGAAATGTAATCCACCCATCTCCACACAGGCCTCGGCATGGTGCCTCACTGATTGTCTTACACAGTGTCATAACTAGGGCAGGGCAAGTGGGGCGTCTGCCCTGGGCGCAACTAAAGAAGGGGGACAAAAATTATTAATGGTAAGTTGTGTGAGGTTGCATGGCACAAGGTTGGATGATTTCACTATTATACTTGTTCCAGACATACACATAGCAGAAACTATAAATGCCGATGATGTTATTGATGAGTTTGTTGCATTATAATCATGTAGAATAGCTCTTTATTATTAAAATATTTATACTTTCTGTATTTTTAATGTGTGTAATTATGTATGTATGTAATTATATTTATAATTTTGTATGTAAATTATGTACATTTATTGTGAGAAATTACATCATTTATAGTTTATTTTTATTTATTAATTGTTCACCCAAAATCCATATAATAAAAAATATAGGTATTAAAGAATTTTTTATGGAGGGGGCATATTTGGTAATTTGCCCCGGGTACTAAAATAGCTAGGTAGTTATGGTGCTGGTCTTACATGTTCCAAAATCCCTGGCTTACCTCTGTTTCACAAGTGTTTTCAACACGATGATACAAATCCACCCAATCATTTACTGGAGTGACCCATTGAAGGTGGTAAGGATACAGTTGCTGTTCACAAAAAGTTTGAAAAACAACATTTTGGGTGACTCCCTCCGTGGCTGCAATCCACCCCATACTGGCTCCAGGATCCTCTTCCATGTGGTGCAACACCCTTTAGATCCCATGGATCCTCTAGTATATAATTAACAATTTAAGTAATTTAAACCCCATAGAATTCATTTAATATTCTGTAAATAAGTGTTACATGTAGTTTTATGAATTTAAAATATATTAACGTGTTTAAACCTCATTTGACCTTTAAGCCTGAAACGTTTTGCCTTATATGCAAATTTCCGCAATGAATTTTCAGATTTAAAAATTTTATTTTTGGAGATTTTTAGGTAAAGTCGAATCTTGCCTAACCCAGGAAGGATCTGTATTTATTTACTTATGGTACTATTTTGTTCTTATACCCTTCAAAATCTAGGGTGTACATTATACATGGTATAAAAAAAATCAATTTTTTGGCAAAAAGTCTGGGTGTGTTATACACGAGTATATACAGTAAGTTGCATTAAACTGATTTGTTAAGTTATCCTCAGGAAAAATTAAGAAGTATGTAAGAAGATGATCACTGTTAAATGCAGTTAAATTATGCTGACTTTGTAGAAAATATTGGATAGTCACATGAAAAAAATTGAGATTAAATATTTTTATAGTAGTACTCCATTGAAAAGACTATTTTGCAGCAGAAAGCAAATACATTTTAAGTGCACAATATCAAATTTTCATGTAAATTTAAATCTCAGTGATTACTGAATTGAAACTGTCCTCAAATAATTAAATAAATAACACATTGCTAGTTGTTTTTAATTTTGTAAAGATCTATGCATTGGGTTGCCAGGTGTACTGATTAAGGAAGTACAGTACTGATTTTCTACTGTCCTGCTTGACGTGTACTTCTTTTCAATAATTTGCAAAGAAGTATTACAATGTACGTCTTTTTGATGAAAAAATTTTTGATGAAGACGTTAAAGAAAATCCACTAGTAAGAATCAAATGAAATACAATGTTAATTAATTAAGGTAATACAATGCAGCTAACAACATTGTAGAGTAATTAAATTTATTCACTTAAATACAATCAGATGTAATTCGTTTATTCTTTCATTAAATATTCATTATTGGGCTTAAAAATTAAAATGAGGACATCTTAAGTAAAACCGAATGAATTTCATATGTTTGGTAACTAGTTGTGTGTCTTACGATCGTGTCATTCTCTTCACAAATATGTCATTTCTCCATGGTTTCTTTTCAACATCAAGCACTTTTACATACTTGACCTTCTCACCAGATCTAAACAGTTTTTTAATGGAACAAGGTGAGAAATCGGTTATTTTACCTTTTTTATTTTAATCTTTTATGATGTTGTTTTTAGTTTAGTTCTTTTTGTTATTGATTTTATGAAAGTTATTTAAATTTAACTAATTAAATTTTGAATTATGCTAATTTAGAAAACTGCATACCTTATTAGTTTTTAAGAAAAATATGAAGTAAAAATATTTTTTAAATTTAAAGGGCCCCTTTTTAAAATGGAAACAAAACCGTTAGTAGAAAATCTTTCTGAAGAAGAGAATAATACAGAAGACGGGCACCAAAGTCAAAATCAAAGGTCGAGAATTAAGAGAAAAAGAAGAGGAACTAATCATTTTAACGAAGAATGGAAAAAACAATATTCTTGGATTGCAGCCGGAAAGGATGGATATGCAAAATGTATTCACTGTAGCACAGAATTCAGTATTACAAAAGCTGGGTTTTCAGACATGAAACGACACCTAAAAACGGTAAAGCACCAAAAGCTTAAGAAAAGAGTAGCAAGCACCGGAAATTTAAGTTCTTTTCTTTCGGCATCTTCATTGTGTTCATTATCTTCTTTTAAAAATACGGCAGCTGCAGAAGCAACTTTTATTTTTCATAGTATACAGCATGCACATAGTTTTAATTCTGTTAACTGTACCAGTGCCTTGTCTCCTGTTATATTTTCGGATTCTAAAATTGTGTCCAGATTTACTTGTGGACGGACAAAAAGTTCCAAGATTGCAAATATTTTAGCAAAAGAATCTCAATGTAAAATCATTAACGATATTAAAAACAATAATCTTCCATTTTCGATAGCAACAGATGCATTGAACAAAGGAAACAAAGTTATTTCCATTAGTACTGCGTTTGTTTAATTTCCAAAATTGAGGAAGAGGGTTTGAGTTTGAAACACATTATCAGTTATTGCAGGGTTAATGCAAATGTCAATTTTGGATGTCATCAAAGTGTATTCACTGAATTAAAAAAAGTAAGCCCTGATATTATAGATATTGGATGCCTCTGTTACATGATTGCTAATTCCATTAAAAAGGCTTCCAATTGCTTCAAGTTTGATCTAGAATATATTGTTGTAAAAATATTTAACGAATGTAGCTCTCATACAAAAAGGAAACGAACGCTGATAGAATTTTATGAATACTGTGACCTAGAATATTCCGAAATGTTGTGGCATGTTTCTACCAGATGGCTCTCTCTGCTACTGGCTATAGACCGTTTAAAAAAAAATTTGGAGCCAATTAAATCTTATTTTAATTCAAAAACTTCTGTACCGGCTTTATTGTTAGATTTTTACTTTCTCCATATATGTAGTATACAGAAAAGTATTGTATTCATGAAAAAAATCGACTTCAAGATTTCAACGGAAATACACGGTTTGATGTCCCCTAAACACATTTTGACCATTTTCTCAATGATGTCTGTGTGTATGTGATAGTTTTCTTGTGGGTGCTCTAACTCAAAAACTATTAATCGGGTCAATGCAAAATTTTATATTTAACATTTTTATAAAAGTCACAAGAACTGATTAGTTTTTGGTAAAAATTGGTCAACCAGAAGTGGGTGTTTACTCTTGTCACTTATCTGTTATTTTGAAATATTTGCTTTTATATTTGATAAATGTAAAAATGTATTGGAATAAAGATTGTAGGAAATTTAATTATCTACAACCTTTGTTTGAGACATTTTCCCATACAATGCATTGTTTATGGTATGAATCCAAAACAAAAGCTGGATAGTTGTGATAACATGACCGACAAAAAAAATATTTATCGAAAGATCAACTTTGTTTTTAGAAAAAATACTTGAGTATGTTGAATCTAGATTTCATTTTTCTGGAAATAAATTTGAGTCCTAGTTTTTTTTTAATTAGACGAAACTGCATTTTGAAGAACTCTTGAATGTAGTAAAATTATTTCCTGTCATATCTTGCGATTGATTTGGCTTTGTTTGATGAATTTTCTCATTAAAAAAAATGGTGCCATCGTTAAAAAGATTTTCATATGAAGAAAGATGGAAAACTTCTTAAATACATGCAATGCTCCAAATATGCAAAAAATAGTTCAATTTATATTTGCTTTTTCTCACTCAAATGCAATGAGTGAAAGAATGCTTATCTTGATATTTTATGCCTGGAAAAAAGAAAGAAACTTGCAAAGAATTTTACGAATTTGTTTTGCAAAATGATAATTTATTGAAAAAAATTAAGTCAGGTGAAAAGTATGAATATTAACTCAGTTTATTTTGAAGAGTTGCCTTATTAGATTTGTTTCTAGTTTTTAACACCTACTTCATGTTAATAATACAATTTACCAAAAGTGATTGAGTGTAAAGTCATACCGCTTATACTTTTTACTCTCTCCATTGTAGCTGCACTAAATTGTAAATTAGAATTAATTAAAATTATTTGGTATAAGGAAATTAATGATATTGTAAAAAATCATTGTCAAATATTTAATAAAACAACAATTGTAAGTTTCCTGTTTATGAATATCGCTTGGAGTCATATGGTATATTTTTATTAATTAAAGAACCTTTATAAGTTTTTCACTGTTTTATGTTTAAAAAAGTAGTCGAGTTTGATCTCATCTCTGTTATTCAAATGCTCTTAAATAAAATATTTTTGTAACTAATAACACATTTATTTAGCTGAATAAATACTTTTGAACAAAACATCTTCTACACCTATGTACTGATTTTTAAGAAATTTTCATCTGGCAACCCTATCCATTCATTTAATTAAAACTAATTATGGTTGTTGAAATAGCTATTTATGAATTTAAGTGTAATTGTCCGTCAGATATGGCGGGTATGCATAAATTAATTACCGTATCTATCCCAATATAAGCCGATGTTTTTTCTCAAAATCTATCATGAAAAAACCATCCCTCGGCTTAAATGCGAGTTCGAGAAAAAATTTCGGGTTAGGGCAAACTGTAAGTCTCGTAGTCACCCATAGATGGCAGCACATCCTATTGCCGTCGCGTTCAAATGATAGTATTATATTTTTTGTAAAGTAAGTATTGAATTTAGCAATATCCGTGTTTTGTTGACGTCATCTGTTCTTTCGTTTCTAAATGTTATTGGATATTTTCTTTCGTTTCTCACGGCTATGAGAGTGATCCCTTCACTCTACCTCCTGACAACAGGAAGTTACTGCTTCTCTGGCAATAATAAGTTATACATTGTGATTCAGTCGATATGTATTCTTTATTGCATCCAAAATGGATTGTTTCCTTGAAGTAAATACGGATAACGGAAAGATAATTAAACGAAAAGGGGATAAAGTGATTATCTGTGGATAAGTCACCTATAACCATGCATTAGGACAACATAGGAACATCTGCAAAAAAGACAAGATGGAAATATCTTCTCTTAGACTATGCATTATATCAAAAAATATTTCAAACAAAGGTTGTAGACAATTAAATTTCCTACAACGCTTATTCCAGTACATTTTTACATTAATCATATATTAAAGCTAATATTTCAAGAAAACGGATGTGACAAAAGTAAACACACTTCCGGTTGACCGATTTTTTACTCTTGTAACTTTCATAAAAATGTCAAATATAAAATCTCGCGTTGACCTGATTAATAGTTTATGAGCTAGAGCACCCACCAAATTTTTGTGATATACACGGACATAATCGAGATAATGGTCAAAACGTATTCACGGGGCCTCAAAACGTGTATTTCCGTTGAAATTTCGAAATCGATTTTCCATGAAAACAATACATTCCACTATACTACGTATGGAGAAAGAAAAAAGCATCAAACTTTCCAATAAATATGATTTAAACGTAGAACTTGATTTTGTATCGTAGGCAAAATGTTACGATAAGAATAAGAAACGTTATTGCGAAGATCGTAGGTCAATTTTTCTAATTTTAATTTGCAAAAGAGTAAAAGTCTGTAAATGGAAAAATAGATTTTTACATGTATTCTTATGGGAAATAGAAATGCTCTACTGGAGTCGAACCCGGGTCTTTTTTGAGGATTTCTTCCGCAAATAGCTTGTACAATAAGATTCAAACGTTCTTAACAAATGTCAATGATCTACTTACTAGGAAAGTTAGTCAGTCATAAATAGTTCTCCATTCTCCCGCTCTTTTATAGAAACCTTTTTAAGAGCGGCGCCACAGTCGAGCGTGAGGGACAAACGTAGCCTATTATATAATAAGATGATCCAATTGCACATATTTCCTGAGTTTCTTAGAAACAATATATTCAACAACTATGACTATAATTAATGGCTGATATTTTAATTTTAAATTCAAATAATACCGATAAAAACAACCTATGACAAGTCCTGACAGATTTTATTGCAATTTTTTCTTGAGTTAGGAAAAATTTTCCTACTGAATAATTAATATTTTTATGATCTGAGAGGAGTTGGCACTCAGCAATATCCATTTTCACTGTTGTATTGCAGTAGATATATTCATTCTAGCAATGTTGATGTTAATCGATAATAAATAAAATATTAAGTTTTCCTAAAATGTAAACACCCACATTATTTGTGCCTCGTGTTTGAGAGGAATGTGCTAACGCGTCTAATTTTTTTAATTATAGGAATATGATTAAATTTCTAGGCAACGCCATCTGACCAATACTCAATCAGGTAGGTATCTACTTATATACAGCGAATTTTCGCTCAAAAATAAATTTTTTCATTAAACTTTAAATTCAGCACCACGAAGATCTCACTGGCTATTTTATCCCGAGTAATAATTTACGAGATTTGAAATCTTCTGATACCCAATAAGTGACATAAAGCAAAGTAACATTAAATTATAATTGAAACATATAGCTACATGCATTATCTAAATAATATTACACGTCAACAACTACGTCATGCCACTCAAGCTAATTTCCTATTAACTACAAAATGCATCATTCAGAGACTACTAATTTTCGTGCTTGAAATTTCTTTTCAGTATAGCGATCTATCGATGTCGCGATTAATAACGATCGACTCCGTCATACTCGTCAGAGTAGTGTGTAAATCGTGTAAATAGTGTCTGAAGTAGAGCAGGGTTATTGTAAAACGTATTCTTATGCTGGGTAATGATGCCGAGCAAAAAGAAGAAGTATAATGCTAGATTTCCTCCTGTGAGTTTTCTGGAAATTTTCATGCTGACGTCTGTTGGCACTTGGAGTTTGTTGTCATTATTGACTGGTTGTTTCACATCTGTTGTGTTTGAAATGGCAATGTTATGATAGCATCATAAATTTGCCCGTTAATATTTGTATCTTATTTTAGCGGCGAATCACGAACTATTGCTATTTTTGTTTTATCTAGGGTCGCATAAAAAAAATAATGCAGACTGACGAAGAAGTTGGAAAAGTGGCTCAAGCTGTGCCTGTCATAATCTATATCCTTTGAAACTTTTTGAATGATAACATTTGCTTTGTAATGTTTTGTATGTAGTGGTATTATTCTTAACTGATTACCTCGTGCGCTTGAGTTGTTTGTCGAGTCTCTTCTGACGAAGACGATGGAGATAACTAGTGCAAGAAATGCTAAAACGTTAAGTCCCTCACACATGTATGTACAAAATATTGATCTCACGTCAATATTTCATCTTTGTTCAACTCAAATAATAAGCGGTTTTCTTTTTAGGAAGCATTGCATTTTTTCTGAAAGTCGCTTCGATTTTCTTAAGGACTTGGTGAAGTCCTTACCCGATATGGCCGGAGAGGGAGATGAATGTTATACTCCAACAACTAGAACTCCGAAGCTGGGCAGCGAATTGCCAAGGTACACATTTAAAAATACTTGACCTTCATTATAGCAAGTGATCACAAAAAATATATCCATGATATAATGAGCGAAGAAGGATGTTTACAGTAATATTTTAGCATTTAATTAGCTAAGAGTTAATGAAATATTAACTGAATTTAAAGAGGTCGTTCGCTTGCGGAAATATTTTAACTTGTCGCTATTTGTTGTGCCATGACAAAAGTGCCAACTTTGGATATTTTATCTCCTGCTGTTTAAAATTAAATACGTACCTTTAAATTATCTCGATTTACGATGCTACCCTTTCATACTAATGTTGAATTATATTACTGCTAATGTTATCTGGAATATAATTTTCATTTTAAAAACTTCACTTCCAGTGACATTAGGATGAGTCTGTTTGGAGCTACTCTTGAGGCTTTTTTCCAATTGGGTCATTTATTTTTGTTAGCATAAGAATAATTCCATAAAAAAGTACTTCCTTTTAGTTTATATGTACAATCAGAAAGATTCTTTATCATCGTGACGTTTTATTTTATTGTGCCTGTTATGTAAACCGTTTCTGTGTGGTCACCCTTCTTATTAACTATCGAATCAGTGGTGGTGGGTCTATACATTCATTAAAAAACCATGTAGGCAGAAAATTTTAATATAGAATATTGAAAAATATTTTTGTCAGAGGTCATTCATCTACAAAACAAACTTTCCCTTATCTCTCCATGTTTTTGTGAACTTAACATGCTCAGAAATTTTTATATTTGACTCCATGTGCTTTAATTCAAAATTTCAATGAATGACAGTGAAATAAGAACCGTTACAAAATCTATCGTAGCTTAACTTTCAAAGGATAGAGTGAGTTATTTGTGTGTTTGCCTTATTTATATATGTGAGCGATGTCAGCGCCGAAAAATAAAAATATTCTTTTGCTTCAGTGAAACATGGAGCTAGCTTATCCTTGTTTCATCTAAGAATTTTTTAGTCCACGTTTCTCTTTTAATCCCTTCCTTCAAATCTCATTTCCCTACATTCTATTAATTTTCATCGCAAATGGTGGCCTCTTTTCAATTTCTATTCTAACTTTTTTGGTGCCATTTATCAGTATTTTTTTCTTTTCAACCTTCCCCACACAGCTAATCCATTTTGTTTTATAATCCATATTTTATAATTATTTATGTAAAATATTTTTTCTTTTGTATATTTCTTTTACTAAGCCACTCACATGTTTTTAATTGATAATTAAATGTTATTAGCTGGTAAAAATTCATCCATTCTACATGGAATCAATTTCGTTATTAGTTTTTGTTCCATTTATATACCAGATGGCATATTTTCCTAATATGGCATTTCAAAAGTTTAAATTCATATTTTAGGAAATATCTTTGTCTGTGTCAGTGTTTTTATGTCAAGATGCCACAGCATGACTATTCTACTTTACCTAAAGTGAATATACTTGACAAAAAACTAGTGTGCCATTAAAAAGGAGAAATGGGTAAGAATTTCTATTACTGGTCAGAATATTTTTTCTTTAAATAGGAATTTGCATAAGGGAGTTTTGTCATATTCAAAGGCAACTTTGATTCAGATAAAGACCGTGTATTTTACATTCTTTCCCAGCAGTTTGGCTTTCACTCAGATTTATAGCAATGATTAGTGTATTATTACTTTCTCCGTAGTGTAGGAGAAAGTATTGTTTTCATGAAAAAAATCGACCGAGATTTCAACGGAAATACATGTTTTCTCGATGATGTTTGTGATAGCTTTTTTGTGGTTTCTCTAATTCAAAAACTATTAATCAGGTCAACACAAAATTTTATATTTAACATTTTTATAAAAGTCACAAGAACTGATTAGTTTTTGGTAAAAATCGGTCAACCAGAAGTGGGTGTTTATTCTTGTCACTTATCCCTTATTTTGAAATATTTGCTTTTATATTTGATAAATGTAAAAATGTATTGGAATAAAGATTGTAGGAAATTTAATTGTCTACAACCTTTGTTTGAGACATTTTCCCATACAATGCATTGTTTAAGAGATATCTTAAAAACTAAATATTTTAGCTTCCACCAGCACGCCACCTACCGATGACGATTTTTAACAATTGATGCTTAGTTAAGTCTTAGTAATGCTCCTTTTTCTTAATTGTTAGAGCTTTTTGGTTATATCCAATATCAGAAGGCTATGGTTTGAGTTTATTTTTGTTCTTTGTAAAGTCTAAAATTTCTCTCAGTTTCTTAAAATATTTATTATTATGTAACCTATTTGAAATTTTTAGAAATATTACATATATGGAGAAAGTCATGTGGTGGCCACATCAGATTTTTATTATAGAGATGGATAATCAGAATTAGCGTTACTCATATTCTCAAATTTAAGTGAAACTATTTACCAAAAATATTAAATTGCATTTTACCATTACTTTTTACCATACGAAGCTGAATCCAACATCAAACTGCCTGATCTTTCTTTGGCCTCTCTTTGAAATACTGTAAATGCCTCAAAAGAAAAGGACAAAAATGTAGATGGCGGAAATTTGATATAGTGAAATTCTGATTCCAGTAATACCCTAGTTGCCAATAATCTGCTCATGTGACGCAATCGTTGCAGAACCAATTACTCATATTCTGCCACATTGACTCGTTCATCCGATGTTTTTCGACATAGCTCCATGCACTGTCTATATGCAAACAGTCATCTCATTATGCGTAATAATAGAAATGTATCATATCATAACAAGTTAAGCCAATTGAGTTTTGTATAGAAATATAATTTTATTATTTTAAAAATGTTTTATATAAAAAATAAATAATATTAATAATAATATTGGTTTCTGAGGCTTAAGCTTCAAAAACACTCATCAATATGAGTACACCTCAGTTAATTATGCTCCCATTGTAACATTGCACCTATGAAAAAATTGACTCACTTTGTGATGATCCTTGCTTTCTATCCAAGTCCAGAAGTCTAACCTGTCAGATAACTGGGATATTACAGTATATGGATCAAATTTAGAAAAAAAAATTTTCAGTGGCGAATAAATAAATAGTTCATACATATGAAGATTTATTTTATGAAAATGTCTAACTTATTTAAATATCGACTGTTAGCCAATGTGCAGGATAAGGATGTAAAGTTGTTTTCATTGAGAGTCTTCCCTGATTAAACTATGAGCTTTGGTGTTACCTAACTGATCTTTCAATTTTTCTAAATATAAATTGAAAGACCAGTTAGGTAACACCAAAGCTCATAGTTCAATCAGGGAAGACTCTCAATGAAAACAACTTTACATCCTTATCCTGCACATTGGCTAACAGTCGATATTTAAATTAGTTAAACATTTTCATAAAATAAATCTTCATATGTATGAACTATATATGAAAGTTATTAACTTATTTAAATATCAAATATATATATATGTTTTGGACCCCTTATAATCTGAAAAAAATCCAAAGCTGCTTGTGGGATTCAAACCACCTCACCTCACCATTGCGTAAGACGAGTGATTTAGTCACCTTGGCCACAACATCCTTACGTTGGCACTGTGATAAATGTGTATTTGAATTCATGTGGGAAGATAGACAAGTGCTCATCATAGCACCGAGATTAATCAAACTATTGTCATTGTTAATGCTGTAATCTTTTAATAGAAGTCTCTTTATTTTAATGTGGATTGGTATTGATACGAGCATTCCTACGTTTTTTGAAGGTATATTTCTGCTAATAATTGTGTTTTTATTTATCTTAAATACTTTTTGTCTTTATTCACTATTTAAGATAGGTAATACTGTTGTAAAGGATATTAATTTGAACAAATTTAAATAAAACATTTTAAGGTGTTGTTGTAGCTTAGCAATTCTTCATCTAACTATATTTATAGTGTTTTATATGGATGATTGACGAGTTGTTAGGAAAAGAACAATTTATTATTTTTGTCATGTAAGTTAGGTGATTAAAATATGAAATATTCAACAATTTCACTCCTACTAGTATCTAAAGCTAAATTTCTCTGAATTAGCAGTATATTTTAATTGATTTTAAGCAATATGAATGGATAAGTTAGTATTTCCATTAATGAAACAAAAGATACTATCAAACTTCTTACTACTTATATACCAAACATTCTTACATTTGCCACTGAGTTCTGTCTGCCATTCTCTCAACTGTAAAAAGATTAAATAGAGAGACCCCCACATCACTCAACAGCTGGTAGACACTTTTACAAATTTTTACACCCATGCAAGCTGAAAGGTTATCATAATTATATTATGAAGTTTATTCATATTAAAGTATTAGCCATATAAAAGTTGGTTATAAAAATTCATTTTTATACCTTTACTTGTATATAATGAAGTTCTATCATAGGATTCAGGAATTGAAATGTAAAATATTGTTACTGGTAATATATCAGCTCTGGTTTAGGTATGTGACTTGAATATAACATTTTCGAGCTGTATCTAATTATTTTTAACTATCTCATAAACATGTTAAATGAGAAATCGAATTCCTTAACCGTGAAGTTAACTTTATGGTTAAGGAGTTAGATTTCTCAATTAACATCAATTTTGCCGTAGTCTCCACCTTTACCTATCTCATAAACAGTGGCAGATTTAGGGGTCGCAAATGGTGCGTGCCAGGGACCCCATGTAGTATGGGGCCCCATGACATATGGCAGTGTTTCTCAACTTGGGTTATGCAGAACCCTGGGGTTCCACGAAAGTTGAGGTTCCATATGGATCCACAAAAATGGAAGAAAAAGGCAAGATTTCCCTATCGCTCAGTTACCCTAAATCTCGAATTTCTACCTCACACTGCGGTGGCCGATTTAAGGGGGGTCACACTTTGCATGCAACAGGGGCCCCTTGATGTAGAGAACCCCAGAAAAGGTTCTTGTATATAATCTCGGAAATATTAAATGTCTCAATTTTGAAATCAGTGGAGCCTCTCTATGATTCCATAGAAAAAGGACCATTAAGAGTTGTCACAAAAGAGGGTATCCTTTAGGAGCGGTTTCATTATATGTATATTTAGATTGCAGAGCCCAACTGCTTAGTGCCAGGGACCCCCAAACATTTAGCGCAAGGGGCCCCATGAGGCCACCACTGCTCATAAACATCTTTACAGCCTTTTACAATTAGTGCAACTACAATAACAAATACATACAACCATGCCCTCAGCAGGATTTGAACCCATTTTTATCTTTTATTTAAATATACTCCTCAAATATAAAATGAACGTTTCCTTATACAGATATGCAATAGAAATTTTTTGTCAATTTACTCAAAAACTAGGCATCCTATTTAAAAATCTATAAAGCCAAAAATGTTTCATTTTTCTCTATAACATCTAAAAAGAAATTATTTTCTTGGGTGAATATTCCTTGAGTTAAAGAAAAAGTTCATTGTTCCCATTAAAGAGGCAGCTCTGATGGAGGATTTGACCAGTGTAATTTTTTGTTCTCTACTTGGATATACATTGTAAATTCAAAATTTCACTGAAATTCATCCAGCAGTATAGCCCCTTATGGGTACAATCAAACAGTTGGACAATGCAAATATCATAAATGCTTTTTTTCGTAAAAAAAGTGCCGGAGGACATTTAAAATGACTTGAAGATTTAAAAGATGTGCAATCTGTGGTCCATGGGTAAAATGTGGCCCAAAAGGCCTTTCCAAGCAGTCCATATCTCTTGTTAGAAGCAGTCACTATTTGTTATTGTTGATTAAAAATTAATTTACTGATTTGACTTAAACTGGGAGAAATATAAACACAATTTGTTAGTTCAAAAGTAAATTTCTTTCATAACTTTTAAAAATATTTATTGCTAAAACAGCATATTTTTGAATATTTAAAACAAGGATGTTTCATAGGTGTAGCTATATTACTCAATTAAAAACATTTGTTGCTCTTTGCACATTCTGTTGTAAGATAGTACACAACTGAACGTATTATTTAATCCTTTTTAACTGTATTGTATATATAATATGAATTTAGTCTTGTTCAGATCAATCTGCACTGCACATATTGAATAATTTACACCAAAGGACTAAGAATAAAGGGTTTCTATGATTAATTTAGGTGATTTGATGATTAAAATCATATTTTGAAATTTCTGCCTAACACAACGTAATGATTTAGAACTGTGATAATGTAATACTGTTGAATGAAAAAATATTATAAATATCTGGTTATTTATCTGGAATTAAAATGGTTTTTCTCCTTTCAGTGTTATGGAAAAAGAGAAGGAATGCCGCGTTGAAGATCTTGTGTTACCAAGTGATAAAAATCCTTCAAATCCTTTCCGTGTGGGTGAATGTTATAAAACATATGGTAATATTTCACGTTCGAATGTGAAGAACAGTCCTAACTATGATTCTGATTCAACTGACCAATTACCCCATAATAACCATACAGAAACTGTGGCCTCTGGTGACGACAGTCTCCTTAAACCTCCAGTGACAAATTACTATTCAGTGGCTGAGCACGGAGATAAATCAGATATATCTCCAAATTATTTCAATGAAAGTGATTCATCGGTCCCCAATCCTGTTGAGAATTCTGCTGTGCTGCCTGTAAAACAGACTATATTAACGTTTACGGAGCACCTACAGCCTACAACTTCCAGTTTGGCCCTCGATGAAGACTATGATGTATGAAAAATTTTGAGACTACAAAATATTTTCAGTGATTGCAATATACCTGTAGGGAAATGTGTTCATTGTGGTTAAATTAAAAGAAATATGTTAAATCGTATCCAAGTGTCTTCTTTTATGAATACTAGGCTATTGTTCCCTGTCTCAAGATAAAACCATCTTATTACTAAAATACAAATTAACTTGTTGATATGGCTACAAAATTTTGGATAAATGCTTCATGTTATTGGTTGCTATGTATTTAAATAGAATGACTTAACACAAAATGAAATTACTTAAACGGTTCAATCCATTGTTAAGGTTTAATGATTTTTTGAGTAAAAAATGCAAAGATAAATTTAAAATATGTATTTCTTTTTTAAAATTAATCTGTCTATGTACATGAACAATTACACATTGTAATAATAGAAATAAACACCCTTTTGAGATTGGAGAGCAATGCATTGTTATTGAGTGATAAAATGTCATGGCTTTGGTTGGGCATTATATAAAATATGAAAAATTGATTTACAGAGGAAAAGAAGATTCTTTTGTACAGATTTTTAAAAAAGTGCTTCAAATGAGCAAATGGTAATATTATTATTCTACAGTATGGTACACAAAATCATATGCGATTTCAATTTCAGATGAGTCCTTGTACTTTTGTTCCCTGGTACACTGAAATAAAATAATGCTACAAGGAATGCTATTTTAAAGCCCATTCCCAGTATTAAGTCTATAAAATAAGTTTACCAAATATTAACAACCACTCCTGAGCTAGTGAAAAATCATTCAGCTCAACGACTACTGGCATCATATAAATGTTCACACTTTTCAAGAAGCCGCAGCACTGGATTTATGTTGTAAGGGAAGAGGGCCTTAGCTACCAGCCGCTCCACCGCAAGGCGCAATCTGATCAACACACCGATTGCCTCCCCTAATCTATTTCTTCCAATTGCAGCTGCCGTATGCACAACCTCCTCCCAGTTTCTTCTAGCGAATTTAAGAAATCGTAAGAGATACAAGAGGAAGCATGTTTCATTAGACACCAACAAATCGAGAAGTACCCCTGCATCATGCGATACTGCATGTAAAAACTGTAGAAAGGTAGCAGAAGGCGATAAGGCCCGCCTTATGAAAAGAGAGGGCGGCAAAACTGACCCATGGCCACCCACAGACATCCCCGTAATAGGGCCTGGACCTCCTAATCCGACAGCGACGTCAAGGCAGCACACCATTCCTTCCACCAGAGCATCGTCCTGGTCAGAGAAAAGAGATACCACCCAGTGTGCTAGAGGTGCCTCCGGATGAAATGGAAGGAGTAGTTTTACACGGTCGTCTAGTCGGCGTAAAACTTCCCTAATGCCCCTCTGTATAACTGCAAGGTCGGCATCTCTAGCACGTCGCTCCTCCTCTTCCTCCACTCCTAAACCACCAATGGAACTGTCATCACTTGAACTTTCACACCGTGTTTCTTTGACAGTCACTGCAACAGATTTGAGTACCAAGAGGACTGCCTTCTGAAGGAGAGGCCGGTCTTCAAAATCTCCGGACACTTCACTTGCATCTGCAGCGCCGCGACCACCAAAACGTCCTCCACCCGGATGGCGATATGGGAGGCCATCCAAGAGCTGCCTGTCTTTCACATTACGAACCACAAGGTGGGCCAAAGCACACGGTTCTTCTGCCAACGAGTCTTGCAGCGCCAAAGTGCTACCGTAACAGAGAACCTCATTGAGTAATGAAAGAAGATGGCGCCATAAAACGGGTGGGAGGGTAGGACGCAATAGGGATACTAGCCCACCAAGGTGTGCTAAAAATGGCTCGGTGTCCGCAACAGATAAATTTGCCTTCACGGCCACGATAGCCTCCCAGAGAGAAAGGAATGCCACAGCAGCTGCTTCTTTTTCATCACCTGACATGCCACTACTCCGATGTGAACTACCGAAAGACCCCAGAAGGCTGCCAAATTCGTGAACTACTTCAGGCCATCGCGATTCCAACGCTTTGATGCAAATACATTTCACATGACCTTCATCGTCTTCTGGATCTGACACTGGTGTAGATCTGCAAGTTTCGGGTAGATGAGATGGCGGACCATCTTCTCTCCCACCGTCGGCAGCATCTTCTAAAGGGTGGATGAGGTCGAGATCCCGCCATTCAACAACACGTCGAAGGACATCTAAGGCGAAAGTGGCTCTCCTGGGTAAATGATGAAGTGGGGGGTGGCGGTGGTGGTTATTGCTGTTGTACTGGATTGAGTGCTGAATTGATAGGGCCGGTGTTTGTGGAGGAGAGGGAGGAGGATTCACTCGGGCTGCAAGGAGAGCATCCGAAAGAAGCGCGTCTAACCATGCTGGGTCTAGACGAGATCTGGAAGCCAAGAGGAGTGCTGAGAGGGCTCTTCCAGAGGCGAAAACAACAAAGGGGTCACCATGAGCTGATAGGGCTATTAATTGGGGAGCCAATGAAGGGGACGAAACTAACCTATCTCGAGCTTCAGCTAAACGTGGGCATGCTATCCCATGTCCGTGTTGTCGAACTTCAGTTTCACACATAAGTTGTACTGTTGCTAAGAAAAGGAGTAGGTGGTCACGAGTCCACTCTGCATTTTGACCATCCTCTCCAAGCCCTGATGAATGAAGTATAAAGTTTTCAGAATGATCATCGTTACCAGACCATTCTTTTCTGACGTAAACAGATCCAGGGTACGAGCACAGGCAGTGAGTGAGGAGATGGGTCTGGAATTCTGTCAGCGTTAACCTATCTTCACCCCATCCCTTACTATCTTCATCTCCTTCGGCTTCTAATCTTGCCTTCTTTCTCACGGGTTCTCCCATAATACGCGGAAAAAACGAATCTTCCACAATAAAAACCATGAACACTATTTTTCAGCACATTTCATGACTATCACTTCACGTATGAAAACGGAGATAAAACTCCGTGGATACTCATATGATTGCTTGAACACACACTAATTCTGATGTAAATATTTGTATTTGAATAAATAACCACCACATGACTCCTGAAATAGTAATAAAACAAATTATTATCACTTACTGTGTAAAAGCTTGTTAAATAAACTACTTAACTCAAAACGATATATAAAAACAACTTTAATTCAAATCGAAACATGGTACCAACAACCATTATAACAATCGACTGGACTAAATTAATCATTAATGGACAGCATAGAAAATAATATTACTAATAACGCATGCATAACCGCGTAAATCATTTTCAATTGTGACTATACTAATGGAACAGGAAAATTGACTGAAACGAATGAATTTCAACATCGAACCAGTTAGATATTTAGGCTAAATCTTTCAGTCCAATTCGGAGTTCTTAGGCATAAGCAATACTTAAAAAATTATCATTTACCTTTACACTCACAGGCTTCATTCATGCACACAAAAACCAGCAAACTTAGTAAAAGAATAAAATACGGATACACATCAAAAAAACTAAAAATACTCATTCACCTACACAATTCTATCAACATGAACAATATGACGCTGTCATCAAAATAAAACCAAACTTCTATTCCTTACTAATACAACTATAGTAAAACTTTCAGCAGCTTAAGACCATTAGATATAATCAAAATATGATTCACCTTGACTATGAATTAGAATTTATTTTTTTAAGCCTTAGATGAAGTATTTTTATAATCTAAAAATACTTTTCTTGATTCAAAAGTATCTTTGGTATCCGGGTTGGAAGTCATTGTAAACGCAACGTTGCCGTTGTTCCCACGAAATCCAGCTACCTGTCTTCATGCATGATGAGTGCATGAATTGAGTGGTTTTTAACCACGCTCAAGTCAAACTTCGGTCATAAAAAACTTTGTGAGTGTGCTGTATTTTTTTTTGCTTCTATTTAGTGAAGTTTTATAAACTTTAATCCGTACAATTAACATTTGAGCTGGACCAGTTTGTTTGCAATGTTGAATATTTTTATTTTATAAGTGAAATAAAGTATTTTCGGAACTCGTGTTTCAGGCAGCATACCCTTTCATTATGAACTACTGTCTGATTAATGCAACCCATATTTCTGGAATTTAATTGGCAATGCTGCATATGCACCCCCACTCCCAAGATTCCTCTGTCGGCTAGGTGTGGCAGCCATATTTTTGTTCTGAAGTCTGCTTGTTTGTTGTATACCTTGCAGCTATGTAGTCAAGCTCTCGAAAAACCTTAATGGACCGATAAAATCGGTGTGTAGATAAATTTTTCAAGTTATTGCGGCACTTGTCCCGTGAGAATTCGTGTATATGTTTTCTGCATCTAGGACAAATGTTTCAATATTCTCGCAGGAAGATTTAATTTTTGCATTGTTTTATTATTGATCTAATAACCTTTGATGTGGAACTCATTTTCGCTGTGAATGTGTTTTAATTTGTCTACTGTTTTTAATTTTAACTTTTTATATGCTGTGTCAATATAGATGAATAAAACGCAGTATGTTATATTAGATATCGACGGGCAAATCCTACTTTGAACCATACCAGTTATTTCCTGCTACTAGGAAAAAGTAATTTATTCAGTATCATTGTCATTGAATCTTGTTACACCACTTTACCAAATGTATCTATCTACAAAGTTCTATATAGAAATTCTAATTAAATATACATTATTTTCAGGTTAATTTAATCAGCCATGGACAAAACAAGTACACAATTTCATATCTTCTACAAGAAACTGGCCTTACCTTGAGATGATAATCTATGGTGATGAGGCAGTTGTTGCTGCATCAGCAGCTGCTTCTGGTGCTGCTTGCTTATTCTCTCTGTGATCATGTCTGACAGTACTGTCTGCAAAGGGGGTGTGGTAGGGAGTGGTGGCACAGTAGTTAGCGCCGAAGAACGCCTCAGGAATTTAGAGTCTCTATTTCTAGGAGGCCCAGTTTTAGGGAGAGGGCAGTGCTTAAGTTTGGAAACACTTCTAGATGTGCTTATTGTTCTATACGATGAATGCTGCAATTCATCCCTTCGACGTGAGAAGACAGTTTCGGATTTCATTGAATTCGGTGAGCTCTTAGCGTAAATCTCCATTTTTGTGGAAATAATAGGCTATTTATTCCTTTTAGACATTTTTGTCCAATTATAAAATATGACGTCAATTGATTTTTGGCTGAAAACAGTGATTAATATATGTATAAGTTTGAATTGTGTATAGTAAATGAACAATTTTGCAATTCTCTTTATTCCTTCCCAATATTGTAACACATATTAAATCATAAATCTTACATAAGAGGATTTATACTTGAAAGTAGAAATATTTCCTCAGGTAGGCAAATTTTGGTTAATATCATCATCTTCCTATCACAAACAGCCACTATAATAATAATTTACTACAAGGAAATGTATGGACAAAGAGTTTCCATGTTGAGCTGTCTAATCTGATACTGCTAAAACTCCTGTGTTGATTAAAATTGGTTATCAGTGTTTGAAATAATTGTGTTTAAAGGTCGAGCAAACCCAGAGAATATTCAATAGATACAATTGAGAGCTTAAACAATTTCAATTATGCTAGAGAAAGTTATGAGTGAAAGACTGTTAGCATTTTGAAAATTGTACAGATTGCACTTGTAGAGAATTTGTAGAATGAATTTTCCTAATATATATATAAATTTTGAAGTTTATTGTGGCTATTGCGTGTATAATTCATATTTTATTTATGCTGCAATTGAATTACTATTGAAGGATATCCTTTTTCTGCAAATGGCACACTTATTTAGAGCTAATATGCGGTACTTTTATATGATTTTTAACTAACAAAAGATATCAAAATGTTATAATGAATACTATTATGTTATATGCAATCCCTATAAGTGAGAAGTTTCAGCCTCCTAGTTAGAGAACATTCTGTTTAATATGCTTCAGCTTATAGCCTTCAAATTATTTGGAACTTAATTATGATTTCTAAGCGATTTAAATGTTTCCAGCATGGTGAAAACTTAGTCTTATGCACAGTAGTTTTCTTAAGTGGAATCAAGAATTGCCAAATTGCCTCGGATGCTAAATGCATTTGAAGTTGGATCCAGGCAAAGTCAGCGGAGAAAGGATAATTGGCTTTCTATAAACCTTTTTCCATTTACGATGTTGAGAAACCCTGGGTGCGGCTTATATGCAGTGGAGGCTTATATGTGTGTAAATACGGTAATAAATTAAAAAGCTCAAATACATCAAGACTTATCATCAGTACTTAAATGTTTACAAATGTTTTTCTGCTAGCTTGTGTCTTTCATAAATGTGGTAGCTAAAGTCTTCATAACTTTTTTGTTAGACATTTCTTCTTCGTAATCTAACTTTTATCTTAAACATTTATTTTCACTTACAAATGGTTTTCTCTGATGAGATTTATTTAATGTTTTAAGATTTTCATTCAATTTTTTAATTGCCTTTTCAAGTATAGCAACATCATTCATTTGTAATATTTATAAGAATATAACGAACTTAATTTTTAGGTATTCATACTGTACATTTTTAAAGCCCTTGAAAAACTGGATCTTGTTGTTATGAGAGTCATAAAATATGTAGTGTTTCTTAGTATTATAAGATTTCAAGGAATGATATGTTTTTTCATATATTTTGTAATGTATCAAAAATATTATTCTTATCTTTATGTTGGACAGTCAAACCAGTGGTTTCCTCTGTGAAGAGTCTTCGACTCACACGTGATGACTTTGAGATAGTGAAGGTGATTGGGAGGGGGGCTTTTGGGGAGGTGTGTGTGGTGCGAATGAGAGGAGGAACAAAGGAGGATGAAAGAGTGTATGCAATGAAAATACTCAACAAATGGGAGATGCTGAAGCGTGCAGAGACAGCATGCTTCCAAGAGGAACGAGATGTGCTAGTGTATGGAGACAGGCGCTGGATCACCAACCTCCATTATGCTTTCCAGGATGAATCTAACTTGGTATGTGTGATTTTTTGGATTATTTATTCTGTTTTTTTAGGGCAATTCTGGAAAAAATTGTTGACTCTGTAAAAGCAGTGGTGCCTAACCCATGGTGCATGCACCACTTTTGGTGCATCTGCCTCTCAAATGTGGCACATGGCGCTTAAAACAATTTATGCGATCATGTTGCTTTTCCATGGTTGAAATATACCTGGGATTTAAAAGAATGATCTCAAAATTTTACACCGATATATCGGTTTAGTTTGTGTGTTTTGAATGAATGAATGGGTTTAAAAGTGAAGAATTTAGTGTGTAAAGAAACCTTGTCATGCCTGATGGCTTGGGTGTTAGAACATTCCACATCACACATACCAAGTATCACCCTCCCTATTCTCTTCCCACCATTGTTTACTCATCATTGATCGACTTCTAAAAATTAGTCATTTTATGCTTCATGAGGAATTTCCATAACTTTCCACTAAATGTTCTCACAAGGGGACCTTACGACATGTTGGTTGCCGATTTGGTTGAAACTTGGTGAGCATGTAGTCCCTCCTTAGAGATGAAAAATGCCAAAGCAAGACGATGCACCTCTCAAGCATTCGCGAGATAATCGCGATCAAAGTTGGCGAGCGATCTAGCATTCCAATGTAAACCTTACTATGACCCCTAAGCTCAACAGAAGGCGGTGACCTAGGTGGCTAAATCCTCGGTTATGGAAGCGAGGGACGGCAGTTCGATCCCAGCGTGGGTATTTTTTTAAAATTTTTATATTTATATATATATATATGTATTTATAGATGTTCTGTGTTACAGAAAAAAATATTTACTTTTGTGAAAGATTTTGAAACATCTTTCCACTATGTTTTCGTTAAATCAAGGCTTAACGTGCTGTCTCTGCGAGTAGTTATGGAGGACTGACGTGTAACTGACCATGGCCACGACATTTGCCCATCAGGTGGTACAACAACAAGAACATTCGAGGATGAAATGATTTCGAAACAAATATATGAATCGTGCACAACCCTCACTACAGGGTATCTCGTTTATCATTAGACTCGTTCTCACAGATGACAAAACAAACTTACCACATATCTGTAGTACGTCTGGTTTAACTAATAATTATAATACCTTTATTAGTTAGTAAAGTTAATTATCCATCAAACAGATATTCAACAACTTCTAATTGTAAAACCAAAACCACATAAAACGTTAAAGCAAAAATTATATCCAAATTCAAAAAAGTACAGTATTTGTGATTGAAATAAAGACTTCAGCAACTGCTGGTTAGTAAATCTACAGTCATAATGTTCAATGAAACATTAGTTTCATGTAAAAACAAAGTGTTGAATATGTGTAATAAACGGACCATGAGCAGTTATTATCATTTAATTTTTGATGGTGATGCAAATAATTTTTTTTTAACTTCGTGAGAAAATTTTTTTCGCTTTGCATAATTAACGAAAATGTAATTATAAATCAAATAAACTTCCAGCAAATTGTAAAACCCAAAAAAATGAAAAACATATGAAAGAAATCAAATATAAAAATTTTTTAAAAAATACCCGCGCTGGGATCGAACTGCCGTCCCTCGCTTCCATAACCGAGGACCACCTAGGTCACCGCCTTTTGTTGAGCTTAGGTCATAGTAAGGTTTACATTGGAACGCTAGATCGCTCGCCAACTTTGATCGCGAATATCTCGTGAATGCTTGAGAGGTGCATCGTCTTGCTTTGGCATTTTTCATCTCTAAGGAGGAACTACATTCTCACCAAGTTTCAACCAAATTGGCGACCAACATGTCGTAAGGTCCCCTTGTCAGTGTTACATCTCAATTTGCAAGCACATATGGGTGTGAACAATTATTCTCATCTATAAAATTTATCAAAATTAACGTTCATGACCAGAGCCGTTTTAAGGAATTTGGGGTCCCTGTGCTGATAATTAACCTGGGGCCCCTCACTTTTCCAGGAATTAAAAAAATTAATGTTGTAACATGTACTAGTAAGTGGATGCAATAATTTTTATGTAAATTTTATATTTTTTATGAAAATCACTACTAATATTTTAGGATTTTTAGAAGTATCATTAACCCCTTGCACTCGGATTTTTTTTTCTTGATTCTATTAGTCTACTCGGAATTTAATTTTTAAATACCCCCATATTTCATAAATGGTGGCACTATGATGAAAAACTCAATTTTATTTTCATATAAACTTATTTAGTTGCATTTTTTTACATTAAAAATTATTTTTCAACTCATACAGCAATTTTAATCTCTATATTTTTTATGGTGTGATATTTTTTGAAACATTCACCCACATGAAGACCTGGATTACATTCACATGTCTCACAGATATAAATTGTCTCTCTTCTTCCACCTTGGACTTTTCTATTAGAACAAACAACACAATCTTTATGTTTTTTGTTAGGGTGAGGGATGATTATATGGAGCTTTCCATCTAAACGTTGCTCTTGTTCTGTGGATGATGGTCTACCCCTAGAAATTAGTGTACCACCCCGGAAATCTCCAACTAGATCACGTACAAGTTTCCTAATAAATCGTACATGAGATACCGGTTTTTCTTTTTTGGCATTCTTTGTACAAAATGTAAGAATTCACAACACTGGCCTCAAGCCCCCAGAAAAACAATTTACGCCACCATTTTAGAGTCTTCCTCATAAAACAGTACGTGCTGGTGTAGTGATCAGCTATATCAACTCCCTCCATAAAATTTGTATAATTTGTCACGACCTTGGGTTTGGCAACTCTTTCTTTGCCACCGCCTCGCACTCTTCTTTCCACAGCTTCAGTCTCTGAAGTGTCCCATGTACTAAGCATGGTGACTATCCTCTTGTCTTTCCATGCAAGAAGCATTACATTTTCATCTCTGTATGCCACTATCTCCCCTTTCTTCAGTTTTGCATGTTTAATAACTGTTGGATTGTCTTTCCTATTGGGCATTATTGTCCCTTTCAAGTGAGATTTTTCTTTGAGCAATTCCCTTGCAAGAGTGACACTTGTGTAATAACACTTGTGTAATACCTATAAGTAAAGAGATGATAGCCTTGAGAATCAGATACTGAGTTCTTCAATCTGTCGTGGAGTTCTAAAACTATTCTGGTAGTAAAAGGAAGATCAGGTCTTACCAGGGTTTCGGATGTTATTCCACCATAATAAGGGACAAATGAATGTACGTAACCGCATTTAGAATCTGAAAGGACATATAAACGAATACCCCATTTTGTTGGCTTTTTAGGATTATACGTGATGAAGCGTATCTTTCGTTTTGTCTTTACAAATTCAACACCACTGTCACCATCAGTACATTCACTCTGATCTTTGGGTGAAACAAGGCAAGTTTTCATTTTCGTAATTCCACTCGGACCAGCGATTGGTTCATTATCCTCATATGCGTGATCAGAGCACTCACTTTCGTCACTATTATGTTTTTCAATAGTTTCTTCATTGTCAATGTAAAATTCATCGTCACTGCTTTCTAAATCTTTGGAAAATCTATCCATCCTAAGGAGATGCAATTCGTTCTGAATATAAGACTACTTGCGGACAAAGCATTCAGTCAACTACAGAGAAGGCGTCGTTTGTAAGAGAACCCTGTGTCATGAAAACATCTGAGAGATGCTTCTAGAAACGTAAGCAAACCTCTGAGAGTGAGAAAGGGACGATTGTTTACTAAGGTAAGATCATGGAAGCTCGGGCCTACTCAAGATGTTCACTATGCAAGAGATAAAAAGAGAATGGGCCTGTGATGGGTCAGTGGTGGGTGGATGACCACAAGAAGAAAACGAAATGAAAAAAGAGGTTGATACTAGAAGCCAATACGAGACTGGACAGCTGACCGAGCGAACTTTTCTTTCTGACGAACTTTTATTTCAGACGCAACTCCTCTTTCAGACGCATTATCCCCATTTGGTAATTCATTATCTGAAATAAACAAATGATTTCCAAGTAATGAATGGCAGCGAAAATGCGCTTAAACCTCAGTAAATAGATAAAGACGAACATCTGCTACGGCGGCAGCGGCATCGGCTGGAAACGTCCTTTATGGGTAGATTATAGAAGGATATTATTCATTTATAAAATAATCCATGTTGCTTAATTAAGTTGTTGTTTACTCGTATTTCCACGCTGATGATTACAAGAAAAGTTATTGGAAAAAATGGACAAAAATCCCCCTTCTCCTCACGATGAAACACCGTGGCGAGTGTGGCTCGACATACGAGCTGGTGCCGATGCTAGCCGTGTCGAGTCACACTCGACACCCGAGTGCAAAAGGTTAAAAAATACAATTTTAAATTAATATAATAATTATTTTATTTGAATTTATAAATAGTTAATTATTTATAAAAAAGAAATAGGTATATTAATGCTAAAGAAATAGAAAATGCTTCTTCCTTTAACAGAAATAAAGAATATAAAAATATCAGTTCATGGTATTATTTAAAAAAATAACATTTACATTTTCATTCCAGGCACTCAATATTAAATATAAAAAATCACAACAAAAAATAAAAAAAACATTAATGAAAAACAACTTCTATTAATATATAAAAAAATATCACTGAATTTAAATTTTCATTTTGCGTACTTTACTTCGGGCAAATTTGTTTATAATTTCCACATATTCTGATTTAGTAGCATCAATGCGCATGCATTATCATATCCTTCATATATCCTGACTTCATCTACATATTCACACTAATATCTGAGAGAATATTATTATAATTATTTGTACGAGTGCATTTACATGTAATATAATTATAATTTTTTTATGCATGGGCCGAGGGCCCCTGTGCTGCAGCACAATTAGCACATGGGATAAATAGGCACAAAACATTTATAACCCGATATAGACAAGTTGGTGGAATTGAAATTACACCAGAAATCGCATTAAGTATAAGATTTATTGTTATCATAACCTATTCACTTGATACAAATGAAAATCAACTATGTATCTTCAATGGAATTTTAATGTAACATGACTTGTTTTGCTACGATCATAGCATATTCACTTATTGAATGCTCACAAATAAGTGTCACATCAACACTATGGCGCTGGAAAAATGGTGCACAATAGGTAAAAGGTTGGGCACAACTGAGTTTTAAAGCATTCCTTACAGGATGGTTTATTAAAATAAAATCACTACACCTCTGTAATGTTTGGCAAACTGTGGTATTCCAGATAAACTACGGATCTTAAATTAAAAATAGTGCACTTGTGCTATAAATGTTAAAATGAAAAATTGCAGACAACAATGGAAAACTTTCATTGCCATAAAAACTATGAATTAATTGTAATAATATAATTTCTATATTGTTTCATGGTCTTTTGATATGAAAATCATGAATAAACAGAAATATTGCAAGAAAAATACATAGGTCAAATTTCTCCTCTCTCTTTACTTAATGTTAGCACAGAACACAGATCCTAGAAGGGTACATTTTCTTTGGTGTTATTGACCCTTTTTCCTGGGTTATTGATCATTGTAATATGTCGGTAATGTAGTCATCTGCTTCTTTCTTTTAGATGACATATGTTTTTGGATATCATGGTGATTGTTATTAACTTTCTGATTCTGGAACTAGAAGTTTAAAATTTCTCCCTTGGTCCATATTGGTTGCTTTTATGAGGCATTGTCTTTATCAGAATCAGATATATGCACCTGTTACCATCTTCAACTCTATAACTCACACCATAGTCATTGTTAGCAAACATTTAAAGTATTTTGTCTTTTTGCGGCATTAGTTCGTCTTTTTGTAGCATTAGTTCATGTCTTTTTGTCTCTATTTTTACTTGCCATCTATAGTGGGCTCAAGTATAAAAGCAAAAAATATTGTGTGAGAGACTTGAAACATATCTCTACCATCTTTTGATGAAATAATACAATGCAATAATTCCTCATCAGAGACAAAGTAGACTTAAGACAATTAATTCAGGAATCCAGATATAAATATCAATGTATGATATATGTACTTAAATTTGGAGATCTCTGTGGTCAGTCTGGGAAGGATGGACAATTTTCATGGAGATCTTTGTGGTTGGTCAAGAATATATTAAGTTGGATTGCAGCCTATTTTGTGACAAGCTGTAGTCATAGTTGCTTATGCTTTGATAAGCTGAATTAGATGTGAGAGACTCAGTGGGCTGGATAAGAGTCTGCATCAGAGTTAACTTTAGAGATTGTGTTATTTAATAGTGAAAAATCAAGTCAAGATAATTTTTTAATGTTTATACTTCACTAGAAAGGTTTTGTGACAATTTTAATTAAAAATATAATTATCCATTTAAATATTATATATCACTTTTTTGCCAAAGCTTTGCAGGATGAGTGAAATGCTTTGGTAGGCCAGATGAGGTCTATGAGTTTTATGCCCCTGTATTAAGTAACTATTATAACTTTATAAGTGTATATTCCTAATTAATTTAAAGACGTGTTAGAAGGAAAATTAGATGGGAAAAGGGAAAGAGGTAGGAAAAGGTTTCAGCTGATAGATGATTTGAAAGGGAAAGAGGGTTATCAAGATATGAAGAGGACAGCAGAAAATAGGAGTATATGGAGAACAAGGTTTAACCAAGAATAATCATGGACCTGTCTACGGACAGACTACCTATGATGATGATTATTCCTAATTCTAATAAAATGCGTTGATATTTATCAGTTGTGAAATGGTTTTAAGAAATTGACTAAAGCTAAGCTCTAGCATGTTGGTTTCCAACCTCAGGGTCACAGGGTGGTACTGAGTTGGTCGTCAGAAGAAAACTTTCCTGGCCATCAGATTGTTATCTACATATATATTATTATTGAAAATTGCCCAACCTTTATCATTCTTAACAGCCGATGCAAGCCACATTCCCCTTTCAAAGCTTTTAGCACCTATGCAGGAAAATAGATGGGTAAAAGCAGGAATGCTAGATAATCCAAAAATTTTCCATCCACCCCCCCTGCTAACATGACTTTCATACATTAATTCTACCCTTTTCTCGAAAATGTTCATGACAAAAACCGACCAAATTTACGGTGCAGTAGAGCGATACAATAGTGGCATCCACTGGCAGGAGCATATTTACAGCTATGTTGTATCTTAGCTCACTTAGAAGCATGGGTCGCAAGAGTCCAGGCATGGGTTGCAAAGTCCTATTGGTGGTCAGTTTAGGATCGCAGCAGAAGAAGGTTGGGAACCGCTGCTCCAGCAGAAATTATCCATGTTCAAGTTAGATTTCTATTATTATTTTTAAGTATCTCAAGAGCAACTAGCATGCAGAGTTTCATTATGTGTGTTAAGTTCTTCTTTCTGGAATATATGACAAAAATATATACCATATTTTCCTGTGTTTAAGACATGCCCATGTATAAGACGCACCCCTAAAAATAAAGCCATTTCACAGTTTTTAAAACTTTTTACTCATGAAAACAGATTTGTTTGGATAAGGAGATAAGATTCATCAGTGGTTAACAAACAACATAAAATAAGTTAATTATTGGTTTACAAGCATCTATATACGCATATAAGCTGCTCTGTTTTTCAAATTTTTCATGTTTGCAGCCAGGATGCAGCTTATATGCACAGAAAAAAATCTGAAAATTTAAAAAAATGTGAGATAAAAGTTGAAATTCATTAGGAATTTGCTAAATGGCTCAGTGATTCAATGAGCTGGAAGTGACATAAAACATTACATAATCACCGCAACAAATAAACAAGGTGAAAAAATATACTCCATAAATGGAATACACAGAGATTTCAAAGGCGTTCTTTATAGGAAATATTCACAAAACAGTATCGAAAGATTGGGCAGTTCTTGAATGTTTATACCTGAAACTAAAAGTCATATTTATGTGGTCTCATGGGCTGTTTTGTGGCAAATTTTGTCCTCTATCAAAATAATTTTTTATTATGTGGCTTACAGATCATATGAGAGCTTATAGGTGAAAAATATGGCATTTAATTGTTTGCCAAGAGAACTGTCTTAGCAATCAATGAAAACAAAATTTGTGATGTTTTGCCCTGGATTTTCTAGAATTTTCATCTCCAAAACTATAACTCTTAATTATGTGGTCTCGCAAACTTTTTTGTATTAAATATCCAAGTATATCTGAATGAATTTTTTAATCTACACCTTACAGATCATATATGAGCTAGAGAGATAAAAATATGGCATTTATTTGTTGCTTGACAGATCCCATTTGACGAGATATGAGTATAAGTAATTATGTAAAGTGGAAGTTCTAATTGATGGATGCAGTTCAAAATCACAATTGGGCAATAAATTTTAATAAGCATCACTCCTATTGTTTTGCTGGTAAAAAAAACACCTAAAAAGGGAAAGAAATATTATTATGATGATAGTTACAAATGTCAGATTTTGTAGTCAATCACTGCCATAACACCTGGGACCTGAAAGAAAAATAATGTAGTTTAGTGCATATTAAGGCATCATCATAGTTCAGTCCCATATAATTCTATTGTGAGAAATATTTTGGTAGTGTTTCTTTTGGTTCAAAAGTCATTGTGATTTTTTTGTCGCTCTCCATGACCAGCATGTTTGGGTAAAATGCTGCGAAATCCATGTTTTTCGGTTACATTGTACTTCGTATCCCATGTACTTTTCTCTGAGGAAAGGAATTAAGATTCTAATTTGTATCATAGAATTTTGCTTATAGATCGTATTTCTTTGAATTTTGCATAAATATTGGCATTTTCGCAGTTTTTATCACTCATTACGAGAGTGTTGCTATAGCAACAACTATTGTTGGACTCTGATTTGGTATTATCTGTTACATACATGCATTATTTTTGCCACACAAATACGCATCATCAATTTAATATTCCGTTTGAATATTTGTAATATTTTATATACAAAATTATGAAATTTGGGAATACAAAAAGTAACATCTGTGGTGATTTAAAGCTATTGAAGCCAATATAAGTATTAAATAAATGATTAAATGGAAAGTAGGCATCATAAGTTCCATTTGGATCATCTTGTTTTGTTTGAAAATGCGTGTTTATGCTTATTCTCTCAGTATAAGTGAACCTTCTTCTTTCACTAGACAAATACACCTAGTTCTCATAGTTATGCGATTGGTGGTTCCTGGAAATGGCCGTGTAAATGGAAAATATGCAAAACGTGAGCTATTTAACATGTATATCAATGTAGGGCATTCCAGAAAAGTTCTGTACTCATCAAGGCCATGAAAGATCTTCATAAGAAATAAGTTAAAACGTAACATATTAATACAATAAATGATTATTTTCATCATATCTAGTGCATTATAGCACGTATTGTACCATATTTTAATATAAAATCATTTGACATTGCATGCGAAAATTGTCTGGAAAATTATCATTGTTATAGAGTAAGATAAGAATACTTGGACTGGCTTAGTAAAGTCTCGTGTAAAAACGGAGCGAAAACAGCGTTTTCTCTAATTATGAGTGGAGACTGAAAAAAATGCATTCTAAGATTTAGCTCTAATATTTTTATTTCAAATGTTTTTAATTCCAGTATTTTTATATTGGTTGTTTATCATCACTCATTCTCTCTCTTTATTAAGTAAACATTCATTTTTATTCAAGTCGATTATGAATAATTAATTAATAGTAACTTGTATTTAGTATTTTACTTAGACTAACTGTACAGAGCTGTAGTAATCAAAATTATTAAAGTACACCCACTCCCCACTTTAACACTGTCCTGATTAACGCTGTTCTGCATTAACGTTGAAAATAATTTAATACCTTTTCTGAATTGCGCTCACGCGTTCCACATTAACGCTCTTCAAAATTTCTGGTGTAATTTACTAAGTCCACTGCACAGTGCCTCTGCGCATTTACAACACACAAGACGTCAGTATTTGCAGTTGTTTGATTTTTGTGTGTACACTTGTTGATGTTTTTGTCGGTCAAAATATAGAGTGAACTTTGTTTAAATTATATTTCCCCTTTAAATAAAAAGACCATGAGTGATAACCGGCGGTCAGAGGAGAAAAAGCAGAAAAACTTAACTCTTGAGGTTAAATTAGAGGTTTTACGGTGACTAAAAGCTGAAGAGCGCCAACATTTGTGTTTTTTTTATAGCTCCCTTTTCAATTATTCAGTTTTTTTTAAATGCAATACCAAGATATTTGAATTCTTCCTTTATTTGGTCTCATTCCATGTTCCTTTATTTATCAAGCACGTGATAATTCTTTTATGGATCGATATTTCTTTATCAAAACTTAGTAAGGTTTCGATATACGATTTTGTTTTTGTCTTATTGGTTGCCTTCTCTTAATTGGACAGTATCTTCAGTCATGGTGATTATGTTATTATGTTCCAATTTTCTTTGTGTTAATAAAATTGTGGCTGTATAGTTATTATTGCCTCACCCTGTATATATAAGTAAATGCAGGTATCTTCATCTACTCGAATTCCTATTCCTTTATGCTCCTGCACGATTTATTCAGTGTGAGCTCAACAATCTGTTCTTCATTTATATTCAAGTTTTACTGTTCAATTTTAAATATAATTGCAATGCAAATGACGACCTGTTCTATGCTACGTAATATGGTTAACAAAGAATACTTTGGTGTATTATTTATTTACTGCTACCTATTTTCATTTTCATTAATAGAATCTCGGGAACGAGTTAAATCTTATAATGCCATTTCTTATGGAAGTACGTGTTCTGAATAGCGCTGTTTCAGTTAGTGCTCGATTTTCCTGGTACCAATTAAGAGCATTAATCGGGGAGTGGGTGTATTGTAATTGAAAAATATTTGCAAATCGTTTATTAAAAAATATTGAGTGCGGTACAGTTAAACACCCAAAACAAATTTAAAGAACCTGACTTGGGATTCGAATAGTATTATAAATTAATTATCCCACCGATAATTATTAAACATATCAGAGAATTGAAGGTCAATTATTGCTCTTTTAACATTGCCCGAGATGAATGCTTTACTTAAGATGACTTTTTTAATTTAGGTAAGCTGTGGATATGAATGTATTTTGCTTGGAAATCATATCAGAACACTAAATTTTTCTTCTTGCAAACCCCCTAACAGCCAAATTTTTCACGATTTTATTTTTATGGATAAAAAGGGCTTTGGGTTATTACCACAGTTACCCTACATGTGGATAATCGAGTGTCACCTGCATTAAAACATCATTTAAGTATATATTTATTTGTTAGGTATAAGAATTGATTATTTGAATCTTAAAAAATAAATGTCTGCTAAATTAATTCTAAACACTAAAACAGCCTTTTTAATAGGTGATCATCTGCACATTCTCAACTACTATTCTATACCAATCACCCTCCTTGTGTTTTTCATTTTAATGCTCCAAGTATAAGATGATCCTAGATTTTTCCAAGATTTATTTATCACTTTAACTGATTAGGGACGGAGCACCACCATGGTGGTGTTAGGGTACCGTCCTCTTCTGCCCTCTTGTGTGAGGTGTGTTAGTTACCTGTAGTTCCATTTTTTTGCTAGCAGCTTACGGACAGTTTTATGTTTCGTTCTGTGAATTCACACGTGTTTTTCTTAAGTGGTTACCATTCTATGTGTTTTTAAACTTAGCCCTTTTTTAATTTGACAATGACGACCAAGATAAAACGGTGAGCATCACAAGCTGGATTTATTGTTTTCTATACCAGATGATGGAGTAAAAAGTGATATATCTTCTATCGATAGTGATATTCAAGAGGAAGAAATTCCTGAACCATGTAAAAATATTTCACCTATAACTTTAGACGATGAATCCGATGGTGAAATTGAAGAGACAGTTGAACAGGCTAATAGAAGCAGATTGACTTGGTCCAAAAGAGGTTTGATATAAATTTAGGCATTAGTCCCTCTCAGTTTACACATGGTCCTAATACATACATACAAGAAAATTCTTCGCCTTTAGATTATTTTGTTATTTTTTATGGGTGATATGTTGGACCATTGCGTCAAGCAGACTAATTTGTATGCCTCACAAAAAAAATGTCAATTGTAGGCGGAGGTGGAAATATTCAGGAAGATCTTACATTAGATGAGTTGAAAGCTTGGTTAGGTGTTATTTTTACGATGGGATTTCATGATTTTTCAAGCCTGAAAGACTATTGGTCCACAAATAGGGCATTGAATGTACCAGGTGTATCAGAAATCATGGCAAGGGATCTATTTTTGTCAATTTTGCGGAATTTTCACGTAAATGATAATTCATGGCAGCCTCTACAATATAACTTAGATTTTGATAAACTCTACAAAATTAGACCTATTCTGGATAGTTTGAATTGCAATTATAAAAAAGATAACTTTTTAGACAATAGATGAAGTGATGGTGAAATTTACTGGTCGCTCTGCAATGAAACAATATATGTTGATGAAACCCATCAAAAGGGGATTCAAGTGGTGGGGAAGAGCAGATGGAACCATGGGATTTGTTTTCATTTAGAATTATGTACAGGGAAAGGGACAATTAAAAAGAATAATTTGGGTTTGGGTGGAAATATCGTGATGCAACTTGCAGAGCCTCTCTTTGGGTCAGGCTTCACCCTTATTTCCGATAGATTTTTTACGTCGCCAGATCTATTTATGGAACTCTCCAAAAAAGGTTTGAGAGCCATAGGGACTGCAAACACCAACCGTGTCGATTATCCCAAAGAATTGGTAGCAAACACCAAGGACTGGAAGCAAAGTAACCAAGAGGACTGGACAATTGTTTTATGTTCTGTTTGTGAAAAAGGCCTGTGCATTAGCACTTGCTTCAGAGAATTCCATCTGAATCTCCAATATTTAAAGAATAAAAAGCCTCAGTAAGTATTTTAATAGTTAATATAGAGTTAGTATGGCCCAGTGAAAGTTTCAAGCCGATTAGAGTTAACATTCGTTTTCTATCGGATTTTTCCCAAAAAGGTAACAAATTGGCTATTTTCTGGCATTTAATTCCATCCCTAATGGATTAAAGGTCAACTTATATACTGCAATATATGGTAATTTATTCTTCTTATGCCTTCTAATTTTTTTCTCAGCAGTACATTTGTTCTGTGATACTTTATATGAATCCAAATCTATAAAAATTAAGGCATTGAGACTTAGGATTTTGTTTTTGGACATTCTGGCAATCTAAATGGTTTTGAATGACTTAAACAGTGAAAAGAGAAAGATTTCTAATCATGACTTTATTTCATAATTTATTAACTTGTGTAATGTGCTCTTTATAGCAAGTTGCTGTGGCAGAGCTATATATGTAGTTAACAGATATTTAAGTTATGCATTTCAAAAATCCATGAACTCATAGAATGTTAATTTTCTTTTTTCAGTATCTTGTTATGGACTACTATTGTGGAGGAGATCTGCTGACACTACTGTCTAAATTTGAAGATCGCTTACCAGAAGATATGGCTCGTTTCTATATAGCTGAAATGGTTTTGGCGATAGGATCTATTCATGACTTACGTTATGTACATCGGGATATCAAGCCAGACAATGTTCTTTTAGATGCCAATGGTCATATTCGATTAGCAGACTTTGGTTCTTGCCTTCGCCTCCATGAGGATGGAACAGTACAAAGTAATGTGGCTGTTGGGACACCTGATTATATCTCACCTGAAATACTAAGGGTAAGCAAGCTTACAAGCTTTGGGGTTTTTTTCACTTTTAGAAATTATGCAATTGAATCTTAATTCTGAATTTTTAAAAATGTGTTGGGGTGTGTTTTTTCCTAGAAATATTTAATGCATTTCCATGCATATGTTATGTGTTGTTTTATTAATGCAAATTTACTAAAAATCTGATGTGGCTAGCATATGATTTATTCTTTACACAGGTAGTATATAATCGATTATAAGCTGACCATTTTTTACCGTTTTATCTTATTAGAAATTGCCACTCGACTTAGAATCGGTCTTAAAAATCAATGAACAAAAAAGAAAATAATCAATGCATTAAGGGGCGTTTTCATAAGAATGATAGTGCTGAACGGTCAGATAGTTGGTGTGGCAAGAGCCCTATGCTGTTCTTATGCAGAAGAACACATGCGAGAAACAAATGAATATGGATGAGATTGAGAACCTTTGAAGACAATTTTGAAAGTCATTTTGACATAGATGCATCTGTACCCTATTATATTATGTTCTGATATGTTCAATGCACTTTGGGATATCTTCTTTCATTTTTTCCTTCTTTGCGCAGCAAACATCTAACTTACCATGCGTGGAAAGGCGGCAAAATGTCCATAGTTACATTATAGCGCAAGATATGTGTATTAAAGAGGAAGTAAAAAATCTACTTAAAATGTATGAAAAAATTAATGAATACGAAAAAAAATTATGTGAAAACTGTGTGCTGCATCAAAGTTTTTGAAATCGTGGTGATACCTAGCACTCGTATGCGTAAGAAGCTGTATACTCTAGATATGTACACAGTATGTATATGTTTTTCAAAATATTTACATTGTTTACTATGTGTATTCAGTGTATCTAGCATGTGCATACTGGGATTCTCTGAGCTAACCGTAACTTCCTTGTTCCTTTCCAAGCATAAATTTCAGTCCTTCAGTGTGGAGAGATTTTCAGTTTTTACAATAATCCCATTATGAAACGAACACATCATTCTGCAGAATTTAAGAGGAAAGTGATTGCCTTTGTGGAAGAAACATCAAATCTTGCTTCACAAGAGCGCTATGGGATTGATGAGTCGAATGTGAGATGCTGGAGGAGAGAAAATGAGAAGCATTTATACTTTTTAGTACTGTTTATGCAAAAGATTCGTGAAAACCAAAATGTCTGTACACCCTACAAAAATTTTTCTTGTATGCCCTTGTGAAAAGTAGGTGTCGGCTTATAATCGGTAATGACTTACATTGGATTATATACGGTATATGCATGATTGATTTTTAAACACTTGGAACAATTTTAACAATGAAAAATACCTTGAATCACTTTTCACTTCGAAAATTTAATAAGTAAACAAAATTATTATTTGTTGCTATGAATAACAAAATATTGATGCACATCCTATTGCTAAGGTCAAATTGTTGTGTAGAATATTTGCGATTAAAATTACCAAAGCGGCACTGTCAATATTTACAAGAAAATTTGTTACAAAATATGATGCTAGATGGTATTGGGATGATTTTGCTTGTAATTAAAATTACCGTTGGGTATGCTGACATTCCTATCAGCAATTTGAAAATTTTATCCTAGCAATGGAAACAAAGCTATCAGCTAGCAGCATTCTCTATGCTGAACACAAATTCAGATGGACAGTTGAAATATTATATCTCTGAAACAATCTGTTTGATGAAAAAAATGTTTCAAACAAAAGTTATGGAGAGTTACAGATTAAAGATTATTTCTTTCTAATATGATCACTTGCTAGAATAGGGGAAAATAACATATTTGTCTCACACTTGTTTTAGTGTAAAATAATCATCCAAAAATGGGGGCAATAACGCAAGTAAATATGGTATCTTATTATATGTATAATAAGCTACGTTTGTCCCTTTTACTTGACTGTGGCGCTGCTCTTAAAAAGGCTTTATAAAAGAGTGAGAGAATAGAGAACTATTTATGACTGACTGTAATGCTATTTTAACAAACTTTCTGAGCAGGTAAAACAATTGAAATTTGATAGCAACGTTTGATTTGGGAAAAAAATCCTCAAAAAAAACGGGTTCAGCTCAAGTAGATAATTTCTGTTTCCCATAAGATAACATGTAAAAATCGATTTTTTGACCTACAGGCTTTTACTCTTTTGCAAATTAAAATTGTAAATAATTGATCTACCATCTTCTGACCTAAACTGTTTTACAGAAAAATAAATAATGTTTCTTATTCTTATCATCAAATTTCATCTACGATTCGAAATTGCTCAAGTAATATACCATATTTACCCGAAAGGAAGACGACGTTGAAATTAAGAAGACCCCTAAAAAAATTAGGTTCACTTACAAAAAAACTTTTACAAGCTAACATTAAGAGGATAACTAAAAGAAGTAAATTTACTACTTACATCTCCCTCTCCTCTGTTTCCTTCCCTTATTCTTGCTGTCCTGTTCATTCATCACAACTTATTCAAATTCGAACAAGTCGTCTTCCATACCATCCATGGAGTTTGATATGCAGTATTTCTTGAACCCTCTTGAGATACTATTGGGATCTATTTTTTTCATGCTGCAATGATCCAATTACAGAGAAGTGGTATACTGGGCTTCTTAATTTTCCCTGTAGGAGTTAATTCATGGTCCCCTGCCAAAAGCCATTCTGAATAAAATGATTTTATGTAATCCTTAAAGGGCTTCATCACTACAACATCTAGCACTTGAATTTGTGATGTCATACCTCCTGGTATAACTACAAGGTCAGTATTCATACCATGAAGGGCATTTTGAACTTCCTCTGTAAGGTGGCCTTTGAACGCATCTAAAAGTGCCCCAGGTCATCTATTCCATACTTTGCTTAGCCAGTCCTTCATTGAATCAGCTGAGATCAATCCTTGGCCTTGACATTGAACAGTTATTCCATTTGGTAGTACTTAGGCACTGTTTTGCATTTTAAAACAACATAACTTTGTTCCGTCCGCTAATACAGCCAGCATTACAGTAATGCGCAGTTTTCATTCCCGGAAGTTCTTATGATGACATTTGTTGCACCTTTTTCATTGACTGTGTAATTGGATGGCATGTCGAAGTAAATTGGTGTCTCATCTGCATTACCCATTTGGCTCAGAAGGTAATTGTGACTTTACTGCAAACGAATTACATGCCTCTGGAAAGTTATTAGTTTGTCCGTGAAGTCGGAAGGTAGACACTGGCAAAGTGAAGTTCTTCGTCGCAGGCTAAAACCATTACGATGCATCATATGCACATACAATCCATTACTAGCCTTAAATTCTTGGTGTGGAATGTTTTACGATCGTGCTAATTCTTGGGCTCTCAATTTAATGATATCCTGCATCACCGGTTTACCGTCCATTCTTTGAATATGCACCAAGTTTGCAATTTTCTCTTCTAATGAATAAAATTGGCCTTGTTTTGGTCCACTAAATGATCTCCATGTTGAGTTAGCACCTTCAAGTTTCTCTTTTGCTTGCTTTCACCTTCGCACATTTGCTTCAGTCACATCGTATTTCCTCCCTGCCGTACAATTATTTGTTTCTTCAGCATAGAGCACCACCATTAACTTAAAATTTCTGTCATAATTTCTTCTAATTCCTTTCGATACATTCCTCTTACTGCAGTTCCTTTTTTTTCTAGGCGATCTGCCATTTGTTTGGGGTATCTTATTTAAAAGTTATAAATAATAACTTGTCACTATTTCACTTTAAAATTCAGCAAAGCGTGTCTTACTCAAAAGTGCTCTTGTAAATGTTCTACACTCTGAAACCCACATCCACTTTACATCTGCAGTTGGCATACCAAACGCAAAGCATCATGTTTAATTGTAGTAGATACGTTTAAATTGTATCAGTCTGGTTCACATTATATTTCTAGACACCTTAATTGGTGCCTACATGACTTTGTGTTTCATATTACGCACGGAACCACCCAGCTGTAGTAATTTTTTTTCAACTTGTCACGCGATTACCTACCCAGCTCTAAACACTTCCCTACTGCAGAAGTGGAACCATTGGTCTGTGGGAGCAATTTAAAGAAATTTGACCTTAAATTTTTACAGTATTGTAGTAATTAATTAAATACGATGTATTACTTTATGCAATAAGAAATATTTTAACAGGCATACACTTGACATCTGTGTGTTTCATGGTGCATTTAAAATGTGGGTGTAATCTCCCCTTAAATCCTCATACTCCATTCTAAGACGATACCTAATATTTTTAATGGCATTTTTGTGAAAAACCGTTGTCTTCCTTTCGGGTAAATACAGTATTTAAATCATATTTATTGGAAAAATTTAAAGCTTTTTAACAATATGTTGCCTTGTCGACTGTGTCATTGTTAAACCTCGAGATTGTATTGTTGTATCAACCTTTATATTATATGCATAAGGAAAGCATGGTTTGAATGTTTTAATATGAGAGAGGAGAGGGAGGAAGAAAGAAAGGAGAGAGTGAGAGAGGAGAGAGGGAGAGACAGAAGGAGGGAGACAGGGAAAATGCAGAGGGAGAGAGAGATAGATAATGTTCTTTATTATTGCGAGATTGAGACTAGGTAGTCAATTTTTCCAGGGAAGGAGAGAGGGGGAGAGGGAGGGAGAAAGAGCGAGAAAGAGCAATAGTAAGGAAGAGAGAGATAAAGGGAGATAGATATATAAACGTCTTTATTAGGGCGAGATTGAGACTAAACAGTCTCCTCTTCCATCTAACCCAGAGAGAGGGAGGGAGACAGAGAAAGGAGGAGAGATATAGATGGTCTTTATTTTGGCAAGATTGAGACTAGGAAGTTTATTTTCCCAGAGAAGGAGAGAGGGAGGGAGAGAGAGCAATAGTAAGGAAGAGAGAGATAAAGGGAGAGAGAGGGAGGGAGACAGAGAAAGGAGGAGAGAGAGAGATATAGATGGTCTTTATTATGGCAAGATTGAGAGGGGGAGAGGGAGGGAGAATGGGAGAGAGGAAGAGAGAAAAGGAGGAAGAACGGGAAGTGCCTTAAATTTAATACTCGACCCATGCATACCTGTCATATTTGATGGGCAATTACACTAGTACAGGTAATCTCTGATTTACATCAAGGATGCATTCCTAGAAACGTTGACGTAAATCGGACATTATTTTCCCATATACTTTGCATTATAAGGGCGGGAAGCGTCCCCGTAATCAAATTTTTGTATTTGCTAAACCATTTTAAGGGTCATCTACATACATGTTTGCAATAAGAGTTACAAAAATAAACTATTTAATAAAATATTAATATTTATCATGCATTTACACTAATTTAAAGAAATATTTTCTAATTTTCGATCACAGAGCTAAACAAGTGTAATTTTAATGTTAACAAAAGTAAATAATCAAAGGATTTAGCATTAAAGGAATAGATTAAAAATATAGAGAAGTAGCATTTATTTACCAATTTGATCAAACACGTTTTAAAAAGGTAGTGACTGATGTTTGGGTGGCATTCTTCTTCTTTTTTTGATAAAGCTCGCAAAAGTTCATTCAATCCTCGCATAAATTTGTTGCTTAGTTCCATGTTTGGGTTGTCTTCAGTGAGGATTGGCATTCCCTTCTTGAAGAAGCTGAAGGCTTGTCAGCTGTTTCAATTGTGGAGTTGATCCCTTTTCGTCTTCTTCCTACACCAATGCCCTTTGTTGCTTTAACTCGATCAGGTCCTCGTTGGTCAGGTCTTGCCTATGTGAATCCATCAACTCGTCAAATCCAGTCTCCTTTGCCAGTGTTGCAATCTGTTGTTGGATTCTGTTGACATCGGCAGAGGCACTGACATTTTGAACACACTCCGGCCAAATCTTTTGCCAAACACTGTTAATCATAGCCTGTACAACCTCCGCCCATGACGCTCCATTGCTGTCTTATAGCCTTCTTAATATTATAGCCTCTCCAGAATTCCCGAACTGATTGTTTGTCCTCACTGTCAGTATCAGCGATCAGCTGTTGCATGGTGTGTCAGAGATAATAGGCCTTGAACGTTGCTATCACTCCTTGGTCCATAGGCTATAACAAAGAAGTGATATTTGGTGGCATAAATACGACTTGAATATTGTCTGCCAGTTCTTCAGTGTTAACAGGATGTCCAGGAGCGTTGTCTAAAACAAGTAAGACCTTGTTGTGAAGATTTTGTTCATTGCAATATTTCTCAACAAAGGGTGAGAAGAATGATGTAATCCAATCCTGGAACAATGACTTCGTCGTCCAGGCTTTCTTGTTAGCTCACCAAATAACGGGAAGTTGGGCCTTGTTGTATCCTTTCATTGCCCTTGACTTTTCAAAATGATAAACCAAGAGAGGTTTCAACTTTATGTCTCCTTCTGTGTTGCCACCAAGTAGAAGGGTGAGGCGATCTTTGGAAGCTTTGAAACCCAAGGTGGTTTTCTCCTCCCTCGAAATGGATGTGCAGGATGGCATTTTCTTCCAATACAATCCCATCTCATCCACGTTAAACACTTGTTTTGGAGAATAGCCTCCTTAATGATTTCCTTGAGTTCCACCGGGAAACATGCTGCTGCAATGTTGTCTGCACTAGCCGCCTCCCCCGTTAGATAAAGATTATGAAAATTTGCCCAGATCTTAAACCTTGGAAACCAACCATTGCTTGCTTTAAAGTCAGTCTCAACATCACAAGATGAACCTTCACTACCATCACGCTGCTTCAAATCCCAAAAGAGCGACTTTGCTTTCTCCTGAATTACAGACAAACTCATGGGCACATTTTGTTTATTCATACCCTCTATCCACACAATTAGCAATCTCTCCATATTTTCCCGTGTCATCCCTCTCTTTAGTAATACGCAGTGCACTTCCAGGTCTTACATTTTTAGCACTAGTCTTGATCTTCTCATTATTATTTAAAATAGTTCTGACTGTTGTTGGAGGGAGGTTAAGTGCACGCCCAATGTCAACAGCATGCTCCCCCCACTCATGGCGATTAACAACATTTAACTTAACCTCCAAAGTAATAGCTTTACGTTTCTTCTTCGAAGGTGTACTTGCAGATGGATTTATTGTCAAACGTTTACCACTCATGGTTAAGGGTAAAGACTTAAGCAAAGAAAATATGGTAGAAAGACTATGTTCCGCTGCATGCCAACTGCACAAACAATGCGACGGAATGAGGATTAGGAGACAAATCGCTTTTAACATCGTTCTCCCACTTTCCTGGTAGATAATACAAATTGACTACCTTTGTAAAACTTTATTTTGTAAGTATTCTCCACACGAGTGAGAGAGGGAATGAGTGGGAGGGAGTTGAAATTTGACTCCATGCCTCAGCAGTAACGTCTCGCTCCATCATTTTAATGAATAAACAATTGTTCTGGAAGATAGGATGGGTTGATGTTTATGGCACTCAACTCAAACCGATGTAAATCGGACAGGAACGACGTAAAACGAAAAACTCTTCTCTTATTACTTAACGATGTTATAGTGAAACAATGCAAATTGGAGCGACGTAAATCGGAGATTACCTGTATATTATATAGTATATTATTATATATATTATATAAAGGATTCTTATAAAAACAATCATTTTAAGATGTGAAGTTTCTTGATAAGCTCCAATAACAAAACAATCATTAACTATTATTTTGCAATCAAAAATATTTTTTGCAGATTGAGGTGGCTACAGGACTGAATTTTTCATGATGCTAAACCAGTTGGGTGCAAATGATGAGGAAAATTTCAAAAAGATTCATTTTTAGGGTAGTTTTTCCATCCACGAAAAATCTATTATGTATTTAATTTCTGTAAATAAAACACCAATTAATTTACTTACAGATCACTAAAATGACTGTGAGATATCCGCATTGATGAACGGGGAAATTGTACTCGACACTGGGCCGTGGCAGTAGGAATGAGCTATATCGGCATGGCCGGCCATGCCGATATATCGCTCATTCCTTTTAAAACAATGTTTCAAAGAATCACCTATTCAGCAGCAAGAGGCGTTAGTAGTGGACATATGTGCCTGACTTTGTTATAAAAAAAAGATTCAAATTTCACTTTCCGACGCTTGCTTCGCTTAACCGACACTTTACACCTGATGTTGAGAAACAGTTCGGATTACTGGGAGTTCAGATTAATGTGGGTTCAGATTATAGAGGTTGCACTGTATAAGTATTAAATTGGGGTAAAATTAATATGGAGAGTTCAACACAAATTCATGTAAAAATAATTTTTTTTATTCCTTGTATTGTGGCAGCCCTGGTTTCTATATCTATACTGTAGTGCTTTTCAGATGAGATGGCAGGTCAGATTTCGGCCGTACTTGGGACTGCTCGTATGTTTCCGCTGCTAAGAGGTGGGGTACTGCCTCCTAGCAGAAAGCTCATGCTAGATGCTGCCAATTCTACACCGGAACACACGTTATGCTTGGCAGGCATTTAAAGGGAAATTGCGATTGTGGCAAATAGCACACTCGGACATGATGTTACCATTAGGGAGACTCAATGGAGAATGAGCTTTCGAGTACTTAGGTTCTCCCTCCTTTCCTATTGGTTTGCTCAGTGTCTCGCCCCCGTCTACTTTCTCTTTTACCTCCCCCTCACTCATCATCTCATCTGAAAAGCACTATAAACATCCTGATTTTGTTATTTTATGTTGCATGCCTACTTCATACAGTTTTGGTTGAAATCTGTTATGCCAATTCCTTTTGAATTCATAATTACTGAAAAGTTTAACTTTGCAATTGTGGCACCTCTGCTGTGTCGATTCGGTCCAAATATGTCAATTTCATCATTAATTTATGTGCATATTCTATGTACTAAATTTAGTTGAAATCGGTTTATTCATGAAGAAGATGTTAGGGGGGAACACACGCAGACACCTGGGCAATCTCATAAGACTATTATTATTGGAAAGTAGGCTAAAAATTCATTATTACATATATTTATTGTTATATATAAATCAGATAATCATCTGCCTCCCTCCTTCAAGTTAGTCCTAAGAACTTCTCTCCCTCCTCTGTCACAAAAATGTTTTCTTTTATGTGTGCATATGTATACACACACTTCTTGAATCAGTCATGGTTGAGTTATGCATTGGTTTCAGGCAATGGAAGATGGTCAAGGACGCTATGGACCAGAATGTGATTGGTGGTCTCTTGGAGTTTGCATGTATGAAATGCTTTATGGAGAAACTCCATTTTATGCCGAGTCATTGGTGGAGACTTATGGAAAAATTATGAATCACAAGGTATTTCTTTTAGCTGCTTTTATATCATTTGTGTTCTAGTTTAGTGTGTTGATTTAGCCATTAATTATATTATGCAGGCAGATTTAGGGGACTATTGAGAAATCTGCTTTTTCTTACATACTGGTCATCCTTATTCTCATTTCAACCCTTTCATGACCAGTCAGTACAGGGCCGTGTAATCTCGTAACCCTTGGCTGGTTTAATAGTTATTTTCATATTCATTTATAAATAATTTACTCTAATTTAAATTTCTGTGTAGAAATATACAGCATGGAAAATAAGTATGACACACCACTAAAAACAATAGAAATCGTCAATGAGATGCCACTAATTTGACATTGTTAACAGATTACAGTCAGTTATCTAATTAATAATTGACAGTCATGTTGCATGCAATATTTCTTGTTTTACCTATATGCAGGAAAGGGAGAAATCTAAATCAGGAGCAGAGAAGTATAAGACACCAACCAAGAAAATTAATGTACCTCAAGCTTTAGAAATTTATTTATGCTCGATTTGTTTTCTCTCTTTACATTGCAAAACATTTTGATATCAATCTCACATTGATCTTATAAGTGTTTTCAATGTTTCTTTGGGTTTTCATTCCATGACTGAAGGATTAAGTGACTGAAATTCTTTCTTGATTAAACTCTTCTCATTAGTATTGACCATAAGTTTTCAGTAGGATTAAGGTCGGGACCTTGATGGCCACTTCATCACAACAATATTTTGCTCCAACCTTTCCCTTATAGCTGATGAGTGGATAGGTGCATTATCCTGCTGAAATGTAAAATCCATTTTTGAAAAACTGAGAATAAATTCTGCCTTGACTGGGAATTAAACTCGGGTCTTCTACTTACTGGGCAGATATTCTAACCACCAAACTGCTAAGGCAGACTAATTTTCCCACTTCAGAATCTGGTATTTCTTGCATTGAGGTAAGGCCAGTCAAGCTGGTTACAACTTCCCCCAAACGAATGTCCTTAATGAGGAATGCCCAAAGAAAATCCCTTTTGATTCTTGCTCTAAGCAGAATTTTTCTCTGGCCTTTTCAGAAATCTTCATATGCAGCATATGCCTATCTGCATAACTCTGAGAGTGTGTAGATACTCGCTGAACTGTATTATTTTCCCCCATATTTGCGATAATTGATTCTCACGAATTGAAATAGCACCTCAAACCATGATGAAATCCCCTCCAAATTGCCTCAGACAATTTGCTCTTTATGCCTCAGATTGTGCTAGCCATCTGATCTGTTGAGTTTTAACTTTTTTCATCAGAAAATACTGCTGAATTCCATTTCTCTTCATTCCCAGTGATTTTCTTGTGAATCCATAAAAGACGACTTTTTTGTTTTTGTTGGAGTAAAAGGTGGACAGTTTTTTCACATTTTGTATACAAAATTAGGATGAAATAGTAGAAAATACCATCAACAACAAATATCTCAAGTTGCTGTGTGAGGTCTTTAGCACTTGACTTTCCTTTAGAGCAATGGTGCCCAATATATGGCCACATTTGGCACATCCACCTCCCAAATGTGGCGCATGGCGCTTCAAATAATTTAAGAGATCAATTTGTTTTTCCACTGTTGAAATATATCTTGGATTTAAAAGAATGGTCTCAAAATTTTATTGCATTTACGCCGATGTATCATTTTAGTTTGTGAGTTTGAATGTATGAATGAATGGGTTTGAAAGTGAAGAATTTAGTGGGTGAGCAGTTGTAAGGTGCGAAAGAATTCCACCTGACACATACAAATTATTACCCTCCCTGTTCGCTTCCTAACATTGTTTACTCATCATGGATCGACTTCTAAAAATTAGCCATTTTATTACCCTGCAAGCTATTTCCACAACTCAAAAAACTTACTCTGCCAATTTGCATACACATTCGTGCGTGAATAAGTTTCTCATCCATGAAACTTATCAAAAATAAACAATGCTCACAACTCACTGACTCTAATCTACATAGAAAATCTGCTGCTACATGCAACACAAAATTTACAACCCAATATAGACAAGTTGGTGGAAATGAAATCACACTAGAGATCGCATTAAAGATTAGATTTATTTTGATCATATATATTCACTTATTGCATGCTTAGAGCTAAGTGCCAGATTGACACTTCGGCAGTGGAAAATGGTGCAAGATAGGCAAAAGGTTGGGTATCACTGCTTTAGAGGGTTCACAGAAAAGCCATATTTTACCAGCAGGCATCAATGTTGAAGGTCTTCTGGAAGTTATATTGATCCATAGACTTCAGGATCTGTTAAAAAGTTTGCCACAACTTCTGCTTTATCCAATATCATCAGTTGCTCTATGCTCAGCCGTATGCTCCTCCCTCCAAGCTTTTTTCCAAATTTTCTTTGGAAAATAAGTACCTGTATTGAATAAATGAATGGTTGGGTGTGTTTTTATTGCATCATCATCATGCTGCTGTCCAAAGACAGGTTTTAGCTGAATTGCTGCCTCCATCTCTCTCTCTCTCCCTCCCTAGAAGCCTCTTTTATACCTCCATAAGTACTATATTCCTGCTTTATATTCTCTAATATTCCTATTCTTTTTCTCCTTCTTCCTCTTCGTCTGCTAATTTTGCCTTCTAAGATCGTTTTGTAAACACTGTCTCTTCAATATGTGCTCTATCCAATTTGCTTTTCTTTTCCTGATTGTTTTTATCAGCATCCTTTCTTCTCCCACCATTTCTAATACTTCTTCGTTTCTCTTCCTCTGTCCATTTCACTTTCATCACCCTCCTCCATACCCACATCTCAAAACTTTCTAAATATTTTTCCTCCTTCCTCCTTACCGTCCACGTCTCTGCACCATAAAGAGCTATGCTCCATATGTAGCATTTCGCTAATTTCTTCCTTGTTTCTAAATTTATTTTCTTGCTTGTGAGAAGCTCCTTCTTCTCGTTAAATGCTGCTTTTGCCATTGCAATCCTACTTCTGATGTCCTGTGTACTACTTCCATACTGCGCTAAAATACTGCCAAGATATTTGAAACTACTTACTTGTTCCAATTTTTGGCCATTTACCATTATATTTAATTCTTTATGTTCCTTTGAAACCACCATGACTTTCGTTTTTTGGCATTGATCTTCATTCCATATTGTTGGCCAACCTTCACTAGTCTGTCTGCCATCCTCTGAAGTTCATTCTCGTCCTCTGCTATTAATTCCTGATCATCTGCATATTTAATGGTGGTAATACTTTCACCTCCTATCTTAAATCCTTTTTTTCCATCAATGCTTCTTCTTTTATTGTTTCTGCATATATATTAAATATCACTGGTGAAATAGGACATCCCTGCCTCACTCTCAAGTACTTTCTGTTTTTTCTCCTTCAACCCTGACTCTAATCTTTTGATCAAAGTTAAGGTTTTTAAGCAATCTTTTATCATTCCAATCTATTTCTATTTTATTTAAAATACCCAACATTTTATTCCATTTCACTCAGTCAAAGGCTTTCTCCCAATATACAAAACAAAAATACATATCTTAATTGACTTCTAGCGCTCTCTATCATCATACTCGTACATCCTATAGCATCTCTAGTCCCTCTTCCTCTCCTGAAACCAAACTGATTATCTTGCAGCTCCTTTTCTATTTTACCTTCAATTCTTTTGGTTATTATTTTGGTTAGAACTAGAGCTGTATGAGAAATTAAACTAATAGTTCGGTAATGCTTACAACTTTTTGCATAGTTCTTTTTCTCCAGTGGTGCCATGACAACATATAAAAAATCTTCAGGCCATATTTCAGTATCATATACTTGGTTAAAGAATTTTGTGAGTTGCTTAACTGCTTTCGATCACAAAACCTTAAGAACATCCACTGGTACATCATCACTCCCAACAGCCTTCCTTCTTTTCATTGTCATCAATTGCTTTTTTAACTTCAGATTCGAGAATACTTGGTCCTAGCTGGTCTTTTTCCACATCCTCTTTTTCATTTAATTCAATATTTCTTGGCTTTCCTTCTTTATCATACAGAACCTCAATGTATTCTTTCCAGACATTCTTTACATTGTCTGGCTTCAAGACTATTTTACCACTTTTGTTCATGATTCCTTTACGTCCTATCTTTCTTGCCTTTTTCTTGAATAGTTCCCTTGCTTTGCTATACATGAGGTCTGTTCTACAAATTCTTTCACACTCGACAATCTCCTCACATTTCTCATTTATCCACTGATCTTTGGCTTTATCTGTTTTCCTTCTTAAAGCATTATTTAACTCTTTTACTTTCTTTGGCCTTCTTCAGTGTTTATGTTCTTCCACTTTCTCTTCTCTTCCATTTTTTGCAGCATGGCTGCTGTGACCCAGGGTTTTTTGTTTCTTTCACCCATTATCTTTCCTACCTTCTTTTCCATTACATCTTTAATGTTGCTATGGATGTATCTCCACTCCTCATCTACATTGTTTGTATTTTCTTCAGATCTCTCCCCCAACCTTTCCTCCAGCTCAGTCATGATAGCCTCCTTGTTTTTAAGGAGTTCCTCTAAGTTCCATTTCTTGTTAACTCTTGTTTCTCTTAACACTCTTTAGTCTACATTGTGTATTTGCTACCAAAAGGTTGTGGTCGGAATTGATATCTGCCCCTGGTAGTGTTTTCACATTTTTAATGCTATTTCTAAATCTTTCATTGACTAGTATGTAATCTATCTGATATCGTCTCTGGTCTCCTGGGCTTCTCCATGTGTAAAGTCTCCACTGGTGATGCTTAAACAATGTATTAGTTACAATCAGTCTATTTCTATGGCAGAATTCCACAAGTTTCTCCCCTCTTGCATTTCTCTTCCCTAGTCCATATTTTCCCACAATGTTATCTTCCTGTCCCTCTCCGACTATACTGTTCCAGTCTCCCATTACTATGGTGGTGATCCTTCCTTTTCCCTCCTCCTCCAATATCTCCATAATCTGTTCATACATTTCATCTACTTCGTCGTCGCCAGCATTAGTTGTTGGCATATACACTTGAATTATAAGCATTTCCACTGACTCCATCTGAAGTTTTACGGCTATTAATCTATCATTAACTGTCACTACCTTGCTAATTCTTTCAGCTATCTCTTTTCTCATTATAATCCCCACTCCCCTTTCCTTTTTCTCTCCTCCCAAGTAAATAATCTTAAATTCGTCTGAATTTATCTCACCTTCTCCTTCCCATCGAACTTCACTAACAAGGGGAGGACCCGTACGTGGGGTCACGGATTTTGCTGAAACTTGGTAGGTACGTAGCGCTAGATGCCAGGATCACAACCAACCCCCCTTTTGGGCATATATGATCAGTAGTTTTTATGCAAATTGCGTTTAAAGTTTGCAATTTTGCGACGTGCAAGATATTGTCATTACTGATCATATACGTCCAAAAGGGGGGTTGGTTGTGATCCTGGCATCTAGCGCTACGTACCTACCTAGTTTCAGCAAAATCGTGACCCCACGTACAGGTCCTCCCCTTGTAAGACCTACTATACCTACATTATTCCTTCTTATTTCCCTTTTTAAGTTCTGTAGTTTACCACCTGAACTCATAGTCCTAACATTCCATATGCCTATTCTTAATTTCTCACTACTTGCTTTCTTCTTATTAATGTTACATTTCCTCTGTGCATCCCCTAGGATAGTCCCCACCTGGAGATCTGATTGGGGGATTATTTTACCTCCGGAATATTTTTCCTCAGAGAGATCCATAGAGGTATTTGCAGCTTTTTAGCCTGTCATGGGAAATATAATGAGGTAGTTTCCCCTTGCTTTCCTCATCGCATTTTCACAGAGTGATTACCCATCTGTAGCTGTTCAGATCCACATGATCACCACCTACAGAGGTGCTGTGCAAGCTGCTTCCCTTGCACAGGGGGATGTAAAACCCCCAAGACTGCTTCTTAGTCTGACTCTTCCCCTCAGACCTTTCCGGCTTGGATGGTCCTAACAGGAGAATTATCTCCCGCCGGCAATAGCTCTTTGGTTCATAAGAGTACACAAACCCTCCCATCTCTGTAAGGTTATGCAGTCCTTAGGGAGGGTTTTTATTGATAATAATAAGTATTTAACGAGATGATTGCAAAATGTTGTAAAATACATGCAGGTCTTCCTATAAAGTTGTTATTACGGTCCGATTTTAACCAAAATTTGAATCGGTCAACAAATTTTAGCAAAATTCCCAAATACCAAGTTTTATTGAAGTACCTCCAGCAGTTCCAGAGTTTAAACATGCGGGCAGATGAATGTAAATGACCTCCCTTATATATGTTCACTTCATGCAAAGAACGCATAAAAAATGGAAATTTCAGATACACATTGTAGATTCCAGTTGGAAAATTTGAAAAAGAAGAATGAGCCATGAGCCCTTTGAAACTGAAGCGTAAGAAAAACCATGTTCACGTAATGACGTCACCGCAACTTTCTTAACATACGTAACAGATGACTTAAGGACTAAAGGTGGATTGAGAAAACACGGCATGACAAAATAGTAATTATTTGAGTTCATTTAATGTAACAATGCCGGTATGTGTTGTGTTGTTGATGGTTAGTGTGAATTATTACATTACAACACCATTAAATAATATATTTTTGCGTTGCGTAATGTAAACACACCTTGAATTGAGGTGATGTCCATCTGGGGACATGAATTTTGTCCCTTAAATACAGACAATTCACAAAATTGAGAAATGCTAAATTGGGTAATATAATACATTATTTATATGGAGCTTTGGTCGGGACCACAAAAAAACAACCTTAAATGCGGGAAAAACCTTAAATGGAGAAACCTTAAATCGGGGTTCCACTGTATTTCTATAAAATTTGGGCATTAATGTTAAAATATAAGACAAAAATTACATACTTTAGTTAAGTAAATTGAACAGGACTGTAATTTTTCTGGAAACAAAAAATGAAGCTTTTGCTTTAACTATTAACATATCAGATAAAATAATTTTGTTTCAGATGCATAGCAAAACAAAATACAAATTTCTTGTTATTTACATTTTTTATAGGATTCCCTGTTTTTGAGGAAATGACAATCAAAAATGTGCCATTGCGTTACTGTATTTTATAGATTTGTCTATTTTAGAATTTTGTATTTGAGACTTAAATAGACATAGAAGATGAAATGATGTATCTTATTGTTAGTCATATCACTCAAAGAAATGCCATATTATTGTAAATGAAAATTGAAATTTTGAATCCTTAATAATTTGGTAGACCTTAAATTTGTTTGGCATTTAGAAAATTTTAAGATTTGAGGCGATGCAGTAATACCTCAATTAATGAAGTAGATGCATCAATTAATGAAGTAGATGCATTCCATGATGTTACTTTGCCATCAGAAACTTTGTTAATAGAGATACAAATAACATAGTAAGCATATGCATGCATTCCAGTACTTCAGAGATACAGGGATACAGTGAAATATTTTTATGTATGTACTAACAAAAATAATATCAAATGTGCCTAAAAAAAGATGAAAATATGCTAAGTAGTTTAAAAATAGTAAATTAGTTAATAAATCAATAGATCCTATGAAGTCCTGATCATATGCATTGGCTGTGGTGGGAGTCGAGGTGGCAGGAACTACATGGGGGCTACGTCAGGTATTATCATACGTAGTTATCCAGCAAGTATTGCACATTGTCAACTTTCCATCGATTTCCACTTCCTGAGCCATTTGTGTGGCTTTGGTAATAATAAAATTTAACTCTTTTTAATTGCTTTGAATGAAGTTGACGAATTTCTAAAAAATTTAATATTTTGAAAAAAAAAAGCTGACTTCGTTATAATGTAGCTTTGTTCCCTGAGGATTTTTTAACTGTTTTACTGTAGTGTCTTAAATCCATGTAAATTTATCAGGACTGCCACATTATAGAAAACAAAAGTCAAAATTTAAATTTCTTGAGTTCAAACATGTTTAATTTATGCTTCACTCATACATATTGTAGAGTTTTGGAGATATAACTACAATAACTGGTACTTATAACGTCTCTCAGTGGTTGTGCTAAAAGAAGCACTTTTGATGTAGCCATTTGTAGCATTTACTTGGGATGTGATATGAGATGTAAGAATTTTGACCAAAGTTATGCATTAATAGTGCCACTTTGTCAGTCTCTCTCTCCATTGGCCATAAAAAAAGTTTGTCAGTTTGATTATGGCTCTAAGGTGGTCTCGATAATTCTCCAATGAATTATTAGCTGCATTTTGAAAAATACCATATCTGAAGTTTTTTGTGCCCTCAAGGCATTGAGCAGCCTTTTTTTCCATGTTATCCTATATTTTAATCTTAAAGGGGCACTAAGAGAAGATTTGTTTTATTCTCAGTTAAATTTCATGTCAGTTTGTCAGGATAGGCCATTTTGCTGATTTTAATAGGTTTTTGAATTTTGTAAAAACGCATATGTATAGTGTGAGTTTTATGCAATATGTGGAATTCTGTAACTTTTATGTTATATGTGCCTTAAATTTATATTGTTTGTATTTATTGCAACTTTGCTCAAAAGAGAAAAAGAAAGAGAAAGTTTGAAATAATTCACATAATTAAAATATTTTTTAAGGCCTTATTTTAAAGTTAGATTTTTATTTTTGACAGTTGTCGCTCATAAAATAATTGGAAAATTTTATTCCAAATTTAGAATTGCTTTGACTTCCCATCAGATGTTGGTTATGATGTTTCCAATGAAGCCAAAGACTTAATGAAAAGATTGATATGCAGTTCAGACTTTCGTTTGGGGCAAAATGGAATTGAAGATTTTAAGGTAAATGTATTTTTTTATTTTTCATTTTATTAATATTGCTTAAAATATATCGATTTTGATATTTAATAATTTGTCAAAATTGAACCTTTTAAATATTTATCATTTTTTATGTGATATTCATTGTAGTTACTTATATGCCAATAATTTCATATATTGTATGAGAAATATTGAGAGCCATATTTGTAAATAAAGTTAACAAAAGGAATCTGTTTAGTACAGTAGGCCCTCTCTTATCAATTTGTGGGCAAATTCTGATAGTACATAGGCAACTGACAGGATATCTAAGTATTGCAGTTGTGCTAGAACGTTTTTTATAGAGCAGTGGTATTCAAAGTGTAATGCCAATACCCAATGTGGTACCAGAAGGATCTGAAAGTGATACCAACAAAATCTTGGTGTTAACTTAGATATCTCATATACCACAATCCCTCATCTACCTCTACTTTCACTTTCATTAAATTGCTTAAATAAACTATATGGTAACTCTACTTCAGTGCAATGCTTTTGATGACATTTTTTCAGGGCAGTTTCTTTTTTTATGAAAATGTGTGGTGGTACCATGTAGTTAATGAAATTGTCCAAAGGGTACATGCAAAAAAGTTTGAATAGCAGTTTTATAGAGGATTTGTTTTTAATTTTTTCTGTAAACATTATTATTTAAATGATAAATAGTTCTAGAGTATTATTATTACTATGTTTCTAAAGCCATAGGCTTCCTATCACTTAGGAATATTTTGCTTTCCTCTAAATTTTAATTTAATTCCATTAATATCTTATCATTAAGTCTTACTAATTTTAAGTTTTGAATATGTATGCTCTGAACTTGTGACATTGTCTTGAATACTTAGTAATAGCATAAATACCATAATAATGATGGGAAAACTGGTTGAAATGCAGCGTTTCCATTGATTAGTAGGTTAGCTACTTGCTTCACAGTTGAAAGTTTAGCAGTATCACTTTTCAAGCAAGATTGAAATGAAATAGGTTGCCCTGGCAATTGGTCAGTTACGTCTCTGCTGTACTTTTCTCTAGCTTTGTGGTTGTAGAATGCTAAATGTGCTCTCTACTACATTTTAATCCTTGGACCTTTCTATAAGCTTTTGAATAACAATCTCAAAGCCAATTGAAGACATTAATTTTGAATCATGCTTCAGCATCCAATCCCATCTCGCTATCACGCCTCAATAAGGCTTTTTGTCACACGACCACGAAAATTTTTAAATTTCTGTTCAACCCTCCATTTTATACATAGATTTGTAACTGATTGGTTGGCTGATTAATAGTTATTTCTAAATAATTTTAGCACCATGTAGATCTTTCTTATGATAATGTATGCTTTGGAAAGATCAGTATCTTTTCTTATAGCATGTTAAGTTATAGAGTTTATTTTTGATTGTATCACAAGAAGAAATACAAATTCAAATACAATAGAATCTCATTATAATGCAGGTATTGTGATACTGAAGAACACCAGCCTTATAGGCAACAACAAAGGGAATTACTTATTGAAAGGTTGCAGGATTATTTTTTTACAGTCTCTCTATTTATATAAGAAATTTAATTGCAAAATTGTATAAAAATGGACAGCCAAGCTCTAAGTCGGTGCACCCTGTCTGAAAGTGGTAAGCGGATGGTGGAAACGACGGAGTGGAACATCTAAATAAACAACTATCTTAAATATATTCTGTCATTCCAAACTCCGGTCAGTGCTCTCTATGTGATAGCTTAATATGGTGACTTTGAAGGGTTTTGTAACAAGAAAACCTAGTGATAGAAAAAATTGGCAAATTCATACAGTGTGTACATATGATGTGTCATAATGGTTTTAGCCTGTGACGAAGAACTTCATTTTGCCAGTGTCTACCTTCCGACTTCACAGCTAATAACTTTCCAGAGGCATGTAATTCGGTTGCGGAAAAGTCACAATTACCTTCTGAGCCAAATGGGTAATGCAGATAAGACACCCATTTACTTCGACATGTCATCCAATTACTCAGTCAATGAAAAAGGTGCAACAAATGTCATCATAAAAACTTCCAGGAATGAAAAACTGCGCATTACTGTAATGCTGGCTGTATTAGCAGATGAAACAATGTTATGTTGTTTTAAAACGCAAAACAGTGCCTAAGGAAGTACTAACAAATGGAATAATTGTTAAATGTCAAGGCCAAGGATGGATCTCAGCTTATTTAATGAAGGACTGGCTAAGCATATTATGGAATAGATGACCTGGGGCACTTTTTAGGCAGAGAGCAATGCTAGTCTTAGATGTGTTCAAAGGCCACCTTACAGAGGAAGTTCAAAATACCCTTCATGGTATGAATACTGACCTTGTAGATATACCAGGAGGTATGACATCACAAATTCAAGTGCTAGATGCTGTAGTGATGAAGCCCTTTATGGATTACATAAAGTCATTTTATTCAGAATGGCTTTTGGCAGGGGACCATGCATTAACTCCTACAGGGAAAATTAAGAAGCCCAGTATACCACTTCTCTGTAATTGGATCATTGCAGCATGGAAAAAATAGATCCCAATAGTATCTCCAGAGGGTTCAAGAAATGCTGCGTATCAAATTCCATGGACTGTATTGAAGACGACTTGTTTGAATTTGAATAAGTTGTGATGAATGAACCAGACATCAAGAATAAGGGATGGAAATAGAGGAGAGGGAGATGTAAGTAGTAAATTTAGTTTTTTTTATTCATCCTCTTAATGTTAGCTTGTTATACATATATGTAGAAGTTTTTTTGTAAGTGAACCTAATTTTTTTAGTGGTCGTCTTACATTTAAGGTCGTCTTCCTTTTGGGTAAATACGATATGTCAAAGTATACCTGTATTTGTGTATTGATGCAAGTAATGAGTCACGTTTTGATACTCATCTATTTGGGTGGTCATTTTAGAATTCATTTATTTTCCAGGCTTATGAAACATTCAAGTAATTTTCATCTCTTGATGCTTTGTCCAAATAAACTCTATTCAATTCTATTCATGTTTCTGAGAAATTTCAGGTATATTAGGAACTAGCCAAACCATTTTGGACCTGATTTAAATTGCATTAAGCACAATTCACAAATTGTGAATTTTCCCTCCTTTCCCAGAATTCTGGCTGGAACTCCAGAAAAAACTCCATTTATAACTGCAGCTCTGTTGTAGACATTTTGATACATCCACTCCCTAACTCTCGATAGAGTCAATAATATATTTTTCAAGACCAAAAGTTGATTGATCTGAATATTCCTGTATTGTATTTTCTCTTTTTTACTCTTTTTCCTCCAAGTTTGGACTTGGTCGTAGGCTTCAAATATATGTAAACTTCTTACTTCGGTTTGCTTATTTTTACCCCTTTTTGAAAAATAAATAGCTTATGTGTTCAGTTTGTTTGTCTGTCTGTCTGTTCAGACAATATCTCTTGAATCCTGCACCTTGGAGAAGCCAAATTTTCAGGATCATGGTTAAACATGGTACCAATTTGGTGGATCTAGGATTAGCTACCTTATGCCGAATAGAAGGTATGCAGAACGCTTTATGATGAACAGTCGTTATGCCAAACGGATGGTATGTAGAACGGACTTTGTGATGAACGGACATTATGCCGAATGGACGTTATGCCATAAGGGTGGTATGCAGAATGGGCTTTATGATGAACAGACTTTATGATGAACGGACTTTATGATGAACGGACTTTATGATGAACGGACTTTATGATGAACGGACTTTATGATGAACAGACGCTATGCTGAATGGATGCTGAACGGATGGTATGCAGAACGGACTTTATGATGAACGGACGTTATGCCGAATGGATGGTATGCAGAATGGATGGTATGCAGAACGGACATTATGATGAATGGACTTAATGATGAACGGACGTTATGCTGAATGGATGGTATGCAGAATGGACTTTATGATGAATTGACATTATGCCCAATGGATGGTATGCAGAACGGACTTTATGATGAACGGACTTGATGATGAACAGACTTTATGATGAACGGACTTTATGATGAACGGATGTTATGCTGAACGGATGGTATGCAGAATGGAATTTATGATGAACAGACGTTATGCCGAATGGACGTTATGCCATATGGATGGTATGCAGAATGTGCTTTATGATGAACAGACTTTATGATGAAGGGACATTATGCCGAATGGATGGTATGCAGTACGGATGGTATGCAGAACGGACTTTATGATTAATGGACATTATGCCGAATGGATGCTATGCAGAACAGACTTTATGCCAAAAGGACGTTATGCCAACAGGGCATTATGCGGGCAGAATGGGATAGGCAGGGAATGTTAACAAGTGATTTATGAACAATTTCACAAGCAATTTGTACCACCAGTAACATAATATTGTAAGGGATATGTAATCCACTGGAATGTATAAACAATTGAACAAGTGGACTGAGCCGTCGGTGGCATAAACAATTGAGCAGGTAATGCAAACTGCCAGTATTGTAAACTATTGAATGGTTAATGTGAATCACAAGAAATATAAACAATTGAACTAGTGGATGGAACCGTCGGAAGTATAAACAATTGAATGGGAGGATTGAACTGAGGGAATTATAAAGTTTTAAACAGGTAACTTGAACCACCAAAAGTATAAACAATATAATGTGTTTACTGTACCACCAGACATATTAACAATTGAAGGTGTAATTTGTACCACCAGTGGAATATGGTATTGTGTGGTTAATTTTAACCATCAGAACTATAGTAGTTAGTAGTGTAAACAATTGAAGAGGTAAAGTGTACAACCCGAAGTATAAAAATTGTATTGTATTCCCTGCCTATCCTATCCTGTCCACATAATGCCCTGTTGGCATAAAATCCGTTCTGCATACTATCTGTTCGAGAGAGATGCACACTAATATAGTGAAAAGGCAAAAATTTTAAATAGAAAAATGTCCGCAGATGACGAAAAAAAATGCCGCAGGTGGGGATCGAACCCAGGTCCTCAAGTTCAGAAGACGTATCTAGCCCAATGCACTTGGCAACGCTGCTCAATTGTCAAATTGTTGTTATAGGAATTTAAATAGCCGGCAGGTTTTTCGTGATCTTTAAATGCTAATAATTTATGTAGGAATGATCATTGGTGGCTAGAAAAAAATAATGTCCAATTATTTTTTATGTTCTTTCATGCCGTGGTGGTTTCGTCTGGAAACCAGGAGACGAGTTGTCTAACTCTCCTTGTGAGAGAAATAATAATGCAGGTTTATTTACAAAGTAATTTTTACATTGGTATAAAAATAATTCAATCTTTCAGCAATAACAAGAGTCAAGTCCCTAAGATTAATAATAAAATTTGCTAACCAAAATAACAACACAAATTTACATCAGCATAGAAATAATTCAAATGATCAGCAATAATAAGAACATCACTAAGACTAAAATTATAAAAGAAGTTCAATTACCAAAATTTCATAATATCAACATTATGAAGCATTAAATTCTTTTTACTTATAAAAAGAAACAATATGAAGTTAATCTATTTAAATCAAATGATTGGTGTTTCTACTCCAACTCAAGTTTGACAATACCTTGGCAAGGCAAAACACACTGTTAATATTATTTATAAAATTAATATTATTTTTAAAAAGGGAACATTAGTGGCATAGCAGGAATAAAGTGTTGCCACATGTATGTAGTTATAATTAAGAACTATATCATGGTCAAAGCTCCCCGCAACAAAATATTAGGGTAGATTTCAAACTAAAAAGAAACAAATAATGTATAAATATTCTTCCATGCATCGGCGATCGACCAAAAGTATACTCATGGTTGACCGGTCGATCGCGATCAACATATTGCCCAGCCCTGTGCTAGGAGATTGTAATTGTAAAAGTATATTTTAATGAGCTAGGAAAGTCACGGGCCCTGGTTATTTGCACCGGGTGCAGCCCCCTCTCCTGGACCTGTGTTACTGGCCCCCAGATCCTTCGGGCCCCTCCATGTTGGTGGGCCTAATGGCATAGTAATTATGCCCGCTCTCAACATTCCAGTCTTAGCATTCAATCTTTTGTAGGCACCGCAGAGGGTCAGGCCCCCGGGCTTCACCCAAGCTGCCTGGGGGTAGCTATGCCACTGATTTGAGGCAATTTTTTTGTATATAAACTGAAAAATCCATACTTGCCTTATAATAACAACAAAATTTGTCTTCTGTTTCACTCTCTCATTTTGCTGAAAAATTTTTCTTTTGTGCTACTACTGAAATTGGTAGTTTCCTTATATTTCAAGTTGCTCAATAATTGGGGCAATATGGTGCATGCTGTGTTAAGTTCACATATATTTACAAGAATTTTATTTTGATTTTTCCTTAGAACCATGCTTGGTTTTCTGGTTTGGACTGGGAAACAGTTCGTGATAGTTCAGCCCCATATGTTCCAGAAGTTAGCTCCCCTACAGACACTTCAAATTTTGATGTGGATGAAACTGATGTCAGGGCAGGGTCTTCAGATGCTGTACCACCAAGTACAGCCAATCCAGCATTCACAGCCCTCCACTTACCTTTCATTGGATTTACTTTCACTCAAGGAAGGTTAGTATTTTTCAAAAATGTTTTTTATATTGTGTTAGGAGGCAAATTTTTCTTTGCTTTCTCTTTTTATTATGGGGGTTGTTTCTCTTTTCAGAAATCTTGTATTGATCTAATCATAAATTGTGCTCTAAATATTATTAAAAGAGGACTACTTTCAGCAAGTTGTAAAATATTGTAAATATACTAATTTTATTTACTAGATGTTTATTAAACTCAAGGCTAAAAAATTCAAAAGTAAGTAAAAAATTGAAAAAATAAGTACCTTATATTGAGGCGTATAATTTGACCTCTTAAGTTATAAAAATCTTCAAAAAAACTGGAGTTGAATTATATGCTCAGTATAAAAATGAAACCTTGGATTCTGGGCAATTAATGCAGAAGGTAGAGTACTAGTTGAATACGGCTAATTTTCCAGTGTGGATGTTTACCAAATTTAATTGGCTGTTTCAGTGTTCACTATTTATTTAGCAGATATTTTTACTTTCTCCATATACGAAGTATAGAGAAAGTATTGTTTTCATTAAAAAAATTGAATTCAAGATTTCAACGGAAATACATGTTTTAAGGTCCCCTGGACACGTTTTAACTACCTATTTTCTAGATGATGTCTGTGGGTGTGTCTCTATGTCTATGACAGGAATTTTGTGGTCACTCTAACTCTAAAACTAATAATCTGATCAGCATAAAATTTCATATTTAGCATTTGTATTAGAAAGTCAAGAACTGATTAGATTTTAACTAAAATCAGTCAACTAACAGTGAATGTTTATTCCTGTCATTTTTCCATTTGAGTCAAATATCTCATGTAATTCTTCATTAATGTAATGATATTGAATAACCCAAGTTATAGATAATTTAATTCTCTACAACTTTTATATTTAATTTTTGTAAAGCCAATTGTTAAGGAGATTATTATAATATATAATATATACATGTATATAATATTATAATAATATTGACAGCGATTCCAGTGCTGCCAACTTGTAAATTACCAACTACATATGGAGAAAGTCATGTATTGGCCACATCAGATTTTTTAAGGTTTAAATAATTTATATACCTAATAATAACTATAAATTCAAATGGTCTGTTTTAATACAGGTGATGCCCAGTTATATATGTGCAGATTACTAGCCATGCAGGTATTCTGTGACAATCATCCAATGTTCGTTTATCCTTTAAAACAAATCATGAGATATTTGGCTGCTAGGGGTTTGCTAGAAGAAAAATTTAGTGTTCTGATATGTTTTCCAAGCAAAATACAATTACCTGAATCCAAGACTACACCGAATATAATATGAACCCATCTTTTACCAGACTGTCAAAACAGAAAAAAATATTTTATGGCTTCATTTCTCACAATGTATTTAGTGCATATTTCAAATGCATAAGTAGCTATAATACTTCGTCCATTAATTGAAATGGTTTGTTACAAATTTTTGTTTGAGAAAAATTAAATTTTTTTGTATTTTAAAAATTTAATACTGCATTAATTAAAATCCAGATCGTACATTTGCAATGAAAAATTTTAATAGATACACTTATTTTATTTTGTTTCCTTTGTTTAAAACAACATCGATAAAACCCCTAACCATACTTTCTATGGTTCTACGACCTCATCGTGGCCAGTTAGTTGCTCGTCAATTCTTCACATGAAAAACTCATTGCGTGTCAAATCGTCGCTTGAAAAATTCATTGCTTGGCAATACATCGCACGACAAACTCATCGTGTGTCAATTTATCACTTGACAAATTTGTCACAAGAAAAATTGGAAGGAGACACACAATGATTGGTATATGGCAGGGGGAGACACTTCTACAACAAATTTTTTAAAAATATTTCGATGATAGCAGAATGAATCGCAATTCACTTAGCGAATTATGCAAGGTGAGACACATTGAATGGTGTATGGCAGGGAGTGACTCCCTACCCAACAAGTGTATCTCCCTGTTGCACACCAGTCATGGTGTCTCACCTTCCAATTTGTCTTGCGACAAATTTTTCCAGCGATGAATTGATGTGTGACGAGTTTGCTATATGACAAATTGATGCACGATGAATTTACCATGATGTATTGACAGTATGCCACTTCATACTCAAATTTAAGACCCCTAATTTTCATGAGCTGAAATAAATCTCGTCTTGGAATTGGGTAAATACAGTATTATTTATGCCCATCCCACTGTACCTTATTGTATGTACAGATGTTTCACTTTTTTAAGTGGACTGTTTTGTTTGTTCATTAGAAATATTGTAAACTCTGAGAAGGTCCTATTTACTGATATTAAAATTCAAGTACAAATTCTATATTACAGCTATACATACATATTTAAATTATTTTTGGATTATCTGGAGTTTTCGATTTCCTGTGCAACTGCTTGCCGTCATTGCTGCTGATAACCAAGAGTCATGTGAAGATGGTATAATTTGTCAAACATAAATGATGCATGCATGATGTATTGAATGGCGGATTGCAGTTCAATGGAATTTTTTAGTGAATCCTACGACTTGGAACTTAAAAACAGCTTCATATTTTACACTTTTCGTAGGCGGAGCCATGATGAGGATGGTTTTTGTAACTAATACAATAGGAATTAATAAATGTAACATGAACACTGAGGATTACCCACCTATTTCCCAATCAACAGATAATTGAGGTGTTTATAGCCATTCTTTATTTAAATATTTGATCGCATGGGCTCTGTATTTTGACAGAAAAATTATTTTTGAAAAATTTGTAAAGTGAAAGAAGAAGATCAACTTATGAGGCGAATTTATGTCTGAACATGCATTTTCAAGTAAAAAAATCGAGGTCAAGTTATACGCAGGGGTGGCCTGAGGTATTTTTGGTACCTCGGGCAAGAAACCAATCCTGCTCCTCCTGTAAATGTTCATTAAGATAGTTTTAAAAGAACTTGTTAATTTATTCATTACTCTGTAAAATAATTTATAATGAGAAGTAAAATGAATTTTATCTAGATATCCACCTGCCCCACGATATAAATTGGTATCCATTGTTTATTCACTTGTAAGTAATGCATAGAAAGATGGTAGGGTTAGTGCCCCCACTACTTTGCCATCCTGGGCAGCTGCCAGGTTCACTAGTGTACCTTAGGCCTGCCCTGATTATATGCCGCAGTTTACAGTACTTGACTTAGGTATCTTAAATAACTGTAACTACATAGTTGATGAAAAACTAGTAATTTCAACTAAATTTCAGCCATCTTCAGAGGTGACTAACTGAAAGTAGATTCTAAAAATTGTCATGGCTATTAGAGATACTTAATATTCACAAACTTATGATCCAGATTTATATTAATGCAGTAGTAATCTTTTAAAATACATCTGTAAAATTGTTTATTTTCTCAAACAAAATTTTGTACCAAACCATTTCAACGAACTCTACTCATACTGAATACATGTGTTCAAAATATTCAACAAATATGTACAAATGATGTGTTATTTAACAAACTAGAGGTCAAATAATTTTATTATTGAACAATAACTTTCAATGAACAATTATTTCTCTAGTAATTCCCAAAAGTGAACTAAATTTCCTTTCTCTATTGGCTTATAGCATTTTGCAGATATCAAAACAAAGGGTAGCTTAAAGTGAAAACTTCTTGTCTATCAAAAACGTAATTGGAATTAGAAAAACCATCTACAGTGAAATTCCGATTTAAGGTTCCCTATTTAAGATTTACTCGCATTTAAGGTTTTTTTTTCATCGTCCTGACCGAAGCTCCATATAAATAATGCATTATATTCCCAGATTTAGGGTTTCTCGATTTAGGGTATTACCTCCATTTAACCACTCATCTGGGTATTTAATTTTTCGAAACTGGAGGTGGGCATTTAAATTGCAATTGAGGTGAATCAAATCGCAAATCGATTAAAAAATACGTTAATTATTCCGTATTTGAGTTGTTTATTCCTGAAATTTGTGTCTTAAACTATTTTTACCATAAGAAATGAATTAAAATGTTAATATATATTTATTATTACAGTCAAAATTTAATTTGTTAATAATATTTAATGAACACAAATTCCTAAAATATGGTATAAAGACATTAAAAATTTACACAATTACTAAGTGATTAAAAAATAAAAAAATAATATTATAAATAACATATAAATGTTGTTAATTTTAAAAGTAGGGTAACGGAAATGCAACCCGCAAAGCCAAGTCAGGGTCTAAATACAAGAAGCGTATCTTTTCCAAATAAAGAAGTGAAGCCCATTTACTGCCGAGACGGTAAACTAAAAGGATGCAGCTAGTTGCCGGAGAAGCTGCGTGACGGAATATTTCAGCATTCCCATAGCAAACAGCCGAGAAAACAGCATGACGTATATATACGGCATACCCAGATGAGTGGTTAAGTTAGGAAATTCTGGTTCCTAGGTAGACTTCGCCTCGATTTTGCATTCAAGTCATCTTATAAGTTGCATCTCGACGGAGTTGTGAACGTGAACACACGTGAAAGAAAACTCGCAAAGGTGAACAAATTCGTTCTCCGGGAGAACAAACATCAAAGGAAATGGATGGAGTTCAGTTCTATTGTCATTCGTTCATGTTCGCAGAAAGTTTGGACGTAGCCACAAAAAACACTGACAAATGCGAATACATGCAAACAAACATTCATTTCCATCTGTTTATTGTATATTTTTGTCCATGTTTCACATACTATTGACCCTTTGTGAATACATGCAAACAAACATTCATTTCCATCTGTTTATTGTATATTTTTGTCCATGTTTCACATACTATTGACCCTTTGTGATGATAAGTCACAATGAGCAAAGGTTTTATGCAAAAAAAAGTTTGCAATTGAACCAAAATGTCGTAGTATTTATTTTTGTCCGTTTCACGCATAAATCATTTTTTGGGATGAAAAGTCAAATGAACCAATGGTTTTATGTGGCGAAGAGACAGTTACTGTGGTGTACGCATGCTAAAATAATATGTCTGAAATCTTCCCAATGGCTTGGCTTGCCGAACTTACAGGTTATACGTAAGTGATTTGAATTAACTAGAATGCCATACACAGAGCAGGGTGGATATGATGTTCTCTGGTTGGCATTTAGCAGTATCTGAAACTGACTTGCTATGTTATTATCGGCATTGCCGGCAGGCAGGAGGCTGGAAAGACAGGCTTACATTGTCTTGACCACAACAAAGTAACAAATTAAATACACCACAGTTACCAATTATTTGTGACGAAAAGTTGCAGATATAAATTTGTTCGTGTGACCAAATGCCTGTGACAAGAAGTCGCAGGTACCAATTTTCTATGATGAAAAGTCAGGACACTATTTACATCGCATGAAGTCTCTCTGAATCACAGATGTGATGTTTGTGCAATCAATTGATTTTGATCCATGCTCGTTAACAAAATAATGTCATGAATAAAGTGCTTTTAACTTGCATAAATAATGTTTCATATCATTACCGATTTTGTTTACGTTGAGGTTATTGTGCTCCCATCCACCACAGCAGTGTGCGGTATTATTAATAATGCATTACTTCTGTTAATTTACTCCCCAATGCTGGTTCCATGTGTGCCACTATTTGCTTTCAGTGCGAATGCAGACTTAGGGAAGTTGCGGTGCCGTCATCACGTGCGACGCATTGTTTAACCCCTCAAGCCAGTTGAGATTTAAATGCCAGTAGGCCCTTTTTGTGGTAGTTAATTTGGCAAAAATCGCTGCGGGTGCGATTTCTCAAACAAAATTTAATATCTAGATTAAATGTATATCAATGTTCATATAAATTTGGTTAATTATATAGTAATGATTAGTTAATATAAAAAGAAAGTTGCATACGGATAGTTGCTGTTTTGTTCTACACACATTCATCTGATTTCACTAATTTTCTAAAAATGCAGTTTTGTATTGTTTAAAAACAGTCTTCTAAACATAAGCTTATGTCACACTCACATATTTTTGAGTTATTAACAAAATGGAAAAATTTTAAGATGCTTTCAAACCTATCTTGAGATACTCAAAGATGGCTCAAAAAACTTTTTGCGTAAACTGAAAGAAAGTTGAAACTCCAGCCAATAATATCTTGAGATATTATTTGGGAACAATACTAATTTCCAAAAGTGGGTTTCTTGAAAAGTAAGAACGGATTGTGGGTTTTTGCACAATACCATCAACGTTAAGATTCACAAATACACATAAATTTCAGATATATTTACAAGTTTTCATTTGATAAATTGAGATCTGAAAGATAATTCTACATTTTTAAGTAATTTTCTGCATGTCGATTAGTCTCAAAACAATTATCTCAATTAAGGCTTGATCAAGAAAATTTGTAAAAGACTCAAGAACATTAGTAATATCGTCAATATCTATTTTTATATTGTAAATTAGATTATTCATGTTGATTTTGATATTGAAAGTCATAATTTTTAGTAGATGGCCATTTTGTGTTTCATTTTTAAACCACCCCCATTTAAAATACAAAAATATTGTCTGTGATAATAACTCCAGGTGACAAAAAATGTGAGTTACAGTAATGTTGGCTGTTTAGCAGATGGTGTGAAGTTACCACCATATGGTATCCTAAAACAAATGATTGAAATAATATACTCCATAAATGGAATATACAGAGATTTCAGAGGCATACTTTATGGGAAATACATATGAAATGGTATCGAAAGATTGGGCTATTCGTGAATTTTTATCTTTGAAGCTATAACTTGTAATTATCTGGTGTCGTAGACTTTTTTGTGATAAATGAAATCCTCTCTCTGAATAAAGTTTTTCATCTATAACTCATAGATTGTATAAGAGCATGGGAGAAAAAATATGGATTTTTAATTGTTGTTTGCAGAGAGAACCATCTTAGCGATTGATGTATACAAAATAAGCATTGTTTTGCTCGGGATTTTCTCGAATTTTTAATTTTGGAAACTATAACTCATAATTATTTATGTGAGATTGGTTAGACATCATCTCGAATAGAAGACCAGGGGCAGTATTAACCTTTTTGCTGCTATGGACATTAAGCTTCTCCGTCAGCCACCCGTGCCAAGTCCAGTGAACTTGAAGGCACCCCTGTGCTGAATACTTTCTCTAGGAGCTCTGCGTCTATGTTCATTCGTTCGTCTTTTAGTCTCTTTATATTTTACAAGTTATTTTGTCAATCATTTACATTCATATTGATTATTAACCATCTCAAAAAAATATTTTCATCTTTTTTGTTGATTCTTTTTATTAATAGCAAAAGAAAACGAAAGAATCTAAACGCAACTAAAGAATACTTGGTTTGAGAACGGGATGTATTACGTATGAAAGTTGACACAGAACTGAAGATATTTCTGGCTTTTTTCCGTCTGTTTTAGGCCTTTTAGGCCATAGGGTGTGAGAAAAGTGATGGCCAATGGACGAAAAAGGTTTTATGCGGGTGCAAAAAGCCCGGGGAAACGAAGTAGAAGCAGCCTTTTTCATCGTCCAAGGTTAGACTAAAAACAGCTTGAAAATATATGTCTACGCCATCTACAGAGTGCCTAAAACATCTGTTAGTACCACAAAAATCCACTGCACTTCGTTAGCATCAATACGACTGAATGCGTTTTGAACAGTGAACGGAAAAGCATATATGCATCGTTAGTAGTCAGGGCACCACTCTGCCTGTCCGCATATATGCATCGATAGCAGTAGTGGCTGTGCACTACCTCAACGCATATATGCGTCAATAGCAGCGAAGAGGTTAAGAAAAAGATGGATGCTTGTACTAGATGCATTCTAAGGACACATAACTCCTGAAGTTAAAGATTCAGTTAAAGCATAAATACTGATCTTGTAATAATACCTGGAGGAATGACATTACAGCTTCTAGCTCTCGATGTTGCTGTCAAAAACAATTTTAAAGATAATTTAAAGGGTTTATGCTCCGAGTGAAAAAGAAACCTAAACAATCATATGGTTGCAATGCTCTGCCAATGGATCAAGGCATCATAGCAACAGATAAATTCAGATAGTGAGAGCGAGGACAGTGGTGAAGAGAGTATAGAGAGTGATGATGACATACGAAGACATATGATATTCAAGAAAATTATGGGACCCTATAAGAATGTTTGCTAGTTTTGTAACTTTTTAATTTTTGCAGGAATCATACTGTATATACTCGTGTATAGGTTGAGGTTTTAAGACCAAATTTTTAGCGAAAAACTCAGGGGTCGACTTATACACGAGAAATATTTTCAATAGGTTTAAACTAGGGATGGGACGATCGGTTCTTCGGTTCCTCGGTTCTGCCAGTTCTCTCAAGAACCGAAATAACTGAAACCGATTGTTTATAATCCGGTTCTTTGGTTCTGATCCTTATGGAAAGATGCACACATCATGAGGCAGAGGCGTCCTTTATGATTTATACAATCATGTCACAAAAGATAAATATTAATGGCTTAGTATAACATCTACGAAATGAAATGCCAGTAGTGATGCCAAGAAAATGTCGAATTGTAATTAATAAAACAATTGACATTTATGTCACGTTCATTCCTTCATCGTAAATTACCCATTTTTTTCCCTTGCAAACGCTCTCTAAACGTAAAAAAATAGACGTATTTACGTTCATTTCTTCGTCGTAGATTATCCATTTTCCTAATGTTACATGCACACGAAAAAAAATTTAATTAATTAGGTATTTACAGCAGTTATTGTGTACATCATTTGTCATGAAGATTGTTTTCGTTGACAACAAATAAAACACGGGTCCTAAGTGAATTGCGACTTTCTCGTTTGATTTTCTTGAAATCGGCTACTACTTCGATATAAAATGTAGTTAACAAAACATATGTTATTTGGTTAGTTCTATGAAGTTCTTTAAAGACTTTTTTATTATAGGTTATATTGTGTGAGATATAAAGAAAAGATGTAAAATATATTTTTATGTTGGATGTGTTACCAATTTCAAATGGGACCTTTATTTCATGAAGGAAAGAGCTTTGTAGCGCGTACAAAAATCAGGATAACGAATCAGTTTAACGAACGATAGTTCTGCAGAAATATCTATCAAAAAAATGAATGATGGGTTTCGAACTTCTGGTATTCAATGTTTGGTTCGCAGCTGCATGATTTTATAATGTAAAAATTCAAGCAATATTTTGAGTCAAATCCATCAGTTTGAAGTGTTACTATAACTTATTAGCAGAAATAAATTTTATTTTATTGTGTAGTAATTTTGAATAGATACCCTGTGGATAATTTTTAAATTTAACCGATTTATTGTGAACCCTAACAATAAAGCCATGTCGGACGTTTGGAACAACTTCAGAATTGACAGTAAAAACGACAAATACGCTATATGCAACTATTGTAAAGCTAGAATTTCCCATGGTGTATCAAATAGCACTTCTTACCTAACAGAACCGAAACTGAGAACCGGGATCAGATTAATATAACCGGAACCGAGAACTGGAACTGCGAAAAAGTGGAACTGTCCCATCCTTAGTTTAAACCCATGATTTTATTTGCCCTGTGATTATTAAAATTTGATGGAATTTTACTCTCGTTGTATTTTAACTGTATCAATAACTATCGAATATTTAAATACCGATGTATTGAAAGAATAAATTACTATATAATTTGGTGATCCTAAGTTGATCTCTGATGATGTTCGGTAATGTGATGGTGGCAAGACAGATGCGCAATATGGTAACTCCATAACATGTAAATAAAGAAACACCTCATTGGTGATTCACAGAAAGGCAACACCTACCTCTAAGCATTTCAGATTAAATTAGTATTGCCGAAGTATTTATGGTATAAAAATTATGGTACTGTGCACATAACCAGGGCGAAGGTAAACAAGGCGATGCTAGCTCTGGTGACGAGAAATGAAACTATCAGGAGGAAAGGCAGAAAAACGGAAGACAAATGTAAATATAAGATTTCGAAGTTTGTAATGTAAGGAGAGACATAATATTCTTTATTGTAATGTCGGCAGGGCTAGCATCACTTTGTTTACCTTTCACATCCTTTCCTTCCACATTCACATTTGCCCTCACTGAGATATGTTACTATGCACTCATACTTACATATTATGGAAATTTGAAACTTACAAAATATTACGCTTTCCCACCGGGTTGGGTTGGTTAGGGGCTGGCTTGGTTTTCCTTTCACATACACATTTGCCCTCACCGAGATATTGTAGTACGTACTCATACCTACATATTATGGAAATTTGAAACAAAATTCAAAATATTATGCTTCCCCACCGAGTTGGGTTGGTTTTCTTTCCACGATCATACTCTCCAAGGGGTAGGTTCCTCTGTTCCTCTTCCAAAAATGTGCGACACAGATTTACGTGGTTCTACCACGTAGTACATCTTTCTGTCACCTATCCTCCGCTGTCCAATGTCCGCTTTGTTCCATTCTCCTTTACAAAGATAGCTTCTGAATGAACGTCGGAATGAAATATGAAGTCTATCCTGAGTCATTCGATGTATTACAAAGGTGTATACAATGTAACGACTTTTGATGTTATGCAGTAGCTGGGGAGACATCTGACTGCTTAGCTGCTACTTTGACACAACAGTTATATTATACTAAAGGAAACTTAACATGGAACTTAATGGATCAACATGGGTTGAATACAAAATAAATTCATCTACTACAGCTGAAAATCTGGAGTTGACTTATACACGAGATATACGAAAAAACAAAAAATTTTATGAAAAAGTCTGGGGTCGACCTAAACACGGGATCGACTTATACACAAGTATATATGGTGTGGAAGGCAACGGGAAACCACCACACCGTGTATGTATATTCCCTAGTCAAAACCAATTAATCAATTGGTAGGACCTGTCGTAAGACAGAATACGAATGATGAATATGGTATATAATTAGGTCAAAATCTTTTTTCTGTTTTGACAATCTACTAATAGGTGGGTCATTATAGATTTGGGGTCGTCTTGGACTCAGGTAAATAGGGTACTTATTTTTTCAACTTTGGATACTTAAAAACTTAATTTTTAATTTATTAATTGCTAAAAACTGTGGTAATTTTTAATTATGACGTTACAAATATTGTTTTATTTTATTGTATGTGTACTCATAATTTTAATACAATGAGTTCATCATATTTGTTTTTCAAATTCAATTCTAGTTCTATATCAGATCTGGGATCTTTACCTGGAAACCAGACTAATGCAAACAATTCTGCTGCCGAAAAACGCTTGAAGCTTTTGGAGGAAGAAAACCAGCATCTACTGAAGAAAATTGCAGGTATTATTTTTTTGGTTCCAAAATTCATGACTATAAACAGTCAATGGAGTTACATGCATAACAAGCATGTGAATGTGTGTGTCTGTATGTATATGTTAGGGCATATTTATGTTTCTGTATCTGTACATGTGTGCTGGTGCATAAATAATAAAGGATATTGTGGTTTTAAGTGATTAGGTATGTGTTCCTTTTATTGACAGAAGATGTCAAATAGGGAAGCATTATACTAGAAGTTTATATTTTTAAACCTTATAATGCAATTTATCATTCTTTTATTTATGCTGTAGTTATGTTGTAGAATACACTTGTGTTGTTTCTAATTTTAATTTGTACCTATTAATATCCTGATTTAAAATTGTTGTTTATAAAATTTAAACTTCTTGTGGCTCTAGATTGTACTTGTCTTTATTTCTAGAAATTAATGGAACCACTGCTGAAGAAGGAAGGAAAATTTCACCAACATCTGAAGGCAATGGGATGAGGAGATTGCAGGATGAAATAAACATTTTAACTAAGAGGAATAGTGGTTAGTAAATTAATCCAAACTGTTGGTTGTGAAAAAGTGAAATCAATGATAGCCACATAAATTTTATATAAATTTATGCCAATAAATTTAGGCATACTCTCTACATTAATTGCTATTGTTAATTTTTTGTGATTATTATATATTTCTCCTTGAATTAGTAAACATCATACCTATTTCTGCTGTTTCTGTTAGTGTATTTGTTATGCTATTATGGGAATGGGCTATGGGAATTTCCAGTGTCCTCAGTATTCTCCATCATGTGCTTTTTCATTTTGCCTGAAGGCCCATCTGGATGGTCCTTCATTGGGGCTTGTGTCTCCTTTTTTCTTCGTCACCTACATCATCATGTAGAGCCTTTGTTTTCTTCTACTTTGTGAGGTGGTTGGTTTTTCCATGTACTAGCACCCAAAGTTTTTTCTGAAACCTATGTTCCTGGTTTAATCCCCAAATTATGGTAATTTAAGTGCTATTTCAAGAGCAAAAGATCATAAACAGAAATACATTCCTCCCTCAGAAACATTTTCTTCGTCCATAAATTCTTGATTCTGCTGCATATGAAGTTTTGCAGCCTTGTTAGATTCTTGGAAACCTAAAAATGAAAAAATATTGCTTGATTTTCATAATAAGATACAAAATATTGCCAACAAAATTAATGTACCTGTGTTCTGTCACAGAGAGAATTAGATAAAAGTTTAAAACATCCATATGGAGTAGTTGCTGGTTATTTTCAACAATTTTTCTATTTCGTAAAACATCTATTATCATGAATATTTTTTAACAGATATTCAAATAAATATGGTGTATCATATTTCTCAATTCTACAAAAAGGAATCTGAATGTGATGGTTATCTTGTAAAATACTTTAAATTTGTTTGTTAATGTCAAGATTGGTATGTTTAAATACATATTAGTTTCTACAGTGAAGATGATATGTACTTTGGAAAAGGTTAATTTAATTTAATTTTTTAATATATTAAAACAAATGGCCATTTTATTATTAAAGATAATTTAACTCTTCAGTAAATTCTGTTTTATTTTTGATATATTCACAAAATTTATTCCATTTCTCTTATATGCATAATGATACCATATGCTGTATAGACCCAAAAGGAAGATTAGGTTTTTTCCAATATTCAGGACTTAGAAATCAGAGGTTGCTTTGGGTAAACATTTGGTAAAATTCGCATTTAGGTCATTGTAGATCTGCTGTTATTTAATTACGAATAATGAATTAGGAACAGAAATGGAAAATAAATATTTGATATAATTATGATAAAGCAGAAAACTGCTAAGAGGATGGGCGTGTAAAAACATTTGTAAGGAACTTGTGTATGATCTGATATAAATCTTGGAATGTTATTTATTAAGTAGTCAAATAAGTGATTGCCAACGTGGCTTGGGATCGTATGCAAGATATTCTGCATAGGTGTTTGCTTTGAGTAATTTGGACATTATATATATATATATATATATATATATATATATATATATATATATATATATATATATATATATATATATATATATATATATATATATATATATATATATATATATACACACACACACAAGCGAAATTGCCCGTCAAATATGATGGGTATGCGTGGATTAAGTATTAAATTTAAGGCACTTCCCATTCTTCCTCCTTTTCTCACTTCCTCTCTTCCAAATCTCCCTCTCATTCTCCCGCCTTCTCCCCCTCTTTCCTTCTCTGGAAAAATAGACTTCTGAGTATCAATATTGCCCTAATAAAGAACATCTATCTATCTCTCTCTCTCTCTGTCCCCCTCTCCCTCCTGTCTCCCTCTTTCTCTCCCTATATCTCTATTTCCCATTCTCTACCCATCACGCCTCCCAAGAGGGGCGTGCCCCACAGTTTGGAAACCACTGACCTACTCCGAAAGCTTGTTCAAATACCATTACATTCAGTTGGAAATAGTTCTTGGTCGAGCATGAGGGACAAGCATAGCTTATTATTTAAATAGATAGCTAACATATGTTTCATGGTCTCTGTTCTCCACACAGTAGTTTTGGCCAATTAGAAACCTTGAGTAAATGAAATATGATGCATGAAAAGTAAAATCGGTATAAGAGAGATGTAAGCGAAATTGGTCATAAAATAATAATTGTAATTGTGAATGAACTAAATAAAAAATAGTGAGGTTCTACTGTTTTAGCTTTCCTGTTTTTTACTGTTGTGGATGAGAGAGAAAGTGTGTTGAGTTTTGGAAGTAATACATGTCATAGTTGGAGCTAATTAAACCCAGAAGGTAAAAATAACTTTTCTTCACAAGCAATGTTCTAAGCTGAGGTTATTTTTAGGCTGGTTTCCAAAGGAAACATAGTCTTATGAAATGGTCCAGTCGGTGTCCTCTACTGACAACTTTTGCACCAATGAACCGATTTTCATGAAACTTGGTATGAGGCTCATGCTGCCAGGGCCCACCTCCGGGCCATATTTTATTTGGCGAAGATTGAAGTCCCGGGCTTGATTCCAGGAACGTTTTTTGCCCCTATTTGTTTTACATGGGAAATGTCAAATCCATCATGCAGAGATGTTTTCTTTAATACATTAAAATATCTTAAAATTGTACTATCGGAGCGAGGTTTGTACTGTTCTAAGGAAAAAAGAATGTAGATTATAATTCTTATTAGAGAATTTTGATAATTGATGGTATTTTCTTGAATTTCTACTAAAACGTAGGATTTTTGCATTTTAAATCGCATTTTATCAGATTATTGCCATGGAGACGATTATTACCGAACTCTGCTTAAGCATAGGCGAGTGAACGAATGGGTTATTTTCTTTTCTACTCTACTACCCTTCAGCATTGGACAGTTTATCTATACATATTAGTGTATAAACAGTAACATTTATTAAATTCCTTTATTTAAAAAAATACATCCAAAATATAATATCAGAAAGAGATTTTGACATTTCTGTTAGTATTTTTAACCTGATAGTACTCTATTAATTTGTTTTCCGGTTTTTCTCTATCATTGATAAACTATGAATTACAAATGGTATTTATAGTATGAGAATTCCTTGGAATGACTAACACATACTGAAACATTTCCTGTCAATATAAGTAATCAATTCGGGACGTCAACTTTGGGAAACCAGCCTGCATTAGTCCTGGTTTGGACTTTTTTTAATAATAATTTTTTAATAAGGAAATACATATTAAGCACAATGGTCTTTTACATAACACTGGAATGTGTGAAAGAGGTTAACATTTTTAATATAAAAACAGGTGCGAAGAAGTTTTCTCGGGCTTCTAGCCAGGTCATAATACTGTCATTTTCCGATGTTTCGGTAATGCACTCGGTTATCATCTTCAGGGAGAATCTGAGGTTCTACCGAGTGCGTTATTGAAACGTCAGAATATGACAGTATTATGACCCGGCTGGAAGCCCGAGAAAACTTCTTCGCATCGATTCGCTGGGAAAGTCTGAGATCTTTCTATAAAAACAGATATTTACAAACTCAATATTCCGTCAAATGCACTCAAGACTGAGCTTCACATAATAAAGTATTGCGAACCCAATTTCTTGGAGTGGCAGTCGAATACTAAAATTGTCAGACTACTATAGTTAGATGGCATATACATTTCAGTGCTTATTACATTTTAGTATAAGTGTTACATTTGTAAAGGTTCTGGCAAAGCCCAGTACAATCTTGTTAATTTTGGTAGTTTTTTATTTTAGGGTTCTGAATAGATAAACGAAAGTTATTTTACACAAGGAATAATTGGTGTTGATCTATACAAATAGATAAATGTTGCATCTTAATATAATAAATTTTGTTTTATGCACTATTCTTTCCTTGTATAATTCTCAAAAACTTTCACTGTTAAACAATAATTATTTATTGACCATTGCAAGATTTACTATCTGACTTGAAGGAGTATAAGTTGAATATTATTTTAAAACTTGAGTCCTCTTTTCTACTTGATATTTTTCAATAATTTTGTAGGGATATATTGTTAATGTTTTTTATTTTCTTTTAAAAATTTCCCTAATTATCAGCACATTAATACGTAACAATTGCATTATTTAACTTATTTTTATTGTTGTTTAATTTATTCCAAGATTTAAAAAATCAACTACTATTTTTATGATTGCAGTAATGTACTTTCTATTAATTTTTAATGTTATGGATATACACTAAGTTTAATAGCAAGATCTTAATGAACAACCTTTCAGAGCTGGAAACTCAGTTAAAAGCACTAGAAAACCAGCAATCTACTGAGCTTAAAAGGGAAATAATGAGCAATGACTCTGAAAGTGCAATTAAGGTGAAAGAACTGGAAAAATTGGTTCGAATGCTGAAGCAAGAAAAGGAAGAAGCTCAAAAGGTGTTTTAAGTATTTTATATAGCTTTTAAATGAATTGTGTGGAAATGAATTCTTGAAATTTTAAGTGAACTCTTTGCATACTTAAGTATAACTTTTTATTTTTTAATGAAGGAGAAACTTGATGTTCAAGATAAATTAAAACTCCAAGATAAGGAATTAAAGGATGCCTTAAGCCAAAGAAAATTGGCAATGACTGAATACACTGAAGTGACTGATAGGTATGTTTTCATTATGCCTTGTAAGCATTTCAGTGGTGGAGTTTACTGCTGTCCTTATACATATAACCCATAAGTTATTACATTAGGTTTTTTGAACTGCAGATATTAAGGCATGCATGAAATTGCTACATGTGACATAAATTACTAGCAGTAACTAAAATATAATTATTTGATAACTCTACAAATAAAAAAGTTAAAAAAATGAGTATAACTAATAAGTAACCTTAAAATAACTGTTTTGGAAAGAAAAGAGAAATACATGTGTGTCAAAGTCTCATAATTCCATTTTTGTTGTTTCTCAAATGGTGATGAAATCTCTTTTATTAGATTATCAGAACTGCGGCAGCAGAAACAAAAATTATCGAGACAAGTTAGGGATAGGGAGGAGGAGTTAGAGGTGGCGATGAAGAAGGTGGATAGCCTGAGGCAAGATTTGAGAAGGGCGGAAAAATTGCGAAGGGAATTGGAAGCTCGTGTGGATGAGGCTCAGGTACAAACTCTTTATTAATACCATGCCACATGATATGTGTATTGAAAAAATAACATTTTAACTTATTTCTTATTAACTATTAGCTGATAAATTTGATTCAATTTTATAGAAATTAATTTATTAGTTTAAAGAAGTTTTATGGAGCTGAAATCAAAACATTTCTTCAAATATTTTGAAGAATAACAGAAATATTTTGAAAATACAAAATCAGTTGTATTTTACATTAGCTAAAGGAAAATGAACAATTAAATATTCATGGATATAACAAAATTTTAAATAAGAGTCGAGCCAATTTATATACTTAAGCCTTTGCTGGAAAGATGCAGCTAAAGCATATCAGAGGTGAACTTGGCATCTTCCCTGCTGATGGTTACCTTAATGCCCATATTTTTATTGATGTGCAATGTTTTTATGGTTTTAGCTTGGAAAATTCTGTTTTGTATTGAAAATTATTATAAAGATGCCCATGTGTATTATTGAATCGATGTTTCCATTATTTATGAGGTTAAGAATGTGAAATATAATCGTCAGTCAAATATCTAATAATAATGATTTTCAAAATATGATCAACATAGAATATTGTTTTTTTTTTGGAGCCCTATAATCTATAACTGGTTCATATTTTGTAACTTAAAGGCAGAGGCAGGTAAAGAGCGCAAGTTGAGGGAGCGAAGTGAGGAGTATTGCCGTCAAACAGAGGAAGAGGCTCAGAGGCTAAGGCAGAGAAGTGGTGCTGGATTGGATGGCGCACTAGGTATTGGTGGATCAGGCAGTCAGGCTGCACAGGAGATCTCAAGGTGATTAAACTAATTTGCTTGATTTAAAAACAGGTTTCTTCTGTTGTATATTAGTTTTTTGAATTTTTGGGAATTTCATTTAACCTTATGTCTCTATGAACAAATTTAAAATTGTAGAGCATTAGTGAATTTGAATAATATCATTTGTACAACTTTTTTAACTCGAACCTCTTGCACATGCTGTGTGAAGGTACATCAATTATTATTTGTAAATTAATTTTTATTTCCTCGTAGAATGCTCTCATTAATACTAGATAAATAAATTGAGCTATTTTAATTCAAACTGATAAAGATTTTGTTTTTGTTCCATTTGTCATATCCTTGAATGACAATATATAAATTTGTATTGTCATTAGGTTAAAGGCTGAAGTGGAAAAGGTGGAGGTGCAATACAATGAAAACATAGCTCAGCAGCAGTCAAGATTCAATTTAGAGTTGTCTACTTTGAGGGATCAGCTGCAGGAAGCTGAGAACAGGCGTGATGCACTTGAAAGGGAGGTGGGTCTTGTATGAGTGAAAAGAAAGGCTCATAAGAAACAGTCCCTGTGATGAAAAATCTTACATCTTCAGTCACCATATTATTTTTATGGTGATTTATGCATGGTAAATTAAAAAGACTAAAATGCAATTATTTTAGATAAGAAAAATGTATCTCCTTCACATTGTTAATCTATTCTATTACCTAAGGTTTTTGATACCTTTCTGCTATGAATGGGGGTGACAGCATTACCTTTTGGTTAATTTTCATCATATAATTTCCAATTTTACTGTTTTTGTTTCATAAAAAGTGCTTATTGTTTTACTGTGTCTTTTAGCCTTTGTAGACCTTGATTCCAGGTTCTTGGAATACTTCACATATACTACTTGATCGTAGATCTCTACCTCTTCCCCATAAGTTTTTTGGAAAAAAAACTTCAAATAAGGATAAACAAAGATGCTAGAAGCACACGGACAGGAGAGATGAGGTTTCGTATTTGCCCACTCAACAAAAAAATACCAAAAAATATAGGTTTTTACCTTAGTAATTTGAGTACGATCTTCAAGGTTATTCTCACCATCACTCTCTGAAGTGACACTTTCTTCCGAATCACTTTAAAGTAAGATTTTCATCTACTTTTCATCACCAGGTATTGCTTGCGTTTTTCTATTGGTTAATGCTATGATAGCTTCATCTCTTAGAAATTAAACAAAAGTAACAATGAAAAAATAATGAACAACAGCTACCTCCGTACAGCGTAAATGTTTCCCTCAGAATGGCAAGAGAATATTTTTTGTGCGATCCAGTTGCTTCCCATGCGCTCGGATTATGCTTTTGGTCTTGTTTGTGCATTGATGTCAGATAAGTGTTTCTCTCTCTCTCACTCTCATTATATTGTTCTCAAGAAATGCTGAACCAAGCACTAGCCCAGATCCGAAGACTGTTCCTCCTCCATTTCCATATAGCTCTCAAGTGTTGACGCATATGAAAAAAATATTCATCTCAAGAGTGAGAGACATCACAAAGCAGATAAACAGTGTCTGCATCCCCTTCCACCTCACAGTAGCTTTCATGCAGAGGTTTGGTCAGTCTCAGCATTGAATAGGATTTTTAGAGCCCACGCGAAAATTCAATCACAAAATTTGATGTATAATATAGGTAAAAAGAAAACAGTAAAAATTGAAGAATTAAGCAGATTAGGAAGGTCTAAGGTTACTGTTTTGAAATATATCAAGGTTTTTCAGATTAAAAAAAATATGTTTCAAAAATAGAGAATTTAGCAATCTCCGTGGCATACCCAGTACGACCGCATATGAAATTTTCGTCCTGTGTACCCAGCATGGAAAGTTTGAACCAAATTGGGGAGAATTACCACATGATAGTTCCTATCTATTATCTATACAACATTTCACACAAGTGTTTTCCTAATCTTTTTAGCATGCATTTTCATAATCTTTTGGTTGAGTATGTGCGGTTGAAAGTCTTTTTTTCCAAAACATGGTGTAATAGAGTAACTTGAAAATCCAAAGCTGCTTGCGGGGTTCAAACCACCTCACCTCATCATCACATAAGATGAGTGCTTTAGTCACCTTGGCCACCAGATCCTTACCTTTGTACTGCGATAAATGTGTATTTTAATTCACGTGGGAAGATAGACAAGCGTTCATCATAGCAACGAGATTAAACAAACTATTGTTATTGTTAATGCTGTGATGTTTAATAGAAGTCCCTTTCTTTTAATTGATATTGATACAAGTATTCCTACCTTTTTTGAAGGGATATTTCTGCTAATAATTGTAAGTTTTTATTTATCGTATTTGTTATTGACAGTAAGTTTTTATTTATCTTAAATACTTTTTGTCTTTATTCACTATTTAAGATAGGTAATACTGTTGTAAAGGATGTTAATTTGAACAAATTAAAATGAAACATTTTAAAGTGTTGTGTTGTAGCTTAGAAATTCTTCAGCTAACTATATTTATGCAGTGTTTTATATGGATGGTTGATGTGATGTTAGGAAACGAACAATTTATTATTTATGTCATTTAAGTTAAGTGACTAAAATATGAAATATTCAACAATTTCTCTCCTACTAGTATCTAAAGCTGAATTACTCTGAACTAGAAGTATATTTTTGTTGATTTTAAGCAATATGAATTGATAAGTTAGTATTTCCATTAATGAAACAAAAGATACTATCAAACTTCTTACTAACATTCTTATGTTTGCCACTGAGTTCTGTACTTCTTTCTGCCATTCTCTCAACTGTAAAAAGATTAAATAGAGAGACCCCCACATCACTCAACAGCTGGTAGACACTTTTGCAAATTTTTACGCCCATGCAAACAGAAAGGTTATCATAATTATATTATAAATTTATTCATATTAAAGTATTAACCATATAAAAGTTGGTTATAAAAATTCATTTTTATTCCTTTACTTATTTAAAAGTGCGTTTATTTCAAACCCGGATAATTCGAAGTCGTATTTTTATGGTCCCCTGAACTTCGAAATAACGAGGTTTTACGGTAGTTAATTGTCTGTTCTTTTATTAAAGGTGGGTGTTCTTCGTGAGAAGCTCGAAGAGGCTCGGCTTGAACAATTTACAGAAAGTGAGGAAACGCTGTCTGAAGTGAAGCGCATTCATGAACGAGAAAAATTGCTGCTTATGGAAGAGAACAAAAAACTGATGATAGATTTGGACTCGGTAACTATTCATATCATTGAACCTGACCCTGATTACTGTATGCTAAAATATTCTTGAACTGGAATAACTATTCAAACAAAAGACTTACTAGCTTACTATTTAAGTTGTTGTAAAACTTGGAGCATTGCACCACCTTTTTGAACTTTGCATGCTTGCAGTTTGCGAATTTGCACTTCGTGACAATATCTTTTATGACCATTACTTCTGTTTTGCGCTGATTATTTGCATTTCATGCCATGCATTTGAGATGCCATGCGTGAACTCCATCTAATTTTTAGTTTCCAAGTTCAGTTTAAACTTTGGCTCCCTAGAAAAGGACACTATTATTATATTACTAGTGTCTTGCCCATCATATGACGGATAAATAATAATATTCCCTCCCTCCCTTTTGCTGTCCCTCTCTCACTCCATCTCCCTTCCTCTGTCTCCCTCCCTCTGTCTGCCTGCCTCCCTCTGTCTGCCTGCCTCCCTCTGTCTGCCTGCCTCCCTCTGTCTGCCTCCCTCCCTCCGTCTGTCTGCCTCCCTCCCTCCGTCTGTCTGCCTCCCTCCCTCCGTCTGTCTGTCTGCCTCCCTCCCTCCCTCTGTCTGCCTCCCTCCCTCCCTCTGTCTGCCTCCCTCCGTCTCCCTCCCTCCGTCTCCCTCCCTCCGTCTCCCTCCCTCCGTCTCCCTCCCTCCCTCTGTCTCCCTCCCTCCGTCTCCCTCCCTCCCTCTGTCTCCCTCCCTCCCTCTGTCTCCCTCCGTCTCCCTCCCTCCCTCTGTCTCCCTCCCTCCCTCTGTCTCCCTCCCTCCCTCTGTCTCCCTCCCTCCCTCTGTCTCCCTCCCTCCCTCTCTCTCCCTCCCTCCCTCTGTCTCCCTCCCTCCCTCTCTCTCCCTCCCTCCCTCCCTCTGTCTCCCTCCCTCCCTCTCTCTCCCTCCCTCCCTCTGTCTCCCTCCCTCCCTCTGTCTCCCTCCCTCTGTCTCCCTCCCTCCCTCTGTCTCCCTCCCTCCCTCTGTCTCCCTCCCTCTGTCTCCCTCCCTCTGTCTCCCTCCTCCTGTGTCACTCCCTCCCTCTGGCTCCCTCCCTCCCTCTGTCTCCCTCCCTCCGTCTCCCTCCCTCCGTCTCCCTCCCTCTGTCTCCCTCCCTCTGTCTCCCTCCCTCTGGCTTCCTCCATCCCTCCCTTCCTCCATCCCTCCCTTCATCTCTCCCTCCCTCCCTTCCTCTCTCCCTTCCTCCATCCCTCTCTCCCTCCCTTCTTTCCTCTCTCCCTTCCTCTCTCCCTCCCTCTCTCCCTTCCTCCCTCCCTCCCTCCCTCCCTTCCTCTCTCCCTCCCTCCCTTCCTCTCTCCCTCCCTCCCTTCCTCTCTCCCTCCCTCCCTTCCTCTCTCCCTCCCTCCCTTCCTCTTCCTCCCTTCCTCTCTTCCTCTCTCCCTCCCTTCCTCTCTCCCTCCCTTCCTCTCTCCCTCCCTTCCTCTCTCCCTCCCTATCTCCCTCCCTCTCTCCCTCCCTCTCTCCCTCCCTATCTCCCTCCCTCTCTCCCTCCCTATCTCCCTCTCTCCCTCCCTTCCTCTCTCCCTCCCTTCCTCTCTCCCTCCCTTCCTCTCTCCCTCCCTTCCTCTCTCCCTCCCTTCCTCTCTCCCTCCCTCTCTCCCTCCCTCTCTCCCTCCCTCTCTCCCTCCCTCTCTCCCTCCCTCTCTCCCTCCCTCTCTCCCTCCCTCTCTCCCTCCCTCTCTCCCTCCCTCTCTCCCTCCCTCTCTCCCTCCCTCCCTCCCTTCCTCTCTCCCTCCCTCCCTCCCTCCCTCTCTTCCTCTCTCCCTCCCTTCCTCTCTCCCTCCCTTCCTCTCCCTCTCCCCCTCCCTATCTCCCTCCCTCTCTCCCTCCCTTCCTCTCTCCCTCCCTCTCATTCCCTCCTGTTCCAATCCATAGCTCTCCCTCTTTTTCTCCGTCTCCCTCTATTTCTTTCTTCCCCTCCTTTTTTAATTCTATTCCTCCCTTACTCTCTATCTACCTTCCATTCTATATCCCTTCCTTCCTATCTCCCTCCCCACATCCCCCTCTCTTACTCTTCATCTATTTAGTCATTTAGATAAACAAGAGAATTAAAACTAAATCCCAGTCCCATTAGGATTATTCAATTTCACAAAAAATCCTTTGATAATTTAAGACAATTACGCACTTGTATATATTACACGTATCCGGGTTGAGACAACAAATGGTTCTCGAAGCTTAACGATGACGTGTTCGTCAAGGCAATAGCACTTTTAAAAGCCGATATTTTCCCAAAATATGTGATTTAAATGTTTAATATGTGAGATTTAGAATGTTAGGTGGAAAAAGATGAATAGAATAAGACACTTCATTAATTTTCCTAAAACATAGCTCAAATTTAAAGATCGTGCATCAATTCTTTCTAATATTAATTTCCAAAAGAATAAAAGCCTGCCCTTTAAAAAGCTGCTTTCTACGAGTTATCTTACAGGAAACAAATTGCCCTTCTGGAGTCGAACCCAGGTCTTTTTTCGTATTCTTGTTTGTCATTTAATTTTTATATCTGAAGCAAACATTACTGCGTAATTTCAACTTTTCATCTAATCGGGAAGTTGGTTAAAAACGCGTTAAAAGTGCCATTAATGACGTCAGCATTAAAACACAAACCCCACTATCTAGGCTTTTATTATAATAATATTTATAATGCTCATTATTAACAGTTTTCGAAGTAAACAAACATGATAACTCTCACCCTAATTATTTTGTAGATCAGTTTGAACTTCACCGCCAACACCGCTATTTTCGATGATGAAACTTGAGTTTAAAATAAAAACCCACCATCATTTTGGAATGTAATGTGTTCATTAGCTATTAACTTTGTACATATTTTGAACATAATTTATGGAAATGTTATTTTGTTTTGGTAGTGTTTCATTTTTTTATTATGGATTTTTAATGAAAATCTAAGATTTGCAATCATCATCTTGTAAATTTGAGATTTTCTGCCACATATTTTGAACGCTATTACTAAAAGAAATGTTACCACTTTAATGCTTTGGTTTTTTGTTACGTATTTTGAACAATTAAAAGAAATGTTATAACCTTCTTATGCTAGGTTTTGATTTTCTGTTACGCAATTCCAACGTAATTAATAAAAGAAATGTTACCACTTTATAATGCTAGTGTTTTTTTTGCGGCTTGGAAATGTTTGTTTCATAACCTAAGATTTCCTTGGAATGAACAAAAGAACATCAAAAATTGCATGCGAAAATGGGCAGGAGGTCAACTGGACACTTTCCAAAAGAAGTGTTATCACTTTGTAGTGCTGGGTTTTAATTTACTATTGCATATTTTGAAAGTAATTAACAATGTTTTTCACTTTATGATCCTAGGTTTTCATTTTCTGTTGTTTAATTTTATTTTCTGTTAACTGCATTATTTAGGATAAAAAATAGAATTTTTTTAGGTTGACCATTATTACATTATGTCTTACAGGAAAAAGGACTTGCACTTCGCGAACTTGAATTTTGCGTCAGTTTTCCGGAACCAATTATTCGCAAAGTTCAAAAAGGTGGTCTGTTTATTTCAGTTGTTCATGTGTGTACAGACACATATTAACAAAATATGTAAAAATATAAAGATATAAAATTCACAAAACATATTATTCAGTGGTCAAAATTTGTTTTTTATTTGTAAATTGAAGTTTTTGTTTGGTAAATTCTTTTAAAACTGTAAGGTAATTGAAAAATTTGATTATTAAAATTTCATTTCAATAATTTTTATCATTGTTATTATTCTATATTTAGGAAAAAGTTGAATGTATGAGATAGTAAAGTTGAAGTTTTCTTCTTAATTACCATATTTACCCAAATCCAAGATGAGGTTTTTTCCAAATTTTAGCTTACAAAAACTGGGGGTCGTCTTAAATTTGAGTACCAAGTCGTTCACCATCAATAAATCGTGATCACTTGATCACGCATCAATTTCTTGCTCTTCAAATCATGGTGCATAAATTCGTCACACGATAAACTCATCACGCATCAATACATCGCTTGACAAACTCATCGTAAGTCAATTCAGCGCTAGAAAAAATGCATTGCATGATAATTTCGTCGCGAGACACCATGATGAATTTGTTGAGAGATGAATTGATGCGCGATGAGTTTGTCGTGCAATGTATTAACACGCGATGAATTGATGCGTGACAAAATGACCGCGACGGGTTTTCATAGAACTGTAGGAAGTGTGGTTATGCGTTTAATCAATGTTTTTCAAACAAATGAAACAATTAAAATAATTGTATTTTTCATTGCAAACTTATGATCCGGAATTCAATTAATAAAGTCTTAATTTTAAAAATACATTTTAAAATTCTTTTTTATTTCAGAAAAAAATTGTAACAAACCATTTCAATAATGAATGAACTAGTATACCTGTACTGAATACGTGTGTTCAAAGTATTCACCGAATGTGTTCATTGAGAAATTAGCTAATAAAATCTTTTTTCTGTTTTGACAGTCTTGCTAAGAAAGACTTGGATTCGGGTAAATACAGTACTTCAATAATACATAAAATACTATTCTTCTGTTCTTGTGCTCTATTTAGATTAATTTGGACTTGTCATTTTTAATTTTCTGTTTAATAGTTAACAGAAACTGTGAACCGCATTCAAAGTGAAAGAAGGCAAATCGAAGAGGAATATGAAGAACTTCGTAATAAGAAGGAAGCAATAGCTCAATGGGAGGCCCAGATTAGTGAAATAATTCAATGGTTAGTGATGATATGCAATATTATTTTTTCAGATAAATTATTTGGTTGAAATTCTCTGGAGCAGCTTTTTCGTACAAATTTGCAAGTGATCCTGTAAGTTTATGAAATTTTATCTTTTTACCTGCAAATGTTATTTAGCAAACTGTGGTCCTCCGTAATCAACCAATTATTCTTGTAGATTTTAAAGATTATAAATTTGCTCTAGGGAAAAGTTAAACAATAATAATTTAATAAATATGATGCTAAATGAACAATTAAAAAAATAAATTTTCCTGTCAATTATGCTATTAAAAAATTTATAAAGCAAGTCAAATTAGCTGTCAGGACACAAATACTTTATGGCTTGCATTTTGCACAAATATCACATTATGCCCAAGGATGGGTAATTAACGTATAGATTTCTGTTTTCTGTTCCATGCTTAGCGTACTATTAGGTGAAAATCGGTTTTTGATGCACTTCATTTTTCTGTCACCTATGTCTTATTTATTGGCATAATCTCGCTCTGTTTTTAAAGGAATTGTTATTTAAAAAGATTGTTGTAAATGATTTATTTTCTAATGACCTTGACATATTGTTTAAAGTTCATTGCATTTGCTTTGAGGCAACATAGATATAGTTTCAGATGAAGGTTTTCACAGCGTGGTTCAGAAATACTGGCATTGGTTTTAGGTTTCAACTGTGTTGTCTGGAACATGGTCTCTGATGCTCCACACCCATTGCAGGCATGCATCTTCAGCCCTGAAGATTTTAATTTATTGACATGTTTTGTTCAAAAAATAAATAAAATTCTGTAGCTTATTGAGGTACAATAACGTTTTTAACAAATGAGTTTTTATATAATAAAAAAAAACAAGAAATTATATCTCAGTATTGATTAGTGCTTAAAAAATTAAACTATACACCACATATTCTCTGAATGTTTTTAATACACATATGTAGTCGTAAATAAAATAATTTATAGTGCTAACCTTGTATTTATAAATAGCACAAAATAAAAAAACACATTATTAATTTCCTTATCATCGTCATCCCTCTTTATGGAGAAAATTGGAGTGTTTTTTGCTTCTCAAATATTCTCGGAGCGTTATGGTGACCAAACATCTGGACTGAGGGATCGCCTGATGAATCTGCCTGAGAACCATTGTTTTAGGCAACACAGCTGAAACCTAAAACCAATGCCATTATAGGTGTAGTTGATCAGTCTTTGAATTTTTGAAACCTTTTTTACTTGGTGGAGAAATCTCGAAACAAACACTGGGGAAGACAAGAAATGGAAAAGATTAACCTTAATATTGGTTCTCAAAAAGTTTATATAGTTTGGCTGTTAACATAGGCTGTGCTTCCTTATTTACTTGCCCTATTGATTCTCTTTATTTTGTGAAATTGTAACAGGATTACTATAGTTAGAAGATAGTTCACGATAAAATTGAAAATTTTCTACTTGCGATCTTAAGAGATTGGGCAGAGAGTAGGAAAAGACTTACTTACCAATTGATGAAGTGGAGGACAAGATGGAAATAAGAAAGAATCCAACACTTCGCATAATACCTCTAGAAATAAACTGGAGAGAAAATGCACTTGTTATTAATAGTAAAGTTTTTTCAAAAACTAAGAGATTTTACAAAAAAGGTATGAATCAGAATGTGAGTGAGAAATATTTACAGAGAGGTCAAAAAAAGAAGGGAAAATGTTCCAGAAAAACTGTTGATAGCTTTTATTAAAGTTTATTTTCTCAGGATATAATGTATATTCACTATGTACCTTTGTGTTAGTCTACTTTGTTTTATTAGTAAAATTTTACTGTAGCTTGCAGTGACATCTGACAAATGACTTGTTTGTGGGACAGAAAATATAAACTTCATTAAAAGTGATTTAAATACAATACTTAAAATATCTTTGGCATGAAATAAACTAAGCATGCATTTTATAAATCAAAGGACTGGAATGGTAAATGCTATAAATTACTGATTTGTTTACTATATTTAAAGGCTTATAATAAATTCTTTTGGTGACTTTATATTCATACAAATGAATTAAGTTTCCAGGTAAATTTAGAAAGTGAATTTCTGTTTTGCTTATGGATTCTGTAATAACAAATTGTAAAAGAATAGTATGATAGAGCTATTCAAATATCTTTAAGAACATATATTCAAATAATACTTCCTTGTTATGCCAGGGTGAGCGATGAAAAAGATGCTCGTGGATATCTTCAAGCTTTAGCTACAAAAATGACGGAAGAGCTGGAATTCTTAAAGCACTCTGGAGTTGCTTCAGCACCCACTGCCGTAAGTACCACCTTTGTCTTTATCACTTAGCTAAGTACATCCTTTTGATCCCAGTGTGAGAAATCTCACCTAACCATTTACTAGTATCTTAAATACTGTTCCTATTTTCTTGGAAATTTTTGGATTGACTCGGTTTGTTCAAGTGTAATGATTCTTATTTCCATCCAATTTTGTAAGGAGATAATTTTGTGAGAAAACCGAAGCCTGAGGTTTCCATGAAATCTTACTTCTTACTGTAACACAATGTCTTCTGTTGGTCCACAGTATTATATCTCACATTCATCTTGTCCCTGTTTAATAATTTGCATTTGTAATTCAAGAAGAAAAGCTGGTGCAGCTGTTGCATCTTCAAATTGGTGGCTCATATGTGATAGGTCAACTATGCATTTACAATTTGATTAGAAAATCATGAATCATGAGGTAGTCCTCAATTTACGTGATAGATGCATTCCCGAATACCATCGTTTATATTGAAATCACGTCATTTTAACCCTCTTTTCCATACACAAAATCGCATTAAAGCAAATCCTGCTTGTGTAAATTGTTTTATGTTCCCTATTTTGTTGATCGCGTATAAGGGAATCCACATAAATCGAGTTCACGTATAATGAGAACACTGTATTTTTTAGTTCAAATGGTTAAGATTTAGTGATTCTTCAGTGGACATTTACAATCTGAGTAACCGATAGTAAGGTGGATATATTTTTTAAAGTATGGTAAGTTTGAACCCAAATATTTTAAAGACGTGTTATTTTTGGTCCCTTCAATTTTAAACTAGTAAGATTTCATTATGTAAGTAATACTAATTCTTATTACATAAGTTACATATGGGGCTATCTGAAACTGTGAATATTTGACTTAAGCTCTGACTGTTACAGTCCATTTATAAATGATTATCTTTTTGTAGAAATTGCAAAACTTATTAAATGATAAATTAACCTTCAGATCAGTTCAAATTTGAACTCTTTATGTATGAAAATTTTGCATTTTGATGGGGCTTCAAAAGTCAAACTTTGTACAGGTGAAAACTTCTTCTGTGGGAACTTTCTATTAGAGTTCCACTATAATTATATTCATTAAAAGAAAAAATTACCTTTATTACCATGACATAAAATGCACTTTTTTCTTGAAAAAGGTTATTAAAAATCAGCATCTTGTCTGCTGAAGGTACTTATACAATTTCATTTTGACATGATTTTATGCATTTTTTATTCTAAAGTTATTTTATATTTTCAGGACAAGAATTGGAGAAATAGGAGGTCTCAAAAACTCGACAAAATGGAATTATTAAATTTGCAGAGCAGCTTACAGTCTGAGATTCAAGCAAAACAGGCAATTGGAGAAGAGCTTAGCAAAACTAGATCTGAACTTGTAGCAGCACAAAAGTAAGCACATACAACAAATTTTTCATTTTGAAAATATCACAGCATATCAGTATGCATGTCAAAAATCCAAGAATGTATTATTACCAGTTAATATATTTAATTTTTGTATATGAGTGTGTCTTGTTGCTGTCTCTTATTTTTAGTAAATTTAATCATTATTATTTTTAATTTTTATTCCATTTTGCACAATTTTTTAGTTGTAATTTAATTGTCAGACACAAATGCTTATTCTAGTCTTAATGAGAAGAAAATAAAGATCTTTTAATGTGGGAAATATTTTCCTGTCATTGGAAACAAGTCTAAGTTAATAGTGTCAAATATTATATTCAGGATTAGCAAAACTCAGTAAGAATATTGATTTTCAATTATTTGCTCCTGTTCCTGACCAAGTAAAATGAGCTTTAATCAGGTTTCATCCAAATTTCTTTTTAATTTTTAATAAAAGTTTTGCAAAAGAGTTTTGCTACATAAATGGCTTTTTTATGTATTTTGACTGTAATCATCTAATTCTTCATAATTTATTTTAATGTGCAGAGAGTTAAGAGACACAAGGCAAAGGTTTGAAGGCCTGTCACATGAAATTAAGAGAAAGGAATCCCAAATCAAGGAAATGCAGCAGCGTTTGGAGGCTGGTGATGGTTGTAAGTATCTGTTTTTGATCTTAAAATTTATTTTGAATGTTGCTATGCCACAGGTGTGCTAGTGTATAATTTTAATTTCCGTAGCATATACATACCAACATGCTTCACATCTGCTCTAAGCACTATATTTGTTCAGGAGTAGGTGACTTGGTTCTCTTTAGACTGACATAGTGTAAGAGGTAAAAAGTCATTGAATGTATTTGTTGTATCCAAATTATGTGATGCTTCTGGGTAAATAATCAAAGAATTGAGGGTGATGTTATGGTTACAGTCAATTTCATGAAGTATAGCAGACTGCAAACCAAAAGTGAAGGTAACTGTATGGTTTAACATGAAATTTTATTTTTAGTGCGCATTTTACCTTTGAATACTCATAGCCCTTTCACTGGCATTAGCATTGAAAGTCATCTTGGTCTCAACTGGTAGTATATTTTACTGACTCTGGCCAAAGTGGCTATAGTTTTATTTACTTTCATTAAAACTAATTAGTTTTTTTCAACCAAACCATTTTGAATGCAATTGGAATGAGAAGAGAGGACAACATTATGAGGAATGAAGTAATGCTCTGAGAATCTTGAGATTTATGCACCAATCAATGGATGAGGGCTCTATCTCTCTTGACACCTGTACCAGTGAAAAGGTTATAAATAATATGCCAGACATTGTGTGATCTTTCTAAAAGTGTCTAATGAAGAATTTTTGAGTCATTTTTTTAATTATAGCATAGTCAAATATGTAATTTTTATATGGTCTTCTTTCTTTTTGGTTTATAATTTTTCATTTCAGTGATAATGGTAATTACCGTTTCACCCTAATCTGTGAGTATTTTATGAAGTTTTTTCTATGTTACCCTCCACATGGAATTTATTTATGCTATAATTGAACCATTTAAACCTAGTGAGAATTACTGTCAACAGTTCACATATTTTTGCTAAATATTTCATTTAGGTTCTAATCAGTTGAGAAAATAATTCTAGCTGAGGCATTTAAAAGACATTCTTTTATGTAGTGAACAATTAATTGACATTAATGTCCCTACATCTTAAAAATATAATTTTCAGCACAGACATTTTATCCCCAATTGTACCTGTGACGGTTGGTTCTTGCTCAACACATAAATGAGGATTTCTTGGACAGAAGGAACACGTGTTTGAGTAAATTGAAGGCAAAGGAAAAAAGGTAGTAAATATGCACCATTGGGATTTAACTCATCTTTGTCCCTCTTTTTCATGAAAAAATTTTATTTAAACATTCTTAAAAACATGGAATGCTTAGATTGTCTATTATTAATCAACTGGATTTTAACATAATGGTTGTTATTATGCGTCTCTGAATAATATTAACTTTTGTTCCATGGAGCAGCGCTTCCTTTCATGCTCATAATCTGAATGCTATTTATGCTTTCAGTAAGTTTTTTGTTTTCTACTTAACATCTCTTTAACTTAAGCAATCTGATTGGGGAGTCATGATTTTGAAACTTATTTAGGTACAAATTATCTCATGAGGCTGGCATTCCACTGCAGTTAACTCCACACATTTTGGTTTTAATGATATAAATAGATGAATTATAAAGTAAGATGTTTGTAGCAATGTTGTGGCAGAAAATGTGATACTTTTATGTGTTCTGCTTTTATAAAAAGATGCTGCTCTCTTTTTTGTGACATATCGTGACTGTGACTACACCATGTTCTTAAATTTGCTTTTGCTGTGCACTCAATTTACAAGGGCCATGCTGGGGTCACTCTTAGTGCCTATCATTTGTGTTATGTACTAATATCATCCTCTGGTTTTCTGCAATGATTTTTCATGAAACCATGCAGATCAGTTAATAAATGCAAAATTCACCCATATATGCTGTGCAGGAGGATCGCTGATCAGGGCATAGGCAACTTGTAATACACATTGACTTTAGCGCTGATAAAACCGGGGTCAGCTTACAATCAAGGTCTGCTTAAATATAGCAAGAAAATATTTTTTAGGAAAACCATTATATTATGTATTTTATTAATGCTTCTTTAAAATGCTCTTTATTTGCACATTTGCTGATTAATAGTTTGAGAGATATGATTATTTTTATGAACATATTTAAGTCCCATCAGAATGTGGGATTTAAGGGTTAATTAATGTTGGTTATCTTTGTAAGGATGAGATAGTTGCTAAGGCAGTTTTAGCTGTCAATATTTACTGTATTTTATTTATTTTTTATTATAATTCAATTTTCTAAAAAATATTAAGAATTTGCATATTATTCTCGTTAAAAAAAATTTCAAGATGCCTTGTTAGTAATAATGCATAGTTAATAGAAAAGCTGAACTTTGGTGTAATTTATTTTTAATTCTACCATTTCTAAAACAAATAAGTTTACATTTTTCTGTATGAGGGTATTTTTTGAATGAACCAATTATTTCAAAATTTACCCTCTTCTCTGTTTTTCTTATAAATATAGATGGAACAATGAGGTGAAAAACACCCAAAAAATGAAAATTTTATTAGAATTTTCCCTTATTTTGATGGATCAGCCAACCATCCAATAAATGAGTAAGCAAAACCCAGGAAGCTTCATAAATGTCCTATATGTACATGTATAAATTTAGAAATTATTTGAAACCAAATGGAAATATTGCTATTTAATATTCAAAGCTAGAAATATTTTTCTTGTGATCTTTCCAATTTTTACTATAAGTCTTTGTGCTTCAATGTTTTTTGCCAATCCCTTTTCCCTCTTGCAGTCAATGTAATTGTCATCATGGCTGTAAACAAAACTGGTAGATTTTGTATCGTCTTCTATGATGTTCCTATCGTTCTGAAGGATAACTTTATACATTACTGTATTTACTCGTGTAATATCTGCACACATGTAATGCCCACACCCCCGTTTTTAAGAGCTAAAAATCCAGAACAACTGGAATTCATGTAATGTCTGCACTTACAAAATTTCGATTTTAATATTTTACAGCAACATCAGTTGAATAATCTATCTGAAGCCAAGTTTGATGATACAATTATGGCAAAAAACAAGTATTTAAGAAGTGACTTCTAAAAATTTGTTTTATTACTTTCTCCAAAGAGAGAAAGTATTGTTTTCATGAAAAAAATCAAATTTGGGATTTCAACGGTAATACATGTTTTAAGGTCCCCTGAACACGTTTTGTCTATTTTCTCTATGATGTCTGTGTGTCTGTCTGTATGTGATAGATATTTGTGGGCGCTCTAACTCAAAAACTATTAATCAGGTCAATGCAAAATTTTATATTTAACACTTTTATAAAAGTTAGATCATCTGATTATTTTTGGTAAAAATCGGTCGATCGGAAGTGGGTGATTACTCTTGTCACTTATCCGTTATTTTGAAATATTTGCTTTAATATTTGATAAATGTAAAAATGTATTAGAATAAAAGTTGTAGTAAATTTCATTTTCTACAACCTTTGTTTGGTACATTTTTCCATATAATGCATTGTTTAAGAGATATCTTATATTTTTAGCTGCCACCACCACGCCAGCTACCGATGACTATTGTTAACAATTGACCCTTAGTTACGTCATAGTAACGCTCCTTTTTCTTTTCTTAATTGTCAACCGGAAGTAAATATTGACAACGATCCCAGAGCTAACAACATGTAATTTGCCATATAAATATAGAGAAAGTCATGTGTTGCCCACATCAGTTTATTAACATACGTAATCACAAAAAATTGACATCTATTAAAATTGTGTTACACAGAGACAACTCAAAAACCTATTTTGGAGTCTAGCTCCTTAATCTCACAGAAATGTTCAATGTTGAGCAGTTGCACATTCTCAAGTTATATTATTTAAAATGAGTAATTTTCACTAATTTTTGGAAATCATGCTAACTCAGCTATTTTTCACCTAGAAAAAGAGCGAATTTTACATAAATAAACAAACTGTTAATGCTCAAAATAAATCTCCCAGAGATCACACAAAACCAAAAATTAACTGGTCACAAGATGCACTGCGACTTGGTTACATAGGAGCGTTTTTCATGTTTCTGTGGATAAAATATATCACTTACAGCTTTCAGAAAGCACAAATGAACAACTCCAACAGCTCTTTAGTGATACATTTCCATCACAAGATTGTGTTCTTTGCTTTTATACAAAGTAATAAAAGTATATTCTTTTAGGATTGCATAGCATAAAAGGAACCCAAAAAAATGCAGTTATGGTAAAATGTGATCTGAGCATGTCACAAATTACAAGGTAGTCTAACAGAATTAGTTTGTATTTAATGAAAAATATATGCAGATCAGTTGTTTATTTCACTTACATCACCTTTTCTATGAGAATGAACTCTGTCTGACACTCTTCTATTTACATATAATATTTATGTGATTTAGGTTTACTATTGACAGCCGGAAAAGAATTTTATGAAATACACCCAATCCCCGACTAACATGAATTCTACCAACATGATTTCGGTTTAACATAGTTTTTAAAGTAGGGCTGATTTTTGACTAACAGGAATGGCTGTTTGGCTTAACACGATTTCTCCACATTTCTACGATCATGAAAATGGTCTAGAAAGTGGAGACAGAAACAAGTTTAGACATGTTTGGCCCATTCTTGCTAGATGCTTACCGTGTATGCCATCTAAAAGATGACTCGGTGTCTAAGTCCACCATGATTTTTCAATTTTTTACATATATTCGCCATTTAAGTCAAATCGCTTTTTCTCTCAATAAATCTTATAATCAACTAAGTGGCCATGACAAAATAATAACTGTTAACCTTCCGATTAATTTTATATCGAAAGATGTTGAATGTCTGTTCAATATCTATATCGGCTCTTCATTTATTACAGATGGCAATGAGCCCATTATTGTAACATTGATTCGGAGGATGAATTTGACAATTTCTATGAGCTGGATGCAGAAGGCAAGGGATTTCATGGTTTTTAAACTGCAATGTAGAAAAATACCATTCTTGAATGCTTTTAAAGTTTCCTTTGAACATTTTTGTAATTTTCTATAGATGGTATGTTATTATCTTTTGAAAAATTATTTCATGTATTAAAACAAAAATGTTTAATTCTTAATTAATTAATTAAAAATATGTCAATCAGGTTGGGATACTGGAACACATCCCCCTCTATTTACCGTATTAGCCCTAATATAATGCGACCCCGAATATAGTGCTACCCCAAGTATTTTGAAAGGAATTTTAGAAAAAGATGAAAAACATTTAATTTTCTCTATTTTGCACATTTAAATTACCTGTAAACTCATGAATTATGTACTAAAGGGGGGTAATGTGACACCACGTTTAGACGGTCCTCGTTTTCTAATGTTGAGTGTCGCGACCCTGTGTGAAGTTGTGCCGGTGCTGTGGTTGCTGCAATTTGACCTTGATCTATTTTCAAGTCTCCTCAGACCCCTACCGAGTATATTTGTACAATGTAGCATCGTAACATGAACGTCCAATTCACTTACAATGTAGCAATTATAAACATATGCGCTGAAACTTGCGTCATGAAACGCGCCAATACGCAGTTATTTTTTAAAGATACAAGTATTCGAATATAGTACGAATGCAACAAGTACTCGAATATAGTGTGAATGTGACTTTCAAAGGTACATATTGAGGAAAAAAACATCGCACTATATTCGGGTCAATACGGTACATTATTTCTTATGAGAAATTCATGTCAGACTAACATGATTTCACCTTACATGAAATTTTTTAAGAATGCATCGATCGTGTTAGTAGGGGACTGGGTGTAACTGATAAATATCATACTTATTATATTATTCCATGAATATAAAAAAAATATCTTGGTTATAATTCGAGTAAATAAAATGCACTGCGTATTCTGCTTACAAAAAAATCTGATGTGACCACCACAGACTTTTTCCATACCTGTAATATTTCTAAAAATTCCAAATAGGTTAAATGATAATAAATATTTAAAGGAACTGCAAGAAAAATGTAAGGACTTTACAAAGAACAGAAATAAACTCAAACCATAGCCTTCTGATATTGGGTATAGCCACAAAGCTCCAACAATTATGAAAAGAAAAAGGAGTGTTACTAAGACGTAACTAAGCGTCAATTGTTAACAATACTCGTCAGAAGGTGGCATGGTGGTGGCAGCTAAAAATATATCTCTTAAACAATGCATTATATGGAAAAATGTTTCAAAGAAAGGTTATGGAAAATTAAATTACCTACAACCTTTATACCAGTACATTTTTACATTTTTCAAATATTAAAGCAAATAGCTCAAAATAATGGATAAGTGACAAGAGTAAACACCCACTTCCGGTTGACCGAGTTTTACCAAAAACTAATCAGTTCTTTTGACTTTTATAAAAATGTTAAATATAAAATTTTGCGTTGATCTGATTAATAGTTTTTGAGTTAGGGCACCCACAAAAAGCTATCACATACACACACAGACATCATTGAGAAAATGGTCAGAACGTGTTCAGGGGACTTCAAAACGTGTATTTCCATTGAAATCTTGAAGTCGATTTTTTTCATGAGTACAGTACTTTCCCCTATACTAAGTATATGGAGAAAGTAAAAAACGGATGTGACAAGAGTAAACACCCACTTATGGTTGACTGATTTTTACCAAAAAGTAATTAGCACGTCTTCCTTAAACAAAAATGTCAAATATAAAATTTCACGCTGATCTGATTAATAGTTTTTGAGTTAGGGCACCCACAAAAAGCTATCACATACACACACAGACATCATTGAGAAAATGGTCAGAACGTGTTCAGGGGACTTCAAAACGTGTATTTCCATTGAAATCTTGAAGTCGATTTTTTTCATGAGTACAGTACTTTCCCCTATACTAAGTATATGGAGAAAGTAAAAAACGGATGTGACAAGAGTAAACACCCACTTATGGTTGACTGATTTTTACCAAAAAGTAATTAGCACGTCTTCCTTAAACAAAAATGTCAAATATAAAATTTCACGCTGATCTGATTAATAGTTTTTGAGTTAGGGCACCCACAAAAAGCTATCACATACACACACAGACATCATTGAGAAAATGGTCAGAACGTGTTCAGGGGACTTCAAAACGTGTATTTCCATTGAAATCTTGAAGTCGATTTTTTTCATGAGTACAGTACTTTCCCCTATACTAAGTATATGGAGAAAGTAAAAAACGGATGTGACAAGAGTAAACACCCACTTATGGTTGACTGATTTTTACCAAAAAGTAATTAGCACGTCTTCCTTAAACAAAAATGTCAAATATAAAATTTTGCGTTGATCTGATTAATAGTTTTTGAGTTAGGGCACCCACAAAATCCCAGTCACAGACACACACACAGATATCATTGAGAAAATGGTCAGAACGTGTTCAGGGGACTTCAAAACGTGTATTTCCATTGAAATCTTGAAGTCGATTTTTTTCATGAGTACAGTACTTTCCCCTATACTAAGTATATGGAGAAAGTAAAAAACGGATGTGACAAGAGTAAACACCCACTTATGGTTGACTGATTTTTACCAAAAAGTAATTAGCACGTCTTCCTTAAACAAAAATGTCAAATATAAAATTTCACGCTGATCTGATTAATAGTTTTTGAGTTAGGGCACCCACAAAAAGCTATCACATACACACACAGACATCATTGAGAAAATGGTCAGAACGTGTTCAGGGGACTTCAAAACGTGTATTTCCATTGAAATCTTGAAGTCGATTTTTTTCATGAGTACAGTACTTTCCCCTATACTAAGTATATGGAGAAAGTAAAAAACGGATGTGACAAGAGTAAACACCCACTTATGGTTGACTGATTTTTACCAAAAAGTAATTAGCACGTCTTCCTTAAACAAAAATGTCAAATATAAAATTTCACGCTGATCTGATTAATAGTTTTTGAGTTAGGGCACCCACAAAAAGCTATCACATACACACACAGACATCATTGAGAAAATGGTCAGAACGTGTTCAGGGGACTTCAAAACGTGTATTTCCATTGAAATCTTGAAGTCGATTTTTTTCATGAGTACAGTACTTTCCCCTATACTAAGTATATGGAGAAAGTAAAAAACGGATGTGACAAGAGTAAACACCCACTTATGGTTGACTGATTTTTACCAAAAAGTAATTAGCACGTCTTCCTTAAACAAAAATGTCAAATATAAAATTTCACGCTGATCTGATTAATAGTTTTTGAGTTAGGGCACCCACAAAAAGCTATCACATACACACACAGACATCATTGAGAAAATGGTCAGAACGTGTTCAGGGGACTTCAAAACGTGTATTTCCATTGAAATCTTGAAGTCGATTTTTTTCATGAGTACAGTACTTTCCCCTATACTAAGTATATGGAGAAAGTAAAAAACGGATGTGACAAGAGTAAACACCCACTTATGGTTGACTGATTTTTACCAAAAAGTAATTAGCACGTCTTCCTTAAACAAAAATGTCAAATATAAAATTTTGCGTTGATCTGATTAATAGTTTTTGAGTTAGGGCACCCACAAAATCCCAGTCACAGACACACACACAGATATCATTGAGAAAATGGTCAGAACGTGTTCAGGGGACTTCAAAACGTGTATTTCCATTGAAATCTTGAAGTCGATTTTTTTCATGAGTACAGTACTTTCCCCTATACTAAGTATATGGAGAAAGTAAAAAACGGATGTGACAAGAGTAAACACCCACTTATGGTTGACTGATTTTTACCAAAAAGTAATTAGCACGTCTTCCTTAAACAAAAATGTCAAATATAAAATTTCACGCTGATCTGATTAATAGTTTTTGAGTTAGGGCACCCACAAAAAGCTATCACATACACACACAGACATCATTGAGAAAATGGTCAGAACGTGTTCAGGGGACTTCAAAACGTGTATTTCCATTGAAATCTTGAAGTCGATTTTTTTCATGAGTACAGTACTTTCCCCTATACTAAGTATATGGAGAAAGTAAAAAACGGATGTGACAAGAGTAAACACCCACTTATGGTTGACTGATTTTTACCAAAAAGTAATTAGCACGTCTTCCTTAAACAAAAATGTCAAATATAAAATTTCACGCTGATCTGATTAATAGTTTTTGAGTTAGGGCACCCACAAAAAGCTATCACATACACACACAGACATCATTGAGAAAATGGTCAGAACGTGTTCAGGGGACTTCAAAACGTGTATTTCCATTGAAATCTTGAAGTCGATTTTTTTCATGAGTACAGTACTTTCCCCTATACTAAGTATATGGAGAAAGTAAAAAACGGATGTGACAAGAGTAAACACCCACTTATGGTTGACTGATTTTTACCAAAAAGTAATTAGCACGTCTTCCTTAAACAAAAATGTCAAATATAAAATTTCACGCTGATCTGATTAATAGTTTTTGAGTTAGGGCACCCACAAAAAGCTATCACATACACACACAGACATCATTGAGAAAATGGTCAGAACGTGTTCAGGGGACTTCAAAACGTGTATTTCCATTGAAATCTTGAAGTCGATTTTTTTCATGAAAATTATACTTTATACTTTGTATATGGAGAAAGTAAAAATGAACGCATTATGGTCAGGTCTTGTCCTTCTGTCCATTCACATGTGTCATCTTCAAAACTATTGAGCAGATTTTCATGAAATTTGGTACTAAGGACTTCTGAGCCAAGGCAATAAGATAGTGATATAAATGGTTTGCATAACTTAATCAGGAGTGTCACTTTACTGGGAACAAATAATGAACTTTTCATCATATCTTGTAAAATATTAATCATACTAAACAATTCTTAAAATAAAATTTGTAGAATGAGTTCAGTAGATCTGGTTATCCAGATAACTAAGAAAACATGTGTTCTTAAACGGGAGAATTAGTCTGCTGCTATATTTCAGTGGTCGAATATCTGCCTGGCATGTTTGTAGACCCAGATTAAATTCCCAGTCATGGCTGAGTTTTTCTCCTAATTTCAAGTTATTCCGTATAATATATAAAAATAAATAATTTCTGAAAAAAATTCCACTGCAAAAAGAATATTTTGAAAATATTCTGAAACGAAAATTTAACCATATAAAACACTTAATATCTTTGCCACAGAAAACCCCAAATTTTACTAACATAATATGCAGATATAAACATGAAATTTGGCAGAGATAATCTACTCAGATATAAAAATGCTGTGATGAAGGAAAATTTACAAAAAACATCCAGGGTTCGACTCCAGGGAATGATTTGCATTCCCCATAAGATGCATAAAAATCGACTTTTTGACGTGCAGGCTTTTCTTCTTTTTGAGGTTAAAATTAGAAAAAATAGACCACGAACTTTAGATCTGGACCATTTAAAGAAAAAATTATAAGGATTCTTATTCTGTTCATCGTTTTTCGCCTGCAGTTCGAAATCCCTTATGTTAAACGTTTAATTCACATATTTTGGGGAAATCTTACCATTTTAATGGTAAGATTGCCTACCAATTACATTTTTAAACCTCGAAATCCTATTGTTATTCCAATCCTTATGGGTTGAAGCATTCTTTGAATGCTTTTATTATGAGGAGAGAAAGACAGAAGGAGAGGGAAATGATTTTCATAATTCGTTGCGTTATTTAAAAGAAGGAATACCTAAAGAGCTGAAATGCTATAATGAGCTAAATCCAATATTACTGAAATAGAAATGGTATGAAAATCTAAGGAACGTGCAGTACGTTTTAATAAACAAACCAAACAAAAAAATTATAAGTTGTGGTAGTAAGATAGAAGAATGAAGGAATTGAGGACAGTTTGGGAAGTAGGGAGAGAAATAGAGGTTTAAAAGATTCACAAAAATAATAATAAAAGGCTAGGTTTTCAGTCCATTGGTCTGAGTGTCAAGCTATTAAAATGCTAATAACTCGATTAAGGACGTAGATAGAAAATTGAAATTTGGCAGAAATTTATATAATGAGCTAATCAGAATTTGTTTATATAGGTTACATGGTAATTTAAGAAATAAATGTCCATTTGTGGCACTATTTTGAGGGGTGATATAGTGCACTTCCTCCGAATAAAATTTATAAATTTTATTTTAATGAAATTATTTTATATGGACTGAAAATTAAAAAATATATAATTCACATTATAGTATGGTCCAAAGAGTTGAAATAATTTTGGCCAGCTATAGTTGTCCTGCATAATGTTTAACAAATAAATATTCTTTTTGTATGTAAAATTTGTATCTATGTATATTACGCTGAGAGAGAGAGCTACATTTTTGAGGGGAGAAGGAGAATGTGAAGGAGAAAAAGAGGAAAATGGGAGGGAGAAAGGAGGATGGGATAAAGTGAGAGTGAAGAATAGGAGGGAGAGAGAGAATAAGGGGAGAGGGAGGAAAGAGAATGGGAGGGAGGAAGAGAGAAAGGGAGGAAGAATGGGAAGTACCTTAATTCTAATACATAATCTGCATATTCCTGTCATATTTGACAGGCAGTTATGCTAGTATTTAATAAATGTGAATATACAAATGAATTTACAGGCATTAGCATGTATTTTAAGAAAACTTGTTAAAAGTCATCATTTCTCTTTGAAGCTGAAGGTCATATTGTGCTTGTTTTTAGAAAAGTGGCTAAGGGATGCTATTTGAGCATGTTTTATTCGAGTATTGAGGTCCCTTTAGTGATTTAGTAAGGACTTATCAGTGATATAAATCATAGTTATCATCAATTTTGCTGAATTTGTGATAATTGCATGTATAGAACTTCATTGTATAATTGTAAATTATTTGTAAATATGAATATATGCTTTGGTAACTACCTTATCATCATCCATGCATGCTACTAAATTTATTATAGGACTGTGTAAATGTGGTATCAGTCCACCTTTTTCCAATCTCTTTTAAAGGCAATGAAAGGTATTGTTCGATTCAAAAGAAAAATCTTTCCATATGTATTTTTTATTTATAGAAGCCCTAGGCATAGCACTTGGTATTAAATTCATCCTGTAGAAATAGGTAAATTTTGTTGATGTTTTGTTTTCACTGAGGACGGAGAATCAAGTCTCATTCTTTGAATTTCAGTTAAGATACCTTTAAGTAAAATCAAGAATAAAGATATGTATATATCATGCATCTAAAAGCTTGATTATCTAAGAAAATAATCTTTACAGAATGAAGATATGAATTAGTTAAATGTTTAAACTGCGGCTGCTGTAGTTTACTTTTTATTCAAAGTATTTTTCACTTTAATAAAATCATAACGTAGTCCGAAATATTTTCAAGCATTAAAATATCGAATTAAAACTACTATTTTTGAATTATGTAGACTAACACATACTTTTTTATTAACTGCATAATGCATTTTTGTAAGAGTTGAATTTTCTTGTATTCCATATTTGTTAAAATAGTAACAAGCAAAAATATAGTTCTTTGTAGATCTTTGGAATGCCGTGCTGATAATTCATGTTCTTTTCCAATCAAGTCGTGTATACTGCATCTGCCAATAATATTGTAAGGCATACCTTAAGCTGAGGTTATTTTAATCATTAAATAATAATAATAATATGAGATGTGTGTTTATATTATTTCAACTGATAGTTCCACGTTATTTTATTTCTGTTTTGGTCTGAATTTTTAGAAATATCTTAATTAAATTTCATTTGGTTGTTGATCATGGCTGTGTATATACTGCATGTTTAAATATATATATTTTTTCTGCGTTATAATTGTACCTAAAATCCATTTCCTTGATACTTAGTCAATTTTTAATAAATTTATTAATCAATATGCATTCATAATGAATTAATACATACATAACTATGTCATTGAATGGAAAATCAAGGTTATGTCATAAATGAAGCTTTTATGTAGTTATAATTGACATTAACGAAAAGTAATTGGCAAAACATTAATTTACATATATATCAGATCTATTACGCTCAAACAATTGATGCAGCTTTACATTTAAAAAACTCATATTGATTTCTAAAATATGTTGTGACAATGCATAATAGAATATTTATTTCAAAATAGGTTCAACATTTTATTTTATCCTTATACAACTAAATAATGCTATAACTAGTGGTTTCAGGAGAAAATATAGAGGGCTGCATCTAATGCAAGTTCATTATAGCAGTTGTCAAGAAATTTGGAAAAATAATAAAATAATTGCCTATATATTGAAGGGAAAATAAATTATTTTAATTTACACCACCGTTTTGAATTTCACGTGTTTGCAGTTCGCAAATTTGCACTTTGTGATAAAAATTTTTATGGCTGTTACTTCTGTTTCATGCCGATTATTTGCATTTTGTGTCATGCGTTTGTGATGATAACAAGCATGAACTCCTTCTACTTTTTTGTTTCGAAATTCAGTTAATACTTTGATGCCCTAGAAAAGGGCATTATTATTATATTATATTTATAATGCTCGTGCATTATTACTATATTATATTTATAATGCTCATTATTAGCAGTTTTCAAAGTAAACAAACATAACTCTCAAATTACCGTATTTACCCGAATCCAAGACGAAGCTTTTTCCAAATTTCACCTTGGGAAAATCGGAGGTCATCTTAAATTCAAGTATGAAGTCATATACCATCACTACATCATGGTAAATTGATCGTGCATCAATTCGCCACGCTTCAATTCGTGGCGAATCAATTCGTCACACGATATACTCATCGCGCGTCGATACATCGCTTGCCAATCTCATCGCATGCCAATTCATTGCTAGACAAATTTGTCGTGTGACAATTTTGTTGCAAGACAAATTCGCCGCGAGACATCGGAAGGCAAAACACCATGACGAATTTGTCGAGAGATGAATTGATGCACGATGAGTTTGTCGTGCAATGTATTGGCACGCGACGAACTCACCGCGACAAGTTGTCATAGAACCATAGGAAGTATGGTTACGTGTTTAATTGATGTTTTTTTAAACAAATGAAACATAAGATATAATAATTGTATTTTTCAGTGCAAACAATAATAATTTAAAAAATACATTTAAAAAAATTTTTCCCAGAACAACTTTGTAACAAACCATTTCAATTAACGAATGAACTAGTATACCTATACTGAATACGTGTGTTTGAAATATACACCAAATACAGTCAGTGAGAAATTAGGTCATATAATCTTTTTTCTGTTTTAACAATCTGCTAAAAGGGGGGTTGCCTTAGATTCATGGTCGTCTTGGATTCTGGTAAATACAGTAATTATTTTGTAACTCAGTTTGAAGTTCAATGATGAAGCTTTAGTTCAAAATTTAAAGAAATGCCATCATTTTGGAAAGCAGGTTTTCATTTGCTATTATCTTTGTACATATTTTGAACGTAATTTAAGGAAATGTTATTTTGTTTTGTCAGGATTTAATTTTTTATTAAGAATTTTTAATGAAAATCTAAGAATTGCTATCATCTTGTAAATGTAAGATTTTCTGCCGCGTATTTTGAACATGATTACTAAAAGAAATGTTATCACTTTAATGCTTCGTTTTTATTTTTTGTAACTATTTTGAACAAATAAAAGAAATGTCACCACTTTCTTATGCTAGACTTTGATTTTCTGTTATGCATTTTGAACGTAATTAATAAAAGAAATGTCACCATTTTTTAATGCTAGTGTTTTTTTGCGGCTTGGAAATGTTTGTGGCAGAACCCAAGAAAACATCCGTACATCACGTACTCAACATTCCATTTCAGTAGTTCTTCAATTGAAATTAAAGCATTTCGTTGAAATAAACAAAGGAAGATCGAAAATTGCATATGAAAATGTGCTTGGGGTTAACTGCACATTTGCCGAAAGAAGTGTTATTGCTTTGGTTTTCATTTACTATAACGTGTTTTGAAAGTAATTAAAGGAATTTTTTCATTTTATGATGCTAGGTTTCATTTTCTGTTAAGTTTTCTTTTATTTTCTGTTATTTATGATAAAAAAGTTAATGTTTTAGGTTTACTTGGAACCGTACTCCTATTTTTACATTGTGTCTTATGGGAAACTAGGACTTGCACTTCGTGAATTTGAATTTCGTGTCAGTTTTCTGGAACAAATTATTTGCGAAGTTCAAAAAGGTGGTGTATTGCTTTTATCTTAAATCCTTTGTAGCCAGTTTACGTAGTGATGAAAAAAGTCATTTCTGAATAGTCATGGTCTTTGTCAATGCATTTACTCTAGAGATAATTTTTAAAAAATTTTTTACATTTTTTGTTCAGGTGTTGTTCAAAGATGATATTTGGTCCACTTCTTTTAGAATTGCTTTTTATGGTTGATATCTGGAATGTTGAAATGTATGATCACATACTTCTGTATTGTTTGCCCCAAGTTTTGTAATATTAGTGTCTTTTAATGGAAATTTTTTATTTACTGGGAGGAATAATACTTCCAGAGGTGATTTTTACAGCATAATAGTGTAATTTATTTCTGATAAATACTTGCACTGTTGTATTTCTAAACAACTTTTCATTACTTTTTATATTTTATGGGGTGCTTCTCTCTCATGTACATCTAAGTAGGTAGACAATAGTGTGCTACAATTGAATATTTTTCTAGTCATACATTTTTTGAGGAAACATCATGGATAGAATTTTAATATAAGCATTGATTAATTTTTAGGATAATTTTTGCAAGGACTTTCAATTCTTTTTGGTGATGAAGGCAATATTGATTATAGCTCTTATTTTACTAAGTGGTCTTTTCGCTGTTCTGTCTTCTGGATTTAATTATTCTCCTAGAAGACAGAATTGGTGACTTTATTTCCATTTATTTCTGTTTTCCACAATGTCTTCCTTCTAGACTTTTGGAATTTCTTTATCCTTCCTTATTATACAAAAAGATCTCTAGTATTTGACCATTTAGCATAGCTTAATGTCCCTTTCATTTTTTTGAGAGATCATTTTACTGTCCGAATAAACTTTTTGAATAATTGTTTAAAAATGGGTTCTGAATTATCAAAGAAAAAGAAAGAAATTTTCCCCTTGAAGTACCAGATTGAGAACATGTCCCTGTATTAAGAGATATATTATTCTGCTGAGGCATATACATTGGATAAGAATTCTATAGAGCTTGTGGCAATGAAGGGACGGGAGTTGAGTGACTTCTACCTGGAACGTGGAATCAGCCAATGCATTATTGACTTAAAACTGTTGTCTACTTTTAATCCTAGACAATATGCCCCTATTTATTGGTGTCACAAGCTGCCTTTGGGGCTTACTGCTGCTGCTCATGAAAATGTATTTCTGACAGTGCCACCAGCTAACGGGACAGAAAGAGGCATTCCCACTCCACCTGGTAAAGTAAATCTGGTGCACTAACTTGCATTTTGTTTTCCCTTACCATCGTGGCTCACCTCACAGCATCAATGTTCATTTGTCAACTTGGACTGCCATGCTCAGTTTGCTACACTTTTTATCAATTACTACAGTGTGGAGTGTTTTTTACAAATAACGAGCCCCTCTGTTATCTATTGATAGGATCTCATTGTTATAGTTCGATAGGCCCTCTCCCACAATCCAGAGTACCATGCTTGCCTCATGCCGTTATGTCAGGGTCCAGGTATCTCACACCTGAAGGCAAAATTTCTTTGTTATAAAATGTAACCTTTGATGTTTTAACCTATATGTGCATAGGTAGCTTTTGAGTCGCATACATGTTGTTCAGAGCAGTGGCGCATCCAGTAATTTGAATTGGGGGTGCACCATATTACATTTTGCAACACGTAAAATATGTATAAATTTATACTGCATACAAAAAATATAATGTTCTAGGTGAAATACTGTATATATAATCATATTGCAACAGAGAGAGAAAGCAACAAGTCGTTTGAACTCAATCGTCTTACGTCAGTGGATCCCATTTAGATCCATGGGACCCAAACTCCCTTAATGTCTTTTTAAGATTACTCCTATCCTCTCCTTTCCACACTCAGAGGTGAATATAGACACAACATATCTAGCGCATCATAAAAATTCCATGACTTATAACCAGTGGATGGCATAAAAAAAACACGAAGGTTTTAACTTACATTTTTTCTCTGTTGATTTAATGCATATAAATTCATGTTCTTTGGAACAGTTTGAGAGGTGGATACGCACCCTTGCACCCCTCTTGGATACGCCACTGGTTCAAATCTCTGTTTAAGATATACCCTGAAGTTCCCCATCCTTCAATGTAATGCTTACGTCGTAGCATGGTTATGTTGTCAAGTAAATTGTAAAATGGGTGTGTATTGCATGAAAAAATTCATGATGCGTACACAATTTTAAGGAGAAGTATAAGTTTGAATGATGAAATTATTAGCATTGGTAAGATAATGCTTAAAAAGACGTCAAATGAGGAATCCTGTTCTACCAACAGAGATCTTCTTAAAATGTAAGATTATCTCTGTTTGTTTATGATTAGAAGTGGAGGAGTTGTTTGTAGGTTCATGAAATGATACTTGTTATCAGTTATTGCAAAGGAAGAATTTTTTTGGGGCATTTGTGTGTGTGTTTGCTTTTCGGTGTTACACAGCAATAATATTTTTTGATCTTATATGCTTGTTTCTAAAAGTTAATGAGCTTGATTATGTTGTTAAGCTATCATGTGAAACAAAAATGTAAAGCTATGGATATACAAGTACTTTGTATTTATTTAGTATTTTTCTCATTAATATAATTTAAGAAATGTTGCCATGATGGCCATTCTGTAGTAGTCAGGCTTTTATTATTTATTAGGCCTGTAATATTATGTAATGCACATTTGTCTTGATACAGTTTAGATAAAGAAAATTCTTTTAACATCTGTAGCAAAATAGAAGACTTTGAATGATGCTTTTTATTTATGGCTTATTAGATTATTTTTATGCTTATTAATTTTTGTGGGATGAATGTTTTATCTATCTGATGTCAATATTGTTAACCCTTGTGAAAACTATAAATACTATCTGCCAATTTTTTTGTATGTGATATTTTATTTGTCTAGTTCTAAATTGTCATATTCTTTTAATTTTTATATTATGAAGATATCAATCTTTAAACTTTCTGGAGAAAATATTTGTATTTAGATTTGCTTTGGTGGTATGATTGTAAAGTTTAAAATATAATGGATTTGATATTGCAATTTTTCATTAATTGTTGTAAATCACTTATTGTAAAAATTTTCTGCAAAGGGTAATAGCTTTTTATTTATATAAAATTAATTGTTATGTTTTGATTCAGCATATTTAAACTTGCACATAATCATTTTTTGTTGTACTATTCTTATCACATTTTTCAGTGTTTTGCTGTGATCTACTGCAAATGTAGGCATTTACGAGCAATTTTAATATATTTTAGTATTGTCATAAATATATATATATTTATACTCGTACATATATACACAGTTGAATCACTCTAATCTGGGCAGCTTGGGACTGTGGGCATTACAGACTATACAATTTTCCTAACCATGGGTGGTTGGTATATAATGACTGCTGTTGTGGTACATACTATCTAAGTCATTATTTTGTGTATATTTCAAGGGTATGATCAAATTAACATGGGAAGAAATAAAATTTTATAAAAATGGATGTCTATGTATGAGGTTTCTCATAAACAGTTTGGTTTACCCGATCCAAATGAAATAGACAGTTTTCATGTTTCATGGACATTTTAAAAATTTTTATGCTCTTTCTTAAACTGTGGGAACATACAGAATAGTAGAATTGAAACATAATCCATGCCATATTATTGGATTGAGGATATTTTTCTGGATTAGTCAAAAATGCCGGAACCATACTGAACCAAGGATATATCTGGAGAACAGAATTCCATATTAGAGAGTTTCAACTGTGAGTGTGTCTATAATTATATATATGCAGAATTTCTCTGATTTAAAGTAATAAAAACATCCTTTTCAGCATCTTGCAATTTTATAGGTGTACAAAAATATTAATTTTTTATTATCGAAGCAAACAAAACGAAATTCATGTAATCATTTATCAATCTAATACTTGGGATTGAGTGATATATCTAAACCTAAGTTAGGATATCAATTTTCATCTAACCTTACTAAAACGTTTTTCTCTGAATTTAGGGATTTGTACAGCCATCACGGACAAATACAAGAGCCTTCTTTTTCTTCTTCTGACTGGATTTATAACTCTTGGTTTGTTACTTTTGACATTTACAGTCCTGGATGTTCGACCATCTTCTCAAATGTCATACCTCGACCACTTCCTCAAAGAGACTGGGAACAATGGATCCACGAATACTAATGCCACTGCCAATGCATCACCTGCTTTATTGCCTATTGGAGGGCATACGGCCACATCTGTATCCCCACTTGCTGCTAATGCACCTCACCCTTTGCAGCATGTTCATGCTTCTGGATCTGTGGAGAGTGAGGAAGGAGATATTGAAGACAACCGTGCTCCTTCCCTTGCCAGTAGTCGTTCCAATTTATCTGAAATTAGTGTGGTAAGTTTTGGAACATTGATAAGCAATGTAAGCTTTCGTTATTACCAAATTTTGTCTATTTATTCTTAGAAACTCCTAGTGAAGTTTATTTTTCCATATCCATTTATAGGTAAATTCTCAGTCATTGTTTTTTATTTCCTGTTTTTTATGCACAGCATCAAAAGGAATGTTTCATTAATTTTTTAATAGCAAGAGACATTTCAAGATTCATAAACATCTGTTAATTGTAATACAACAAAATAATGTTTTTTACTTCTGAGATCGAACAGCTTTTGCATATGATTTTTTGCGCTGTCTAAGAGGAAGTTTTTATTTAAAAATTTTTCAAGGTATGTGAGCAAAATGAAATTGTCACAACCTGGTCTACTTTGATTATTTGTAGGAGCATGGATCTCCCCCAGGACATGAGCGGAAATCTCACCAGCCGTCTCACCTAGGGTATCCACCTCACTCCCACCTGTCCCAACTTCACCAACATCACCACGGGCAGCCCCTTCCCCACCCACATCCTCCACACCACTCCCACTCCCATCCCCAAGTTCCCCCTCCTCCTGCACCACCCCAGCAGCAGCAGTCGATGCATCATATCATGCAGCAACAGCAGCACCATCACCACCATCATCCCCAGCATCCTGTCCTTTCCCCTCCCCCACCACCCTCGACAAACACATCGCACTTTCACCACCACCAACAGCAGCAACAGCAAATGGCGCTGCTCCATCACCAGCAGCCAAAACCCAAGGCGCACCAGTTCCTGGTGCGCACCTTCTCTTCTCCCACCAAATGTTCCCACTGCACTTCCCTCATGGTTGGCCTCACTCGTCAAGGCGTGGTCTGCGAAGTTTGTGGTTTTGCCTGCCACATAGGCTGCTGTGAGAAGGTGCCTCCGATTTGCCCTGTCCCCCCAGACCAGAGTGAGTTCATTTCTTATATATTACGTTCTTTTTTCTTCATATGTATATATATGTATAAGTTGTTTTTCTTTATCCTAAAAACTCAGATATAGTGAAGCAGTTTAATAATATCAGGACCATTTTGGTGGAATTCTGTGTAACAACTACCATATTTGCCTCAATATAACGTGCATCCCAATTTCAAAAGTTTGAGTGCAAGAAGAAAATTTAAAACCCAAATAAATTACAGTAAAACCCCTTATTTACACTTTTCTAGGGACCTGGGGAAAAAAGCGTAAATTGCAGAAAAGTGCAAATTGAGAGAAAAGGAAAAATAGGTAAACTGATTTTACTTTTAAACTCGCTCATTTGTTAAAGTAAGACTAACAATAAAATCAGTGTTAAAAGAGCTAAGTTTATAAAGATTATATCTATTTATTCATTCACTTAACCAGCACACTTTTTTAATAATAATAATATTAAAATATATGCCAAATTAAAATGCTTGTCATATTTAGAGGTCTTCATGTACTTTCTTTTTTTGGCGTGTGACCCACATTGAATGGCGCTATCTTTAACAATTTTTTTGTTTTTAACAATCGTGTTAAGTGTCAAGATCAGCAATCTGAGTTGTTTGGACAGTGATATCTGTATACCATCGTGTTTGCCAAATTTTTTCAAAATTGAAACTTTATCCTCCATGGATAAGGCTTTCCTGTTTCTCTGTGACATCCTACAAGAAGTTTGGGTATATTCAACAATAATTATTATGGAAAATGAACAAAACAGTGTTTCTCAATCAACGGTCCTCGGAATGCAGCCAGTCCTCATGTTATCATTCCGAAAAATTCTGTTTCACGAAATTCATTTTCTCATAACAGTTGAATATCGACAACATTAATTTACAATTGTTTCTCTGAAATCAGGAAGAAAATAAGTTTTAAGCATTGACATGGTAATTTATTGAAGAGAATAATTAATGATAAAATTTTTAATGCATTTACAGGATTGTTTACATAGTTCCATTAAGATGCCGAAAGATGGCAGCACATCCCTGCATCAAATCAAGGCATATTGTAGTTATTTTATAACTTTTTACCAGTGTGTACACTAGTCTTCAATGCGGTCAACATAAACTTTAGGTTGTATGCGGTGAAATGTCAATAAAACAAAAATGAGGTCGCGTGAAATCTGCGTAAAATGCGGGATGGTTATTTTTACGATGCATGTATTGCAGGAAACTAGTACTAAAATGAATGGGATGAAAACGGGACCTTCAAAATTAAATGTAAATCATGGGAAAACATATATTGCGGTAGCGTATATTCAGGAAAACACTGTATATTGAAAAAGGTTTGAAAAAATTTTTATATTTAAGTTATACAAAATTTATAGAAAAGTTTATTCATAAATTAATCATTCATCTTTGCATAAATCTTTGTAATGCTAGAATTTTCGCCTTTGTGTTCACATTGTTTAGTATTACAGTAGAACTCCCATTATCCAAACTAATTGGGACCAAGGGTGAATCAGATAATAGCACATTTGGATAATTTGAAAAAAGAAAGGGCAACTGAGATTTTAGAAAATAAACATGAATTTAGTTTTCAAGGTAACACAAAGTGCTATTGTTTATCTGTAATATGAATTGTTCCTGTGAAAATTTTCTGCTTCTGGTCAGCAAGCATAATAACATGTATTTTATGCACACAATTTTAGTCATGATATTTGAGAAAAAGTGTATGAATTATTCGAGAAAATACAGTATTGTTGTGCAAATAATAACGTACCGTATGATATGCCAAAACATCTAAGATAAATGCTGAAAAGCAGATATCTAAGAAAGAAACTGAGGAAGGAAACATGTTGGATAAACATGAAAGATGTCTAAAAACTGCCTTAAAATTTCCTCTACAATAATACTGTGGGGCAAATCCGAATGCCACAGTGAAGGAGCATGCAACAGCACAGCAATTTAAAATTTGATTAAGTTATTTGGACAGTCAGATAATCAGCATTCAAATTACCAAAGTTATACTATTTGTATTTCTATTTGTCAGTGCCTTACTGTTAAGACTTCACTACATTTATTTTTATGACTTCCGTGGAATTATTTCTCTGATATTAATCCATATAGTAGTTTTACAGCAAGTATGACAAGTGAGAATTAGGTTTGTGAAATTGAAACAATGTGAACATAATGTTAATTAAACTTGTTGTGGAGTCACTGTGCATTTCACTCTGGAAAACAATAACAAGAAGCTGAGCTTTTATAGATGTGACAAAATGTTGATTTGGATGAGTAGTAACTTTTATTTAATGAAGTAATGGTGATGTTTAATAAGAGGGATTCAACATTATCGCATTGCTGTAGTGCTCAACCCTTTTTTAAAGAATAATGGTGGTTGAGCATGAGCTTCCCCTCTCTTTCATAAATGCTGTAGCTGTTGAAATTTCACCAGTTTCAATCTATTGAAATTTTGTTTGATTTGCAAGAAGGAAGAAATTTTTTTTATTTTTCTATCATCTTTTTCATTGTATTCTGAGTGTCTTGCTTAAAGAATTTTATGAGTGATCTTTTATTTCTTTCTTCACATTTGTTTACTGCTTCATTATTTACAGCTAAACGTCCTCTAGGAATTGACCCTACTCGAGGCATAGGCACAGCCTATGAGGGTTACGTAAAGGTGCCAAAGCCAGGTGGTGTGAAGAAAGGTTGGATCCGACAGTTCGTGGTGGTGTGTGATTTCAAATTGTTTTTATATGACATCTCGCCAGACCGAAATGCTCTGCCTTCAGTCCATGTCTCTCAGGTGCTAGACATGAGGGATGAGGACTTCTCTGTCAGCTCAGTACGAGATTCTGATGTCATCCATGCCACTAAGAAGGACATTCCATGTATCTTCAGGGTAGGTGTCTTGTTGGGTCACCTTCTTTCTGAAAATTTTATGGTATTTTCTTATTAAATAGATACTCTTGAATTAAATTTTAGCAAACCTTAATAAAAAACCTTTAAGAGACATTTTTTGTTGATCTTAATTCTTCATAAATTATGAAAATTATGTTGGAGAAAATAATGTTCTGTAACTGTTCATTACCAAGTTTTTATGAAATCTTATGAAAAGTAAATGCTCTGCATACATTCTTGCATGTATGTTATTATTATTCTGATGTGTTTTAAACCTAAATGGATAAAAATACAACTCCATGAATATTCATTATTCAAATTAATAATGAAAACTTATTGAGTTCCTTAAATAGTAGAAAATATTACAAAAAGAATTTTAATGCACTATATTTTATCAATCAACCCAATTATTATTGTATTTCACCTAAACACATTCAAAAATATGCATACATAAAATAATTCAGCAGCCTAAAAAGTTTGTTTTAATAAATCATCTCTGTACTTGGGGCCACCCATTTGTCCAGCAACCAATTGGTGGCATCCATTTAGCAGCACCATCTCATGTGAGATTATATCCATTATCATAACTTTTTCTATATTTTGCTTTAGAAAGACACTTATTGGCATACCTATTATTTTTTGTGCAAATTTTCTTATTAAAACTAATCATATAAGAATTGGTTGTGCATCTGTTACAGATAGATGATACTATGATTATAGATGGCTCTTGTGTTTAGATGTTGAAAATATCTTCTTTGCTTCCTTGGAGATAATTTGTTACAAAGACTACCCTGCAGGCTTCTAAAAGTTCCCAGATCATTGTCATCTTATATATCAGTGGCGCTCAAACTTTTAGGCTGGGCCACATAACCAACTTCCACCCTCACCTTGTGCTGCACCCAGTAGAAAATAGTTGAAGAATAAGGAAATTAAAGGGTTTAGTTTGAGGACAGTATTTCTCGATTTGTTTTAAATGTATTTATCTATTATGGGAATAAAGAGGTAAAGGTGAAACATTTTTTTTTTATATTTCCTGTTTTTGTTTGTTACATTGTGTTGTTTAATTGTTAAACTCATGACAAGCCAGATTTAGCCCGCAAGCCATAATTTGGGCACTACTGCTATGGATATTTATGATTGACAATAGGAAATATGTATTCAAAATATCATCAGAATACCTTGCAGCTCTTTGTGACAATAAAATGTCCAAGACTCATGCATTATATCTAGAGCTTAAAGTGGTTAAACATTAATCTTCTCTGAAAAGTTTTGAAATGCTGACAATATAAAAGCATCTCTTATTTGTTTTGTAGCTTTCAAAATATGCCCTTTTATTTAGTTAATTAATTTTTTAACATGGACTACAAATTTTTCAGATTACAACTTCACTAATGGATCCACCTGGGTTGAAAAACCACACGCTGATGTTGGCAGATACAGAAAGTGAAAAAACCAAGTGGGTGGTGGCTTTAAGTGAACTTCATAGGATCCTCAAAAGGAATAACTTACCAAATAGAACTGTAAGTCATTCAGTCTTTAAGTGCATTGCTCAACATTCAACTTTTAGAATAGAAATCTTATTTCTGGTTTAAAATTATTTCCATTGGTTGCTACGCTTGAAGCTTTCCAAATGATTGAATTTGGGTTTCGGCATGGTGTTAGTATTCTTCCTTAAACAACATTTTAATATTTATTGTGTGGTTCTAATTGTATGTGAGAGCAAAATATTTTATTTTCAGATATTTAGAGCAAAGGAGTTGCTAGACAACACGCTTGCTTTCATAAAAAATGCATTATCTGGAGCAATAATTGACTCTGATCGACTAGTCATTGGCACAGAAGAAGGTTTATTCTGTTTAGATCTAGATAGAAGTGGTAAGATATTAATGAGGATTTTTGTATGAATGAGCTTATTAAATGACATCGTGAAGTCATTGTAATTATCGTCCACCATTAATGATTGCAGAGATGGCAAGGGTTGGAGAGGGTAAGAAAGTGCACCAGCTGGAGTATGTGATTGAAGAACAACTGCTAGTTGTGGTTTCTGGCAAGCAGAGGCATGTCAGGTTGGTTCCTGTGCGTGCCCTTGATGGGGATGATGTGGAATGGATTAAGGTTGCTGAAACCAAAGGCACTGTGACTTTCACCATCGGCCACCTCTCTGAGCCACCCCCTTCTAATTCTCTCACAACTCCAGCTCCACCACCATCAACTTCTCCTGCATCAGCAAAAATTTCTTCTCCTTTCTGCCTCTGTGTTGCCATCAAAAGACAGGTAAACAAATATTAGTTATATCATTGCATCATTTAAATTATTTATTCTAAAAACTGAATGATAGTAAGTATAACTTGAGGAATAGATATCATGGTGAAAAGACCAAGAAAGTTTTATCATTGTTTGTGACTTGGTAAAATTATAATTTAATTTTTCAAGGTTTTTTCTAAAGTATCTACATATTCACGGGCACTACAGACCATGGAGGTCTAGGGCCCCCCTCTTCTATAGAGAATTTATAAGCAGGTCTACATTTTTGCGCAGATAGGTTGCTAGTCTATCTTGCAACCCCCTTTTACTGTAGGAAGCTTGTTACACACACACACACACTCTCATGCTCACAGAAGTGAGGTTAGGAACCCGGTGCTGGCATTAGCCTGCTCTTAACAAGAAGCACCAAGGGGCCAACAGCTTCATGTCCCTTCCAAAGGACAGAGCACTTTTACTTGGGTGTTCTTCTCAAGACACAAGTTTGGAGGGAGTAGTCCAAGAAAAAACTGACATCCGTCGGATTTGAACTTGTGCCCACAGCATGGAAGGCAAGCATTCTAGCCACTCCAGCACCTTCCTGTTTTTGTCCAAAGTATATATATTAAAATTCATTGGAAATTTTTTGTCTTGCTTATTTTTTGCAAAGCTTATTATATGTCCATGTCTATTGGGTTAAAAATTAATATAGGACTTAAAGAAAAATTCATTTGAAGTCTTTTACTGTGTTTTGCAAGAATAATCCATGAATATCAGATTTTCTGTTCAATTTTGTTACATTAATTGTTATGTGGTGACAAAATTCTGAATGTTTAAGAAAATCAGTGGCATAGATAGGGATTCAAATTGGTATTGTCTCAGTCGTTGCTCTAAAGAGCCTTGGAATTGCTGGTCAGGGTTTGTTTTTGAGTAAGGTCCATAATCAGAATGTTTTTTCCTTATGGGAATTTAAAGGGAGGATTTTGAATAAACACTACCCAAAAACAACAGACCCAGCCCAGGAATTCCAAGTTGCTTAGCATCGGTAGAGCACCTGACCTAAAATGTTTTGAGAGCAATGATATCATTCCCGATAATCTTTGCAGTGGCAGTACTCGAGATAATGATAAATTTGTTGTTTAGGCAACTATAATAATGGGTTTAATATGTAAATTGATTTTATATTATGTTATTCTTGCTCATGTGTCCACTTGCTCATTTGTCCACTTGCTCTTTTGTCCAGTTGCTCTTTTGTCCAATTGATTTTATGTGACTTGCTCTTTTGGGACTAGCACAAACACCCTATGTGAGCCACCATGGTCAAAGATATGATGAATGAATTGAGTAAATAAGAGAATATGTTTTACTAACTTGGTATTACAAATTAAAAATACTAAAGTTTGACAATTATTTTAATGATTATTACTCTGTTGCAAAATTCTAAACTGAGAAAAGATAAGATTGTTTGTATTAACTGTTTGAAGTGACCAATTATTTTCTTAATTTTTGTCTTTATAGAATGCATCTCAGGTAATAATTTATGAGATAACAAGAACAAAGGCCCGGCATAAGAGATTAAGAGAAATACCTCTGCCTGTACAGGCACAGACATTATCAATATTCAGTGAGGGACGTCTATGTATAGGATACCAATCTGGATTTACCATATACAACATTATTGGAGATCAGCAACCTATATGTAAGTATTTACATTAGCAAATAAAAATAGCTCTTGTGAATTCAACTTTGTTAGAGCTACAAAACTCTGAGTGGTGGAGTAGATGATCAAATGTATATAAAATATTTGTGTTTGCCTATACCACAGATGCCAAATTATTTGTGTGTTGTGTGCCAAAAAAGTTATGTGAATCCAAATTTTTTTGCGAGCCACTTGTTTACTTCTTCTATAAGAAATTTACATATCATTTTGGGCACTCATTCCACATAATTGCCATCCCTGGCCTAGATTATAATACTGTTCGTTTACTAAAACCAATGTCAAATCTGTGTCAATGACACACAAAATTCTAAGGATTAAGTTTCATGTAAGACAAAAGAGATTTATAGAAATTTTTTGAATTAGTTGTTTAATGTTGTCAGCATTCTAATGTTGTACTTTGAATTTATTTTTAATGTTTATTAATTGGGCAGTATCATTGGAAATAGGAGTGTTTTCTCATCAGGCCAAAAGATTCAAAAGATATCATTTAACTTGAATGCTTCTCTTTTTTTGGTTCACCCTTCTAAAAAAATCTTTGAGAGAGCCTGTCACTTAAACATTTTGCTTATGGATCTTAGTGGGTGTTTATATTGGGTCAATAAACTCATTCAAAATACCACTTATACATAGGGAATATATTTTTCAGGTTTTACCTGATTTTGTTATTACATTGTTAAATTGATGGCACATATAAAAATACTCATTATATGCGGCATTAGTTATAGCAGACTTTCATGGTGTATTGCTCAGTTTACATGTCAGTGGATCAACAAATGAATACCGTATATAATTGATTGTAAGCCGACCTTTTTTTCCCTTCTTGGTAATTGCCACTCGGCTTAGAATCGTTGTCTTAAAAATCAATGAATGAAAAAGAAAGTAATCAATGCATTAAGGGGCATTTTCATAAGAATAGTAGTGAGGGGTGGATAACTGGCATGACAAGAGCCCTATGCTGTTCTTATGTAGAAGAACACACATGAGAAACAAATGACTATGGATCAGCATTGAGCATCTTCGAGGACACTTTTTGAAAATCATTTCGACATAGATGCATATGTACCCTATTATATTACATTCTGATATGTTAAGTGTGCTTTGGGATAACTTCTTTCATTTTTTCCTTCGCGCAGCAAACATCTTGCTTACTGCACATGGAAAGGTGGCAAAATGTCTGTAGTTACATTATAACTCAAGATATAAGTATATTAAAGTAGAAGTAAACAACCGACTTAAAATGTATGAAAAAAGAATCAAAATGACCAAATATAAAAAAATAAATTGTAAAAAATGTGTGCCGCATCAAAGTTGTTGAAATTGCAGCGATACCTAGCACTCATATGCATAAGAAGCTGTATACTCTTGTACACAATGTTTAACTCTTTTGAAACATTTACATTGTTTACTTTGTTGATTCAGTGTGTCTAGCATGTGCATACTGGGATTCCCTGAGCCAACCGTCACTTCCTTTGCAAGTGTAAATTTCAGTCCTTCAGTGGGGCGAGATTATTTAATTATGAACCGAAAAAATCGAGGCATCTATACTTTTTAGTATTTTTTATGCAAAAGATCCGTGAAAACCAAATTATGTGTACACCCTACAAGAAATTTTCCTTTTGTACCATTGTGAAAAGTGGGGGTCGGCTTACAATCAGTATCTGCTTACATTCGATTATATACAGTATATTTGGTTTATCGTAATGCATCCAAAAATTTATTTTCAGTGTTGATTCATCCAGACAACCAGTTGCTTGGTTTCTTGTCATATAGTGCAGTGGATGCTTTGCGTGCCATTGAACTTCCTCATGGAGAATTTCTTCTAGTGTTCCAAACCCTTGGGGTTTATGTGGATTCTCAGGGGCGTAAATCTCGAGATAGAGAAATAATGTATCCTGCAGTGCCTCAAGGCGTCAGTAAGTTTTCCATTCAGTTGGTTTTATGTCTTATTATCCATACATATTATGTTTTTTTATTGGAATGGCCAGTAATATTGAAGTTGACCTGCAAAAATCTTTTGTCTTATCTTTCTGCCTGCCATTTAACTTGTAATGGGAATACAAAGGAGATATTTATGTGGTTTAAACCTAGAGTATTACAGATTTAAAGGTTCTGTTTCCATAACAGGGTGAAAGGTAAACAAAGCGACGGTGCTGTCAATGGCAAGAAAGCAACGATAGATGCAGTGGCACTGTCAAAGGTAGAAAAGTGGAACTTTAATGTCATATGTAAATACTAGAAGCATTTTGAAAATGAAGGACAATGAGTAATATAACTGAAGATGAATGCAGCCCAACCCGGGGTGCCAAGGAGGCGTATGCCATAGTGGTAGAATTTTAGTTCCATTTCTCATTGCTTTCTTGCCATCGACGGCGTCACTGTCGCTTTGTTTACTTTTCGCCTGGTTATGGAAACTTATCAATTTAAATAATTTTTAATGCTGTAATTAAGTACTTGATTGGCTAAAGTCAGGTCAATGGTTATGTTTATTTCAAGTTTGCCATTGTGTAGTGTTACGCTCATTGTGAAAGTGGTGGTGCAATTGTTGTTGTAAAATGGAGGATTGAAAACTACTCAACATGTATTTTGTTGCAAGATTCTTTCTTCTAAGGACTATCATGTCAGAATTTGGAGCTACATATCTTTGTGTTGATGGGCCCCCTACTACCTTTTTGCCTTCTCTTAGAGCCTGTTTTAATTTCAAATATTCCATTATTTTGCAAGTACCTTCTTTCAATACATAGTAAGGAAATTCTTGAGCCGGTCATAAACTTCACCAACCTGTAATGAGAAAATCTATTTTATCACTGCTAAATTCTTTGATAAACCATTCTAAATACAAAAATCTGATGTGGCCTGCACATGACGTTCTCCATACCTGTAATACTTTTAAAATTCCAAACACATTAAATGTGATAGTAAATATTTTAAAGAACTGTGAGAAAAATTCAACGACCTTACAAAGAACAGACATGAACTCATACTGTAGCCTTCTGATATTGGATATAGCCACGAAGCTCCAACAATTAATTAATTTTTTCATGAAAAAAATACTCTCAATTAACATGGTACTTGAATTACATGGTTTCGGTTTTACACAGTCGAAAAAATACAGCTGGTTTTCATTAACACAGTTTGAGACTTGGTTTTACATGGTTTTTGTTTTCATTTTTTTAAAATTCTGGCTCCAAAAATAAACAAGAGCCATAAGGAAATGTCATTTTTATTAAATATTCAACCGAAATTTGAATTTTAAATGAACGATTGCATGTACATTAGCTAAAAATATGTTACCGTGCAAAGTTTATAATCAAAGTTTCATCAAAATTTGTTTGATAAGGTATTATGCTGCGCAACATTGGAAAAAATTGCGTAAAAGAAAACAAATTAAACAAATTAATAGGAAAAGTTGCATTATCTTGAATTCAGTAGTGGATTTACTTTAAGCCAGGGGTAGGCACTGCCTAAGGGTGCAAGCGATTTGAGGGTGCAATCGCATCTGGTTCTGTGGCTAGGGTTGCCAACATAATTTTCTTTAATTTTTATATATGATATGATTCTGATAGTAAACAGCAGGCGGTGGCAAGGGAGACTAATGTAAGGTTAGCTGTGTTAAGATTGGATATTCGATCCCTCCTGTCCATCTCCAGTCCCAAGAAACAACTACTGCTTTCAGAGAAAATGTAAATTTTATTAATTTAATTCCCAAACTATCACGAGTGTTTATGGGTTCCCTGATGGAACTTACTTCTCTCACAGTCATCGTTGCGTCTTTTGAGTCCAAACTTGAAAGTTAGGACCAAATCATCAAAACATTGGAGAGAGGAGTATTCCTTTCTCACGTGTAAAAAAGAATATTTTTGTCTTATTTTGGACCAATGAATTCTACTTTTCACTCCGAGTTTTACCAATCCAGAATGCCATGTGGTTGATAAGGGAGAATCATTTTCTAGTCTTTACTTTTATTCTCCTCTGTTCAGTCAGTTTGATAAAAATTCTTGGGATGATTGAGACTTCTTTAGTGACTTGAGCAGAAGTTGACAGATATGGAAGTGAAAGAAATTGAGACAAAGTCTGCTAAATGCATTTTTTTTTTCAGTTTCATGGTTGTATCAAAAAAGTGAAACTTGGTCTCTTTGCTAGAAATGAACAAAATTTAACTTGGTTAGCAAACCAAATTTTCTTTTCTTCAGTCATGAAATGGAAAAGAATAAGATTCGGAAAAAAATCAATTTCATCGCATTTTTTCAGGATTAAATTGTTGAATCAAAGGTAATTTTTTAAAATTCATAGAATTTATTTTTTGTTTGAGCATAATTTATACATTTTTTGAAAGATTATCGATAAAATTAATTTGTGAAACTTGGAACTAAATAAAAATGTCGAAATATAAGTTATTGCCACTTAAAAAAATGTTTCAACAAAAAATGAAAAAATGTTTTTTTCCAAAAGTAATTTGGAAACCAAACCCCATATTTTGTTTAAATCTATAGTCTCGATTAACATGATTTTGAATTACATGGTGTTTTCATGGAACCAAACTACCGTGTTAATTGAGGGTTACCTTTACTGTACAAGGACGTAAGAAAATCATAATTATTTGTTTGGCAGCTTCTTACATAAGAGTAATAGTTTAATTCAGCATATCTGGTGACTTAACCCTGAAATTTTAGTGCTCCTTGCCTGTATGCCATCTAATCTCAGGTCATAATCAGGGCCTGCCAAAGGGAGGGTGCAGCGGATACAGGCCCCAGAATATTGGGGTCCCCCTAAAGTAGGAGTTCTCAGTTATTAACATAACATAGCCGGTTGTTAATTTTTCTCTGAATTTGCGAGCTTGTTAGAATTTTTGAAAATATTAAAATATATTTTGAGTCTTCCTATCATTTAAATAGATGTTGCTGTTATCTAAAATCCATTTACCTATAAGGATGAAATTAAATACATTATGAACTGAACATATAGGAAACGAGCTGGATTTCAAATATTTTTGCCGGGGTGCGATTGGACCAAAATATTTTTCTCATATTTTTTTTAATTTTTGCGCAATTTCCAGCATATTGTCGATGAAACTTGCACAACATTTAAAAAAAAATTTATTCCATGCATTATAACTACTATTTTCTTCATCATAATTCTTCACCGTAATTCTTCACGAACATAATTTTACGGATCACTACCCATTTGCTTTACCATCATGATCAAATACATGACGAGATTTGAAAGGAGAAATACAGAACAAAATGTACAAAATACTTGGCAATATTTTTACACACACTAGAAATTCATTTTATCGAAAACCCTTATTAGGAAAGATGTTATGTACAATCTTTAGGGTGATATTTATCATATAAACATTCAAAACAAACATTTTTGGCACCATGCACATCTTATGAATGAATATTGTCCACAATTACATTTTGTTAAATTGACCTCTGCAGGGAAAGCCACGTCATTGACATTTAAAAATACTTCATGTTCATTTGATAATTTTGAGGCGTACCACACATATCGAATCATCTTACAATAGATTGGTGCCTGCAATTGGTTGTGTATTATGGATTGTATTTTAATGGTGTCCTCCCTACTTGTTAAAGACCTATTTTGTGCCAGAAGGAAACAACAGTATTGTATTTTTCTCGCATAATTTTTCACCTGGCGATAAGAATACACATGGCAAGGCTGGCATATAAGAGTACACCTGTGGGGAATAATTTTGAGCGTACACGTAGGAACGTTATCCTCATCATAAAACTTTTGATCGTACATATTATGATTTGTTTGACCACTCCAGGAATCTACAACATAGAGAAACTGCTGGTTTTTCATGTAAGGTTGAAGAACTTCAACCAAAAATTGATTACCGTAAATACCCGCGTATAATGCACACTTTTTTTCCGAAATATTTGAGTTAAAAATTAGGATGCATGTTATACGAGGGTAAATCTTACGCATGACGTCACCCTACACCGGCGCCCGGCCTGGTGGTGAGGTACTGGTACTACTTACAATTAGAAACAATGGCAGCTGATGCCTTTTGAGTACGCTGGGAGTTGATGCTTCTTGTAGAACTAAATAAAGTTATCGTTCCCTACCTTTCTCTCAGCATTCATACATGATTTATTCTTGATTCTTAGAGTCTGTAGTTAATTATGGTTATTTGCTATCATTTTTACGTGCTCCAGTGTTCTAATAAGGGTAAAAATGAAGGTTAGGCGTGACAAAAACGTATGTAAAAAACTTAGGGTTATCATCATTCCTTCATTTTATTAGCTCAAAGAATGTCATATGCCATACTATGAAATTAATATAATTCGATTTATTGTGTATATCCTAATATCACCTTGTAAGTAAACATAGAGTATGTAATGATTGAGTTAGCTGACGTTCTTTTGGGACGTTATTCGAAAATTTCATTTTGCACTTTCATTATGTTACCAATATATAATACCAATAATTCGATCATTGCTTTAGAACACGTTACACCATCTACTTTATTCAACGGTAATGCTAAAAAAAATTTGTGCGCACTATACGTGGGTATATAGAAAAATCATAGATTACGAGGCTGAAAACCTCCCTGCGTGTTATATGAGGGTGCGCATTATATGCGGGTATTTACGGTATATGTTTCACTAGTGAGCTTCCCTGATTTTGTAGCCATAACACAAATGTTGCTGTAGTTGGTGATTATTCGGTTCACTTCTTGCTGTACTCGAGGTTCGAATTTTCCACCCACTTCCTGTAAACACACAAACACCTTCGGCAGTAGCTTTCCAGATAGGGTCATTGCATATTGCATGGTGTAAGAATGCATTAATTTATTTAACTGTGACAGCAACTTCGGTTACCTTTTCACCTTGATGAGATAGGGTTCACTTACTCATGAGAAGATACTCAAATCCTGTTTGATCAGTGTTGATAACATAGGATCAAATTCTGGAGCGATGGCTAATATTTGTGCTGCTTTCATTAATTCGCCCAAAGAAGTCACTTTCTTGTGTGACATATCTTGTCACATATCGCTGACGAATTTTATTCTGCTCCTTAAATTTTGCCACCCAATTCTTTGATGCTTTGAAATTAAAGTTCGGTCCAGCATATTGTACAGCAGCAGAAATCACCCATTGCTGTATATCTCTTGAAGAGACAGGATTCAAATTCTTTCTTGCTTCCACAAAACGGTCATACACCAACGCATTTATCATTCGGTATTTGTCAAACTTGGTCCCTCCTTGTTCGATTTGCCTCTTCCATCTCCATAATTGGCGCCTATCTTCCAACTTTCAGGTGGTAATTCGTCGGAGCGTTTGAAGAGACCATTTGGGGTATAGCTCTGCGAGTTTAACAAAATTAACCTATCGAAAAAATAATCAGTTAGAGAAGATATTTTATAAAGTCAAATTTTTAGCAAAAAGAGAGGAAAATGCCTTACCTTTACTTCAAAAGGAATCCCATCTTTTGTCTGTTGATCGTCGTCACTAATTGACGATCTGGAGGATTCGTCTGATTGTGAAGCTTCCATCTTGTTTTCATCAGAAATTTCCTCCATAACCTCCTCACCATTGTCCTCACTGCAGTCGAAGAGTTCTTCCTCAATTGTGAACTCCATTTTGCACAGCATTTTACACATGCATCTGTAAATTTCTCGTCCCAAGACCTTACTTCGGTAAGAAATTGCTGGGCTAATGTTGTCAGTAATAAGCTTATTATTCCTCAACAACTGGTTGCGGAAATGAAGTGCATCCGTTAGGTCTTGTTTCCCAACATCGCTTTCGATGACTGACAAAGTGTTATCAGCAACTGCGGCGCCAGAATCAAATTCTTCGGTTGGTACGGATTGTGAAGTTCCAGGTGCAGGAGAACTTGATTCTCTATTATCCATTTCGTCTTCTCACTTTCAATAGTTTTGTATAATAGTAAATGATGCAGTTTTTATTGCCCCAAAAACTGAAGGTCACTCAAACAAAACAAACAATTCCAATCACCACTCCAAAATGTGCCCTCTAACAATAAATCGCTCAGCAGCCTTCTGACGTTGACTGTGGTAGAGAGACGAGGACGTCTGCTAATGAGGCCAAGAAAACTGCGTCTAGTCATCTTATAATGTTGTTATTAAAGTTACGGTGTTGTTGTTAAAGGGATTCGTTATCAGTTGCAGGTGTCAATTATTGTCATTATAATTATAATTGTCATTATGTCACAATACTGTTGGGTTATTTCAGTGCATTGTTCTTTATTCCTCCTTTTAAATCTCGTCATGTATTGTTCGTTATGATAAATCGGTTGCCGGTACCAATTATTGCCATTATAATTATAATTGTCACTATGTCACAATATTGTTGGGTTATTTCGATGCATTGTTCTGCATTCTTCCTTTCAAATCCCTTCATGTATTGATTATGATTATAAAGCGAATGGGTAGTGATCGGTAAAATTATGTTCATGAAGAATTACGGTGAAGAATTATGATGAAGAAAATAGTAGTTATAATGCATGGAATAAATTTTTTTTAAATGTTGTGCAAGTTTTATCGACAATATGCTGGAAATTGTGTAAAAAAATTTTGGTCCCTTCGGGAATCGAACCCAGACAAAAATATTTGAAATCCAGCTCATTTCCCCTGCACCAATGCTCCTAGATTATTATGAAAGGACTTTTAACGTTCTTATTTCGTTGACTCTTGAATCGCGATTTTCAAAGGGCATTTTCTCGTAAACGACAGTTGACACCTAGGTAGAAATAGGAGTCTGTTATTTTGCATATACTTTCATTCTGAAAAGTCTCAATCCGATGCGAGTGTCACACCTTGTGGGCTTCCCTTGTCAGTATTATGAATATAATCTGCAAAGAGAAGATCTCGACTTACTTATTTGTCAAATTTATTGGCAATGAAGTTTTTGAGAAAACCTTTAGATAAATGGAATGCAGAGTTTTATGTTAAAAGCTGGTTATTGAAGAATTGTTCGGCTGCAGATAATCATGGTCAAAATAGTAAAGAAAACTTATTCAGAAAATCTGATAAACGTTTGGAAATACACACAATAAAGGTTAATTTTAATGCAAATAATAATTTACTATGTATTTATTTATTTATTAACTTTTCATTCCTAATCCATAGCCCTGGTGTTGTGTTGTGTTGTGTTTTAAATTTTAATAAACAGAGTAGAATTTCTTCTAAATGTCTTTATATGGCTGATGACTGATTTGTTTTAGAAAAACCGGCATTAGTTAGAGCTATTAATTTGATTAATTTATTTGATAGAAAAGGAAATATTTGAATTTTTAATACGTCCTCTGATTTTCGATCAAGTTTCTGTGAAACGAATGTGTACTATATACGGAAAGTTAATATACTTGCTAATTTTTATTGTCGGTGTAACAGAGTTGGCAAATACATTATAAACAAGGTGAATATCACATTATTATGAAAAATGGATTTAGAAATGGTCTTCATAACCAAGTTCTATTGTACAGGCAAGACTTACAAACAGGCAAGCTAAAAAAATACATACTCATGAACATTCCACATATTAATGAATTGTGACTCCCTCTTCAGTTAACAAAAACAGTGCACTCACGAACATCGGGTTAATATTCAGGGTCGGAGGATGCAACTGTGCGTTAGGTTAAAATCTTTTTTTACTGGATGTTGGAATCGAGGATCTACCCGAATTTGTTACATATATTCCTTTCCACAATTAGAATTTTGATTATCTGTATACTGACCGGTTTTCACTCAGCCATTTTCTGTGCTATCAAAATAAGTTTAACTGAAAGAAAATTGACGAATTTTTAAAGGCATAAAAGGATGTTGAAAAAGGCTCAACCATTTATAGAGGTGTCCATTGAGAGCATCCCAGCTATTAACTTCTTTATGAGTAAAAAGAAAAAATCTTATCAATAGCCGTTGCACAGTTTCTTCAAGATAGTAGATTCGTCGGAATAGTAATAAATGTTTCTTTCTTCAAAAATCATTCAATAAAGTTTAATAACTGACTAACATTATAACAATATAAAACATTTAATTGAAAAAATATACAAATGTATTCTAATTGGAAATATTTTTGTCCCCTTACACGCAGAAAATTTATTTTTGATAATTCAGGAATCCATTAATGAATTTAACATTCTATCTTATAGAATGCATTACGTTCGTAAGTTGGAAGCCACCTGCATTTTTATCTGGCGCCCAGGAAAATAGGGTATTTTCACCTTTCTTTCCCCATCATCTCTTAGAACTTGTAAAACTGTTATTTTTTTATCCACATGGTTTATATTAGCAAAGTTGTCTCTACATTTATTTTGTATTCATTTTAATTAGTGATTGATGATATATTTTGCAGTTAAAATTTAGTACGTCTTAAGAAACTATAAAGATTTAACATTTGTCTTTAATTTAATAATTTTGGTTGGAAATAATATCCTACCAAAGTAACATAATTTTGTTCATTTTGTAATATTTTTTGCATAATTTATTGCATTTTAGGCTGTTGTGACGGTCATTTGATGGTGTTCAGCGAAACGCATGTGGATGTTTTTGAGGTTGCAACTGGGGAGTGGGTTCAGACGCTCAACATTAAGCGCACAAAACCGCTTAATAACACAGGAACACTGGGTATATGTCTCATTGATGAGCTTCCCCATGTTGTCTATCTATGCAATATACACCAGCGTAAGTGATTTTATAGTTTTGTAGCTGAATTTAACCTTTTTTACTATTTGGCAATCAGAAATAAAATGCAGCACATCATTGTATTGCTTTTCCAAAGTATAATATTTCTATAATTTTATATTGTAGTAACAACTCATGTTTATCTATGTAGTATTTAGTTTAGAGAAGTTACATCTTAAAATATGTATTTCATGTCCTTTCATTAGCTGTAAATGTCTTCTGCTGTAGTAATTGAACTTTTTATTTATAACTAACACCATTAGACTTACTCATTGAGTCGTACTTAATGCTAGCCTCTGGTACACTGAAAAATTGTATTAATGGCTACCAATGGTTTTGGTTCAAGTTTTATGAAGAGCTTATGTCTAACTGTAAATATCTGGATCAATAGTCAACTGTTACGGCTATTACTTTGTAGAAATCCATAATTCAGAAATAAAATTAACTTGTTAGTAAATTCCTACAATACTGATGATATGCAAAGCATCAAAATCTAGATCGAATACCTTAATAAAAGTGTTGTAGGAATTTACTAAGTAAATTTTATTTCTGAATCTGGAACAATCATAAGCTCAAGTTGTATAAATATTAATTACCGTATTTACCCGAAAGGAAGATGAGGTTTCTTCACAAAAGTGCCATTAAAAATATTAGGTACCGTCTTAGAAAGGAGTATGAGGATTTAAGGTGAGAATACACTCCTATTTTAAATGCACCATTAAACACATAGACGTCAAGTATATGTCCGTTAAAATATTTATTATTGCATAAAGTAATACATCGTATTTAATTCATTACTACAATACTTTAAAAATTTAAGGTCAAACTTCTTAAAATTGCTTCCACAGACCAATGGTTCCACTTTGGCGGTAGGGAAGTGTTTAGAGCTGGTTAGGTAATCGCATAACAAGTTGAAAAAAAATTCCTACAGCTGGGTGGTTCCATGTGTAATATGAAACAAAGTCATGTAGGCACCAATAAAGATATCTGGTAATACGATGTAAACAAGACTGATACAATTTAAATGTATCTACTACAATTTAAAAATGATGCTTTGCGTTTGGTATGCCAACGGCAGACATAAAGTGGACGTGAGTTTCAGAGTGTAGAAAATTTACGAGAGCACTTGAGTAGTACACGCTTTGCTGAGTTTTAAAGTGAAATAGTGACAAGTTATTATTTATAACTTTTAAATAAGATACCCCAAACAAATGGCAGATCGCGTAGAGAAAAAAGGAACCGCTGTAAGAGGGAATGTATCAAAAGTAATTAGAAGAAGTTGTGACAGAAATTTTAAGTTAATGGTGGTGCGCTATGCTGAAGAAACAAATAATTTTGTGGCAGGGAAGAAATACAATGTGACTGAAGCACATGTGTGAAGGTGGAAGCAAGCAAAAGAGAAACTTGAAGGTGCTAACTCAACATGGAGATCATTTAGTGGACCAAAACAAGGCCAATTTTATTCATTAGAAGAGAAAATTGCAAACTTTGTGCATATTCAAAGAATGGACGGTAAAGCGGTAACGTGGGGTATCATTAAATTGAGAGCCCAAGAATTAGCACGATCGCAAAACATTCCACACCAAGAATTGAAGGCTAGTAATGGATGGTGTTTGCGTATGATGCATCGTAATGATTTTAGCCTGCGATGAAGAACTTCACTTTGCCAGCATCTACCTTCCGACTTCACGAACAAACTAATAACTTTCCAGAGGCATGTAAATTGGTTGCGGAAAAGTCACATTACCTTCTGAGCCAAATGGGTAATGCAGATGAGACACCCATTTATAATACTTCGACATGCCATCCAATTACACCGCCAACGAAAAAGATGCAAAAAATGTCATCATAAGAACTTCCGGGAATGAAAAACTGCACATTACTGTAATGCTGGCTGTATTAGTGGACGGAGCAAAGTTATGTTGTTTTAAAACGCATAACAGTGCCTAAGGAAGTACTACCAAATGGAATAATTGTTCAATGTCATGGCCAAGGATGGATCTCAGCTGATTTAATGAAGGACTGGCTAAGCATAGTGTGGAATAGACGACCTATGGCACTTTTAAGGCAGAGAGCAATGCTCGTCTTAGATGCGTTCAAAGGCCACCATACAGAGGAAGTTCAAAATACCCTTTATGGTATGACTACTGACCTTGTAGTTATACCAGGAGGTATGACATTACAAATTCAAGTGCTAGATGTTGTAGTGATGAAGCTCTATAAGGATTACATGAAGTAATTTTATTCAGAATGGCTTTTGGCAGGGGACCATGCATTTACTCTTACAGGGAAAATTAAGAAGCCCTGTATACCATTTCTCTGTAATTGGGTCATTGCAGCATGGAAAAAATAGATCCCAATAGTATCTCAAGGGGGTTCAAGAAATGCTGCATATCAAATTCCATGGACGGTATGGAAGACAACTTGTTCGAATTTGAATAAGTTGTGATGAATGAACAGGACAGCAAGAATAAGAGAAGGAAACAGATGAGAGGGAGATGTAAGTAGTAATTTACTTTTTTTTATTCGTCCTCTTAATGTTAGCTTGTTATACATATATATAAAAGTTTTTTGTAAATGAACCTAATTTTTTTAGGGGTCGTCTTAAATTCAAGGTCATCTTCCTTTCGGGTAAATACAGTATTCAAATCCCAAACTCCAAATGGCAACAGCAACCTTTTTGATATTTGAATATTATTTATAATTCTTCCATGGCTTTCTTGGAATTTAAAGATTAAAGTGGATATTCTTTGAATGTTACTATTTATTTTTCTAGGAGAGTTAATATCTGTATATCAGACTGATGTGACTGGGAGAACTGTGCCACGCCCACGGAGGAGGTTTTCACTCAGGGGTGAAGGAAGCAGGGCTGCCAGAGCGTAAGTAATTTTTCGAATAATGACTTGAATGGAAATTTTAATGCAAAATATTAATGCACTAAAATTTCATTTTGTTTTGATGATTGAGACTAAGTCCTTTTCTGCAAAGAGATGGCAGATATCTTCTTTTTCGTGTTATTTATCATTGTAATCTATTCAATTTTTTGTTCTTAATCTCTTAAGTTTGTGTTTTTCATGACATATTGAGTACTTAAATGATTTTAAAGGTAACATTGATTGAAGTTGTAACTGATTTAGCATCCTAATAATCCTAACATTAAATTTAGGACGGATCGCAGGTCTAAAATGATCTCAGCACCTACCAACTTCAATCACATAAGTCACATGGGCCCTGGAGATGGTATTAAAATGCAGCAGTTGCTGGATCTTCCCACAACGCTAGAAACTGCTGACCAGCAGCAAATGCAACAGTCGTCATTGCATGTTGCTCATCACCATCACCACCACCTTCCAACTTCAAACATCTTACCAAGAATGCAGCAGCCGCACCATTTACATCAGTCGCAGCCACTTCCTCCAAGTGCATCAGCCTCATCATCTCAGCAGAGGGTTAGTTCCGAGTGTTGAATCATTCCTTTGTTCAAATGTCTATTATACTTGGAGCTAAAAGTTAGCCGATTGTGATTTTATTTTCTTTTTAAGTATAATTTACAAGTGCAAAAGCCTGTCAATATGACAGGGAGGAATATATTACTTATTTAAATTAAATTTTTATACTTATTATTCTTTGGAATCATTGTTTCATATTTTTAAAATAAACAAATTATTCTAATAAAAATTATTATAATAAGTAACTAAAACCTTATTTATTTGCCATGAAAACAATAGTCAATAACATTATATATAAGAAACAATGATAGAAATAAAATTCAACTATGTATCTTCTACAATTTTAATATAACATGACCGGTTTCATAGCCTCATCAGGTCAATCGTAGTGAAACAGGTCATGTTATATTAAAATTGTAGAAGATACATAGTTGAATTATATTTCTATCATGAGTAAATTCCATAAAGTGAAACCTGAACGTATTAATGATATCAGAAACAACTTGATCATTAAAAGTAAAATTTAATTCGTTCCTTCGTTCATGTCACTAATTCGTGCCATGACTCACAAATACAAATACAGCCTACACTATGCCAATCCTTGTGTTGTTTACGTATTGCAAGTTTTTATATATTCATGCTTATTTCACATCTTCATTGATTTCCTTCCTCTTTAGTAATGAATGGCAATTAACGTTCATAAAATGTCATTCATTTCAGTCTTGTTAGAATATTTGCAAGAAATGGCCCTCTCTTTTTTTCTCCTGCAGTCTCTCTTTCAATATTTACCTTTCCTTCATCATTCCCTTCCTCATTCAGTTCCTTCCTAAATTCATTCAAACTGTACCTGACGTTGGTTCATTAGCTTCAGTTAAATCAAGAAATCTATCATCCTTTCTTCACATATGTTTTTACTAAGCATATGTGATTAATCCGAAAAACAACTGAGCATTTTGTTTGGTTGCCGAGAAACAGAACCCTGCCTCAAGCAGTTTGGAATTGAACTTTAATATTATAAAACTGGAGAGCCTGTGACATGCTTAACAATCAGCTAGGAAAACAGCATGCCCCAGTTCAAAGTGTGTTCGGGGCCGCATTCGGATCAAAATTTTTTACATTCCCCATACTTAGTATAGGAGAATGTAGTGTTTTGAAAAAAGAACAATTTGGTATTTCAACAAAAATACACATTTAAGGTCCCCTGACCAGGTTTTCATTATTTTTTCAAATACAGTAAAACCCCTTATTTACACTTTTCTAGGGACCTGGGAAAGTGTAAATTGCGGGAAAGTGTAAATTGAGGGAAAAGGAAAGATATTATATATATATGTATATATAAACTTTATAAAGAGTATATCTATTTATTCATTTACTTAACCAGCACAATTTTTTAATAATAATAATAAAATATGTGCCGAATTAAAATGCTAGTACCTATAGAATGCTTGGGTTTCCATTACATTCTCCACATTACATTTGTCTGGAAAATTATAAATAGACATAGGTGTATTTACTTCAGGAACATCATACTTTTTCGAAGCTTGAATATTGTTCGTATTTTCCGCCTCTTGAGCTAAGACTATTTTAAAATTCATGTCATAACTTCGTTGGATTCCTCTGTTAACTTGGGATTAGGAAGAATCTTTTTTCACAACATGATCAGCATCGTTTTTGTCACACATTGTTAAAATAACAGATGGGTAAAAACTTGCTAAGGTAGGCACAAGGAATATGCCGATGCACTGATAGCTTCAATTCAGTGACTTGTATCACTTAACAGACGCGGAATGTACAGTGATTTTTTGAAACAATTTTACAATCTTATAAAATCAATAGTAGTCGAATATAATGCGGGGGCTACTTTTAAAATTTAATTTTTTGGAAAAAAACATCGTGTTATATTCGGGGCAATACGGTAATTTAAATTACAACAAATTACAAATTAACTTAAATTTAATTAAAACTGTGGGAACCAAGGGGCAGAATTTGAATGGAAAGGGTTAAAACATGATAGCGCCAAACTTTAACATCTTTTCAATAGCATTCATACTTGGTTCAAAGAGTAAATAGTATTTCCGTATCTAGGTGCGCTGTTTATGCTCTGCTAGTGTGATTTACGTATGAGGTTTTGAAGTTTTCACCCAAAAGAGTTCATACGAATTTTTGTCTATAAGTATGCTGTTCCCGAGTAGCATCTGTAAAAGCGAGTTATGTTTTGATAAGAAAGTTCATATTTCTGCCTCTAGAGGCACTATTCCTACTCTGCCGCCATTTTTGAAATAACGTAAATACAGGGTTTTACTTGCATTAGAATCATAGGAAAATTGATGGGACCCATATAAAATGTTGTAAATAGCGGGAAAACGTATATTCCAATATTCAAATACAGGGTTTTACTTTATCTCCTTTAGGGCAATTTATGTAAATATTTTTTATTATCAAAGTTGTAGACTATATCATTTTCTACACGTTTTGTTTGAAACATTTTTCAGAAAACATTGTTTAAGTGATATTTTACTTAATTATCTGAATTTGTTGTGTGGCACTAAGTGACATATTTGCTTCCATTGCTATAATAATCTAATTGTTGATAGTGATGTCTATGCTGCCAAGGGTAATTTTAACTGCAATCAAAATTATCCCAATGCCACCTAACATCATATTTTGTAAACAATTTTTCTTGTAAATATTGACAGCAATCCCAGCACGACCACCAGTAATTTTTTGTAGTGATATTTTGTTATCCATAGCAACAGATAAGAATCCTGTTTACTTATTGTTTTTTCAATGTGAAAAGTGATTCAAAGTACTGTATCTGCTCGAATAGAAGCCGACCCCCCAAAAATTTCCACCATTTTTTGGCAAAAAAGTAAATTTTGTAGATTTTATGCTGAAGTGTGCCGGGCATGCATGCACGGTCTAGAATACATTATTCGGAATCGAAGAAAAGACTGGGAAATGGTTTAGTTGTTCACATTTTGAAATTTTACTCCAATTAATAATTTTGCTATGTTGAATAATGTTCCATATTCAGTAAGGATAATTTCATTCATCTTCATTTTCACAAAAGGTCAAATAAAGCAATAGCGACCTCGCCAAGATAATTTTTAAGCCAAGTCTATTTCCAATGAAATTGGCGTTTATATTGCCTTAAGAAATTGCATTTTTATAATTATGCACATTCCGTGTCAAGTTTTACCGAAATTCAAACAGTTGAGCATCCAAAGCCATCATCGTATTTTGCATAGTCATTTGCGTAGTCAATGTAGGGAATTTTAATAGATTCCATGAATGAGGTTTTAACATGTATACAAACATTACAGTGGCTTAGCAATAACTACAATAGCCAAGTAAAACTAATAGGAACTTCTTTTAATGGCTAATGAAAAATAGTACAAATTGCTAACTATTCTTAATGATACATATGTGTAGCCCTGAGAAACAAAGGAAAATATGCAATAGCATTCAGAAACAAAAGAACAGGTAGCAACTGTAACAAAACACAGGTACTGCTAAATTCAACATTCTAGCTTTATTATTTATTCATTGATGTTCATCGTAGGTCAGATGTTTACTTTACAAAAAATATAATACTATCATCAACTGCCTCTTATAATTTTTTAGAAGATTTACATTTTGTTGCTATCTGATGCCAAATACCATAAACTCCACCTTTGTGTTCCTGCAGAGTAACAACTAAGGGCTTTAACCTATGTTTAATGTAACAGGTATGTATATTGGTATAAAGGAGTTCCATCATTCAAATGCAAATAATATAATTATCGTATTGTCACTTTTGTCAGCTTTAAGTTACATTATTTCATGTTGTATACATTTCTGCTTTAGGTATTCCATCCCTCAGCCCCAAAACTTGGTCCTGCCCCTCGACATCCTCCACATTCCTCATCGACTACGACTCCACTTTCTGAGGCTAGGAGGCTCTCTGGTCATGTACCCAGGATACCACTTCAGTCATACTCTGTGCAAAATGGTAAGTTTTTAAACATAGCTTTGGCTTGGTCAGAATTGAATTATACAAGTAAAAGAACAGCAGCATTGGTTTAAAATGATAATTGTTCGTATGTTTAGAGCAATTTATCTGAATTAAAGAGTGTTGGAAAATTCATGCGAGTTCATGTAACTTCCTACCTTGCAAAATCATCTATACTAGCAGAAGTTCAATTTTGTTGCAGGCTCTACATCTTCATCGTTAAGGAGAACAGGTGGGCCAACTCGACCTGCTGTAACCCCTCCGTCCCTGCCTCGCTCGCCTGAAGGTGCTGGTGTTGGTGCTTCCAGTGGGTTTGAAAGTGCAGGAGAGTCACAGCGCCAGTCAGGAAGTGTTGCCGGCAGCATGGCCTCCCTTCACGAGACCTCTAAGGTGGGTCGCTTTGTTTTGCTTCTTCTTTTTCATTAAAAAAAGACCCTGTTTACTAATCTGAAATAATATATGTACTGTATTTTCCTGAATATAAGATGACTCCACTTCTTTGGACTTTGTATTTAACCCTCCAGTGGTTGCATGGATATTTGTAATGTGAGTGGTCACTTTTCATCCACTTTGAATTTGATCATTTTGCTTATTATAGCACTGTTTCAGTGGTTCTCTAAAGACAATTCCTTTCCAATTTGAGCTCTACCATGATTAAAGATATAAAAAAACCAAACTGCCTATTTTTTGTCAAAGGCTGTTATCAAGAAAATACAAAAGAATCAAACAGCAAATGATTTATGTTTTTTATCAAAGATTTTATAAAAAGAACTAGTATAAAAACAGCAAATCTCTTCTACCTCGAAAGTCACTGAATGTATTCACTGCAGTTGACACAACTGAGCAGTTTCCCTGAAAAGCTAAGAGCTGTTCGTCAACAGTAAGTTACTCACTCGGAGTATACAGTAAAACCTGGTTAATTTGTAGCTCTTTAACCTTTAAACACCTGGCGTGCCCGTATGGGCACACAAAATGTGTCTCGTTCGATGCCTGGCGGGCCCGTATGGACCTGCTAAGTTTGGAAGTTATCCACAGATGTTCCATTCGTCATGGATTTGTGAAATTTGGGAGGGATACTCCTAGAGGTCTGCTCTCAGTATGTGTTGAGGCAAACATGCGGTAGACCCAACTAATGGGGGTAGGGACATCTCACACCGAGAGAAAAAAGAAAATAGGATGAAAGCATTAGTCTAGCTGCTTTCCAATTCCTCGACTCTGACCTCTCCACAGCCCAAGAGTGTTTGAAGTGAATGAAGAAGCTCTTCTTCCACCTCCTCAAGATCACAGAGCTCAATAGCTACATTTTACTGAGGTCAGAAGGAAGGCAAATGACACATTGGCAGTTTCGCCTTGCTTTTTTGAGTGAACTTATTGAAGAAGAGGCATCAGCTATTCCCTTGAAAACTTCCCAAAAAGGAAGACAAGGTGCAAGCGGGGCCCCATTTGTTCGGTTAGAGAAGAAAGAAAATAAACATTGGCCCATAAAGGGAAATTGCCTTCGATCTCGAGTATGCTCAGAGAAGGAAAAATGCACACAGACAGTTACAAAATGCAAAATATGCGATGTTGGTTTTTGTGTATTTTCCTGTTTTGAAGAATTCCACATAAAGCAGGATTTCTAAGTGTAATACAGAATGAAATTCGTATTACAGTAAACCTTTTACCTTATGAACTCCTTTATAGTGAAGACCTCTGATTAACGAACAATTGACAGCAGTCCCGTCAAACTTATATACAGAATGCTTAGATACAAGTCTTTACTATGAACTTCTGTACTACAAAAACTTCCAAACAATGAAGGTTGCCGATGTTTATCGGTGCAAGTTACAGCCCCAAGGACATTTTTAATGCTGACGAGGCAGGCTTTTTTTTACAATCTTCTTCCCGACTGCACACTTCATGTGAAGGGAGATTTGTGCCATGGGGGCAGGATGAGTAAGGAGCAGTTCACAGTGCTATTTTGTGTGAATAGTGATGGGTCAGAGAAATTACCATTACTCATTATAGGCAAATTTGCTAAACCACGGTGTTTAAAAAATGTAAGGCGAATGCCATGCCCTTACAAAAACAACAAAAGTGCATGGATGAAGGCAGTGATATTCATGGAGTGGTTGGGAGTAGTCGATGCACGTATGGGAGGGCAGAACAGAAAAATACTTCTTTTCCTTGATCGCTGTTCTGCCCATAATTTGGAGGGGCTGAATTTAAGAATTGTGATTGAAAGAAGCCTCTGGGTTGAATATAGAGTTGGAAGAGAATAATGAAGAGGATACGGAAGCGGAAATAGTGAGGCCGAAGTTCGGTCTAGAGAGTGCTGCCATAGACACTTTAGAGACGTTTCTACTGTCTTCCAGGGGTATCATGTCATAACAGCGCAGGAATAACAGCGAACGTCAAAACAGCGAAAACAAAAACGGCGAACGGACAAAACAGCGAACGTCAAAATAGCGAAAAATCGGAATATAAAAAACAGCGATCGGAATATAAAAAACAGCGAATGTCAAAATGGCTGAACACAGTTTAGCAAAAGTCAGTATTGTAGTTATTATAGGTAATAAATAATTGCTGGTTATTAAATTTTAAATAGTCGGAAATGTTAAACCAGAAAATTATAGTTATAAGTGAATATTTTAAAACTGCGCTGAATTTACAGGAATTACTAAAATTAACATAAGAAACGAATCCTATATCCTATAGAAAAATTTACCAGATTTTTGAGTGGTAGTAAGTCATTTTAAAAGAACGACATTAGCTAGTTTTTTATTGGTTTCATTATGAAAAACTTTTTAAAGATTTATTATTATGGCTCCAAATTCTTTTAAAAAAATCCTTTTGTATTACTTAGATCTAAAGTACATTAGTTATTACACGTATATATAATGGGCGACTATGATACAGAGTGCACGAAAGAAATAGAAAATATGTAGTTAATGAATAAGGACATATATTTACATTAAAAGTAAAAACTAATACATTTTCAAATTACTGTTAAAACATTACAAAAGATACTTGAAAGTAGTTTTATTTGAAAGTATGTCAAAAATTGTAAGAAAAATATTACAAGAGATAATGAATTCAAAAAGCCTTATGCTTGAAGATGAAAAATTTGGGCGATTCCTTTCAAGAAATTTAATCTATCTCGATTGTGGTACTCCTTTACGAGACCTTCGATACGTTTGTATGTATCTCGGTAAATTTTTCGGCTTTTCGAGGGTTTTTGCCGGAAATATATTGTTCAATTTTTACTTTATGAACATTTTGTTCTTTTTGGAAGCATTCAATATATTTCCATATGGTAGGATGACTGACCCAATTAACTGGCTGAAGCCATTGTGCCAACCTTCTAATGCATTATTAGTTCCGCTACGCTGGACTTAGGCGAGAGAAATAAAGGAATTTGTAATTCTTGAGCTACAAGTTTATTGTGTATGACATTCTACCGTATCTGCCCGAATATAAGCCGATACTTTTTGTCAAAATCTATCGTGAAAAAAATCACCCACGGCTTAAATGCGAGCCTGAGGAAAAATTTGGCATCCTCATACGACGCCATCGCTGAAAAATGTCTTGTTTCCATAGCATACCTCCTATATTCCACTGATAAGGCACTCGATGTCTGAAAAACGCTCCCTTCTTACAGCGATTGCCCGGAGCTGTAATTTAAATTGCTATTGAAGGTTATTTATATATTTTAACACGTAGTTAAAAGTAAATGGGTTCTTATCCAAAGGAAACGGCGGTATATAAAACAATCGAGTTTTAACAACCCACCAGGTTCATAGCATGATTGCACGCTACAGCAAATTCGTTTTGATCATAATTAAAATTGCATATACTGACTAAGCAAACGATATCGTCTGCTTAGTCAATTCGCAAAATTCGATGACGACTTTCGATGCGCAACTGTTTGAGTTCCGCTAACATAAGATCTGTCTGTTTTGAAGGTGTGAGCAACGGCGTAAACTGTAATTCATCTGATAATTAACAGCAATAATAATAAAACTTGGAAACCTCTTTCATACAATCTATTAAAATTGCGTATAATGACTAAGTAGACGATCACGCCAAATTCGATGACAGCTTTCGATGCGCAACAGTTTGAATTCCAGTAAGATAAATAAATATACTTACATTTGACTGTAAGGTGTGAGCAACGGCGTTGATTATATTTATAATTAACAGTAATAATACCTAATAAAACTTTACATGGAACGTATATAATTATATAGATGTAATGTATAATGTATTCTAGGTTGTGCGTGCATGTCTGGTACACTTAAGCATAAAATTTACGAAAATACTTTTTTTGCCAAAAAATGTTGGAAAATTTCGTGGGGTCGGCTTCTATTCGGGCAGATACGGTATTTATTATGCTGTATTTGATCTTTATGATGTTCCTTAAAAAATTCGAAAATTAGAATTTCTATCTCAAATCCATTGAATTATAAAGATTTTGGATGGACTTTATTACTTTCATTTCTGAAATATTTGCATATAATTATAATATACTGTATTTTCCCCCTTCCACACGCCATTGGCGGCTTGCAGGGTATATATGTAAATGTATTTTGCTATATTTAGTTCAGCCATTTTCAGGTTCGCTGTTTTTTACCTTGCCATTTTTCGCTGTTTTGACGTTCGCTGTTTTGTCCGTTCGCCGTTTTTGTTTTCGCTGTTTTGACGTTCGCTGTTCTGACGTTCGCTGTTTTGACGTGGAACCCTTCCAGGGGAGCTCGAGGGCTATGAGTGCATTAAGGGAAGTAGAAAGTGAAGTTGTTCTCCAATTTAAAAATACATTAATACAAAAAAATTGATTCATTTTTTTAAAAAATTTGATTGTTTTAAATAAAAAAATAAAAATTAATTCATAAAATAGTCGCAAATTATTACGTTTATTCCCCTTATCAAGTTAACAGGATATTTACTACTGAGGATGGAGTCGCCAAATTAGTTTGCAGCCATGTATTATTGTAAAAGGTAAGAGCTGGAGTGTTGGTAGCATTTTTAATAAAACCTAGGTAAGTAAATGAATGTAGAAATTCCTGCAAATTTTGCGGCAATTCTTACGTAACTTATTTTTCAAGAAAAGGCATAATTGATGCATTTGAATACAGGTTTTTATGCAATTACCACTTAATAACTGTATTTGCCTTCATTCAAATAGTTTCTTACGTGTAATCTAAAGGTGGATGATCCCTTGAATTTCGTTAATGGGAGGTTTTACTGTATAATGCATAAACAAATGAACTTCAAAAATTATCAATAATGTTTTTATTGAATTTATCATTGTTATATTATAGAATTACTCCAGATTTGCATTCTTTTGTTTTCTTTTACTATAAAAGACCTAATCCCATTATTCCCTGAACGATTTATTAAAAAAGCTTTTTATTTGAATGTTTTAGCACTTATAGTTCAAGAAATACAAGATATTTTCTGATCGAATGCAAAAAACTTTAAATGGCCAAAATTAAATCCGGCAGCAAGAGTCTACTAATGGAGGAAAGAAAGGAAGAAATGAACTCGATGACATAAGTAGGAGGAGTTATAGACAATAATGTATTGGAGTCCATAAACTTCGAAGACTGTTTCCTTTGGCAATAACTTATTAACTTCAACAATTGATAATCCTACAGCCAAACGATAATAAAAGAGATGTTAATGAAGCATCGATTAAGCCACTGCCATCTAAAGGCGATGTATTTTCAGCTTTGGACATAACTCCAGCGATACTTGACAGGGGCACAAGATATGCCAGTGAAATTATGAAAAATTTTGTGACGTCAGCAGTACATTGAGCTAGGAAATTCCCAGAAATTGATATGGCAAAATTAATGACTTTTAAATGAGTTGTTTTTGTTTTTTTTACTGATATTTGGTTATTTTAGTGACTCTTTTACACTATATATTTAAAACATATGTGGTAACAGTGATAACATTAACATTTCTATTGTTTATCAGTGAAATAAAATTTTGTGTTCAATTTTGAAAATAAAACTACTGGAATTGGATTTAATATCACATTAAAGGTAAGCCATATAAATTTTTTGTATTTTATATTTGTATTTTTATTTAATAGATACTTGGATTGTTTTTGTAAATTTAGAATTAACCAGGTTTTCTACAGTTCAAAATTTTTTTTGGTCCCTTGAATTCTGGATTAATCAGGTTTTACTGTAGTAATTTTGAAACTGGCAATCCATGCATACTAGTTGTTTGGAAGTAAACATCAAACTGACAGAAAGAGACATTCTTGATAGGAAGGTAGTGGGAGTCACACCACTTGCACAGGAGCGAAATGACAATCTATCAAACTACTATGGATGACTATTGTTATCCATGCAACCACTGGAGGTTTAAGAAAAAAATTTAAATCATTACTTTTGCCATAAATTCATTTTTGAATATATTCAATTATTAAAAATTTTCATTTCAAAAATTTCTCTTGTATTATTACTTTTAGGACCAGAGCCAAAGTGCTGGAGCCAGTCCGAGACATTCAATTGCTTCGAATAACAGCAGTAATCCAAGCACTCCTCCAAGTCCATCTGGCCATGACCAAGGAGGAGGTTCATCCAGTTATGAGAGTTAGGACCACATATATGGCATAGTAGTTAAAGTTTAGGGCTTAAAGGCTAATAACTTGCCATAGGAGTTCAATTTAGGAAAATCAAGAGAGCCATATGGAATTGTGAGTGGAAAGGGCTGTCATTGTTACTGGCCATCATCTTTTTTAAAAATATCACATTTTTTATTCAGTGCTGTTGACAAAAGAGCATTTTTTCTTCCATGCTTCTTACTGTATCTAGCTTAGGAAGTGTTTTTGTAATGAAGTCAAATGATCCATTTATTACATTTCCTAATTTCAATCTGAAAATTTAGCATTTACTTGGCAATAACGATAATGTAACCTTAACAGTGAGGCTGATTTTCAAATCCTGGAAGGAATGCTGTAAGGGGTATGGTGGCTTTGATTTAATCCTAAATTATTTTTAATAAGCTGAACAAGTGGTTAGGAATGTATTGGAGATAAATTAGGGTTGATGCAGAAAAGGAGCATTAGCTAGAGCTTTACCAAACACAAGTTTGCCTTCAAATGAGTCGCTTGTTGCAATACTAAATGGCCGTAAAAGGAAAAAGAATTTGGGAATTGAAGCAAACAAAAGAAATAGAAGATGGAGCTTAATGAATTTGTGCTTCCAAAGATGCGTTTGTTTTATTTTATTTTTTCGATTCTTGCTGTACCCTAAGGAAATGTAGAGAAGATTAGGAAGGAATGCCTTGGAGAGAGAATTAATCCTTAAATTTTTGTTTTATGAATCTTTAAAACTCCTTTCCTCAGAACTGGATGTACCAATTTTAACTTTCTCACCACATCTTTTAACTATCAAAGGAAATTGACTGCAGTATTGGCCATTTTCCAGGGGTTATTTCTACCTTTTTGAAGGTAATCTGCTTGTATTGAAATCATGCGTGCAAGTTTTTAAGTAGTTTTAATGAAGAATACCATCTTGTGCTCAGAAGCACTTGCCAATGAGGTAAACTTAAGTTAATTCCATTATTTGTGAATCTCGATGAAGCATTCGGAGAGAACCCTTTTGAGTAGCAAGTGGCCGTCATTAGAGAGAACAAACTCTTTACGTTTTGGGAAGATGAGTATTTTATGTGATATGGGAAAAAACTAAACCTTGGGAGTGAGTGGCACTAGGATGGATCTCATTGAATTCAAATGCTCTTCTATGTATTGAATTATTCTTCTGTTTCAAGAGCTGGACTCCTGTGAACCCATATTGCAGTGCGCTTGTGTGTGGATATGTGCATGTGTGCGTGTGAGTGAAGTCACAAGAAAAAGTGTAGTTTTTTATTACACTTATAATTATTACTCCCATCGTGTTGTTTTTCGATTGACTTCAGTTTTTTTAACAAGGCAGTAAGACTAATTTAAAGTCTTGTTAGCTAAATAGTAATTACCACAAACGTATATATATATATATATATATATATTATTTAGAAAAGGAAAAAATAAACTGGTGGAGTCTAGTTAAACTTTCAGGTTTCCTTTTACAAGTATTTCAACGATTGTGTTTGTATTGCCATGATTAAAGTGAAGCTTCTGAGCAATTATTTTTACATAACAATGCTAGTTACTGCTCAGTGGTTTTTATTATCATGTACATCAGCTAATTTGGCTGTGCAAAGTATCAAAATGATTTATTTTGACAAAAATTCATATTACCGAACTTTTTGATTTCCTGTCAGAGTAGATCAAATTGGAAGAAATTATATTGTAATTATTATTTATCAAGTCAGTAAAGGTATTCAACATTTTAATGCTTACTGGTTACCATAAGAAATTGGTAGCTTTTGGCTGCCATATCTTATGCATATTTGTTAACAAGGAATAATTTATTTATGTTTTTATTTGTATTTAAGTTTTTAATTTATACTGTTAAAATGTGGTTTTTTGTGCAAGTATTAAAGTTGTGAAATACATTTGGAGACCTAATAGCTGTACATAAACACTGTACAATAATTTTTAAAAGTTTTCTTGTGAACTTGTGTAGTGTGCATGAAAACAATTAACTGAAACCTCAAATTTAAATAAAATATTTAATTCATACCTACTCCTTTTATTTAATAATAAAATTCTATATTATCAAGGAAGGCATGACATTTTTGGGGGCCTGCATTAAAAAAAATTGGGGCCCATATGTTATTGCTAAATACTATGATGTGTAATCCACATTACACATCAGCTACGGATGATGAGAGCATGCTCTCGAAATATGTATCTAGTATGTTTCCCTCAAATTTAGAGGTTCTCTGTGTCATCGAGTGCATGTGTGCATGAGTACTTTTTCTGATAGGTCCCTGTCACTGCCGAAAGGTGCATAAACTTACAGACAACCATGTGCGATACTATGTCCCTGGCGCAGTTTAATTACCCGTAAACCTTAGTATTATTCCCCTTTTTTCTCCCTTTAACTCGTAGCATGAACTTATGTGCATGTTTGTGGTTGCCTAATAGGTCCCTATCACAGTTGTACTGACACACAAGCCTAACAACAGTGTGATTTTCGGGTCCCTGGCACATATTAATCTCTCGCAAATCCGACTCCTTTTTTACCTTTTTCCATCTTTAGGATTAGTGCTTGAGCGATAGAGTGAGTGCATGTGTGAGTGACATCAGATCCCTGGCGAGAAGTAACAAACAACCCCTAAACCTTTAAGTTTGTTAAAGGTGAAATACTCCTTTAGCCAAACAATTAGAGGGTTACAAAACCCAATACATTTTGCCCACTAGGTGGGCATCGTCAGGGGTAAAACCTGTTTCAACAGTGACTGGGAGCCAACTGCCAGGTTTGAAACGGAAAATATTAAGTTTGTATTTTTTGTTTTCATTTATTGGTCTCTCTCTCCTTTTTCCCATTTTTCTCCTGTTTTCCTTTCTTTCTCAGTGTCTCTCTAAATTTTGAGGGCCGTATTCATAAATTCTCATATTTACACGCTACTAAGGCTTACTTACTAGTAACCTACTAAGCGAGTAAATAAGGGTTACTAAAAAGTGATATTCGTAGTCCGAAAGAAGTGAGCTACTAAGGTTGACTAAGGGTCACTAACTTAATGTGCTACTACGATGTTCACGGTGTCATGCAACGCTTGGCAACGTTGGGATTGCTCATACTTCGCATGCGCACGCAGGGCACGCTAACTTCATTGCTCTGGGTAGCATGGTGCTGTTGCGGTCTTGTTTTTTGGTGTTGCGAATTCTTTTCCTTAAATTGTTTATATTAGTGCTAGTTTAGTTTTCTGTAGAATCAATTTAGTTTACTGTGGGTTGGGTGGTTTAGTTAGGTCGTGTTATTTAATATCTTGTTTGTATTTGTGGATTTATTGTGTGTTTAATTAAATTTCGTATAGGTATCATTGTTCTAGTTATTTTTATAGGTTTGTTGGTGTAGTTTCCTGTTGATTGGTTTTTTAAGTTAGGACGTATTATTTAGTATTTTCCTTATATTTCTAGCTTTATATTAATTTTCATATAGGTTACATAATTTTAGTTACTTTGAGGATTTATTGGTGTAGGTATTTGCATTTCGTCATTGTTCATTGGACTTAATTGTGTTGTTATTGTTAAGAGGGTTGTTATTGTTCATTGTTATTATTGTTAATTGATTGTAATGGAAGCGAAAAGGGTTAGATCGCAGAATTGGTCGCAGGGAGAGAGGGATTCATTGTTAGCGTTGGTAGGGGATAGAATTGCAATACTCGAGGACAAAAGTTGCGATGGCCGCATGCTGCTAAAGAAGCAGAAAATGTGGATGGAGGTGAAGACACTTTTTGAAGCGGAGCATGGTGGCGATAGAAGTTTACAGAGGATCAAGGAGCAATGGAGGAGGATGAAGTTATCCTCCAAAGATTCGGTCACCATGGTAAGAGCCTTTCTAGATTGAGTAATGATGCATGTATAAAGATTTTTGGTTATTCAATTACATCTGCCATTTTTGTAGTTCAAGAATTATCAGAGAGGGACTGGTGGAGGTGGACCAGTTCCTTCAGGAAGTGCTCCCCCAACTGAGGTGGACTACATTATACAGAATTTGATCCCAGATCAATTTGTGAAGGATAGCAGCATGTTTGATGACGATGCTGAACTTGACATGTTGGTAAGCTTAAGATTTAAGAATGAACTTTAGATAATATATGGTGAAAAATGAATTACAATGTCATTGGAAGTGCTAAGGGGGAGAACTTAATTTCCTATCACTGTTAAGATCACAATTGTGGAGGTTTTTATTTTCAAGTTATTAAATTTGCTTGTATAATTGAACCAATTTGTGCAAATTGTATTAAATAAGACTTTTATTGAATTAACAGCAGGATGAAGAAACAGAGATCACCACCCTTGTTTCCTGTAACTTGGAGCATCAGAAAAAAAATATCCCCGATTGCAGTAATGTAGAGAAGGAGGGGGAAACAGTTGACACACCTCCTCATCCCTCAAAGTGCTCCAATAAAAGGTAATATATAAAGAATAGCATGCAAGAGAAATAAATTAGATGCTGATGAAAGCCTATATATATATATATATATACAAAAAGTACATCATTAATAATGAACCTGGTCCTATCCCCCTTGTTTCAGTTAACCACTTACTGCATACCTTCCACTTCCCTTAACAACTGTCAACATCAGTATAAATACTCCTTCCATCCCTAATAAACATGAGTGCTGATGATGTAAATCGCTAATATATTTTCTTGACCTTACAGGCAGAAACGAGGGAAGAAAAGGAGTCAGGAGTTGTCTCCCTATGAACAGGCCATCATTGAACTACAACGAGAAAAGCTGGAGTTGCAGAAGGATGCGGTTAGAAGGCGGGAAGAAAGGGAAGAGGAGCGGCACAGGGAGGAAATGAAGATGACGAAAGAGAAAACGGAGATGATTAAAGATAAAAAGGAGATTATAAAATTTAAAAAACTGTATTGGGCTGAAAAATATAAAAATGAAATAAAAGAGTAAAAAACAAATATTTTCATGATTACTTTATTTCCTATTCAAAATAGTTAGCAATGAAATTCCTCCTAAATATATTTCCTCTTCCTGTAGGTACTTCATTATCCTCATTCGTCATTTTCTTCCAAGTTCTCATCTTCACTGTCATCATCACTGCTTTCTGAATCTGTCAAAGAAAATGAACAATGTTTTTATTGCAGGTAACAGGGACAGGTTAATTGTAATTTATAATTATGTTGCAGTCTGTTAGTAATATAACTACCTCTCAGGCCATAAGTAAAATTATAGAGAAATACATATATAGCTAAATCATGGCTTTTTATCAGAGAATGATGTAATGAGCAATAAAAAATGTAACTGTTGCACAGATTTGTCAAACTTTGAACTATGTAATAGATGAGGTTGGGTGCTAAAATGTGTCCAAGGATAAAACTATAGGAAATAATGTAAGATTGCTAACCTTCCATTCTGTACTCAATCCGCAAGTTATGGAGTACAGCCATTGCCACTATCTTGGCTTTAGAGGTTTCCAGGTTCCCTGTGAGGCCTCTGTACAATGATCGAAATGTCATTTTCCAGACACCAAATAGCCTCTCAACTGTGTTTCTGGTTTGAATGTGGGCTGCATTGTATGCTTCCTCTGCTGCTGACTGTAATGATCATTGGTATAAATTACTCATTAACATATACAATGCTCAATATATATGCCCATATAATGACTATTTTAGGTTTACCTGAGGATTCCGCATAGGTGTGAGTAAATATGGACGACAAGCATAACCACTGTCACCCAACAGGAGTCCTTTGTAGTTGCCTCTTTCAAATTTTCTTTTCGAATTCGACTCGTTAAATATTCTTGAGTCATGTGTGCTGCCTCTCCATCGTGCCACAATATTTTTTATCTGCAAATTGGCTGCTGCAACCACCTATTTCATAATAATTTCAGTTACATTTTCATGGTCTGTTTCAATGAATGAAAAATCAAGTAAATATACATATACCTACAACTTACAATGATACTTAGTTGCACATTTATGCTGAAGAAATTCTTCCTGTTGATGAATGCTTGAGCATTTGGTCCACCGGGATTTTTAATTTTAATATGGGTGCAATCAATACATCCCACAACTTTAGGAAATCTTCTTATTCTATAAAAAGCTGCCATTTCAGCTCTTTGTTCTATATCAGAATCAGGAAATGTTATAACATCAGCTCTGAGTCCTGCCAAAGCCACAGAAATGTTTTTAATTATCCGGCTCATTGTGGGCTGACTTATGCCATGGAGTTCTCCAATTCCTTCCTGGTAAGCTCCCTTTGCAAAAAGGCGGAGGGAAGCCAAGAGTTGAAGGCGAGGCGGAATAGGTTGCCCGCTGTTGCCCATAGCTCCTTGGCCTAGGTTGTTCCCAATCATATTGAACAGTTTCTCAGCTCCAGCTTTCGAGAACCTATATCGATGCCTAAAAAGTCTATCGGAGTATTTCCTGAAGGGATCCTGACGCTGCAAATACACTTTTCTAGCGCGATTCACTCCAATTTCCCCCAATTCCCGTAACTCCATTGCTTCTTCCAAGTCTTCAAAATCAGACGCAGCCATTTCAAATATTACTGATTTACGAAAGTGAAATAAAATATAATAAACAACAACAATTACCTATGCGGGATGAATAAACTAAGAATTCGCTAACTAATTCGATAAAAACGAAAATGCACTATCCTACTCTACTTTGAAGCTAAATTGCACTAACTTAACAAAAATGAATTAAACCAAAATGAAATAACTAAAGATGTATCGTAATAATAAACTAAATTAATTAAATCTATCGTTCACTATAGTTATTTCAAAACAAATTAAACTATGAAGAAAATGGTGTAAACAACCACGAAAAATATACCTTAGCTTCTGCAATTACGACAAAATACAAAAATAAACTAAGATGAAGAATGCGGTAAACTAGCAATACGATAAATAAATTAATAAGAACGAAACTAAACTGACCTACTCTGAATCCACTAACCAAAAATGAGACACTACTACAGAATTAACTTAAACTACCTTAATTACCTATGGAATACGTACAGATATATTCAAAACAAACGATCACCTAAAAAGCACGACAACACTTCGAAAACTGGAGAGGAGAACTCACTAGTGACACGCTTAAACACCGGCGTCGTATGTTTAGCGAGCGAGTGACTAAGGGTTACTAAGGTAGTAGATTACTAAGCTTAATCACCCTTAGTAGTGCGCTATGAATACGGCATATGGACCATCGCGCTACTAAGAGTGTTTAGTAGGCCTTAGTAGCTCACTAACGATTCTATGAATACGGCCCTGAATCTTATGGTTAAGGAGTTAATTTTTTAATTTTGAACTCCAAATTGTTTAGATTTAGTATCTCGTACAATCTTTTTTCCGTATTATTGATTCCATTTGTTTGTACTCCTGTGAGTTGATTTTATCAATTTCGTCATTTGAAAATAATGAAAATATATGTGGAAACCGCTTAACACGAAATGTGGGGGAGCAGCCTAAACATTTCGTCTTAACCGAATTTCGTGCTAAACGAATGATAACCTTTTTTGAGACTGATTTGAGATATTGATATAAGCTCGTAAATAAATCTTGACATAACAAATATGCGATGGAAACAGCACAGTAATTAGTTATAATAATGTAAACCTTATAATTTATTCATTACATATATACAAAAAAATTATTTTATTTCAATAATTTCATAAAAACAATATACAAATATTAAGTATCAAGGCCGCTAAAGTAGTTCAATTGTCTACTTCTTAACAAAAAATTCCGTAATTTTTTTCTGTCTAGCATTCATAATGATCTTTTTTTCCACAAATTGTTCTAAATCATCAACCGTCTCATACAAACTCCCCATCTGTTTGATTTTCCAAAAACCGACGCACACTTTTTAGCATTCCACGGATATCCGCAGCACTTGGCACTGACAACATTCCGTCGTCGTAGTCATCTACACTTTCACTACTATTTTCTTTTGTTGCACTTGATTTAACAATGTCCACAATGTCACTGTCTGTTAAAAGTGGTGTAGTGACAATATGGTCATCCACTGCTATATAATCATTCAGCGTGATTTCAGTTGTCAATCTCATTACAGACGACACGCGACCGAAGATATCGCACAATTCACTTTCAGTAGATGTATTTACCCTAGTTTCCGTAGTCGATTCAGTTTCATTCTGTCCAGAAAACCTATCTGCTATTGGCGAAGAGGAAAATCAAAAACATTTTCGATTGTTTTCGCTGTAACTGACCTCCAAGTGGCATACAACAAATGCAAGGAATCCAAAAGAGTCACGGACTTAATTTCCTCATTTGATTCAATACTAGATAAATATTTCTGGAGTAATAACTTCCGATAGTGGCATTGTAGATTTTTTATAATACCTTGGTCACATGGCTGCAATACGCTTGTTGTATTAGGCGGCAGAAAGACCAGTTTAATTGATTTCAGCTTTTCCACTTCTGGATGAGCAGGGCTGTTGTCGATAATTAAAGATATTTTGCGCTTCTGGTGTGAAAAGCGCTTGTCCAATGCCCTAACCCAGTCTGTAAAAATGTTTCCCGTCATCCAAGCTTTTTTATTTGCGGTGCATTCCACGCGAAGCTTCTTTACATTCTTGAAGCAGTGAGGATTCAGAAATTTACCCACAACAAACATCGGGATTTTTTCAGAACCGTCTGAATTGCAAGCCACCATTACCGTAATGCGCTCTTTAGATTTTTTCCACCAGAGTAGTGTTCATTTTTAAAAGCTTAAGTTTTTTCTGGGAGGCAGCGAAAAAAAATTCCGGTTTCGTCAGCATTAAAAATGTCCTTAGGCGTAAAGTCTGTTAATAATTTAGGCAAGGTAGAAGTTACCCACTCGGATGTCATATCACGGGAGACGTCTCCCGACTCGCCGGAAATAGTCTTAAAAATTATCCCATTCCTCACCTTGAACCGCTCCAACCATCCAGGACTAGACTTGAATTCAATTCCCAATTCTGATCCTAAAGCGTCGGTCTTCGCCATCAAAACAGGACCAGAAATTGGAGCATTCTGGCCTCTTGCTTGCTTAAACCAGATGATCAGCGCCGCTTCCAGATCCTCGTGCTTGGCCGTGCGTAGACGCTTCCGTTCCGGTTCAAACATGCTTCTCTCAAACATATGTTATTTTATCACGATTTTTTATAATTGTTGACAAAGTTGCAAAGGGAATTTCGAACTCTTTGCAGATGTCCGTTTTGGCTCTATCACCGTTATCAACCTCTTGTAGGAGCTGCATTTTCACTTTCAACGGTATTGCTTTTTGCTTACGCAATTTACCAGCCATTTTTATGTGGGTCTTTTATCTTTTATAAAAATATAAAATCACAACTGAAAACGATCCCGAAAAAGAAAGAAGAACTTCGCTCACAGATTCGTTACACATTCGCTAACCGTTCCACACGGGAACTCAGAATCAACGGAATCAACTGAGTAGAATTGTTCTGCGTAGGGGTCTAGAGACGAGAGCAAGGGAGGAGTTGAGCGTATTGAAAGACGGGGAAAGGGAAGGTACAGTACAGATAACAATCTGCACCTCCAAATCCTTCCTTTCATTCGAAGATGGTAGTTCTCAGAATTTAGTTTATTGCTGCCAAGGAAATCTCGGTAGCAACCCTCTCAACGGGGGAGCGTGAGTTTCTGTGAGGTCTACTAATGACCATGCCTACTGAAAGAGAGGGGGAAGGAGGAGGTACAGCTGTGGTTGTGAGATTATTCATACTTCTATGTTAAGAAACGAGTGGGTCGTTTCGTATTATCCATATAATTTGACGGGGATTTATTTTAAGGGGACCGAAATTTTTTTCGGTGTTAACCGACATTTCTTGTTAACCATTTCGCGTAAAACGAACTAATATACGTTGAAATGTAAAGGCACCGGTAGGGACCGAGCCTGCATTTCGTGTTAACCGATATTTCGCGTTATCCGTTTTCGTGTTAAGTGATTTCCACTGTATACCTTGCCTTGGTCGACTCCATTTTTAAACATTCCTTATAGTACGAAGCAGACCCATGCCTAATACGTGTTAGAAAGATGAAGGTGGCAGACTAACCATAAATCTATTAGAAATTCCATTTTTTTTAAATTTTCATTTATTTAATAAGTTCAAAAACAGCACTCAGGCCTATTACATTGAACATTGCAACCAATAAATAATAAATGCATATAAAAACAGTAAAATAAAACAGTAAGGAACTCAATAAAATATGAGGATCTTGCTTCAGAGTTTGGTTATATAAGTATGCGAGGCGGAAAATTAAGGAGCGTTTAGTGGTTGAGAGCCGAGGGGTGCGGCAGTGGAATAAATCATGTAATCCGGTACTTCTAGAGGGAACGGAGGGGGTAACTGTAGAGAAGTTCGGGAGTTCTATATTTTCCATTTACAATGTTACGAAAAAACTTTAGGTTTACTACCTCTGACCGATCATAGACTGGGAATCGACCTAGAGTGTGGAGAATGTGGGAAGAGGATGCATTACGAAGAGAAGGAACTCGCTGGCGGATAATGTGATGGAAGAAATTTAGGGGCCTTTCTAGGTGATTGAGATTATATTGGGAAGCTGAGGATCGCGGCGAGAGGACAAGGTTAAGCGACGGAAGGATAAGGTGAGGGAGGTGAAGCGGCGGGATGGGGAGGTGAAGCGGAGGGAGGGGGAGGTGAAGCGGTGGGTGGGGGAGGTGAAGCGGCAGGTGGGCGAAGTGAAGCGGCGGGAGGATAAGGTGAGGGAGGTGAAGCGGCGGGATGGGGAGGTGAAGCGGAGGGAGGGGGAGGTGAAGCGGTGGGTGGGTGAAGTGAAGCGGCAGGTGGGCGAGGTGAAGCGGCGGGAGAGGGAGATTAAGCGGCGAGAGGGGGAGGTGAAGCGGCGAGAGGACAAGATTAAGCGGCGGGAGGATAAGGCGAAGCGGCGGGTGGATGAGGTGAAGCGGCGGGAGGAAAAGTTGAAGTGACGGGGCGGGAGGTGAATGAGGGAAATAGGAAAAAGAAGCGAATGTAAAACTGCGGGAGGGTGAGTTGACTCGGAGAATGAGGATAGTGAAGCGGCGGGAGAGGGAGTTGAGCCAGCAGGAGAGGGAGTTGAAATGGCGGGTGGGGGAGGTGAAGCTGCGATAGGGTAAGGAAAACGACGGGAGGTGGTGGTGAAGCGGCGGAAAGGAGTGAAGCGGCGGAAAGGAGTGAAGCGGCGGAAAGGTGTGGTAAAGCGGCGGGAGGGTTAGGCAAACGGCTGAAAGGGGAGGTGAAGCGGAGGGAGAGCGAGGTAATGCGGCGGGAGGAGTAGGTGAAGCGGCGGGAGGGTGAGTTAAAGCGACAGGAATGGGTACTGAAGGGGAGAGAGGGAGGTGAAGGAGAGTGAGGGGGCAGTGAAGGGGAGGGAGTGGGAGGTAAACCGGCGGGAGGAGGAGATGAAGAGATGAGATGTTGAGGTGAAGCGGCGGTAGTGAGAGGTGAAGCTGCATAAGGTGGAGGTGAGGGGGCGAGAAGGTGAATTTGCGGAAGGGTGAGGTGAAGCGGCGGAATGGTGAGGTGAAGCGGCGGAATGGTGAGGTGAAGCGTCGGAATGGTGAGGTGAAGCGGCGGAATGGTGAGGTGAAGCGGCGGAATGGTGAGGTGAAGCGGCGGAATGGTGAGGTGAAGCGGCGGGATTGGAAAGCGAAGCGGCGGGAGGGAGAGGTGAAGCTGCGGGAAAGGGAGGCGACGCGCGGGGGGGAGGAGATGCGGCGGTCAGTCTCGGGGAAATAATCAGACTCGGGGAAAAAATCAGACTCGGGGGAAAAATCAGACTCGGGGAAAAAATCTGACTCGGGAAAACAATCAGACTCTTGGAAAAAATCAGACTCGGGGAAAAAATCAGACTCGGGAAAATATCAGACTCAATGAAAAAATTAGACTCGGGGAAAAAATCAGACGCGGGGAAGTAATCAGAGTCGGAAAAAAATCAGACTCGGGGGAAATAAATCAGACTGGGAAAAAATGTCTCAGGGAAAAAATCAGACTAGAGGAAAAAATCAGACTAGAAGAAAAAATCAGACTCGGGGGAAAAATCAGACGCGGGGAAGTAATCAGACTCGGGAAAAATCAGACTAGGGGGAAAAAAATCAGACTCGGGTAAAAAAAACAGATTAAAAGAAAAAATCAGACTCGGGGGAAAAATCAGAATCGGAGAAAAAATCAGACTCGGGAAAATATCAGACTCGTGGAAAAAATCACACTCGGGGAAAAAATCAGAAGGGAAAAAATCAGATTCGGGAAAAAAATCAGACTGGGAAAAAATCAGACTCGGGGAAAAAATCAGACTCGGGAAAATATCAGACTCAATGAAAAAATTAGACTCGTGGAAAAAATCAGACGCGGGGAAGTAATCAGAATCGGAGAAAAAATCTGACTCGGGGGAAATAAATCAGACTGGGAAAAAATGTCTCGGGGAAAAAATCAGACTAGAGGAAAAAATCAGACTAGAAGAAAAAATCAGACTCGGGGGACAAATCAGAATCGGAGAAAAAATCAGACTCGGGGAAAAAATAACACACGAGTAAAAAATCAGACTAGGGGAAAAAATCTGACTCGGGAAAACAATCAGACTCTTGGAAAAAATGAGACTCGGGGAAAAAATCAGACAGGAGAAATATCAGACTTAATGAAAAAATCAGAATCGGGGAAAAAATCGGACGCGGGGGAAATAAATCAGACACGGGGAAAAAATCAGACTAGGGGAAAAAATCTGACACAGGAAACAATCAGACTTGGAAAAAATCAGACTGGTAAAAAAATAAGATGGAGAAAAAAAGCAGACTCGGGGAAAAAATCAGACTCGTGAAAAAATCACACTCGGGAAAACAATCGGACTCGGGAAAATATCAGACTCAATAATAAAATCAGACTCGGGGAAAAAATCAGACTAGAGGGAAAAAAATCAGAATCGGGGAAAAATCAGACTCGGAGAAAAAATCAGATACGCGAAGAAACTCTGACTCGGAAAAACAATCAGATACGGGGAAAAAATCAGACTCGAGGAAAAAATCAGACTCGTGGAAAAAATCACACTCGGGGAAAAAATCAGAAGGGAAAAAATCAGATTCGGGAAAAAAATCAGACGGAAAAAATCAGACTCGGGGAAAAAATCAGACGGGTTATAACAATCAGACTCTTGGAAAAAATCAGACTCGGGGAAAAAATCAGACGGAAAAAATCAAACTCGGGGAAAAAATCAGACTCGGGAAAACAATCAGACTCTTGGAAAAAATCAGACTCGGGGAAAAAATCAGACTCGGGAAAATATCAGACTCAATGAAAAAATTAGACTCGGGGAAAAAATCAGACGCGGGGAAGTAATCAGAGTCGGAGAAAAAATCAGACTCGGGGGAAATAAATCAGACTGGGAAAAAATGTCTCAGGGAAAAAATCAGACTAGAGGAAAAAATCAGACTAGAAGAAAAAATCAGACTCGGGGGAAAAATCAGACGCGGGGAAGTAATCAGACTCGGGAAAAATCAGACTAGGGGGAAAAAAATCAGACTCGGGTAAAAAAACAGATTAAAAGAAAAAATCAGACTCGGGGGAAAAATCAGAATCGGAGAAAAAATCAGACTCGGGAAAATATCAGACTCGTGGAAAAAATCACACTCGGGGAAAAAATCAGAAGGGAAAAAATCAGATTCGGGAAAAAAATCAGACTGGGAAAAAATCAGACTCGGGGAAAAAATCAGACTCGGGAAAATATCAGACTCAATGAAAAAATTAGACTCGTGGAAAAAATCAGACGCGGGGAAGTAATCAGAATCGGAGAAAAAATCTGACTCGGGGGAAATAAATCAGACTGGGAAAAAATGTCTCGGGGAAAAAATCAGACTAGAGGAAAAAATCAGACTAGAAGAAAAAATCAGACTCGGGGGAAAAATCAGAATCGGAGAAAAAATCAGACTCGGGGAAAAAATAACACACGAGTAAAAAATCAGACTAGGGGAAAAAATCTGACTCGGGAAAACAATCAGACTCTTGGAAAAAATGAGACTCGGGGAAAAAATCAGACAGGAGAAATATCAGACTTAATGAAAAAATCAGAATCGGGGAAAAAATCGGACGTGGGGGAAATAAATCAGACACGGGGAAAAAATCAGACTCGGAGAAAAAATAACACACGAGTAAAAAATCAGACTAGGGGAAAAAATCTGACACAGGAAACAATCAGACTTGGAAAAAATCAGACTGGTAAAAAAATAAGATGGAGAAAAAAAGCAGACTCGGGGAAAAAATCAGACTCGTGAAAAAATCACACTCGGGAAAACAATCGGACTCGGGAAAATATCAGACTCAATAATAAAATCAGACTCGGGGAAAAAATCAGACTAGAGGGAAAAAAATCAGAATCGGGGAAAAATCAGACTCGGAGAAAAAATCAGATACGCGAAGAAACTCTGACTCGGAAAAACAATCAGATACGGGGAAAAAATCAGACTCGAGGAAAAAATCAGACTCGTGGAAATAATCACACTCGGGGAAAAAATCAGAAGGGAAAAAATCAGATTCGGGAAAAAAATCAGACTGGGAAAAAATCAGACTCGGGGAAAAAATCAGACGGGTTATAACAATCAGACTCTTGGAAAAAATCAGACTCGGGGAAAAAATCAGACGGAAAAAATCAAACTCGGGGAAAAAATCAGACTCGGGAAAACAATCAGACTCTTGGAAAAAATCAGACTCGGGGAAAAAATCAGACTCGGGAAAATATCAGACTCAATGAAAAAATTAGACTCGGGGAAAAAATCAGACGCGGGGAAGTAATCAGAGTCGGAGAAAAAATCAGACTCGGGGGAAATAAATCAGACTGGGAAAAAATGTCTCAGGGAAAAAATCAGACTAGAGGAAAAAATCAGACTAGAAGAAAAAATCAGACTCGGGGGAAAAATCAGACGCGGGGAAGTAATCAGACTCGGGAAAAATCAGACTAGGGGGAAAAAAATCAGACTCGGGTAAAAAAACAGATTAAAAGAAAAAATCAGACTCGGGGGAAAAATCAGAATCGGAGAAAAAATCAGACTCGGGAAAATATCAGACTCGTGGAAAAAATCACACTCGGGGAAAAAATCAGAAGGGAAAAAATCAGATTCGGGAAAAAAATCAGACTGGGAAAAAATCAGACTCGGGGAAAAAATCAGACTCGGGAAAATATCAGACTCAATGAAAAAATTAGACTCGTGGAAAAAATCAGACGCGGGGAAGTAATCAGAATCGGAGAAAAAATCTGACTCGGGGGAAATAAATCAGACTGGGAAAAAATGTCTCGGGGAAAAAATCAGACTAGAGGAAAAAATCAGACTAGAAGAAAAAATCAGACTCGGGGGAAAAATCAGAATCGGAGAAAAAATCAGACTCGGGGAAAAAATAACACACGAGTAAAAAATCAGACTAGGGGAAAAAATCTGACTCGGGAAAACAATCAGTCTCTTGGAAAAAATGAGACTCGGGGAAAAAATCAGACAGGAGAAATATCAGACTTAATGAAAAAATCAGAATCGGGGAAAAAATCGGACGCGGGGGAAATAAATCAGACACGGGGAAAAAATCAGACTCGGAGAAAAAATAACACACGAGTAAAAAATCAGACTAGGGGAAAAAATCAGACTCGGAGAAAAAATAACACACGAGTAAAAAATCAGACTAGGGGAAAAAATCTGACACAGGAAACAATCAGATTTGGAAAAAATCAGACTGGTAAAAAAATAAGATGGAGAAAAAAAGCAGACTCGGGGAAAAAATCAGACTCGTGAAAAAAACACACTCGGGAAAACAATCGGACTCGGGAAAATATCAGACTCAATAATAAAATCAGACTCGGGGAAAAAATCAGAATCGGGGAAAAATCAGACTCGGAGAAAAAATCAGATACGCGAAGAAACTCTGACTCGGAAAAACAATCAGATACGGGGAAAAAATCAGACTCGAGGAAAAAATCAGACTCGTGGAAAAAATCACACTCGGGGAAAAAATCAGAAGGGAAAAAATCAGATTCGGGAAAAAAATCAGACTGGGAAAAAATCAGACTCGGGGAAAAAATCAGACGGGTTATAACAATCAGACTCTTGGAAAAAATCAGACTCGGGGAAAAAATCAGACGGAAAAAATCAAACTCGGGGAAAAAATCAGACTCGGGAAAATATCAGACTCAATGAAAAAATTAGACTCGTGGAAAAAATCAGACGCGGGGAAGTAATCGGAATCGGAGAAAAATCAGACTCGGGAAAAATCAGACTCGGGGGAAAAATCAGAATCGGAGAAAAAATCAGACTCGGGAAAAAATTAGACTCGGGGGAAAAAAATCAGACTCGGGGAAAAATCAGACTCGGGGGACAAATCAGGCTCGGGGAAAAAATCAGACTCGGGGAAAAAATCAGAATCGAAGAAAAATTACACTCGGGAAAAAAATAACACACGAGTAAAAAATCACACTAGGGGAAAAAATCTGACTCGGGAAAACAATCAGACTCTTGGAAAAAATGAGACTCGGGGAAAAAATCAGACAGGAGAAATATCAGACTCAATGAAAAAATCAGAATCGGGGAAAAAATCGGACGCGGGGGATATAAATCAGACGGGGAAAAAATGTCTCGGGGAAAAATCAGACTAGAGGAAAAAATCAGACTCGGGGGAAAAATCACACTCGGGGAAAAAATCAGACTTGAGGAAAAAATCAGACTAGAAGAAAAAATCAGACTAGAGGGAAAAAATCAGACACGGGGAAAAAATCAGACTTGGAGAAAAAATAACACACGAGTAAAAAATCAGACTAGGGGAAAAAATCTGACACGGGAATAAATCAGACTTGGAAAAAATCAGACTGGTAAAAAAATAAGACGGAGAAAAAAAGCAGACTCGGGGAAAAATCAGACTCGGGAAAAAATCACACTCGGGAAAACAATCAGACTCGGGAAAATATCAGACTCAATAATAAAATCAGACTCGGGGAAAAAATCAGAATAGAGGGAAAAAAATCAGACTCGGGGAAAAATCAGATTCGGAGAAAAAATCAGATACGCGAAGAAACTCTGACTCGGAAAAAAAATCAGACTCGGGGGAAAAAAATCAGACTCGGGGAAAAATCAGACGCGGGGAAGTAATCAGAATCGGAGAAAAAATCTGACTCGGGGGAAATAAAGCAGACTGGGAAAAAATGTCTCGGGGAAAATATCAGACTAGAGGAAAAAATCAGACTAGAAGAAAAAATCAGACTCGGGGGAAAAATCAGAATCGGAGAAAAAATCAGACTCGGGAAAAAATTAGACTCGGGGAAAAAAAATCAGACTCGGGGAAAAATCAGACTGGGGAAAAACTCAGACTCGGGGAAAAAATCAGACTAGGGGAAAAAATCTGACTCGGGAAAACAATCAGACTCGGGTAAAAAATCAGACTCGGGGGAAAAATCATACTCGGGGAAAAAATCAGACTAGAGAAAAAAATCAGACTGGGAAAAAATCAGAATCGGAGAAAAAATCAGACTCGGGAAAAAAATCAGACTCGGTAAAAAATAAGACAATAAAAAAATCAGACTCGGGGAAAGAATCAAACTCGGGGGAAAAAATCATACAGCGGGAAAAATCAGACTCGGGGAAAAAATCAAAATCGGAGAAAAAATAACACACGAGTAAAAAATCAGACTAGGGGAAAAATCAGACTCGGGGGAAAAATCATACTCGGAAAAAATCAGAGTGGTAAAAAAATAAGACGGAGAAAACAAGCAGACTCGGGGAAAATATCAGACTCGGGGAAAAAATCAGACTCGGAAAAAAATCAGACTCGGGAAAAAATCAGACTCGGGGAAAAAATCAGACTAGAGGGAAAAAATCAGACTCGGGAAAACAATCAGACTCGGGAAAATATCAGACTGAATGAAAAAATCAGACTCGTGGAAAAAATCAGACTAGAGGGAAAAAATCAGACTCGGGAAAAATAACACACGAGTAAAAAATCAGACTAGGGGAAAAAATCAGACTCGGAAAAAAATCAGACTCGGGAAAAAATCAGACTCGGGGGAAAAAAATCAGACTCGTGGAAAAAATCTGACTCGGGAAAACAATCAGATTCGGGAAAATATCAGACTCAATGAAAAAATCAGACTCGGGGAAAAAATCAGACTAGAGGGAAAAAATCAGACTCGGGAAAAAATCGGACTCGGGGAAAAAATCAGACGGGAAAAAATCAGACTCGGGAAAAAAATCAGACTCGGGGAAAAAATCTGACTCGGGAAAACAATCAGACTCGGGAAAATATCAGACTGAATGAAAAAATCAGACTCGTGGAAAAAATCAGACTAGAGGGAAAAAATCAGACTCGGGAAAAATCAGACTCGGGGAAAAAATCAGACTCGGGGAAAAAATCAGACTCGGGGGAAAAATCAGACTAGAGGGAAAAAATCAGACTCGGGAAATAATCAGACTCGTGAAAATATCAGACTGAATGAAAAAATCAGACTCGTGGAAAAAATCAGACTAGAGGGAAAAAATCAGACCCGGGAAAAATAACACACGAGTAAAAAATCAGACTAGGGGAAAAATCAGACTCGGAAAAAAATCAGACTTGGGTAAAAATCAGACTCGGGGGAAAAAAATCAGACTCGTGGAAAAAATCTGACTCGGGAAAACAATCAGACTCGGGAAAATATCAGACTGAATGAAAAAATCAGACTTGGGGGAAAAATCAGACTAGAGGGAAAAAATCAGACTCGGGAAAACAATCAGACTCGGGAAAATATCAGACTGAATGAAAAAATCAGACTCGTGGAAAAAATCAGACTAAAGGGAAAAAATCAGACTCGGGGAAAAAATCAGACTCGGGGAAAAAATCAGACTGGAAAAAATCAGACTCGTGGAAAAAATCTGACTCGGGAAAACAATCAGACTCGGGAAAATATCAGACTGAATGAAAAAATCAGACTCGGGGAAAAAATAAGACTAGGAGAAAATATCAGACTCGGGGAAAAAATCAGACTCGGAAAAAAATCAGACTCAAGAAAAAATCAGACTCGGGGGAAAAAAATCAGACTAGAGGGAAAAAATCAGACTCGGGGAAAACAATCGGACTCGGGAAAATATCAGACTGAATGAAAAAATCAGACTCGTGGAAAAAATCAGACTAGAGGGAAAAAATCAGACTCGGGAAAAAATCAGACTCGGGGAAAAAATCAGGCTCGGGAAAATATCAGACTGAATGAAAAAATCAGACTCGGGGAAATAATCTGACTCGGAAAAAAATCAGACTCGGGAAAAAATCAGACTCGGGGGAAGAAAATCAGACTCGTGGAAAAAATCTGACTCGGGAAAACAATCAGACTCGGGGAAAAAATCTGACTCGGGAAAACAATCAGACTCGGGAAAATATCAGACTCAATGAAAAAATCAGACTCTGGGAAAAAATAAGACTAGGAGAAAATATCAGACTCGGGGAAAAAATCTGACACGGGTAAAAAATAAGACTAGGAGAAAATATCAGACTCGGGGAAAAAATCAGACTAGGTGAAAATATCAGACTCGGGGAAAAAATCAGATTCGGGAAAAAAATCAGACTCGGGGAAAAAATCAGACGGGAAAAAATCAGACTCGGGAAAAAATCAGACTCGGGGGAAAAATCAGACTAGAGGGAAAAAATCAGACTCGGGAAAACAATCAGACTCGGGAAAATATCAGACTGAATGAAAAAATCAGACTCGTGGAAAAAATCAGACTAGAGGGAAAAAATCAGACTCGGGAAAAAATCAGAAGGGGAAAAAATCAGACTCGGGGAAAAAATCAGACGGGAAAAAATCAGACTCGGGAAAAAAATCAGACTCGGGGAAAAAATCTGACTCGGGAAAACAATCAGACTCGGGAAAATATCAGACTCAATGAAAAAATCAGACTCTGGGAAAAAATAAGACTAGGAGAAAATATCAGACTCGGGGAAAAAATCTGACACGGGTAAAAAATAAGACTAGGAGAAAATATCAGACTCGGGGAAAAAATCAGACTCGGAAAAAAATCAGACTCGGGAAAAAATCAGACTCGGGGGAAAAAAATCAGACTCGGAACAAAATCTGACTCGGGAAAACAATCAGACTCGGGAAAATATCAGACTCAATGAAAAAATCAGACTTGGGGAAAAATCAGACTCGGGGAAAAAATCAGACTAGAGGGAAAAAAATCAGACGGAAAAATCAGACTCGGAGAGAAAATCAGATACGCGAAGAAACTCTGACTCGGAAAAACAATCAGATACGGGGAAAATATCAGACTCAATGAAAAAATCAGACTCGGGGAAAATATAAGACTAGGAGAAAATATCAGACTCGGGGAAAAAATCAGACTCGGAAAAAAATCAGACTCGGGAAAAAATCAGACTCGGGGGAAAAAAATCAGACGCGTGGAAAAAATCTGACTCGGTAAAACAATCAGACTCGGGAAAATATCAGACTGAATGAAAAAATCAGACTCGTGGAAAAAATCAGACTAGAGGGAAAAAATCAGACTCGGGAAAAATCAGACTGAATGAAAAAATCAGACTCGTGGAAAAAATCAGACTAGAGGGAAAAAATCAGACTCGGGAAAAATCAGACTGAATGAAAAAATCAGACTCGTGGAAAAAATCAGACTAGAGGGAAAAAATCAGACTCGGGAAAAATCAGACTGAATGAAAAAATCAGACTCGGGGAAAAAATAAGACTAGGAGAAAATATCAGACTCGGGGAAAAAATCAGACTCGGAAAAAAATCAGACTCGGGAAAAAATCAGACTCGGGGGAAGAAAATCAGACTCGTGGAAAAAATCTGACTCGGGAAAACAATCAGTCTGGGAAAAAATCAGACTCGGGGAAAAAATCTGACTCGGGAAAAAATCAGACTCGGGGGAAAAAAATCAGACTGGGAAAAAATGTCTCGGGGAAAAAATCAGAATCGGAGAAAAAATCAGACTCAATGAAAAAATTAGACTCGGGGATAAAATCAGACGCGGGAAAGTAATCAGAATCGGAGAAAAAATCTGAATCGGGGGAAATAAATCAGACTGGGAAAAAATGTCTAGGGGAAAAAATCAGACTAGAGGAAAAAATCAGACTAGAAGAAAAAATCAGACTCGGGGGAAAAATCAGAATCGGAGAAAAATCAGACTCGGGAAAAAATCAGACTCCATGATGTCTTTCTTGCATAAACCTAAGCCATAACGCATCTTAAAATTTCCAATTTTGGTTTCATTATTGTTGAATGGGAAGACACTTGTGATGCAATCTGACTGCAAAATCCTTCTAGATTCATGCGATTTTTTCCAGTCCTTTGTAGTTGTCTCTCCAACACCTTATTCCACAGAAATTTGTCTTACTGACTCACCCCTATCAATTCTTTCCAGAGCATCAAGCTTAGTTTTCATGGAAACAACCACGCTCTTTCTTATCTCACCCATATTCTATAAATAAATATATATATATATATATATATATATATATATATATATATATATATATATATATATATATACATAATTTAGTTTTGTTTAAATATCATAAATAAAATAACAATGAACTAGTATGTGGGACAACTGACAGCAGACCACATCAGACTCTGTGGACAACTGTGGACAGCAGATGCATACTAGACTGGATTACTATGTAATGAGAAACATTTTAGCACAAGGGACAACTCGTGAGATTGATGCGTAATGAAAGGAATGGATTAAACTGTTTTTAACTAGTTGTTTTTATGTAAAATGTCGCACTCGACTGTGGATTTCAGTTTTCAGACCTAGGGACGTAAAACGTCAGTTAATCCGGCGAGTCGGTTAAGCGAAAGTCAGTTATGAGGGCTTGTATTGTATTTCAAATGCAGCAATGGAATCTCTTGGATTTATATGCAGGAATACAACTGATTTTACTAATTTATTTGCTGTCACTGCTGTGTATACTTCTCTTGTCTGCAGGCTGCTAGAGTATTGTTCAGTCATTTGGAGCCCATATTATGAAATAGACTCCCACATGGTGGAACGAGTCCAGCAGAAATTTCTGAGATCGATTGCCATTTAAAATGGTAATTTCACTGGTCAATATTTCCTATGATGATATACTAGCTCATCTCAATTTAACTACACTTTCTAGTAGAATGTCCCACACAGACCTAAATTTTTATACAAAATAATTAATAATATATTTGATTGCCCTAATTTATTGTCACTTATAAATTTAAGTATCCCTGCTCACTCAATAAGCTCTTTTGTTCCATGTCATCTAGGTTATTATAGAAATAATTACACTTTTAAATCACCTATTACAAGTATGGGGAGGCTAGGCTACAATTTATTTGTTCAGATCTCTCCAAGAATATAAAAGGAAAATTAAGGTTTTTATTTGACTTTGAAATATAAGCATGATTAGGTATATTATAAGCAGGCCCGGACATAGAGACCCAGGGCCCCTAGGCAGTTAACAGAGTCGGGGCCCCCTTTTTGGTAATTTAGCAAAAAAACAAACTTTACTTTTATTTTTTATTTATTTAATGCACCTTGACTTTAGAAAATAGACAAGCAGGCTTAGAAAGGAAATAGGCAAGAACCAACTATACTTTCTTACACATTATAATTTTTACTTTTACATATAATTACAGGATTACATTGCCACGCGATGACATATCTTCTCTGCAAAGGAACGGATGACCTCACTACAGTCCACAGACTTCATTATTTCTGGCTCTATGTACAGCACAGAGAGTGAATTAAGCCTGTTCTCTTCTGTGGTAGATCTTAAATAATTCTTTACTCTCTTTAGCGCTGAAAACGACCGTTCTGCCGAACAGTTTGACCCTGGTGTACACAACAGCATCCGGAGCGCTATTCCCACGTTTGGATAAATGTCCAAAAAGCCTTTTTCCAGGATGCACATGTATAGCTCCAGTGACGATAACACTTTTCCCCCATACAATATCGAAATATCCAGAACCTTCGAGAATGTTCCTGTACTACCATTCACTAATCATTTCCGGAATGTTCTATCTTACGGGATTATTCTATAAAATCTTAAGACACTATACACTAGAAAATTCTATCACATTCTTTAGCTTCCGTTGCCAACACTACTCGTATCGTAACCTTAACTAACCTCAGCAAATTCGCGTGGAAGATAAAACCTTTGAGCAGCAAAATTGAAATTGATACAACTTTCTAACACACACTTTCAACGCGAACTGACAAGTAGTGACGAGTTATAGAATGAAGTCAGGTGCGATGTAAAACAAACAAAGAACACAAACACAGTGTTGCCCCTTGACTTGTCAAAAAATTTACTATGGTCAATTATTTTCTATTTCGTTCGGACAAATTGACATATTATTTTCCCTGTCCTGTGTCCTCAATGTGTACCATTTCGGCCCCTGGTTGGGGCCCCCGCCAATGTTGGGGCCCTAGGCAGCTGCCTAGTTTGCCTAGGCAGAAGTTTGCCACTGAATACGAGTGCTAAAAAAGATTTTAATTGATCACTTTCAACTTTTAAATGTTATGTGTATGTGAATTCAATATTAAATGCATATTTGTATTAGGTTTTAACAAAGTGAAAGCTTTGATAAATATAAACTGTCATATTTTTGTAAATTTTATATCTATGGGTATATGTGTGAGTCTATAAATGTTGCAGGAAATTGAATATTCTACAACATGTGTTCGAATCATTTTTAAAAACAACATTTTTTAGCTGCCACAACCACATCACCTACCGGCGACTATTGTTAACAATTGATGCTAGTTACGTCTTAATAACGCTACTTTTAATTTTCTTAATTGTTGGAGATTCCTGGCTATATGCACTATCAGAAGGCTATGGTATCAATCTATTTGCGTTCTTTGTAAAGCCTTTAAAATTTTTTTGTTGCCATCACTAGAACACCTACCTGCGACTACCGTAAACACTTTACTCTTAGTTATGTCTTAGTAATGCTCCTTAATGCAGGTTTAATATTAACAAAACAATTCATAAAGAATGCATATCGTTATAATTTTAATGCAAGAAAGTCACTGTTAAAGAGAGCAATCAAGGCAGGAGAGAAATATAATCGTTAAGTTTAGTCCTAAATCACGTTGTAGTAGATTAGAGGAATTTATATTTTTCATTTACCTTTTTTCATCATATGTATTCTTAAAAATATTTTATCGATTGACTACATATTTTTCATTTAGGGTTGAGCCATTTAGTTTTATTGCCATACCTAGTTGCATTAAATATTCCTAACAGAGGTAATTCTTTTTCCATTAATAAATAATTATTATCATAAAAAACTGATTTATTTCTTTAGTAAAGCGAGTAAAATACCCGTGTTTAGTTTTTCCTTAATTTACATATATAAAATGGAATTTTGAGCATAATTATTCCTTTAACAGACAATTCTACAGATTTTTGTTTCCGATTCTACAGATATTTTAAGTTTTGGAAAGGCAACACTGTTACAAATTCCAAAATAATTCAGATCTGAAAAGAATTGTAAAACCGAACAGTAAAAAACCACTGAATGCTAAAGACAATTATATATATTAAAAAGACGAAATGCTCCTGCATAACCAGTTTTTAATAATTTGCAAAATTTCGTAAGATAAATAATGTATACAGCTCGTTTATTATAATAGTTAAAAGCTACAAAATCCTTAATTCTATTTAAATCTTAGTGTGAAGCAGGTAAAGCAAATATCAGCATTCAAGAAACAGGAAAATTGAATAAAAGACAGGGTATTGGATATTTTATTTGTTTATTTATTTTTTCAGTATGAGGTCATTTCACTGCCTTTCAGTCACATTAAATATAATCCACCTCTCTGACCAGGTAAGCTTAAGTATGGAGGCATTTCACACTAGATGTTTCTGAACCACAGGTGGCTAGAACTTAGGTAATGACTGCACGGTATGTATGCTACCAGAAACACATTTTTAAGTTTTTAACACAAAGATATAAGTAAATTAAGTGAAACTTGTTCAAGCATCGCAGCAACACTAACACTTGGGCTGCTTGGAGAATCTTTGAAATCATATTTAGAGCAGGTTCTCAAAAGTTGACTTGCAATTGTCCTGGATATCCAGTTGAAACACAACGTGTTGGCCTCTGTGGTCTTAGCATTATTGATTCAGGTATGAGATTGAAATTCCCTGGAGTTCAAGCATCCCTGTACATCCTGAATGTATAATATTTCAGTGATGGATTACCCCTTTACCCTTCTATTTGAGCAGAATTCATCATAATATCTTAGCTGTTGCTCCTCAACAATGAAATTTTTGTTATAAAACTAATTGAGACCTCCTGAACCTGCAATAAAAGATTTATTATTATATATTAATTCACAGGCAAAAGGCTATTACAAAATAACATAAGCGTTTTAAAAAATAGTAGTAAAGTACTTGAAATATGATTCCCCAAAGAAAACACAGCGGGCCTGAATCCTGCGAAAGTAGAATTTTTTCCAAGGTCATCCGACCTCCTGTTTGTGTGGTTTGAGGAGTCCTCACTGGGATTCCCTGCTTCTCTGTGAGTGTGTTCAGTGTGGAAGGAGCTATGGCTATAATAATCCAAGAAGAGGTTGATTAGCCAAAAATACAGGCACACATTTCATTCATAATTAAGAAATTTCAAGTCCACTACTTGACTATTTGATAGCATAATTTTTATCCATTTATCACAGATCTGCTCTGGAAATTAAGGAACGTTACACATTCAAACTGTTCTACTGTAGAATAATGAGGGCTTGTAAATAGCTATGGCATTCACTTTTACAGTTAAGTTAATCCCCTTAATATCTTGTCTTTTGTTGGCATCCTGAGAAAACAGTTCACTGAAATGAATGGATAAAGAGATAATAAATTTTGAAAGTCAGTCACCACCCATTAAAATGATTTTTTCCATCCTTTTATCTCATCAAGCAATATTTTCTATTAATTGATCAGAAATAGTTTTTCCTGTTCTGCTGGGAGATTCGGAACATAAAAATGCACCAATGCATTAACACTTCCACAATTACAGACCCGTCAGCTGAAGATGTATTTGATAAGGGAATGATGCTTGTATTTTGTAGCACAATCAGAAATACATATACCTTAAATATTTGTTTAGACTTCTATGTAATTTTATAGCAGCTGCATTATTTGACATTTATGAGGTTTTCGATTTATCTAGGCTGTTATGCACAAGGTCCTAAACACATAATAACGTCGTGTCTCTAGCTCATCTGAAAGTGCCTAAACATTAGTATTCCCCTAATATAGTTTACAGCACGACGGAGGCAGGTGAGTCGACATTACTGCGCAGAGAGAGAGAGAGAGAGAGAAATACACGTTACATTGCTGCCAAACCAGCAGCCTGCATAAGCTTTTGCACAGAAAGCAATGCATGATGCTTGATATGCCACAAGTGCTCGCTGTTTGGTCTTGACAGCTGGCAACATTGTAACCAGCTGTACGTGTTGAATCATCTTCATGCTCCAACTCGTTTTTGTACTACTGACAGTTTGGCATATAAATGTGACTAAAAATCTAACAGTTGAAAATTACTTTTATTAGTAATCACACAATGATATCTATAAGCACCGGTATTGCTTAAATATAATATTAATTCAAGCTTGTTTTTATTATTAAATATTTTTTCATAATTACTAAAAACAATTTTTTTCCACATTAAAAAGCTTTATGGTTAGTAACAGTGGTAAAAATGTGCATTAAGATGATAATTTTTTAGCAAGAGATTAAGCAAATCATAACTTAAGGCTCATATGTTAGTTGGTACGTCAACATCTTCAGACCGCTAGTTCTTCTTATACTTTTAGGATTGGGGTAGTGCACAGCATTGAAGAGGAATTGAAATAATTTTGAATATAAAGGTTTATGCAACACAAATGTGCATAAAAAATAAAACAAAATGAATCAATCAAAGATGATTGATTAGTATACGTTACTTTAAGAAAAGAATACAGACACACACATATACAGTGCTTTGTGAAATCAAATCATTGACTCTTCATGCTGCCTCTCAATCTTTGGCACCCTAGGCAGTTGCCTGTTTTGCAACACTGTTCCGCTGATCCTGAGTACCGATATGTTTCATATATGATTTATCTTGCTTGATTGTACAAAACTTTGTGTTTACTTCCTTTGCTCTCCATTTTAGAACACCACCGTTTAAATCTCAATGGTAAAACAAGTAAATAAACACGAAAATTATGCCGCAAATGTACAAACAGCAACCCAAAAGCTGCTGTAACAGACTGATGCTGAATGGCCAAGTGAAGGAGTGACGGAAACCAAGTGACATTCCATGCCTTCTGCGCAACCAGTTGCCATCTGCCTTCGTTCATGCTACCAACTAGAGTGTCCTCCTATATGATATCTCATAAGTTAGAAGCAGATTTAATATAGGATAGATATGCAGTGCATGACTCTCTGACATACTCATGCACGCATGCAAAAATCATCACCAGCATGAATAAGAAAAGAACGGTAAGAGTTAAAACCATTATGTAGCCATGAAATGAAGTTTCTCAAAAGAAAACAATTAAATGAAACAAAAAGGACTAAACTGCAAACCTATGCATATTATAAAAAAATTATTTTACAGTTCCATTAAATATTATTTTGCTCAAGTGCTGATTTACTTAACTTCCTCATTTAGTGTGCGTATGAGTCTTTGGTGAAATTTGTAATCAATGAAAAAATAACACCATATTATGAAGACGGTCCCAGACCTACGTAAAGGTTGGGTTATGAATTTAATGAACTATTTGTTAGTGCATTTTAATGTCATTTTAGAATCATATTGTACTTTTTCAACATTTCCCACGATTTTATAGTAGCAGTGAAGAAATTATAAAATTCCTTCCCAACAGAAAAGCAACCTATTACTTTGTACTATATTTTTGCCCAGGCATTCACAACTAAACTTAATGAATGAGCTGCACTGGGAATAAAAATCCTCTGGAGTTTATTTTTCGTATCCTGATTTACTCGCCAACATGTTTGATTCATTATTATCGTAATGTTGTTCTCTAATATATTTGATAGATAATATTACCTTATTCAGCTCCTTAAATAAAGAATCTGTTAAAAAAGCAGCCCCACCGTCCATCATAGTGATGAGAGCCACTTGTTAGCTGCTGGGGGCGGGGAGACACGTGGGCCTTGGTGACCAGCGTTGCCAACTTTCATTCAAGCACTGTCATTGGAGAAAGTAAAAATTATCAACTGGAAAATTTATGCTACATATATTATTCAAAATTGTCAGTATTACAATTTTAAAATATATATATTATGCAAAGATTCATTCTAATTTGTCATATGGAATAATCTTTTGGGGTCATGATAAATATGCCAATAAAGTATTCTTCCTGAAAAAAGCTGGCCATTAAAGGATCTATGCAGGCCATAAATTGATCTGTGGATCGTTTTACCAAAAAAGTCTACGTTTCTGTATGTATTGAGGTTTAGCCATCTATGGATGAATATTAGCGGAGTAATTACACACTGTCATTGTGATACAGCGTAATACAACAATACAAAAATTACATTACTGATATTTATCTTAAGTATGGATATACGTGAGTAGAATAGAGCTTCACTTAGTTATTTTGCCATGAGTAATGTATGTAATGCAAAAATTTCACAATTGATATTATAACAATTTGTTAATTACCTTAATTTGGTATTTATATAGAATGGAATGTTATAAAAAACACAGACGTGATTTAAACTAAATTTCTTATGGCCACCGTTACATAAGCTATACCGGTCGTGGAAGGTTATCTGGTGCAAAATAACTATAGGCAGGCCCTATGAAAAGGTGGGGGGGAGGGAGGGCATTTGGCCTCAAGCTTAAGGGGGCCTCAAATTTTGGCAGTTGTTCAGAGACGGAATTATGCACAGGCACTATCTGGGGCATAGTCGAAAAGAGAGGCCCTTGTTCTTCTTCCTTTCAGAAAAGATGAAGTGACATCGAATGTAACTTACAATTTGATTTTTAATCGATAATTAATAAATTTGCATAAACAAAAGCTAGAAAAGCATTTCATAAATAAAAATTATTGAAATATTTCATTAGCTTATAGGTAAATGTATTTATTCATCTTTTTATCAATCGAAATATCAATAATGAATGTAGAAAAGGACACGTCAAAAACAAATGTACAATGCGATTATATTATTTGCAGGACATCCAAGAATTATGTGGCACAACTTCCCCAGTTTTGGCTGAACGATATAATCCCTCAATCAGATCCCCCTCTCTCCTCTTACTTAACGCACTAACTTTTTAAAAGAATTTCTCTAGGAAGCCATTTCAATGTGCTCTGCATTCTTGTCTGGGTGGAAAGCACTGTCAGCAACATAATTTTCGGATCATATCTTTTCTTTAGGAGGTCAGAATATTTTATGAAAGAGTGCTACATAGTGCAAGCTTGACGCTCCTACCCCCAGTGTAATCCGCTGTAACCTTTCAGCGAACCCCGACCACCAAAGTGGGCTACATAATGCCTAAAATTTTTATTTTTATTACGGCGAGGGGCCTCAAAATCTGGATGTGGCTCGGACCTCTCTGAGTCTCACAGGTGGCCTGACTACAGGTTATTTGATATTAAAGTCGTATTCCTTAAAAATATACGAAAATTTGTATATAATTTTTTATGGTGCGTAGAAAAAGGGCAACTTTTAAAAACTACTAGAAAATCTATCAAATTTTCATTGATATCGCCAGAAATTCTAATATACCATTAGATGGAATATTTGCTCACCAGATGGTAGGCTCATTCTATCAGATCTACCAGATCAAGTAGATATTCCAATAAGTCGGCAACGCTGGACGCCGGTGCGGGAGGCTGTGAAACCTCCACGCCCTACCCTTCCCCCGCGTCGCCCTTCTCCGCGGCGCTCGAGTTGGCGGCGTTTATTGCCGCCACCCCCACTCCCCCTCCGCCCACCTCCTCCTCCGCATCAGCTTCGCCTCCCGCCGGAGAAACGCTCAGGACCTCCACCTGAACAGGAAAGACAGAGAGAGAAAATAAATGAGTATCTCATTCGATATAAAAGATCCTTTATTAAATTCTGCAGCTTAGAAATTCAGCTTCTTGTAACGTTCATCGAAGATTTTTCTTTTAAGGCCTTCGTGCCAACTCATCAAAAAAAACGACGCAATATACATTGCACAAACTTTCTCATATACGTTCGGTCCACTGTGTAGGCATATAAAAGAAAAACGCTCATAAATCAATGTTAAGCATGGTTTAGCGTATATTTTAATGCCACAGTTCGATATCTAGTATTTTTTGGGATATATGGCTCCGTTAGTATTTATTATTTGTGACACAAGGCTGTACGATTAGGTGGATGTAATCGAAATCCTTGTAGCCATTTTTGAGTAAATCGAATTGTTTGAAAATATCCTACAAAAAAGTACACTTATTTGTTGGGCAATATAGTTCATCTCTTCAGAATGTCTTTTATGAACGACATTATCCAGTAATATGAGATACAATTCGATTTAGTTTAACCGTAAGGCTATAGTAAGATTTTGTTTCAAAATATCGAAAATAAAGTACCCGTAATTGTTGCGAAATATCGTTCATGCCTTCAGAATGTCTTTAATGAGTGATATTATCATCACTAATGTCAGACATCATTCGATTTAGCTTAACCGTAATGCTGTAGTAAGATTTTGAGTGGATCTCGGCGAAGGCGTGACGTCATAGTGCTTAGGTAAGGTCGCTTAGCGTAGATTGTAATGTCACTGGAAGCCATATAGTGATTGTAAGAGTCATATGGCTTAGGCAGTATTATTTGTTACACCAGGATCTACAATTGGATAGATTTTAATAAAATTCCCTCCAGCCAGCCATTTCTGAGTAAATAAAATGTTTCTAAAAATCGTGAGGAATAAACTACCCTTTATTTTTGTGAAATGACACTTTTCTGAAAATGGGGTCTGCAAAAGATGATATATTGCCCAAATACGAGATACGATTCGATTTTATGCACGCGTTTGGGCTCTAGAACAGCGAACAGACCGACCGACAGACAGACAGACAGAGGGGCAGACGGCATGGCGAAACCACGGCAGTATATCATAGATAATGATTGAATGAAATAGCAGATATAAAAAACCGTATTAGAAGTGCTTTAATCGGATATAATAATGGTGACGGGCAGGGGCAAATATAGGGCCAGGCGATCTAGGCGGCCGCCTAGGACAGACGTCGGCACCCTTTCTCACAAGAAGAGATACTTTTTCAAATAATGAAGAAGAAGAGCAGCAGTTATTGGCGGATCCACGGGGGATGACGGGGGCGATCATCCACCCCATCCCCCATTAGCCTTGCCGTCGTTTCACGTTTTGCGACTATCACTGTTAAAAAAACGGTTCTTCTAATAATAGGCCCATCCTTTTATTTTCCGCAATTTTTATTAAGATTATTAACGAAGCCAATTTAGTTGGGGGTGTTTTAGATGTTTTAACCCATATCTGTCCAGAGGCAACATTTGTTACCAAGCGATTTAGAATTATTCTTCTTTACATTAGAGTGACCTGAAAATGTAGTTATATTTTTTATAATCTCAATTTATTCTATAATAAATATATAAAGCCCGCATTATTTTTGTTTCCATACCCTTTAAACAAAAATTTCAAATGTTTCTTTATGTTCGTCGATTTCTATTGGCCTCTTGTCATCTTTCTACCCTAAGTAGAATATGATATCTGTGAAAATTTTATTATAATCTCTCTCCCTCTCTCCATCTATTTGTGAATTCTACATTGTGTAAGAGTTAACATGAAAAAATAAGGATCTAGAAATATTTTTTTCACCACCGTAGTTGGACGACAAATAAAGGTGGCAGCAAATGTTGCCACTGGGCAGATAAGATGTCCCTTTTAGGTATTATCACATATTTTGCCAATTTTTTTATGTTTTCAAAACTTTGTTTTCTTTCTTAAAAAATGTTAAACGCTATTCAGTATCCAAGAAATTGAATACGACCGTACCTATACCATTCACTACTTACGCAATATTATTAAAATAAGGGTGGGGTTGATGTGCATGATCAATTTGTTGCGCAGTGCAGATCAACTAATAGAACCAAAAAGTGGTGGTGTTCTTTTATTGGGTGGGCAGTCTACGGTTCCTGCGAAGAAGGGTGGCTTGTTTATAGAAAATAATTTAATAAGAATATTCCATTGTTAGATTTTCGTAGGGAATGTGTTTAGTTCCTTTTGCGACGTTATGGCTCAGAGACCGATGGGAGAGGTCCACGCGCATCTATTTCGCTTGGACTGGATACAATAAAACGCCATGTCAGAGATCAAATAATTACCAAGGGATCAACACGCTTTCGCCATTGTAAACATTGTTCCAAGAGGACAATATTTATTTGTAAAAAGTGCTATGTTCCTCGTCACCCTAAATCAGTGGTTCCCAAACGTTTTTAAGTTGCGGCATACTTTCGAAGGTAAAGAGGTTTTCGCGTCTCCCCAGCCTTGTGACAAGCTTTTTATATTTTTAGATACGGGTGTTACAATCTTTGGGCGCATCCATTCATTGTTTCTACCACTTAATCAATGTATTAGAAAAAAACTCAATGGCCAATTACTCACCAACACATGAAAATCCTTGATTCATTTATGTACTAAACAAAGTTTTTTGCGGCACCCCTAAAAATCTACTGCGGCACACAGTTTGGGAACCACTACCCTAAGCTTTTTATATGTAATAATTACACGTTCTAGAATTAAAATTGGTTAATTTCGTTTTTTGTAAAATTAAAAGCTATGTAACAGGCATCATAAAATTAGTTAAACTAATGTAAAGTGTATGCTAAGTGGTCTAAAATATGAACTATTCCGGAATGGAAAATTGCATTTATTGAAATTTTGTTATTTGAAATTAATCGATTTTATGATGCAAATTCTTTTTTGTAAGTTCGCAGTTTAAAAAAATATACGTTTGAAGGTGTTACAACAAAAATAATTGAATTAATTTATACATGTAGTACGCTCAGCGGCCCTCCCGAACGGAATCTATCCCCCAGGAATCGCCCCACGAGTTTTCAGAGGCCCAAGAAGCCCCGAAATCCGTCCCCGACCTCCATCCCTTCCCTCCCCCTACGACGACGACCCTACCCGCCCCCGACGGCCCCACTCTCCCCCGCCGCGCCCCCCGTCCCTGGCGCGTTACAACGTGTATAACTCCACGCACTTTTCGAATTTTCGCTTTCCTCCGACCCATCCGGCTCCAACGAGAGGTCTTCTTCTTCATCCTTGTCTCTCCTTCCTCGGCCGCTGACGCCGGACGGTCTCTCGAACCCCTATCTATGAACTTTTGCACCAATCGACCGCTTTTCATGACACTTTGTGGAAGTCTCCCGCTACTGGAGCCGAGCTCCCGAGGTTAGTTTTTGTTTCGAACATTGAACGTCTCTGGTTCGATTCCAGGAACTATTATTCATCCCATTTGATTTACATGGGAAATCCGAAAACCGTGGTTCATGGCAGTTTTCTCTAGCGTATCAAAATATTTTAGAATTGCAATATCGGCGCCGGTGCAAATTTTAACACGTTTTTTAATTTTTACTAGATTCTCCAACCCTGGCGCCGATGGTGCACAAGCCGTTTACATCCGCTCCACGGGCTACACGCGACAACCCCTCGCTCCACTATACTCGTTTTGGCCCTCGCTAAAGTCGCTGGTTATGAGAAGTATTACATATTTACTGGCCAACATTTACTAAACCTATTCGCAAATGGTATGTTATTTTTTAAACGGGCAAAATTTTCCCATGCTGTCAAAATGTCCGCGCGCGACTCAGGCCACCATCGTAATAAAATAATTAAAAATTAATTCTAAAAAGATTTTTTCGCAAAAAGGTAAAGAATGAATTTTGATTTATTGAACTTGATTGAAATTCTTTGCTAATGTTATATCGCTCTGTGAAGCTGCAAGAATGTTAGCAGGCAGAACGTCCGCCAAACGTCATTACGGGATTGTTGCGAGCAGCGAGCTGGGGCGGCGCAATAAGATACTTGAATGAAAATTTACCAATTCTGCGTGTCCATTGCCATTTGACGCGGTCACCTCGTCGCGAAATCTGACCTGGGGAAAAAATGGTCTACTAAGGAAACTGGTAGAAGCATCTAAACATTACAAAGAACATAAATGCAATTCAACAGATAATTTTTATTTATATTTTCAATCTTGTGATAGGAGAACTAATGTTTTGTTGTTGACTATATAATTATGTATTTATTGTTTTATTATTACACAGACATATATAGATTAACCATATAAATAGGGCAACACTCACGTGTTTTCCCGGCGGTTGACTACGTCTGAAGTGAGGAGAGGAGGGGTCATGCGCCTGCTCTTCAGCCTGAAGAGCAAAACATCAGGATGACTTAAAACCAATACGTAGTCATGAAATGAAGTTTATTAAGTTTCTCAAAAAAATTTACAATTTAATGAAACAAAAAGTAACAAAGCTTATTCAAATCTCAGAAAAATAAAATTATTTTACAGTTCCATAAAATATTTCTTTTGCCCAAGTGCTGAGTCACATAATTTCCAATATGTAATAATGAAAAATTGACTTTGTAGTTTCCACAAATTTAAATTTAAACACGACCGGTTTCACTACGATCGCAGCATCATCAGGTGATTAAGGTAATTGAATGAGCGGTTGGGAAACGAAGGCGAAAGCAACATACTAGCCAAATGTTACAAAAAGTTACGAAAACTTGGTAAAAGGGCCAAAGACAACAATTTTCATACAAAGTATTAAAAAAATATTCGGTAAGCTAAATAGAGCAGAATGATTGTGGAAAAGGTATTCATTTAAGAGGGGCGAGTCTTTACAAATAATTATCTCTAGCTGTTCGAGTGCATCCAATTTGCGTCCTTTACTTAATTGGATTGGATCATCTTGATGGATGGATGGATGGATGAATGAATGAATGAATGCAGCCTTCCCTCGTTTTACGAACTACCGTTTGACGATGCAATGGGAAAATAATCTTTGTTTTACGAGTTTTCGCCTGACGAACAGTTTTCGTGAAACGAATTAAGTTCGTAAAACGAGGGAAGACTGTACCATCGTTAGCACTTTTCCTCTCCAATTCTTTCACTTTGGGCGGAAATAACTTAGATTTCTTTCTCTTCCAAATTCTTATACATGCGCAAAAATTCACATGCGGCTTCCCCTCCATTTTGGAAATGGCATCAACATTGTGTAAGAACTAGAACCAAAGTTCTGACTTAGGATCTTCGGCAAATTTCGGAAGAATAACGGGTTCATTTTCAACTGATAAAAAAATAAGCTGTTGAACCATTATTAGTATTTATTCTTTCAAGAGTAAGCATAAGTCTCAGAAATCTTGTGCTCGTATACGACAAAATTTGTCGTAAAATCACAAAATGATTTCAGTGCCTCCACTCGTACCGTGTCCATATGAACAAATCTGAATATTTTTACAATACCAACTTCCACAGACCGTTTTAATGTAAATGTGTTCCGTGCAACGGATCCACACAAATGTTCTACTACAGTTGTCCGATAATTTCCGGTAAAGATTCTTAGAACCTCCAATGTTTAGGGATTGCAGTCCCGGGATCCCGAATCCCGGGATCCCGTCCAAAATTTCTATCCCGAAATCTCGGGATTAGGTAAACCTAAATCCCGAGATTTCGGGATTGACATATTTGTTTTGCTATCAGGTGGCGCTAACTATTAAATTGTATTTGATGTATAATAAAATATATAAGTCGTTGGAATTCACTCAGTATTACTGCTTTTTATCTGAGTTCATGATATGTCATCATTCTTGGAAAATAAGAACAACGAAAAAAAATGAAAAATATCCTTTGGGGTGTGGCAAACCTAAAGAAGAATGAATATTATCAAGAAGAAATGGAATTCGCGGAATCGGAAGGACATGAATCAAGTGATGAATCCTTTTCCTCGAGTGATGAAACAGACGAAGATGATTCGTTTGAAGGCGGAGGGGCTTACAAACTATCAGAAACAAACATTAAGTTATTGATTCAAAAAATAAGGAAAACTGTTATTCTCTTCAGAAAATCACTCGCAAATAACGAGAGATTCCTTCAGAAATATGTAATCGAACAATAGGGGGAGGAAAAATCACTTGCTATGGATATAAGAACTCGCTGGAACAGTTTAGTTGAAATGATCGAACGTTTTATATTGCTTAAAACCTGCATAATGAATCGATCTGAATTCCGATATATCATTTAGTGAGAGTGAACATGAACTTGCTTCTTCTATTTTTGCAACACTGCAGCCAGCGAAAATTGATATGGAAGCTCTTTGCCGAAGAGATGCAAATCTTTTGACGCGTGAGACAGCGTTGGAAATCATGATGAAGAATCTGAATGATGTGAATACAGAGTTAGGACATAATATGAAAAATCAAATAATGAAGAGACGAACTAAGTTATCAGGTGTATTGAAGTATCTTCAGTACGGGTCACAGGCTCGTGATAATATATTTTCTGTGCCATCACTAGCGAACATGAAAATGTTTGTTACAGAAAACCTGAGTACATGTTATTGTAATATTAGTAAAACATATGAAGCACTGGACAAGAAAGAAGAGCAAGTTTCATCAGCATCAAGAAGCCGATCTATAAATGATGACTTACACACAAAGCGAACGGCAGCATCTGAACGTTTTGAGACTGGTACATCATATTCAGAGAAGTTAAAGAAAGAACTCGATTCGGTCATTACCCAATGTTTAGTTACTCTCAAGAAATAATCCTCCTGCTACAATTCAAATGATCTAGCATTATCAATAGCACCAGAGCAAAAGGATTTCCGTGAAAATGGACGTAAATGAGAAAATCTGCAGTTTCTTTACCAGCAGTTGCTAGCTATTCCTCCTACTAGTGTAGAATCAGAAAGGGCTTTTTCATCAGCAGGGATGCTGTGCAATAAATACAGATCAAGAATGAGTGACGCGACATTAGATGCACTTTGTTTTTTAAGGGCATACTTCAGAAATTTGTGAATAGCTTTTAAGTGAGGAGAACCTTAATCTTATAGTACCGTTTATTTTCATAAATGCAATCAATTTAATTTAATTTAAGATACCGCAACAATTGCTACTTTAGTTATTAAAATTTCCTTTACATTTTCTCCACAAATACGTGTTTGATTTTAGTTTTACCTGCTGATAAAAAGTTATTTTCATTGACGTTACTTAAATTTTGTGAAAACTTGATATTACTTCCATAACTGCATATGATGATTTCATGTCTGTTTATGGATCAAAATTATTGTTTAAAAATATTGTGTGTTTTTCATTTCCCACCACTTTTCCTCGATCCCGGGATTGAAAAAATCACAATCCCGTAACCCCGGGATTAGAAAATCCCTCCGGGATGGCAATCCCTACCAATGTTACTACCTATTGGTAGTATCAGCTGACATACTAACAATCTTATCAATCTTAACAAGTTTTGGGAAGTGAGCTATAATTTAATACATTAAAATAATCTTTGAGAGAAAAAAAGATTTTCATCTATGACTGGCACCATCACCACTCATGCATCAGAGTAAATAAGTATATGCAGAAAAATCAGAACATCGTGATAAACACTCACGTGTTGCTGGTCCTGATGTTTTTTGAGGATTCCTCGTGGAATCTCTTCATTCTGAATAAGAAAACAACAAGATGAGTTGACGTAATTATGTAGATATGAAGTGAAGTTGACGAAGTTTCTCAATATATATAAATAAATACATAAATGATACTTTGGGATCCGAAGGCGGATCAGAGCAGAAAGATTTTTGTTAATAACAACATAAAATAACCCACTAGAAGGGTTTATACGATAAGAGAAGAAGAAGAATGTAATCGCAAGTATACGCGTATTATACTTACAGGCAAATTGGCGGTATCATGCACCACGTCGGGCACGCCGTCTTCAACAGACCATCTTCTTCTGCGCCCGACGCAGTACCGCCTAATGACCTCCCATACCCAGCACGCCAGGAGCAGGCAGGATAAAAAAATTGCCAACCCTAGGGCAACATCGTTCGCTAACTCATCATAAAAATCTGCCGACACAAATGAGAAAAGAATTTCGGATTTAACGTATGTCGACGGCTTTGCTCTTTCTTTTACATTTTGAACTATTCAAAGATTGTCAAAAAGAAAAGAATTTCTTAAAACTATAGTTTGTATTAACTCGTAAACCTACTTTGATGGTTTCAAGCTAAGCAAGATGTTGTAGGAGATAGGATTATATAAGTAATTTACTGGTTGTGTATGCATTAATAGTTAGTCTTTGTAGCGAGGACGAATGCTTCGAAAGACGGACGGACACAGCTAAGGTTAAATAAGCAAAATTATCCTAGGAAACGAATGAGAAAAAATCCAAGTTGATTTGGATATGGAGAAAGGAAAAACTTGAACGTAAGTTGGAAAGCCATCGGAACCAGTTTCAGATCGTAAAGTAAAGAAAGCACCTTGCTAGCATGATAACGAGAGGATCAAAATGTACCGATGAAATTAGGGCTAGAATAGCAATCGTTGATTGCAACGACAAGTAACCATGCATTTAATTAAAATTCCACTAATCAACTGAGCTAGGCTACGTTCCGAGTTCTGAAATATGCCAGATTTTCTATAATATTGGTGAAAAACAAGTTAATTACCTCTCCCGCTCATTTTCAGCTCCGTCTTCTTTAGATTTTTCAACAAGAATGAACTAGTTCTGAATCGTGTGGTTTCCACGGTAACGGCCAACAGAGACGACACAAGAAATAAGCCTCCATTGTTTGATATAATCAATTTAGAAAACAAGATAAATTTAAATTCTAAGCACTGCTAAAGGATATATCAGAAGCGATGTCAAAAAATACAGAATTTGCGATAGAACAATCGAAAATTAAATTATTATTTAACTCATACATACCTCACTTGAGATGAAGTACGTTAATCTTTACACTCACGCTCATTCATTCGTCGTAAATTATTTATGTCTTTTAACCTACAATAGCTGAGAGTGGGTAAACGTAACGAAACTACACGTATTTTAGTTCACTTCTTCGTCCTGAATAATCCATTTCCTTTCAATTAATATGTTCAGTAGGCGCGATAAAGAAAATAAAAGTTATTACTTACAATTAGATCTTGTTTACTTCATGGGTTACGAAGATTGTTTTCGTTGGCAACAACAAACAGGAAGGAAAAGTATGTCTCTGCATAACATAATAATAAGACGACTCAAACAGAACTAACGATGCGAGCTTTCCATTTAATCATTTGTTTAATACCTACTTATATTGGCTCTAATAGCTTTAAAATCACCGCAGATATGTTGCTCCTTGTGTTCTCAAATTTCATAATTGAGCGTTATAAAATACGACAAATACATTCGAACGGGATATTAAATTGAACACGCGTATTTTCGTTCGACAGAAACAATACCTGTATTTATTAGACTATTCCGCATCCGAGTCCATCAATAGTTGTTGCTATGGCTACACCCTCGTAATGAGTGATGAAAACGGCAGTATTTACGCGAAATTCGAAGAAATAAGATGGATAAGCAGCGTTTTACGATAAAAATTAGAATCTCCATTCCTTCTCTCAGAGAACGGTGCAAATCCCGCTCCGATATTACAATTCTAAGATATTTTAATGTGCAAGAGAAAATTTCCCTGCTCGGTGGGTTTCAGATTTCCCATGTAAATCAAATTGGAAGGATAGTCCCCGGAATCAAACCCGGGACTTCAATTTTCGCAACGAAAACTATCCTTGGGAGCTCGGCCCAAGTAGAAAAAGATTTCCACCGAGTGTGTGACAGCTTTTCGGTTCCTCTGTATAATGTGCGAATTATGAAGGAAGGACAGGACAAGTACCGAAGATTTTTCCAGTGTTTGACACAATGAAACGGTCTCGTATGAGAGTTTAAATCAAGTGGCTGTTTGATGTGTTATTGCCTTATTGTTAAACACACTCCACTACGGGAGGAGTTTCCTTAATGAGTGACGTAGTGATTCATAAAGGTAATATTATTCTTTTTAAGTTTAAATTACTCCGACAATATTTTTATTGTTTTAAAATGACAATGCTCCTAATGGCTTACAAAAATAATAGGCTTAATTTCAATTACCAGGTACAATTAAGCGATAATTATTAATTAATTAAAAGTAATTCCCCTGCGTAAAAAAATTAGCCGTGTACAATTACTTTCTGAAGATTGGGATATAAAAACCTGTAGGAAAAAGGACATTTTGCAGGAGAAAAAAATTCGGCAGGCGGGAGTCTCGAATGCCAAAAGCACGGGACGCGAGACTAATGTTAGGCGTTATCTCTATCATAGAGACTCCAGAGATAGCGAAGTATTTGAGAAAATCGGTCCATTTTTTTGCACTTTTTAATTAATTATTTCTCTTAAACTTAAAGCCATTGGCTCGAAATTCCGAAAAAGTATTCTTATAGATGATATTGAACAACACTCTCCACTGGTAGAAGATGAACCGAATCTGTGAGTTACAGTCCGTAGCGTCTCCTTGTACGATATCTAGAATGTTTTACTCTAGAGTCTTTCTTTAATGTTTATTTTGTTGATGTTGTATAAATCATTTCATTTTTAAAGGAACTTTTAGTAAATTTAGAAATTCTCGTTCAAGTTAAAAACTATTTTCATATATACAGTGAAACGATTTTTTAAATTGTTTACATGCTTAAATTATCGGCTGGAATAGATCATGCCTCAAAATAAAATAATCACATGGACAATCCTACTAAAATCAATAAACTGTTATCATTATAAAAATGTTATGAAGAGCGGAGATTACTCATTTGTTCCCAAAATAGTGATAGATAAACATTTAAAAAATTCGTAACTAACATCACCGCCTACTACCAGAATGTCCGCGGTTTGCGGACTAAATTAAAGGACATGCGTATTTCAGCGGTGTTTCCCGCAGTGGGAATTTTTTCCGTGTTAAAACATAACTAATACACAGATTTTTATGACCCACAAAACTAACATTCTTTGGTAATGCTCTGTTATCTACTATCAAATATATTAACTCGTAATTGATATGTATTTTGTTGAAATCTGTATGTAATTAATTTCGCCTATTTTGTAAATATTGTAATTACTTATATGACGAAAGGGTTAAATGTAAGAAGGGACTGCATAGTCTCAATTTCGCCCTAATAAAGTCGTTTGTCTGTCTCTTAAACTAATTAATGATGTGTTTACATTCCTCCCAAACCTGACCAAAGCATATACCAAAAATATCGTGAAGAATAAAGCGTCTTGCATATTTGTGTACAGACGCCCATTCGCTTATGTTTGGCGATTCAATTTGCCAGGTGATAATTGGACAACATTCTTTCCTGAAGTTTACCTCACTGCCAATATCTGAATTTTGTACAAAAAACTTAGTTACCAACCAATATGGCGAGATTCTGGATTTGTGTTTAACAGATATTACAAAGTGCTCATTGAACAGTGTGTATGATGTTGATGTGACTTTTGCCTTGTAATGCCTATCATCCTCCTCTTATGTGTGAACTTCATGTAGGTGTATCCCCACGTGTAGATATTTATTTTGAATCTTTCAACTTTAGGAAAGGAAACTATTCTGCAATGATAGATTACTTTAGCTCTATAGATTGTTTCATATTGACTGAATTACAATTAGATGATGCTGTTTGTTATTTTTATGATATTGTAAATAATACCATTAATCTGTATGTTTCTGAAATTTCACACAAGAGTGGATCATCCCACTTACCCAACTGGTTTAGTAAAGAATTAATTTCATTAATATATGATAAGAAAATAGCCCACAAGAAGCTTAAAATAAGTAGATCTGGTGTAGATTACAATTATTTTGCATCTCTTCATGCTCAATGGAAGTCATTGTCAAAAGTCTGTTACCTCTCTTATATTAGTTCTGTTCAAGATTCCATTCCATCGAATACAAGTAGATTGTGGAGTTATGTTCATTTCAGGAATCTGCTAATCTCTTTGCTGAACGTCTTTCCAGTGTGTATCCTACTCCGAGTAACATAATACCACAATACCAGTATTCTCATACAGTTAATCTACACTCTTGTGGTGTTCTTCAAATAAGTGTTCTTAATGCCTTTAGTATGCTTGACGTAAATACGAGCGCTGGGCCTCCTCTCTTGCTGAAGCACTGCTCTAACTATTTAACTTATACTCTTACTATATTTTTTAATAAGTCACTTAAGAATGGCCATTTCCAGATGTTTGGAAGGATAATTTCATGATTCCTGCCCATGAAGCAGAGGGTAAATCATTTGTAAAGACCAATAGTAATTAGGGAAAGGCATGGTAAAGTGGCCATGTCGGGTAAAGTGGCTGTGTAACTTTCCATTGTCTGTTTGGTGCTGCACCCATGCAGGAATTATGTAAACTCGGAGGGCAGGGCGTTTTCAGTTACCTTGCAAATGTGGAGGAAGGACGCATTTATTTTAACATACATGAAATATATTAAGACAATACAGATACAAATGTTGTGTTATAAGTCATTTATTTTAAAAATAAAAAATTTTCCAATAGAAAAGAACATGTACACAGTCTTTATTTTTAGAAAGAAAATTTTTTTCAGTTGTTTAGATGAAGTAACGTGCTGTTTAACTGCATAGTCCCTCCATTTTTTATAAGCATCACTTTGTTAACAGTTGAATCAGACTCTAGTTCAATGTGATGCAAAACTACATCTAGGGCATCTTTGGCTGCTGCATGAGGTGTTTTTGGCTCTGTATTTAATTCTCCTTCCTCTTCAAACTTTGATCCTTCTGTTTCCATCACGGCCTGTATGATTTCTGCATCCTCCAAAATTTCTTTCTCCAACAAATAGTCACCTTGGGTCCATTGCTTTATGTCTTCTTGCTGTAAATCTTCAGAAAGTTCAATTTGCCTTGCAACACTTAATAGTCTTAATTCATTTCCTTCTTCCGGTTCAGAATTTTTATCATCGATGTCACCCTCAAGCCAAAGTTTTCTCCAAGATTTAGTAAATGTTGAACTTGGGATTTTGTTCCAAGCCAGTGCTAAGTTATAAACAACATCTTTGATGCTGATGTCTTTCCATTAGACCTATATTTTTATCTTCTATTTCTTTCAAAATTGAACTCAGAAATTTTCGCCTGTATCTTCTTTTTAAGCTTTCTAAAACCCCTTGATCCATAGGCTGAATTAAGGATGTTACATTCGCTGGTAGAAATATTACCTTTATGTCCCTTTCTTTAAGTTCCTTGCAATTGGGAGGTGAAGGAGCATTATCCAGAATGACAATGGCCTTTCCAGGTAAGTTCAGTTTTTTCAAGTGTTTTCTTACAGAAGATTCAAACTCATGAACAACCATTCTCTGATTAATGCAGAATCCATTCAGGCTGATTTTTGTGATCGGTAGTAAACTGGTAAAGACAAACGATTTATACTTTTAAAAGCTCTGGGATTTTTTGATTTACCAACAATAAATGTGGCAATTTGTGAGTTCCAGCTGCATTGCTGCAGGCAGCTACATGAGTCTTTCTTTGGATTTTTTGTATCCTGATGCTGCAGGCTCATCCTTTTTTGCCTTTGTTTTTGTTGGTAACACTTGTAATTTAGACCCGTTTCGTCTATATTGTAGAGTTGTCCTCCAACATATTTATCTCGGTCGATAAGCTCTCTTAAATCCTGCAAAAATTTTTGAGCAGCATGCTGATCAGACGATAACTTCTCTCCAGTGATGATTAATACATGGATACCATGATGTTTTTTTCCAATGTCCAAGCCATCCATTACTTGCAGTAAATTTCTGCGCACCACCAATTTTTCGATTTAGGGTTAGGTCCTTTTCCTTGGGTATGGGTCCACTGATTGAAATTTTGGTTTCATTATTGTTGAATGGGAAGACACTTGTGATGCAATCTGACTGCAAAATCCTTCTAGATTCATGCGATTTTTTCCAGTCCTTTGTAGTTGTCTCTCCAACACCTTATTCCACAGAAATTTGTCTTACTGACTCACCCCTATCAATTCTTTCCAGAGCATCAAGCTTAGTTTTCATGGAATCAACCACGCTCTTTCTTATCTCACCCATATTCTATAAATAAATATGAATATATATATATATATATATATATATATATATATATATATATATATATATATATACATAATTTAGTTTTGTTTAAATATCATAAATAAAATAACAATGAACTAGTATGTGGGACAACTGACAGCAGACCACATCAGACTCTGTGGACAACTGTGGACAGCAGATGCATACTAGACTGGATTACTATGTAATGAGAAACATTTTAGCACAAGGGACAACTCGTGAGATTGATGCGTAATGAAAGGAATGGTTTAAACTGTTTTTAACTAGTTGTTTTTATGTAAAATGTCGCACTCGACTGTGGATTTCAGTTTTCAGACCTAGGGGCATAAAACGTCAGTTAATCCGGCGAGTCGGTAGAGCGAAAGTCAGTTATGAGGGCTTGTATTGTATTTCAAATGCAGCAATGGAATCTCTTGGATTTATATGCAGGAATACAACTGATTTTAATAATTTATTTGCTGTCACTGCTGTGTATACTTCTCTTGTCTGCAGGCTGCTAGAGTATTGTTCAGTCATTTGGAGCCCATATTATGAAATAGACTCCCACATGGTGGAACGAGTCCAGCAGAAATTTCTGAGATCGATTGCCATTTAAAATGGTAATTTCACTGGTCAATATTTCCTATGATGATATACTAGCTCATCTCAATTTAACTACACTTTCTAGTAGAAGGTCCCACACAGACCTAAATTTTTATACAAAATAATTAATAATATATTTGATTGCCCTAATTTATTGTCGCTTATAAATTTAAGAATCCCTGCTCACTCAATAAGCTCTTTTGTTCCATGTCATCTAGGTTATTATAGAAATAATTACACTTTTAAATCACCTATTACAAGTATGGGGAGTCTAGGCTACAATTTATTTGTTCAGATCTCTCCAAGAATATAAAAGGAAAATTAAGGTTTTTATTTGACTTTGAAATATAAGCATGATTAGGTATATTATAAGCAGGCCCGGACATAGAGACCCAGGGCCCCTAGGCAGTTAACAGAGTCGGGGCCCCCTTTTTGGTAATTTAGCAAAAAAACAAACTTTACTTTTATTTTTTATTTATTTAATGCACCTTGACTTTAGAAAGTAGACAAGCAGACTTAGAAAGGAAATAGGCAAGAACCAACTATACTTTCTTACACATTATAATTTTTACTTTTACATATAATTACAGGATTACATTGCCACGCGATGACATTTCTTCTCTGCAAAGGAACGTATGACCTCACTACAGTCCACAGACTTCATTATTTCTGGCTCTATGTACAACACAGAGAGTGAATTAAGCCTGTTCTCTTCTGTGGTAGATCTTAAATAATTCTTTACTCTCTTTAGCGCTGAAAACGACCGTTCTGCCGAACAGTTTGACCCTGGTGTACACAACAGCATCCGGAGCGCTATTCCCACGTTTGGATAAATGTCCAAAAAGCCTTTTTCCAGGATGCACATGTATAGCTCCAGTGACGATAACACTTTTCCCCCATACAATATCGAAATATCCAGAACCTTCGAGAATGTTCCTGTACTACCATTCACTAATCATTTCCGGAATGTTCTATCTTACGGGATTATTCTATAAAATCTTAAGACACTATACACTAGAAAATTCTATCACATTCTTTAGCTTCCGTTGCCAACACTACTCGTATCGTAACCTTAACTAACCTCTGCAAATTCGCGTGGAAGATAAAACCTTTGAGCAGCAAAATTGAAATTGATACAACTTTCTAACACACACTTTCAACGCGAACTGACAAGTAGTGACGAGTTATAGAATGAAGTCAGGTGCGATGTAAAACAAACAAAGAACACAAACACAGTGTTGCCCCTTGACTTGTCAAAAAATTTACTATGGTCAATTATTTTCTATTTCGTTCGGACAAATTGACATATTATTTTCCCTGTCCTGTGTCCTCAATGTGTACCATTTCGGCCCCTGGTTGGGGCCCCCGCCAATGTTGGGGCCCTAGGCAGCTGCCTAGTTTGCCTAGGCAGAAGTTTGCCGCTGATTACGAGTGCTAAAAAAGATTTTAATTGATCACTTTCAACTTTTAAATGTTATGTGTATGTGAATTCAATATTAAATGCATATTTGTATTAGGTTTTAACAAAGTGAAAGCTTTGATAAATATAAACTGTCATATTTTTGTAAATTTTATATCTATGGGTATATGTGTGAGTCTATAAATGTTGCAGGAAATTGAATATTCTACAACATGTGTTCGAATCATTTTTAAAAACAACATTTTTTAGCTGCCACAACCACATCACCTACCGGCGACTATTGTTAACAATTGATGCTAGTTACGTCTTAATAACGCTCCTTTTAATTTTCTTAATTGTTGGAGATTCCTGGCTATATGCACTATCAGAAGGCTATGGTATCAATCTATTTGTGTTCTTTGTAAAGCCTTTAAAATTTCTTGCAGTTCCTTAAAAAATTCATTATCATTTAACCTGTTTGGAATTTTTAGAAATATTAGTCACGGAGAAAGTAATGTGGTGGCCACATCAGATTTTTTTGAAATGTTTGCTTTAATATTTGATGAATGTAAAAATGTATTGGAATAAAAGTTGTAGGAAATTTCATTTTCTATAACCTATGTTTGAAACATTTTCCATATAATGTTTTGTTTGAGATATTTGAAAAACTATTTTTTTGTTGCCATCACTAGAACACCTACCTGCGACTACCGTAAACACTTTACTCTTAGTTATGTCTTAGTAATGCTCCTTAATGCAGGTTTAATATTAACAAAACAATTCATAAAGAATGCATATCGTTATAATTTTAATGCAAGAAAGTCACTGTTAAAGAGAGCAAACAAAGGCAGGAGAGAAATATAATCGTTAAGTTTAGTCCTAAATCACGTTGTAGTAGATTAGAGGAATTTATATTTTTCATTTACCTTTTTTCATCATATGTATTCTTAAAAATATTTTATCAATTGACTACATATTTTTCATTTAGGGTTGAGCCATTTAGTTTTATTGCCATACCTAGTTGCATTAAATATTCCTAACAGAGGTATTTCTTTTTCCATTAATAAATAATTATTATCATAAAAAACTGATTTATTTCTTTAGTAAAGCGAGTAAAATACTCGTGTTTAGTTTTTCCTAAATTTACATATATAAAATGGAATTTTGAGCATAAATATACCTTTAACAGACAATTCTACAGATTTTTGTTTCTGATTCTACAGATATTTTAAGTTTTGGAAAGGCAACACTGTTACAAATTCCAAAATAATTCAGATCTGAAAAGAATTGTAAAACCGAACAGTAAAAAACCACTGAATGCTAAAGACAATTATATATATTAAAAAGACGAAATGCTCCTGCATAACCAGTTTTTAATAATTTGCAGAATTTCGTAAGATAAATAATGTATACAGCTCGTTTATTATAATAGTTAAAAGGTACAAAATCCTTAATTCTATTTAAATCTTAGTGTGAAGCAGGTAAAGCAAATATCAGCATTCAAGAAACAGGAAAATTGAATAAAAGACAGGGTATTGGATATTTTATTTATTTATTTATTTTTTCAGTATGAGGTCATTTCACTGCCTTTCAGTCACATTAAATATAATCCACCTCTCTGACCAGGTAAGCTTAAGTATGGAGGCATTTCACACCAGATGTTTCTGAACCACAGGTGGCTAGAACTTAGGTAATGACTGCACGGTATGTATGCTACCAGAAACACAATTTTAAGTTTTTAACACAAAGATATAAGTAAATTAAGCGAAACTTGTTCAAGCATCGCAGCAACACTAACACTTGGGCTGCTTGGAGAATCTTTGAAATCATATTTAGAGCAGGTTCTCAAAAGTTGACTTGCAATTGTCCTGGATATCCAGTTGAAACACAACGTGTTGGCCTCTGTGGTCTTAGCATTATTGATTCAGGTATGAGATTGAAATTCCCTGGAGTTCAAGCATCCCTGTACATCCTGAATGTATAATATTTCAGTGATGGATTACCCCTTTACCCTTCTATTTGAGCAGAATTCATCATAATATCTTAGCTGTTGCTCCTCAACAATGAAATTTTTGTTATAAAATTAATTGAGACCTCCTGAACCTGCAATAAAAGATTTATTATTATATATTAATTCACAGGCAAAAGGCTATTACAAAATAACATAAACGTTTTAAAAAATAGTAGTAAAGTACTTGAAATATGATTCCCCAAAGAAAACACAGCGGGCCTGAATCCTGCGAAAGTAGAATTTTTTCCAAGGTCATCCGACCTCCTGTTTGTGTGGTTTGAGGAGTCCTCACTGGGATTCCCTGCTTCTCTGTGAGTGTGTTCAGTGTGGAAGGAGCTATGGCTATAATAATCCAAGAAGAGGTTGATTAGCCAAAAATACAGGCACACATTTCATTCATAATTAAGAAATTTCAAGTCCACTACTTGACTATTTGATAGCATAATTTTTATCCATTTATCACAGATCTGCTCTGGAAATTAAGGAACGTTACACATTCAAACTGTTCTACTGTAGAATAATGAGGGCTTGTAAATAGCTATGGCATTCACTTTTACAGTTAAGTTAATCCCCTTAATATCTTGTCTTTTGTTGGCATCCTGAGAAAACAGTTCACTGAAATGAATGGATAAAGAGATAATAAATTTTGAAAGTCAGTCACCACCCATTAAAATGATTTTTTCCATCCTTTTATCTCATCAAGCAATATTTTCTATTAATTGATCAGAAATAGTTTTTCCTGTTCTGCTGGGAGATTCGGAACATAAAAATGCACCAATGCATTAACACTTCCACAATTACAGACCCGTCAGCTGAAGATGTATTTGATAAGGGAATGATGCTTGTATTTTGTAGCACAATCAGAAATACATATACCTTAAATATTTGTTTAGACTTCTATGTAATTTTATAGCAGCTGCATTATTTGACATTTATGAGGTTTTCGATTTATCTAGGCTGTTATGCACAAGGTCCTAAACACATAATAACGTCGTGTCTCTAGCTCATCTGAAAGTGCCTAAACATTAGTATTCCCCTAATATAGTTTACAGCACGACGAAGGCAGGTGAGCTGACATTACTGCGCAGAGAGAGAGAGAAATATACGTTACATTGCTGCCAAACCGGCAGCCTGCATAAGCTTTTGCTCAGAATGCAATGCATGATGCTTGATATGCCACAAGTGCTCGCTGTTTGGTCTTGACAGCTGGCAACATTGTAACCAGCTGTACGTGTTGAATCATCTTCATGCTCCAACTCGTTTTTGTACTACTGACAGTTTGGCATATAAATGTGACTAAAAATCTAACAGTTGAAAATTACTTTTATTAGTAATCACACAATGATATCTATAAGCACCGGTATTACTTAAATATAATATTAATTCAAGCTTGTTTTTATTATTAAATATTTTTTCATAATTACTAAAAACAATTTTTTTCCACATTAAAAAGCTTTATGGTTAGTAACAGTGGTAAAAATGTGCATTAAGATGATAATTTTTTAGCAAGAGATTAAGCAAATCATAACTTAAGGCTCATATGTTAGTTGGTACGTCAACATCTTCAGACCGCTAGTTCTTCTTATACTTTTAGGATTGGGGTAGTGCACAGCATTGAAGAGGAATTGAAATAATTTTGAATATAAAGGTTTATGCAACACAAATGTGCGTAAAAAATAAAACAAAATGAATCAATCAAAGATGATTGATTAGTATACACACATATTCAGTGCTTTGTGAAATCAAATCATTGACTCTTCATGCTGCCTCTCAATCTTTGGCACCCTAGGCAGTTGCCTGTTTTGCAACACTGTTCCGCTGATCCTGAGTACCGATATGTTTCATATATGATTTATCTTGCTTGATTGTACAAAACTTTGTGTTTACTTCCTTTGCTCTCCATTTTAGAACACCACCGTTTAAATCTCAATGGTAAAACAAGTAAATAAACACGAAAATTATGCCGCAAATGTACAAACAGCAACCCAAAAGCTGCTGTAACAGACTGATGCTGAATGGCCAAGTGAAGGAGTGACGGAAACCAAGTGACATTCCATGCCTTCTGCGCAACCAGTTGCCATCTGCCTTCGTTCATGCTACCAACTAGAGTGTCCTCCTATATGATATCTCATAAGTTAGAAGCAGATTTAATATAGGATAGATATGCAGTGCATGACTCTCTGACATACTCATGCACGCATGCAAAAATCATCACCAGCATGAATAAGAAAAGAACGGTAAGAGTTAAAACCATTATGTAGCCATGAAATGAAGTTTCTCAAAAGAAAACAATTAAATGAAACAAAAAGGACTAAACTGCAAACCTATGCATATTATAAAAAAATTATTTTACAGTTCCATTAAATATTATTTTGCTCAAGTGCTGATTTACTTAACTTCCTCATTTAGTGTGCGTATGAGTCTTTGGTGAAATTTGTAATCAATGAAAAAATAACACCATATTATGAAGACGGTCCCAGACCTACGTAAAGGTTGGGTTATGAATTTAATGAACTATTTGTTAGTGCATTTTAATGTCATTTTAGAATCATATTGTACTTTTTCAACATTTCCCACGATTTTATAGTAGCAGTGAAGAAATTATAAAATTCCTTCCCAACAGAAAAGCAACCTATTACTTTGTACTATATTTTTGCCCAGGCATTCACAACTAAACTTAATGAATGAGCTGCACTGGGAATAAAAATCCTCTGGAGTTTATTTTTCGTATCCTGATTTACTCGCCAACATGTTTGATTCATTATTATCGTAATGTTGTTCTCTAATATATTTGATAGATAATATTACCTTATTCAGCTCCTTAAATAAAGAATCTGTTAAAAAAGCAGCCCCACAGTCCATCATAGTGATGAGAGCCACTTGTTAGCTGCTGGGGGCGGGGAGACACGTGGGCCTTGGTGACCAGCGTTGCCAACTTTCATTCAAGCACTGTCATTGGAGAAAGTAAAAATTATCAACTGGAAAATTTATGCTACATATATTATTCAAAATTGTCAGTATTACAATTTTAAAATATATATATTATGCAAAGATTCATTCTAATTTGTCATATGGATTAATCTTTTGGGGTCATGATAAATATGCCAATAAAGTCTTCTTCCTGAAAGAAGCTGGCCATTAAAGGATCTATGCAGGCCATAAATTGATCTGTGGATCGTTTTACCAAACAAGTCTACGTTTCTATATGTATTGAGGTTTGGCCATCTATGGATGAATATTAGCGGAGTAATTACACACTGTCATTGTGATACAGCGTAATACAACAATACAAAAATTACATTACTGATATTTATCTTAAGTATGGATATACGTGAGTAGAATAGAGCTTCACTCAGCTATTTTGCCATGAGTAATGTATGTAATTCAAAAATTTCACAATTGAAATTATAACAATTTGTTAATTAACTTAATTTGGTATTTATATAGAATGGAATGTTATAAAAAACACAGACGTGATTTAAACTAAATTTCTTATGGCCACCGTTACATAAGCTATACCGGTCGTGGAAGGTTATCTGGTGCAAAATAACTATAGGCAGGCCCTATGAAAAGGTGGGGGGGAGGGAGGGCATTTGGCCTCAAGCTTAAGGGGGCCTCAAATTTTGGCAGTTGTTCAGAGACGGAATTAAGCACAGGCACTATCTGGGGCATTGTCGAAAAGAGAGGCCCTTGTTCTTCTTCCTTTCAGAAAAGATGAAGTGACATCGAATGTAACTCACAATTTGATTTTTAATCGATAATTAATAAATTTGCATAAACAAAAGCTAGAAAAGCATTTCATAAATAAAAATTATTGAAATATTTCATTAGCTTATAGGTAAATGTATTTATTCATCTTTTTATCAATCGAAATATCAATAATGAATGTAGAAAAGGACACGTCAAAAACAAATGTACAATGCGATTATATTATTTGCAGGACATCCAAGAATTATGTGGCACAACTTCCCCAGTTTTGGCTGAACGATATAATCCCTCAATCAGATCCCCCTCTCTCCTCTTACTTAACGCACTAACTTTTTAAAAGAATTTCTCTAGGAAGCCATTTCAATGTGTTCTGCATTCTTGTCTGGGTGGAAAGCACTGTCAGCAACATAATTTTCGGATCATATCTTTTCTTTAGGAGGTCAGAATATTTTATGAAAGAGTGCTACATAGTGCAAGCTTGACGCTCCTACCCCCAGTGTAATCCGCTGTAACCTTTCAGCGAACCCCGACCACCAAAGTGGGCTACATAATGCCTAAAATTTTTATTTTTATTACGGCGAGGGCCCTCAAAATCTGGATGTGGCTCGGACCTCTCTGAGTCTCACTGGTGGCCTGACTACAGGTTATTTGATATTAAAGTCGTATTGCTTAAAAATATACGAAAATTTGTATATAATTTTTTATGGTGCGTAGAAAAAGGGCAACTTTTAAAAACTACTAGAAAATCTATCAAATTTTCATTGATATCGCCAGAAATTCTAATATACCATTAGATGGAATATTTGCTCACCAGATGGTAGGCTCATTCTATCAGATCTACCAGATCAAGTAGATATTCCAATAAGTCGGCAACGCTGGACGCCGGTGCTGGAGGCTGTGAAACCTCCACGCCCTCCCCTTCCCCCGCGTCGCCCTTCTCCGCGGCGCTCGAGTTGGCGGCGTTTATTGCCGCCACCCCCACTCCCCCTCCGCCCACCTCCTCCTCCGCATCAGCTTCGCCTCCCGCCGGAGAAACGCTCAGGACCTCCACCTGAACAGGAAAGACAGAGAGAGAAAATAAATGAGTATCTCCCTCGATATAAAAGATCGTTTATTAAATTCTACAGCTTAGAAATTCAGCTTCTTGTAACGTTCATCGAAGATTTTTCTTTTAAGGCCTTCGTGCCAACTCATCAAAAAAAACGACGCAATATACATTGCACAAACTTTCTCATATACGTTCGGTCCACTGTGTAGGCATATAAAAGAAAAACGCTCATAAATCAATGTTAAGCATGGTTTAGCGTATATTTTAATGCCACAGTTCGATATCTAGTATTTTTTGGGATATATGGCTCCGTTAGTATTTATTATTTGTGACACAAGGCTGTACGATTAGGTGGATGTAATCGAAATCCTTGTAGCCATTTTTGAGTAAATCGAATTGTTTGAAAATATCCTACAAAAAAGTACACTTATTTGTTGGGCAATATAGTTCATCTCTTCAGAATGTCTTTTATGAACGACATTATCCAGTAATATGAGATACAATTCGATTTAGCTTAACCGTAATGCTGTAGTAAGATTTTGAGTGGATCTCGGCGAAGGCGTGACGTCATAGTGCTTAGGTAAGGTCGCTTAGCGTAGATTGTAATGTCACTGGAAGCCATATAGTGATTGTAAGAGTCATATGGCTTATGCAGTATTATTTGTTACACCAGGATCTACAATTGGATAGATTTTAATAAAATTCCCTCCAGCCAGCCATTTCTGAGTAAATAAAATGTTTCTAAAAATCGTGAGGAATAAACTACCCTTTATTTTTGTGAAATGACACTTTTCTGAAAATGGGGTCTGCAAAAGATGATATATTGCCCAAATACGAGATACGATTCGATTTTATGCACGCGTTTGGGCTCTAGAACAGCGAACAGACCGACCGACCGACAGACAGACAGACAGAGGGGCAGACGGCATGGCGAAAACACGGCAGTATATTATAGATAATGATTGAATGAAATAGCAGAAATAAAAAACCGTATTAGAAGTGCTTTAATCGGATATAATAATGGTGACGGGCAGGGGCAAATATAGGGCCAGGCGATCTAGGCGGCCACCTAGGAGAGACGTCGGCACCCTTTCTCACAAGAAGAGATACTTTTTCAAATAATGAAGAAGAAGAGCAGCAGTTATTGGCGGATCCACGGGGGATGACGGGGGCGATCATCCACCCCATCCCCCATTAGCCTTGCCGTCGTTTCACGTTTTGCGACTATCACTGTTAAAAAAACGGTTCTTCTAATAATAGGCCCATCCTTTTATTTTCCGCAATTTTTATTAAGATTATTAACGAAGCCAATTTAGTTGGGGGTGTTTTAGATGTTTTAACCCATATCTGTCCAGAGGCAACATTTGTTACCAAGCGATTTAGAATTATTCTTCTTTACATTAGAGTGACCTGAAAATGTAGTTATATTTTTTATAATCTCAATTTATTCTATAATAAATATATAAAGCCCGCATTATTTTTGTTTCCATACCCTTTAAACAAAAATTTCAAATGTTTCTTTATGTTCGTCGATTTCTATTGGCCTCTTGTCATCTTTCTACCCTAAGTAGAATATGATATCTGTGAAAATTTTATTATAATCTCTCTCCCTCTCTCCATCTATTTGTAAATTCTACATTGTGTAAGAGTTATCATGAAAAAATAAGGATCTAGAAATATTTTTTTCACCACCGTAGTTGGACAACAAATAAAGGTGGCAACAAATGTTGCCACTGGGCAGATAAGATGTCCCTTTTAGGTATTATCACATATTTTGCCAATTTTTTTGTTTTCAAAACTTTGTTTTCTTTGTTAAAAAATGTTAAACGCTATTCAGTATCCAAGAAATTGAATACGACCGTACCTATACCTTTCACTACTTACGCAGTATTATTAAAATAAGGGTGGGGTTGATGTGCATGATCAATTTGTTGCGCAGTGCAGATCAACTAATAGAACCAAAAAGTGGTGGTGTTCTTTTATTGGGTGGGCAGTCTACGGTTCCTGCGAAGAAGGGTGGCTTGTTTATAGAAAATAATTTAATAAGAATATTCCATTGTTAGATTTTCGTAGGGAATGTGTTTAGTTCCTTTTGCGACGTTATGGCTCAGAGACCGATGGGAGAGGTCCACGCGCATCTATTTCGCTTGGACTGGATACAATAAAACGCGATGTCAGAGATCAAATAATTACCAAGGGATCAACACGCTTTCGCCATTGTAAACATTGTTCCAAGAGGACAATATTTATTTGTAAAAAGTGCTATGTTCCTCGTCACCCTAAATCAGTGGTTCCCAAACGTTTTTAAGTTGCGGCATACTTTCGAAGGTAAAGAGGTTTTCGCGTCTCCCCAGCCTTGTGACAAGCTTTTTATATTTTTAGATACGGGTGTTACAATCTTTGGACGCATCCATTCATTGTTTCTACCACTTAATCAATGTATTAGAAAAAAACTCAATGGCCAATTACTCACCAACACATGAAAATCCTTGATTCATTTATGTACTAAACAAAGTTTTTTGCGGCACCCCTAAAAATCTACTGCGGCACACAGTTTGGGAACCACTACCCTAAGCTTTTTATATGTAATAATTACACGTTCTAGAATTAAAATTGGTTAATTTCGTTTTTTGTAAAATTAAAAGCTATGTAACAGGCATCATAAAATTGGTTAAACTAATGTAAAGTGTATGCTAAGTGGTCTAAAATATGAACTATTTCGGAATGGAAAATTGCATTTATTGAAATTTTGTTATTTGAAATTAATCGATTTTATGATGCAAATTCTTTTTTGTAAGTTCGCAGTTTAAAAAATATACGTTTGAAGGTGTTACAACAAAAATAATTGAATTAATTTATACATGTAGTACGCTCAGCGGCCCTCCCGAACGGAATCTATCCCCCAGGAATCGCCCCACGAGATTTCAGAGGCCCAAGAAGCCCCGAAATCCGTCCCCGACCTCCATCCCTTCCCTCCCCCTACGACGACGACCCTACCCGCCCCCGACGGCCCCACTCTCCCCCGCCGCGCCCCCCGTCCCTGGCGCGTTACAACGTGTATAACTCCACGCACTTGTCGAATTTTCGCTTTCCTCCGGCCCATCCGGCTCCAACGAGAGGTCTTCTTCTTCATCCTTGTCTCTCCTTCTTCGGCCGCTGACGCCGGACGGTCTCTCGAACCCCTATCTATGAACTTTTGCACCAATCGACCGCTTTTCATGACACTTTGTGGAAGTCTCCCGCTACTGGAGCCGAGCTCCCGAGGTTAGTTTTTGTTTCGAACATTGAACGTCTCTGGTTCAATTCCAGGAACTATTATTCATCCCATTTTATTTACATGGGAAATCCGAAAACCGTGGTTCATGGCAGTTTTCTCTAGCGTATCAAAATATCTTAGAATTGCAATATCGGCGCCGGTGCAAATTTTAACACGTTTTTTAATTTTTACTAGATTCTCCAACCCTGGCGCCGATGGTGCACAAGCCGTTTACATCCGCTCCACGGGCTACACGCGACAACCCCTCGCTCCACTATACTCGTTTTGGCCCTCGCTAAAGTCGCTGGTTATGAGAAGTATTACATATTTACTGGCCAACATTTACTAAACCTATTCGCAAATGGTATGTTATTTTTTAAACGGGCAAAATTTTCCCATGCTGTCAAAATGTCCGCGCGCGACTCAGGCCACCATCGTAATAAAATAATTAAAAATTAATTCTAAAAAGATTTTTTCGCAAAAAGGTAAAGAATGAATTTTGATTTATTGAACTTGATTGAAATTCTTTGCTAATGTTATATCGCTCTGTGAAGCTGCAAGAATGTTAGCAGGCAGAACGTCCGCCAAACGTCATTACGGGATTGTTGCGAGCAGCGAGCTGGGGCGGCGCAATAAGATACTTGAATGAAAATTTACCAATTCTGCGTGTCCATTGCCATTTGAGGCGGTCACCTCGTCGCGAAATCTGACCTGGGGAAAAAATGGTCTACTAAGGAAACTGGTAGAAGCATCTAAACATTACAAAGAACATAAATGCAAATCAACAGATAATTTTTATTTATATTTTCAATCTTGTGATAGGAGAACTAATGTTTTGTTGTTGACTATATAATTATGTATTTATTGTTTTATTATTACACAGACATATATAGATTAACCATATAAATAGGGTAACACTCACGTGTTTTCCCGGCGGTTGACTACGTCTGAAGTGAGGAGAGGAGGGGTCATGCGCCTGCTCTTCAGCCTGAAGAGCAAAACATCAGGATGACTTAAAACCAATACGTAGTCATGAAATGAAGTTTATTAAGTTTCTCAAATAAATTTACAATTTAATGAAACAAAAAGTTACAAAGCTTATTCAAATCTCAGAAAAATAAAATTATTTTACAGCTCCATAAAATATTTCTTTTGCCCAAGTGCTGAGTCACATAATTTCCAATATGTAATAATGAAAAATTGACTTTGTAGTTTCCACAAATTTAAATTTAAACACGACCGGTTTCACTACGATCGCAGCATCATCAGGTGATTAAGGTAATTGAATGAGCGGTTGGGAAATGAAGGCGAAAGCAACATACTAGCCAAATGTTACAAAAAGTTACGAAAACTTGGTAAAAGGGCCAAAGACAACAATGTTCATACAAAGTATTAAAAAAATATTCGGTAAGCTAAATAGAGCAGAATGATTGTGGAAAAGGTATTCATTTAAGAGGGGCGAGTCTTTACAAATAATTATCTCTAGCTGTTCGAGTGCATCCAATTTGCGTCCTTTACTTAATTGGATTGGATCATCTTGATGGATGGATGAATGAATGAATGAATGAATGCAGCCTCCCTCGTTTTACGAACTACCGTTTGACGATGCAATGGGAAAATAATCTTTGTTTTACGAGTTTTCGCCTGACGAACAGTTTTCGTGAAACGAATTAAGTTCGTAAAACGAGGGAAGACTGTACCATCGTTAGCACTTTTCCTCTCCAATTCTTTCACTTTGGGCGGAAATAACTTAGATTTCTTTCTCTTCCAAATTCTTATACATGCGCAAAAATTCACATGCGGCTTCCCCTCCATTTTGGAAATGGCATCAACATTGTGTAAGAACTAGAACCAAAGTTCTGACTTAGGATCTTCGGCAAATTTCGGAAGAATAACGGGTTCATTTTCAACTGATAAAAAAATAAGCTGTTGAACCATTATTAGTATTTATTCTTTCAAGAGTAAGCATAAGTCTCAGAAATCTTGTGCTCGTATACGACAAAATTTGTCGTTAAAATCACAAAATGATTTCAGTGCCTCCACTCGTACCGTGTCCATATGAACAAATCTGAATATTTTTACAATACCAACTTCCACAGACCGTTTTAATGTAAATGTGTTCCGTGCAACGGATCCCCACAAATGTTCTACTACAGTTGTCCGATAATTTCCGGAAAAGATTCTTAGAACCTCCAATGTTTAGGGATTGCAGTCCCGGGATCCCGAATCCCGGGATCCTGTCCAAAATTTCTATCCCGAAATGTCGGGATTAGGTAAACCTAAATCCCGAGATTTCGGGATTGACATATTTGTTTTGCTATCAGGTGGCGCTAACTATTAAATTGTATTTGATGTATAATTAAATATATAAGTCGTTGGAATTCACTCAGTATTACTGCTTTTTATCTGAGTTCATGATATGTCATCATTCTTGGAAAATAAGAACAACGAAAAAAAATGAAAAATATCCTTTGGGGTGTGGCAAACCTAAAGAAGAATGAATATTATCAAGAAGAAATGGAATTCGTGGAATCGGAAGGACATGAATCAAGTGATGAATCCTTTTCCTCGAGTGATGAAACAGACGAAGATGATTCGTTTGAAGGCGGAGGGGCTTACAAACTATCAGAAACAAACATTAAGTTATTGATTCAAAAAATAAGGAAAACTGTTATTCTCTTCAGAAAATCACTCGCAAATAACGAGAGATTCCTTCAGAAATATGTAATCGAACAATAGGGGGAGGAAAAATCACTTGCTATGGATATAAGAACTCGCTGGAACAGTTTAGTTGAAATGATCGAACGTTTTATATTGCTTAAAACCTGCATAATGAATCGATCTGAATTCCGATATATCATTTAGTGAGAGTGAACATGAACTTGCTTCTTCTATTTTTGCAACACTGCAGCCAGCGAAAATTGATATGGAAGCTCTTTGCCGAAGAGATGCAAATCTTTTGACGCGTGAGACAGCGTTGGAAATCATGATGAAGAAACTGAATGATGTGAATACAGAGTTAGGACATAATATGAAAAATCAAATAATGAAGAGACGAACTAAGTTATCAGGGGTATTGAAGTATCTTCAGTACGGGTCACAGGCTCGTGATAATATATTTTCTGTGCCATCACTAGCGAACATGAAAATGTTTGTTACAGAAAACCTGAGTACATGTTATTGTAATATTAGTAAAACATATGAAGCACTGGACAAGAAAGAAGAGCAAGTTTCATCAGCATCAAGAAGCCGATCTATAAATGATGACTTACACACAAAGCGAACGGCAGCATCTGAACGTTTTGAGACTGGTACATCATATTCAGAGAAGTTAAAGAAAGAACTCGATTCGGTCATCACCCAATGTTTAGTTACTCTCAAGAAATAATCCTCCTGCTACAATTCAAATGATCTAGCATTATCAATAGCACCAGAGCAAAAGGTTTTCCGTGAAAATGGACGTAAATGAGAAAATCTGCAGTTTCTTTACCAGCAGTTGCTAGCTATTCCTCCTACTAGTGTAGAATCAGAAAGGGCTTTTTCATCAGCAGGGATGCTGTGCAATAAATACAGATCAAGAATGAGTGACGCGACATTAGTTGCACTTTGTTTTTTAAGGGCATACTTCAGAAATTTGTGAATAGCTTTTAAGTGAGGAGAACCTTAATCTAATAGTACCGTTTATTTTCATAAATGCAATCAATTTAATTTAATTTAAGATACCGCAACAATTGCTACTTTAGTTATTAAAATTTCCTTTACATTTTCTCCACAAATACGTGTTTGATTTTAGTTTTACCTGCTGATAAAAAGTTATTTTCATTGACGTTACTTAAATTTTGTGAAAACTTGATATTACTTCCATAACTGCATATGATGATTTCATGTCTGTTTATGGATCAAAATTATTGTTTAAAAATATTGTGTGTTTTTCATTTCCCACCACTTTTCCTCGATCCCGGGATTGAAAAAATCACAATCCCGTAACCCCGGGATTAGAAAATCCCTCCGGGATGGCAATCCCTACCAATGTTACTACCTATTGGTAGTATCAGCTGACATACTAACAATCTTATCAATCTTAACAAGTTTTGGGAAGTGAGCTATAATTTAATACATTAAAATAATCTTTGAGAGAAAAAAAGATTTTCATCTATGACTGGCACCATCACCACTCATGCATCAGAGTAAATAAGTATATGCAGAAAAATCAGAACATCGTGATAAACACTCACGTGTTGCTGGTCCTGATGTTTTTTGAGGATTCCTCGTGGAATCTCTTCATTCTGAATAAGAAAACAACAAGATGAGTTGACGTAATTATGTAGATATGAAGTGAAGCTGACGAAGTTTCTCAATATATATAAATAAATACATAAATGATACTTTGGGATCCGAAGGCGGATCAGAGCAGAAAGATTTTTGTTAATAACAACATAAAATAACCCACTAGAAGGGTTTATACGATAAGAGAAGAAGAAGAATGTAATCGCAAGTATACGCGTATTATACTTACAGGCAAATTGGCGGTATCATGCACCACGTCGGGCACGCCGTCTTCAACAGACCATCTTCTTCTGCGCCCGACGCAGTACCGCCTAATGACCTCCCATACCCAGCACGCCAGGAGCAGGCAGGATAAAAAAATTGCCAACCCTAGGGCAACATCGTTCGCTAACTCATCATAAAAATCTGCCGACACAAATGAGAAAAGAATTTCGGATTTAACGTATGTCGACGGCTTTGCTCTTTCTTTTACATTTTGAACTATTCAAAGATTGTCAAAAAGAAAAGAATTTCTTAAAACTATAGTTTGTATTAACTCGTAAACCTACTTTGATGGTTTCAAGCTAAGCAAGATGTTGTAGGAGATAGGATTATATAAGTAATTTACTGGTTGTGTATGCATTAATAGTTAGTCTTTGTAGCGAGGACGAATGCTTCGAAAGACGGACGGACACAGCTAAGGTTAAATAAGCAAAATTATCCTAGGAAACGAATGAGAAAAAATCCAAGTTGATTTGGATATGGAGAAAGGAAAAACTTGAACGTAAGTTGGAAAGCCATCGGAACCAGTTTCAGATCGTAAAGTAAAGCACCTTGCTAGCATGATAACGAGAGGATCAAAATGTACCGATGAAATTAGGGCTAGAATAGCGATCGTTGATTGCAACGACAAGTAACCATGCATTTAATTAAAATTCCACTAATCAACTGAGCTAGGCTACGTTCCGAGTTCTGAAATATGCCAGATTTTCTATAATATTGGTGAAAAACAAGTTAATTACCTCTCCCGCTCATTTTCAGCTCCGTCTTCTTTAGATTTTTCAACAAGAATGAACTAGTTCTGAATCGTGTGGTTTCCACGGTAACGGCCAACAGAGACGACACAAGAAATAAGCCTCCATTGTTTGATATAATCAATTTAGAAAACAAGATAAATTTAAATTCTAAGCACTGCTAAAGGATATATCAGAAGCGATGCCAAAAAATACAGAATTTGCGATAGAACAATCGAAAATTAAATTATTATTTAACTCATACATACCTCACTTGAGATGAAGTACGTTAATCTTTACACTCACGCTCATTCATTCGTCGTAAATTATTTATGTCTTTTAACCTACAATAGCTGAGAGTGGGTAAACGTAACGAAACTACACGTATTTTAGTTCACTTCTTCGTCCTGAATAATCCATTTCCTTTCAATTAATATGTTCAGTAGGCGCGATAAAGAAAATAAAAGTTATTACTTAAAATTAGATCTTGTTTACTTCATGGGTTACGAAGAATCTCCATTCCTTCTCTCAGAGAACGGTGCAAATCCCGCTCCGATATTACAATTCTAAGATATTTTAATGTGCAAGAGAAAATTTCCCTGCTCGGTGGGTTTCAGATTTCCCATGTAAATCAAATTGGAAGGATAGTCCCCGGAATCAAACCCGGGACTTCAATTTTCGCAACGAAAACTATCCTTGGGAGCTCGGCCCAAGTAGAAAAAGATTTCCACCGAGTGTGTGACAGCTTTTCGGTTCCTCTGTATAATGTGCGAATTATGAAGGAAGGACAGGACAAGTACCGAAGATTTTTCCAGTGTTTGACACAATGAAACGGTCTCGTATGAGAGTTTAAATCAAGTGGCTGTTTGATGTGTTATTGCCTTATTGTTAAACACACTCCACTACGGGAGGAGTTTCCTTAATGAGTGACGTAGTGATTCATAAAGGTAATATTATTCTTTTTAAGTTTAAATTACTCCGACAATATTTTTATTGTTTTAAAATGACAATGCTCCTAATGGCTTACAAAAATAATAGGCTTAATTTCAATTACCAGGTACAATTAAGCGATAATTATTAATTAATTAAAAGTAATTCCCCTGCGTAAAAAAATTAGCCGTGTACAATTACTTTCTGAAGATTGGGATATAAAAACCTGTAGGAAAAAGGACATTTTGCAGGAGAAAAAAATTCGGCAGGCGGGAGTCTCGAATGCCAAAAGCACGGGACGCGAGACTAATGTTAGGCGTTATCTCTATCATAGAGACTCCAGAGATAGCGAAGTATTTGAGAAAATCGGTCCATTTTTTTGCACTTTTTAATTAATTATTTCTCTTAAACTTAAAGCCATTGGCTCGAAATTCCGAAAAAGTATTCTTATAGATGATATTGAACAACACTCTCCACTGGTAGAAGATGAACCGAATCTGTGAGTTACAGTCCGTAGCGTCTCCTTGTACGATATCTAGAATGTTTTACTCTAGAGTCTTTCTTTAATGTTTATTTTGTTGATGTTGTATAAATCATTTCATTTTTAAAGGAACTTTTAGTAAATTTAGAAATTCTCGTTCAAGTTAAAAACTATTTTCATATATACAGTGAAACGATTTTTTAAATTGTTTACATGCTTAAATTATCGGCTGGAAGAGATCATGCCTCAAAATAAAATAATCACATGGACAATCCTACTAAAATCAATAAACTGTTATCATTATAAAAATGTTATGAAGAGCGGAGATTACTCATTTGTTCCCAAAATAGTGATAGATAAACATTTAAAAAATTCGTAACTAACATCACCGCCTACTACCAGAATGTCCGCGGTTTGCGGACTAAATTAAAGGACATGCGTATTTCAGCGGTGTTTCCCGCAGTGGGAATTTTTTCCGTGTTAAAACATAACTAATACACAGATTTTTATGACCCACAAAACTAACATTCTTTGGTAATGCTCTGTTATCTACTATCAAATATATTAACTCGTAATTGATATGTATTTTGTTGAAATCTGTATGTAATTAATTTCGCCTATTTTGTAAATATTGTAATTACTTATATGACGAAAGGGTTAAATGTAAGAAGGGACTGCATAGTCTCAATTTCGCCCTAATAAAGTCGTTTGTCTGTCTCTTAAACTAATTAATGATGTGTTTACATTCCTCCCAAACCTGACCAAAGCATATACCAAAAATATCGTGAAGAATAAAGCGTCTTGCATATTTGTGTACAGACGCCCATTCGCTTATGTTTGGCGATTCAATTTGCCAGGTGATAATTGGACAACATTCTTTCCTGAAGTTTACCTCACTGCCAATATCTGAATTTTGTACAAAAAACTTAGTTACCAACCAATATGGCGAGATTCTGGATTTGTGTTTAACAGATATTACAAAGTGCTCATTGAACAGTGTGTATGATGTTGATGTGACTTTTGCCTTGTAATGCCTATCATCCTCCTCTTATGTGTGAACTTCATGTAGGTGTATCCCCACGTGTAGATATTTATTTTGAATCTTTCAACTTTAGGAAAGGAAACTATTCTGCAATGATAGATTACTTTAGCTCTATAGATTGTTTCATATTGACTGAATTACAATTAGATGATGCTGTTTGTTATTTTTATGATATTGTAAATAATACCATTAATCTGTATGTTTCTGAAATTTCACACAAGAGTGGATCATCCCACTTACCCAACTGGTTTAGTAAAGAATTAATTTCATTAATATATGATAAGAAAATAGCCCACAAGAAGCTTAAAATAAGTAGATCTGGTGTAGATTACAATTATTTTGCATCTCTTCATGCTCAATGGAAGTCATTGTCAAAAGTCTGTTACCTCTCTTATATTAGTTCTGTTCAAGATTCCATTCCATCGAATACAAGTAGATTGTGGAGTTATGTTCATTTCAGGAATCTGCTAATCTCTTTGATGAACGTCTTTCCAGTGTGTATCCTACTCCAAGTAACATAATACCACAATACCAGTATTCTCAAACAGTTAATCTACACTCTTGTGGTGTTCTTCAAATAAGTGTTCTTAATGCCTTTAGTATGCTTGACGTAAATACGAGCGCTGGGCCTCCTCTCTTGCTGAAGCACTGCTCTAACTATTTAACTTATACTCTTACTATATTTTTTAATAAGTCACTTAAGAATGGCCATTTCCAGATGTTTGGAAGGATAATTTCATGATTCCTGTCCATGAAGCAGAGGGTAAATCATTTGTAAAGACCAATAGTAATTAGGGAAAGGCATGGTAAATTGGCCATGTCGGGTAAAGTGGCTGTGTAACTTTCCATTGTCTGTTTGGTGCTGCACCCATGCAGGAATTATGTAAACTCGGAGGGCAGGGCGTTTTCAGTTACCTTGCAAATGTGGAGGAAGGACGCATTTATTTTAACATACATGAAATATATTAAGACAATACAGATACAAATGTTATGTTATAAGTCATTTATTTTAAAAATAAAAAATTTTCCAATAGAAAAGTACACGTACACAGTCTATATTTTAAGAAAGAAAAAAATTTTCAGTTGTTTAGATGAAGTAACGTGCTGTTTAACTGCATAGTCCCTCCATTTTTTATAAGCATCACTTCGTTAACAGTTGAATCAGACTCTAGTTCAATGTGATGCAAAACTACATCTAGGGCATCTTTGGCTGCTGCATGAGGTGTTTTTGGCTCTGTATTTAATTCTCCTTCCTCTTCAAACTTTGATCCTTCTGTTTCCATCACGGCCTGTATGATTTCTGCATCCTCCAAAATTTCTTTCTCCAACAAATAGTCACCTTGGGTCCATTGCTTTATGTCTTCTTGCTGTAAATCTTCAGAAAGTTCAATTTGCCTTGCAACACTTAATAGTCTTAATTCATTTCCTTCTTCCGGTTCAGAATTTTTATCATCGATGTCATCCTCAAGCCAAAGTTTTCTCCAAGATTTAGTAAATGTTGAACTTGGGATTTTGTTCCAAGCCAGTGCTAAGTTATAAACAACATCTTTGATGCTGATGTCTTTCCATTAGACCTATATTTTTATCTTCTATTTCTTTCAAAACTGAACTCAGAAATTTTCGCCTGTATCTTCTTTTTAAGCTTTCTAAAACCCCTTGATCCATAGGCTGAATTAAGGATGTTACATTCACTGGTAGAAATATGACCTTTATGTCCCTTTCTTTAAGTTCCTTGCAATTGGGAGGTGAAGGAGCATTATCCAGAATGACAATGGCCTTTCCAGGTAAGTTCAGTTTTTTCAAGTGTTTTCTTACAGAAGATTCAAACTCATGAACAACCATTCTCTGATTAATGCAGAATCCATTCAGGCTGATTTTTGTGATCGGTAGTAAACTGGTAAAGACAAACGATTTATACTTTTAAAAGCTCTGGGATTTTTTGATTTACCAACAATAAATGTGGCAATTTGTGAGTTCCAGCTGCATTGCTGCAGGCAGCTACATGAGTCTTTCTTTGGATTTTTTGTATCCTGATGCTGCAGGCACTTTCTTTTTTTCCTTTGTTTTTGTTGGTAACACTTGTAATTTAGACCCGTTTCGTCTATATTGTAGAGTTGTCCTCCAACATATTTATCTCGGTCGATAAGCTCTCTTAAATCCTGCGAAAATTTTTGAGCAGCATGCTGATCAGACGATAACTTCTCTCCAGTGATGATTAATACATGGATACCATGATGTTTTTTTCCAATGTCCAAGCACTCCATTACTTGCAGTAAATTTCTGCGCACCACCAATTTTTCGATTTAGGGTTAGGTCCTTTTCCTTGGGTATGGGTCCACTGATTGAAATTCCATGATGTCTTTCTTGCATAAACCTAAGCCATAATGCATCTTCTAAAATTTCCAATTATGGTTTCTTTATTGTTGAATGGGAAGACACTTGTGATGCAATCTGACTGCAAAATCCTTCTAGATTCATGCGATTTTTTCCAGTCCTTTGTAGTTGTCTCTCCAACACCTTATTCCACAGAAATTTGTCTTACTGACTCACCCCTATCAATTCTTTCCAGAGCATCAAGCTTAGTTTTCATGGAAACAACCACGCTCTTTCTTATCTCACCCATATTCTATAAATAAATATGAATATATATATATATATATATATATATATATATATATACACATAATTTAGTATTGATTAAATATCATAAATAAAATAACAATGAACTAGTATGTGGGACAACTGACAGCAGACCACAGCGGACTCTGTGGACAACTGTGGACAGCAGATGCATACTAGACTGGATTACTATGTAATGAGAAACATTTTAGCACAAGGGACAACTCGTGAGATTGATGCGTAATGAAAGGAATGGTTTAAACTGTTTTTAACTAGTTGTTTTTATGTAAAATATCACACTCGACTGTGGTTTTCAATTTTCAGACCTAGGGGCGTAAAACGTCAGTTAATCCGGCGAGTCGGTTAAGCGAAAGTCAGTTATGAGGGCTTGTATTGTATTTCAAATGCAGCAATGGAATCTCTTGGAGTTATATGCAGGAATACAACTGATTTTACTAATTTATTTGCTGTCACTGCTGTGTATACTTCTCTTGTCTGCAGGCTGCTAGAGTATTGTTCAGTCATTTGGAGCCCATATTATGAAATAGACACCTACATGGTGGAACGAGTCCAGCAGAAATTTCTGAGATCGATTGCCATTTAAAATGGTAATTTCACTGGTCAATATTTCCTATGATGATATACTAGCTCTTCTCAATTTAACTACACTTTCTAGTAGAAGGTCCCACACAGACCTAAATTTTTATACAAAATAATTAATAATATATTTGATTGCCCTAATTTATTCTCGCTTATAAATTTAAGAATCCCTGCTCACTCAATAAGCTCTTTTGTTCCATGTCATCTAGGTTATTATAGAAATAATTACACTTTTAAATCACCTATTTCAAGTATGGGGAGGCTAGGCTACAATTTATTTGTTCAGATCTCTCCAAGAATATAAAAGGAAAATTAAGGTTTTTATTTGGCTTTGAAATATAAGCATGATTAGGTATATTATAAGCAGGCCCGGACATAGAGACCCAGGGCCCCTAGGCAGTTAACAGAGTTTTTGGTAATTTAGCAAAAAACAAACTTTACTTTTATTTTTTATTTATTTAATGTACCTTGACTTTGGAAAATAGACAAGCAGACTTAGAAAGGAAATAGGCAAGAACCAACTATACTTTCTTACACATTATAATTTTTACTTTTACATATAATTACAGGATTACATTGCCACGCGATGACATTTCTTCTCTGCAAAGGAATGGATGACCTCACTACAGTCCACAGACTTCATTATTTCTGGCTCTATGTACAGCACAGAGAGTGAATTAAGCCTGTTCTCTTCTGTGGTAGATCTTAAATAATTCTTTACTCTCTTTAGCGCTGAAAACAACCATTCTGCCGAACAGTTTGACCCTGGTGTACACAACAGCATCCGGAGCGCTATTCCCACGTTTGGATAAATGTCCAAAAAGCCTTTTTCCAGGATGCACATGTATAGCTCCAGTGACGATAACCCTTTTCCCCCATACAATATCGAAATATCCAGAACCGTCGAGAATGTTCCTGTACTACCATTCACTAATCATTTCTATCTTACGGGATTATTCTATAAAATCTTAAGACACTATACACTAGAAAATTTCCTATGGTCAATTATTTTCTATTTCTTGCGGACAAATTGAAATATTATTTTCCCTGTCCTGTGTCCTCAATGTGTACCATTTCGGCCCCTGGGTGGGCCCCCCGCCAATGTTGGGGCCCTAGGCAGCTGCCTAGTTTGCCTAGGCAGAAGTTTGCCGCTGATTACGAGTGCTAAAAAAGATTTTAATTGATCACTTTCAACTTTTAAATGTTATGTGTATGTGAATTCAATATTAAATGCATATTTGTATTAGGTTTTAACAAAGTGAAAGCTTTGATAAATATAAACTGTCATATTTTTGTAAATTTTATATCTATGGGTATATGTGTGAGTCTATAAATGTTGCAGGAAATTGAATATTCTACAACATGTGTTCGAATCATTTTTAAAAACCACATTTATTAGCTGCCACAACCACATCACCTACCGGCGACTATTGTTAACAATTGATGCTAGTTACGTCTTAATAACGCTCCTTTTAATTTTCTTAATTGTTGGAGATTCCTGGCTAAATGCACTATCAGAAGGCTATGGTATCAATCTATTTGTGTTCTTTGTAAAGCCTTTAAAATTTCTTGCAGTTCCTTAAAAAATTCTTTATCATTTAACCTGTTTGGAATTTTTAGAAATATTAGTCATGGAGAAAGTAATGTGGTGGCCACATCAGATTTTTTTGTTATGTTTGCTTCAATATTTGATGAATGTAAAAATGTATTGGAATAAAAGTTGTATGAAATTTCATTTTCTATAACCTATGTTTGATACATTTTCCATATAATGTTTTGTTTGAGATATTTGAAAAACTATTTTTTTGTTGCCATCACTAGAACACCTACCTGCGACTACCGTAAACACTTTACTCTTAGTTATGTCTTAGTAATGCTCCTTAATGCAGGTTTAATATTAACAAAACAATTCATAAAGAATGCATATCGTTATAATTTTAATGCAAGAAAGTCACTGTTAAAGAGAGCAATCAAGGCAGGAGAGAAATATAATCGTTAAGTTTAGTCCTAAATCACGTTGTAGTAGATTAGAGGAATTTATATTTTTCATTTACCTTTTTTCATCATATGTATTCTTAAAAATATTTTATCGATTGACTACATATTTTTCATTTAGGGTTGAGCCATTTAGTTTTATTGCCATACCTAGTTGCATTAAATATTCCTAACAGAGGTAATTCTTTTTCCATTAATAAATAATTATTATCATAAAAAACTGATTTATTTCTTTAGTAAAGCGAGTAAAATACCCGTGTTTAGTTTTTCCTTAATTTACATATATAAAATGGAATTTTGAGCATAATTATTCCTTTAACAGACAATTCTACAGATTTTTGTTTCCGATTCTACAGATATTTTAAGTTTTGGAAAGGCAACACTGTTACAAATTCCAAAATAATTCAGATCTGAAAAGAATTGTAAAACCGAACAGTAAAAAACCACTGAATGCTAAAGACAATTATATATATTAAAAAGACGAAATGCTCCTGCATAACCAGTTTTTAATAATTTGCAGAATTTCGTAAGATAAATAATGTATACAGCTCGTTTATTATAATAGTTAAAAGCTACAAAATCCTTAATTCTATTTAAATCTTAGTGTGAAGCAGGTAAAGCAAATATCAGCATTCAAGAAACAGGAAAATTGAATAAAAGACAGGGTATTGGATATTTTATTTATTTATTTATTTTTTCAGTATGAGGTCATTTCACTGCCTTTCAGTCACATTAAATATAATCCACCTCTCTGACCAGGTAAGCTTAAGTATGGAGGCATTTCACACTAGATGTTTCTGAACCACAGGTGGCTAGAACTTAGGTAATGACTGCACGGTATGTATGCTACCAGAAACACATTTTTAAGTTTTTAACACAAAGATATAAGTAAATTAAGCGAAACTTGTTCAAGCATCGCAGCAACACTAACACTTGGGCTGCTTGGAGAATCTTTGAAATCATATTTAGAGCAGGTTCTCAAAAGTTGACTTGCAATTGTCATGGATATCCAGTTGAAACACAACGTGTTGGCCTCTGTGGTCTTAGCATTATTGATTCAGGTATGAGATTGAAATTCCCTGGAGTTCAAGCATCCCTGTACATCCTGAATGTATAATATTTCAGTGATGGATTACCCCTTTACCCTTCTATTTGAGCAGAATTCATCATAATATCTTAGCTGTTGCTCCTCAACAATGAAATTTTTGTTATAAAATTAATTGAGACCTCCTGAACCTGCAATAAAAGATTTATTATTATATATTAATTCACAGGCAAAAGGCTATTACAAAATAACATAAGCGTTTTAAAAAATAGTAGTAAAGTACTTGAAATATGGTTCCCCAAAGAAAACACAGCGGGCCTGAATCCTGCGAAAGTAGAATTTTTTCCAAGGTCATCCGACCTCCTGTTTGTGTGGTTTGAGGAGTCCTCACTGGGATTCCCTGCTTCTCTGTGAGTGTGTTCAGTGTGGAAGGAGCTATGGCTATAATAATCCAAGAAGAGGTTGATTAGCCAAAAATACAGGCACACATTTCATTCATAATTAAGAAATTTCAAGTCCACTACTTGACTATTTGATAGCATAATTTTTATCCATTTATCACAGATCTGCTCTGGAAATTAAGGAACGTTACACATTCAAACTGTTCTACTGTAGAATAATGAGGGCTTGTAAATAGCTATGGCATTCACTTTTACAGTTAAGTTAATCCCCTTAATATCTTGTCTTTTGTTGGCATCCTGAGAAAACAGTTCACTGAAATGAATGGATAAAGAGATAATAAATTTTGAAAGTCAGTCACCACCCATTAAAATGATTTTTTCCATCCTTTTATCTCATCAAGCAATATTTTCTATTAATTGATCAGAAATAGTTTTTCCTGTTCTGCTGGGAGATTCGGAACATAAAAATGCTCCAATGCATTGACACTTCCACATTTACAGACCCGTCAGCTGAAGATGTATTTGATAAGGGAATGATGCTTGTATTTTGTAGCACAATCAGAAATACATATACCTTAAATATTTGTTTAGACTTCTATGTAATTTTATAGCAGCTGCATTATTTGACATTTATGAGGTTTTCGATTTATCTAGGCTGTTATGCACAAGGTCCTAAACACATAATAACGTCGTGTCTCCAGCTCATCTGAAAGTGCCTAAACATTAGTATTCCCCTAATATAGTTTACAGCACGACGAAGGCAGGTGAGTCGACATTACTGCGCAGAGAGAGAGAGAGAGAGAGAGAGAGAAATACACGTTACATTGCTGCCAAACCGGCAGCCTGCATAAGCTTTTGCTCAGAAAGCAATGCATGATGCTTGATATGCCACAAGTGCTCGCTGTTTGGTCTTGACAGCTGGCAACATTGTAACCAGCTGTACGTGTTGAATCATCTTCATGCTCCAACTCGTTTTTGTACTACTGACAGTTTGGCATATAAATGTGACTAAAAATCTAACAGTTGAAAATTACTTTTATTAGTAATCACACAATGATATCTATAAGCACCGGTATTACTTAAATATAATATTAATTCAAGCTTGTTTTTATTATTAAATATTTTTTCATAATTACTAAAAACAATTTTTTTCTACATTATAAAGCTTTATGGTTAGTAACAGTGGTAAAAATGCGCATTAAGATGATAATTTTTTAGCAAGAGATTAAGCAAATCATAACTTAAGGCTCATATGTTAGTTGGTACGTCAACATCTTCAGACCACTAGTTCTTCTTATACTTTTAGGATTGGGGTAGTGCACAGCATTGAAGAGGAATTGAAATAATTTTGAATATAAAGGTATATGCAACACAAATGTGCGTAAAAAATAAAACAAAATGAATCAATCAAAGATGATTGGTTAGTATACGTTACTTTAAGAAAAGAATACAGACACACACATATACAGTGCTTTGTGAAATCAAATCATTGACTCTTCATGCTGCCTCTCAATCTTTGGCACCCTAGGCAGTTGCCTGTTTTGCAACACAGTTCCGCTGGTCCTGAGTACCGATATGTTTCATATATGATTTATCTTGCTTGTTTGTACAAAACTTTGTGTTTACTTCCTTTGCTCTCCATTTTAGAACACCACCGTTTAAATCTCAATAGTAAAACAAGTAAATAAACACGAAAATTATGCCGCAAATGTACAAACAGCAACCCAAAAGCTGCTGTAACAGACTGATGCTGAATGGCCAAGTGAAGGAGTGACGGAAACCAAGTGACATTCCATGCCTTCTGCGCAACCAGTTGCCATCTGCCTTCGTTCATGCTACCAACTAGAGTGTCCTCCTATATGATATCTCATAAGTTAGAAGCAGATTTAATATAGGATAGATATGCAGTGCATGACTCTCTGACATACTCATGCACGCATGCAAAAATCATCACCAGCATGAATAAGAAAAGAACGGTAAGAGTTAAAACCATTATGTAGCCATGAAATGAAGTTTCTCAAAAGAAAACAATTAAATGAAACAAAAAGGACTAAACTGCAAACCTATGCATATTATAAAAAAATTATTTTACAGTTCCATTAAATATTATTTTGCTCAAGTGCTGATTTACTTAACTTCCTCATTTAGTGTACGTATGAGTCTTTGGTGAAATTTGTAAGCAATGAAAAAATAACACCATATTATGAAGACGGTCCCAGACCTACGTAAAGGTTGGGTTATGAATTTAATGAACTATTTGTTAGTGCATTTTAATGTCATTTTAGAATCATATTGTACTTTTTCACCATTTCCCACGATTTTATAGTAGCAGTGAAGAAATTATAAAATTCCTTCCCAACAGAAAAGCAACCTATTACTTTGTACTACATTTTTGCCCAGGCATTCACAACGTAACTTAATGAATGAGCTGCACTGGGAATAAAAATCCTCTGGAGTTTATTTTTCGTATCCTGATTTACTCGCCAACATGTTTGATTCATTATTATCGTAATGTTGTTCTCTAATATATTTGATAGATAATTTTACCTTATCCAGCTCCTTAAATAAAGAATCTGTTAAAAAAGCAGCCCCACCGTCCATCATAGTGATGAGAGCCACTTGTTAGCTGCTGGGGGCGGGGAGACACGTGGGCCTTGGTGACCAGCGTTGCCAACTTTCATTCAAGCACTGTCATTGGAGAAAGTAAAAATTATCAACTGGAAAATTTATGCTACATATATTATTCAAAATTGTCAGTATTACAATTTTAAAATATATATATTATGCAAAGATTCATTCTAATTTGTCATATGGAATAATCTTTTGGGGTCATGATAAATATGCCAAGAAAGTCTTATTCCTGAAAAAAGCTGGCCATTAAAGGATCTATGCAGGCCATAAATTGATCTGTGGATCGTTTTACCAAACAAGTCTACGTTTCTGTATGTATTGAGGTTTGGCCATCTATGGATGAATATTAGCGGAGTAATTACACACTGTCATTGTGATACAGCGTAATACAGCAATACAAAAATTACATTACTGATATTTATCTTAAGTATGGATATACGTGAGTAGAATAGAGCTTCACTTAGCTATTTTGCCATGAGTAATGTATGTAATGCAAAAATTTCACAATTGATATTATAACAATTTGTTAATTACCTTAATTTGGTATTTATATAGAATGGAATGTTATAAAAAACACAGACGTGATTTAAACTAAATTTCTTATGGCCACCGTTACATAAGCTATACCGGTCGTGGAAGGTTATCTGGTGCAAAATAACTATAGGCAGGCCCTATGAAAAGGTGGGGGGGAGGGAGGGCATTTGGCCTCAAGCTTAAGGGGGCCTCAAATTTTGGCAGTTGTTCAGAGACGGAATTAAGCACAGGCACTATCTGGGGCATTGTCGAAAAGAGAGGCCCTTGTTCTTCTTCCTTTCAGAAAAGATGAAGTGACATCGAATGTAACTCACAATTTGATTTTTAATCGATAATTAATAAATTTGCATAAACAAAAGCTAGAAAAGCATTTCATAAATAAAAATTATTGAAATATTTCATTAGCTTATAGGTAAATGTATTTATTCATCTTTTTATCAATCGAAATATCAATAATGAATGTAGAAAAGGACACGTCAAAAACAAATGTACAATGCGATTATATTATTTGCAGGACATCCAAGAATTATGTGGCACAACTTCCCCAGTTTTGGCTGAACGATATAATCCCTCAATCAGATCCCCCTCTCTCCTCTTACTTAACGCACTAACTTTTTAAAAGAATTTCTCTAGGAAGCCATTTCAATGTGTTCTGCATTCTTGTCTGGGTGGAAAGCACTGTCAGCAACATAATTTTCGGATCATATCTTTTCTTTAGGAGGTCAGAATATTTTATGAAAGAGTGCTACATAGTGCAAGCTTGACGCTCCTACCCCCAGTGTAATCCGCTGTAACCTTTCAGCGAACCCCGACCACCAAAGTGGGCTACATAATGCCTAAAATTTTTATTTTTATTACGGCGAGGGCCCTCAAAATCTGGATGTGGCTCGGACCTCTCTGAGTCTCACTGGTGGCCTGACTACAGGTTATTTGATATTAAAGTCGTATTGCTTAAAAATATACGAAAATTTGTATATAATTTTTTATGGTGCGTAGAAAAAGGGCAACTTTTAAAAACTACTAGAAAATCTATCAAATTTTCATTGATATCGCCAGAAATTCTAATATACCATTAGATGGAATATTTGCTCACCAGATGGTAGGCTCATTCTATCAGATCTACCAGATCAAGTAGATATTCCAATAAGTCGGCAACGCTGGACGCCGGTGCTGGAGGCTGTGAAACCTCCACGCCCTCCCCTTCCCCCGCGTCGCCCTTCTCCGCGGCGCTCGAGTTGGCGGCGTTTATTGCCGCCACCCCCACTCCCCCTCCGCCCACCTCCTCCTCCGCATCAGCTTCGCCTCCCGCCGGAGAAACGCTCAGGACCTCCACCTGAACAGGAAAGACAGAGAGAGAAAATAAATGAGTATCTCCCTCGATATAAAAGATCGTTTATTAAATTCTACAGCTTAGAAATTCAGCTTCTTGTAACGTTCATCGAAGATTTTTCTTTTAAGGCCTTCGTGCCAACTCATCAAAAAAAAACGACGCAATATACATTGCACAAACTTTCTCATATACGTATATACGTTTGGTCCACTGTGTAGGCATTTAAAAGAAAAACGCTTATAAATCAATGTTAAGCATGGTTTAGCGTATATTTTAATGCCACAGTTCGATATCTAGTATTTTTTGGGATATATGGCTCCGTTAGTATTTATTATTTGTGACACAAGGCTGTACGATTAGGTGGATGTAATCGAAATCCTTGTAGCCATTTTTGAGTAAATCGAATTGTTTGAAAATATCCTACAAAAAAGTACACTTATTTGTTGGGCAATATAGTTCATCTCTTCAGAATGTCTTTTATGAACGACATTATCCAGTAATATGAGATACAATTCGATTTAGTTTAACCGTAAGGCTATAGTAAGATTTTGTTTCAAAATATCGAAAATAAAGTACCCGTAATTGTTGCGAAATATCGTTCATGCCTTCAGAATGTCTTTAATGAGTGATATTATCATCACTAATGTCAGACATCATTCGATTTAGCTTAACCGTAATGCTGTAGTAAGATTTTGAGTGGATCTCGGCGAAGGCGTGACGTCATAGTGCTTAGGTAAGGTCGCTTAGCGTAGATTTAATGTCACTGGAAGCCATATAGTGATTGTAAGAGTCATATGGCTTAGGCAGTATTATTTGTTACACCAGGATCTACAATTGGATAGATTTTAATAAAATTCCCTCCAGCCAGCCATTTCTGAGTAAATAAAATGTTTCTAAAAATCTTGAGGAATAAACTACCATTTATTTTTGTGAAATGACACTTTTCTGAAAATGGGGTCTGCAAAATATGATATATTGCCCAAATACGAGATACGATTCGATTATATGCACGCGTTTGGGCTCTAGAACAGCGAACAGACCGACCGACCGACAGACAGACAGACAGAGGGGCAGACGGCATGGCGAAACCACGGCAGTATATTATAGATAATGATTGAATGAAATAGCAGATATAAAAAACCGTATTAGAAGTGCTTTAATCGGATATAATAATGGTGACGGGCAGGGGCAAATATAGGGCCAGGCGATCTAGGCGGCCACCTAGGACAGACGTCGGCACCCTTTCTCACAAGAAGAGATACTTTTTCAAATAATGAAGAAGAAGAGCAGCAGTTATTGGCGGATCCACGGGGGATGACGGGGGCGATCATCCACCCCATCCCCCATTAGCCTTGCCGTCGTTTCACGTTTTGCGACTATCACTGTTAAAAAAACGGTTCTTCTAATAATAGGCCCATCCTTTTATTTTCCGCAATTTTTATTAAGATTATTAACGAAGCCAATTTAGTTGGGGGTGTTTTAGATGTTTTAACCCATATCTGTCCAGAGGCAACATTTGTTACCAAGCGATTTAGAATTATTCTTCTTTACATTAGAGTGACCTGAAAATGTAGTTATATTTTTTATAATCTCAATTTATTCTATAATAAATATATAAAGCCCGCATTATTTTTGTTTCCATACCTTTTAAACAAAAATTTCAAATGTTTCTTTATGTTCGTCGATTTCTATTGGCCTCTTGTCATCTTTCTACCCTAAGTAGAATATGATATCTGTGAAAATTTTATTATAATCTCTCTCCCTCTCTCCATCTATTTGTAAATTCTACATTGTGTAAGAGTTATCATGAAAAAATAAGGATCTAGAAATATTTTTTTCACCACCGTAGTTGGACAACAAATAAAGGTGGCAACAAATGTTGCCACTGGGCAGATAAGATGTCCCTTTTAGGTATTATCACATATTTTGCCAATTTTTTTGTTTTCAAAACTTTGTTTTCTTTGTTAAAAAATGTTAAACGCTATTCAGTATCCAAGAAATTGAATACGACCGTACCTATACCTTTCACTACTTACGCAGCATTATTAAAATAAGGGTGGGGTTGGTGTGCATGATCAATTTGTTGCGCAGTGCAGATCAACTAATAGAACCAAAAAGTGGTGGTGTTCTTTTATTGGGTGGGCAGTCTACGGTTCCTGCGAAGAAGGGTGGCTTGTTTATAGAAAATAATTTAATAAGAATATTCCATTGTTAGATTTTCGTAGGGAATGTGTTTAGTTCCTTTTGCGACGTTATGGCTCAGAGACCGATGGGAGAGGTCCACGCGCATCTATTTCGCTTGGACTGGATACAATAAAACGCGATGTCAGAGATCAAATAATTACCAAGGGATCAACACGCTTTCGCCATTGTAAACATTGTTCCAAGAGGACAATATTTATTTGTAAAAAGTGCTATGTTCCTCGTCACCCTAAATCAGTGGTTCCCAAACGTTTTTAAGTTGCGGCATACTTTCGAAGGTAAAGAGGTTTTCGCGTCTCCCCAGCCTTGTGACAAGCTTTTTATATTTTTAGATACGGGTGTTACAATCTTTGGACGCATCCATTCATTGTTTCTACCACTTAATCAATGTATTAGAAAAAAACTCAATGGCCAATTACTCACCAACACATGAAAATCCTTGATTCATTTATGTACTAAACAAAGTTTTTTGCGGCACCCCTAAAAATCTACTGCGGCACACAGTTTGGGAACCACTACCCTAAGCTTTTTATATGTAATAATTACACGTTCTAGAATTAAAATTGGTTAATTTCGTTTTTTGTAAAATTAAAAGCTATGTAACAGGCATCATAAAATTAGTTAAACTAATGTAAAGTGTATGCTAAGTGGTCTAAAATATGAACTATTTCGGAATGGAAAATTGCATTTATTGAAATTTTGTTATTTGAAATTAATCGATTTTATGATGCAAATTCTTTTTTGTAAGTTCGCAGTTTAAAAAATATACGTTTGAAGGTGTTACAACAAAAATAATTGAATTAATTTATACATGTAGTACGCTCAGCGGCCCTCCCGAACGGAATCTATCACCCAGGAATCGCCCCACGAGTTTTCAGAGGCCCAAGAAGCCCCGAAATCCGTCCCCGACCTCCATCCCTTCCCTCCCCCTACGACGACGACCCTACCCGCCCCCGACGGCCCCACTCTCCCCCGCCGCGCCCCCCGTCCCTGGCGCGTTACAACGTGTATAACTCCACGCACTTGTCGAATTTTCGCTTTCCTCCGGCCCATCCGGCTCCAACGAGAGGTCTTCTTCTTCATCCTTGTCTCTCCTTCCTCGGCCGCTGACGCCGGACGGTCTCTCGAACCCCTATCTATGAACTTTTGCACCAATCGACCGCTTTTCATGACACTTTGTGGAAGTCTCCCGCTACTGGAGCCGAGCTCCCGAGGTTAGTTTTTGTTTCGAACATTGAACGTCTCTGGTTCAATTCCAGGAACTATTATTCATCCCATTTGATTTACATGGGAAATCCGAAAACCGTGGTTCATGGCAGTTTTCTCTAGCGTATCAAAATATCTTAGAATTGCAATATCGGCGCCGGTGCAAATTTTAACACGTTTTTTAATTTTTACTAGATTCTCCAACCCTGGCGCCGATGGTGCACAAGCCGTTTACATCCGCTTCACGGGCTACACGCGACAACCCCTCGCTCCACTATACTCGTTTTGGCCCTCGCTAAAGTCGCTGGTTATGAGAAGTATTAGATATTTACTGGCCAACATTTACTAAACCTATTCGCAAATGGTATGTTATTTTTTAAACGGGCAAAATTTTCCCATGCTGTCAAAATGTCCGCGCGCGACTCAGGCCACCATCGTAATAAAATAATTAAAAATTAATTCTAAAAAGATTTTTTCGCAAAAAGGTAAAGAATGAATTTTGATTTATTGAACTTGATTGAAATTCTTTGCTAATGTTATATCGCTCTGTGAAGCTACAAGAATGTTAGCAGGCAGAACGTCCGCCAAACGTCATTACGGGATTGTTGCGAGCAGCGAGCTGGGGCGGCGCAATAAGATACTTGAATGAAAATTTACCAATTCTGCGTGTCCATTGCCATTTGACGCGGTCACCTCGTCGCGAAATCTGACCTGGGGAAAAAATGGTCTACTAAGGAAACTGGTAGAAGCATCTAAACATTACAAAGAACATAAATGCAATTCAACAGATAATTTTTATTTATATTTTCAATCTTGTGATAGGAGAACTAATGTTTTGTTGTTGACTATATAACTATGTATTTATTGTTTTATTATTACAAAGACATATATTAACCATATAAATAGGGTAACACTCACGTGTTTTCCTGGCGGTTGACTACGTCTGAAGTGAGGAGAGGAGGGGTCATGCGCCTGCTCTTCAGCCTGAAGAGCAAAACATCAGGATGACTTAAAACCAATACGTAGTCATGAAATGAAGTTTATTAAGTTTCTCAAAAAAATTTACAATTTAATGAAACAAAAAGTAACAAAGCTTATTCAAATCTCAGAAAAATAAAATTATTTTACAGCACCATAAAATATTTCTTTTGCCCAAGTGCTGAGTCACATAATTTCCAATATGTAATAATGAAAAATTGACTTTGTAGTTTCCACAAATTTAAATTTAAACACGACCGGTTTCACTACGATCGCAGCATCATCAGGTGATTAAGGTAATTGAATGAGTGGTTGGGAAACGAAGGCGAAAGCAACATACTAGCCAAATGTTACAAAAAGTTACGAAAACTTGGTAAAAGGGCCAAAGACAACAATGTTCATACAAAGCATTAAAAAAATATTCGGTAAGCTAAATAGAGCAGAATGATTGTGGAAAAGGTATTCATTTAAGAGGGGCGAGTCTTTACAAATAATTATCTCTAGCTGTTCGAGTGCATCCCTCGTTTTACGAACTACCGTTTGACGATGCAATGGGAAAATAATCTTTGTTTTACGAGTTTTCGCCTGACGAACAGTTTTCGTGAAACGAATTAAGTTCGTAAAACGAGGGAAGACTGTACCATCGTTAGCACTTTTCCTCTCCAATTCTTTCACTTTGGGCGGAAATAACTTAGATTTCTTTCTCTTCCAAATTCTTATACATGCGCAAAAATTCACATGCGGCTTCCCCTCCATTTTGGAAATGGCATCAACATTGTGTAAGAACTAGAACCAAAGTTCTGACTTAGGATCTTCGGCAAATTTCGGAAGAATAACGGGTTCATTTTCAACTGATAAAAAAATAAGCTGTTGAACCATTATTAGTATTTATTCTTTCAAGAGTAAGCATAAGTCTCAGAAATCTTGTGCTCGTATGCGACAAAATTTGTCGTTAAAATCACAAAATGATTTCAGTGCCTCCACTCGTACCGTGTCCATATGAACAAATCTGAATATTTTTACAATACCAACTTCCACAGACCGTTTTAATGTAAATGTGTTCCGTGCAACGGATCCCCACAAATGTTCTACTACAGTTGTCCGATAATTTCCGGAAAAGATTCTTAGAACCTCCAATGTTTAGGGATTGCAGTCCCGGGATCCCGTTCAAAATTTCTATCCCGAAATGTCGGGATTAGGTAAACCTAAATCCCGAGATTTCGGGATTGACATATTTGTTTTTCTATCAGGTGGCGCTAACTATTAAATTGTATTTGATGTATAATAAAATATATAAGTCGTTGGAATTCACTTAGTATTACTGCTTTTTATCTGAGTTCAGGATATGTCATCATTCTTGGAAAAAAAGAACAACGAAAAAAAATGAAAAATATCCTTTGGGGTGTGGCAAACCTAAAGAAGAATGAATATTATCAAGAAGAAATGGAATTCGCGGAATCGGAAGGACATGAATCAAGTGATGAATCCTTTTCCTCGAGTGATGAAACAGACGAAGATGATTCGTTTGAAGGCGGAGGGGCTTACAAACTATCAGAAACAAACATTAAGTTATTGATTCAAAAAATAAGGAAAACTGTTATTCTCTTCAGAAAATCACTCGCAAATAACGAGAGATTCCTTCAGAAATATGTAATCGAACAATAGAGGGAGGAAAAATCACTTGCTATGGATATAAGAACTCGCTGGAACAGTTTAGTTGAAATGATCGAACGTTTTATATTGCTTAAAACCTGCATATTGAATCGATCTGAATTCCGATATATCATTTAGTGAGAGTGAACATGAACTTGCTTCTTCTATTTTTGCAACACTGCAGCCAGCGAAAATTGATATGGAAGCTCTTTGCCGAAGAGATGCAAATCTTTTGACGCGTGAGACAGCGTTGGAAATCATGATGAAGAATCTGAATGATGTGAATACAGAGTTAGGACATAATATGAAAAATCAAATAATGAAGAGACGAACTAAGTTATCAGGGGTATTGAGGTATCTTCAGTACGGGTCACAGGCTCGTGATAATATATTTTCTGTGCCATCACTAGCGGACATGAAAATGTTTGTTACAGAAAACCTGAGTACATGTTATTGTAATATTAGTAAAACATATGAAGCAATGGACAAGAAAGAAGAGCAAGTTTCATCAGCATCAAGAAGCCGATCTATAAATGATGACTTACACACAAAGCGAACGGCAGCATCTGAACGTTTTGAGACTGGTACATCATATTCAGAGAAGTTAAAGAAAGAAGTCGATTCGGTCATTACCCAATGTTTAGTTACTCTCAAGAAATAATCCTCCTGCTACAATTCAAATGATCTAGCATTATCAATAGCACCAGAGCAAAAGGATTTCCGTGAAAATGGACGTAAATGAGAAAATCTGCAGTTTCTTTACCAGCAGTTGCTAGCTATTCCTCCTACTAGTGTAGAATCAGAAAGGGCTTTTTCATCAGCAGGGATGCTGTGCAATAAATACAGATCAAGAATGAGTGACGCGACATTAGATGCACTTTGTTTTTTAAGGGCATACTTCAGAAATTTGTGAATAGCTTTTAAGTGAGGAGAACCTTAATCTTATAGTACCGTTTATTTTCATAAATGCAATCAATTTAATTTAATTTAAGATACCGCAACAATTGCTACTTTAGTTATTAAAATTTCCTTTACATTTTCTCCACAAATACGTGTTTGATTTTAGTTTTACCTGCTGATAAAAAGTTATTTTCATTGACGTTACTTAAATTTTGTGAAAACTTGATATTACTTCCATAACTGCATATGATGATTTCATGTCTGTTTATGGATCAAAATTATTGTTTAAAAATATTGTGTGTTTTTCATTTCCCACCACTTTTCCTCGATCCCGGGATTGAAAAAATCACAATCCCGTAACCCCGGGATTAGAAAATCCCTCCGGGATGGCAATCCCTACCAATGTTACTACCTATTGGTAGTATCAGCTGACATACTAACAATCTTATCAATCTTAACAAGTTTTGGGAAGTGAGCTATAATTTAATACATTAAAATAATCTTTGAGAGAAAAAAAGATTTTCATCTATGACTGGCACCATCACCACTCATGCATCAGAGTAAATAAGTATATGCAGAAAAATCAGAACATCGTGATAAACACTCACGTGTTGCTGGTCCTGATGTTTTTTGAGGATTCCTCGTGGAATCTCTTCATTCTGAATAAGAAAACAACAAGATGAGTTGACGTAATTATGTAGATATGAAGTGAAGTTGACGAAGTTTCTCAATATATATAAATAAATACATAAATGATACTTTGGGATCCGAAGGCGGATCAGAGCAGAAAGATTTTTGTTAATAACAACATAAAATAACCCACTAGAAGGGTTTATACGATAAGAGAAGAAGAAGAATGTAATCGCAAGTATACGCGTATTATACTTACAGGCAAATTGGCGGTATCATGCACCACGTCGGGCACGCCGTCTTCAACAGACCATCTTCTTCTGCGCCCGACGCAGTACCGCCTAATGACCTCCCATACCCAGCACGCCAGGAGCAGGCAGGATAAAAAAATTGCCAACCCTAGGGCAACATCGTTCGCTAACTCATCATAAAAATCTGCCGACACAAATGAGAAAAGAATTTCGGATTTAACGTATGTCGACGGCTTTGCTCTTTCTTTTACATTTTGAACTATTCAAAGATTGTCAAAAAGAAAAGAATTTCTTAAAACTATAGTTTGTATTAACTCGTAAACCTACTTTGATGGTTTCAAGCTAAGCAAGATGTTGTAGGAGATAGGATTATATAAGTAATTTACTGGTTGTGTATGCATTAATAGTTAGTCTTTGTAGCGAGGACGAATGCTTCGAAAGACGGACGGACACAGCTAAGGTTAAATAAGCAAAATTATCCTAGGAAACGAATGAGAAAAAATCCAAGTTGATTTGGATATGGAGAAAGGAAAAACTTGAACGTAAGTTGGAAAGCCATCGGAACCAGTTTCAGATCGTAAAGTAAAGAAAGCACCTTGCTAGCATGATAACGAGAGGATCAAAATGTACCGATGAAATTAGGGCTAGAATAGCGATCGTTGATTGCAACGACAAGTAACCATGCATTTAATTAAAATTCCACTAATCAACTGAGCTAGGCTACGTTCCGAGTTCTGAAATATGCCAGATTTTCTATAATATTGGTGAAAAACAAGTTAATTACCTCTCCCGCTCATTTTCAGCTCCGTCTTCTTTAGATTTTTCAACAAGAATGAACTAGTTCTGAATCGTGTGGTTTCCACGGTAACGGCCAACAGAGACGACACAAGAAATAAGCCTCCATTGTTTGATATAATCAATTTAGAAAACAAGATAAATTTAAATTCTAAGCACTGCTAAAGGATATATCAGAAGCGATGCCAAAAAATACAGAATTTGCGATAGAACAATCGAAAATTAAATTATTATTTAACTCATACATACCTCACTTGAGATGAAGTACGTTAATCTTTACACTCACGCTCATTCATCGTCGTAAATTATTTATGTCTTTTAACCTACAATAGCTGAGAGTGGGTAAACGTAACGAAACTACACGTATTTTAGTTCACTTCTTCGTCCTGAATAATCCATTTCCTTTCAATTAATATGTTCAGTAGGCGCGATAAAGAAAATAAAAGTTATTACTTAAAATTAGATCTTGTTTACTTCATGGGTTACGAAGATTGTTTTCGTTGGCAACAACAAACAGGAAGGAAAAGTATGTCTCTGCATAACATAATAATAAGACGACCCAAACAGAACTAACGATGCGAGCTTTCCATTTAATCATTTGTTTAATGCCTACTTATATTGGCTCTAATAGCTTTAAAATCACCGCAGATATGTTGCTCCTTGTGTTCTCAAATTTCATAATTGAGCGTTATAAAATACGACAAATACATTCGAACGGGATATTAAATTGAACACGCGTATTTTCGTTCGACAGAAACAATACCTGTATTTATTAGACTATTCCGCATCCGAGTCCATCAATAGTTGTTGCTATGGCTACACCCTCGTAATGAGTGATGAAAACGGCAGTATTTACGCGAAATTCGAAGAAATAAGATGGATAAGCAGCGTTTTACGATAAAAATTAGAATCTCCATTCCTTCTCTCAGAGAACGGTGCAAATCCCGCTCCGATATTACAATTCTAAGATATTTTAATGTGCAAGAGAAAATTTCCCTGCTCGGTGGGTTTCAGATTTCCCATGTAAATCAAATTGGAAGGATAGTCCCCGGAATCAAACCCGGGACTTCAATTTTCGCAACGAAAACTATCCTTGGGAGCTCGGCCCAAGTAGAAAAAGATTTCCACCGAGTGTGTGACAGCTTTTCGGTTCCTCTGTATAATGTGCGAATTATGAAGGAAGGACAGGACAAGTACCGAAGATTTTTCCAGTGTTTGACACAATGAAACGGTCTCGTATGAGAGTTTAAATCAAGTGGCTGTTTGATGTGTTATTGCCTTATTGTTAAACACACTCCACTACGGGAGGAGTTTCCTTAATGAGTGACGTAGTGATTCATAAAGGTAATATTATTCTTTTTAAGTTTAAATTACTCGACAATATTTTTATCGTTTTAAAATGACAATGCTCCTAATGGCTTACAAAAATAATAGGCTTAATTTCAATTACCAGGTACAATTAAGCGATAATTATTAATTAATTAAAAGTAATTCCCCTGCGTAAAAAAATTAGCCGTGTACAATTACTTTCTGAAGATTGGGATATAAAAACCTGTAGGAAAAAGGACATTTTGCAGGAGAAAAAAATTCGGCAGGCGGGAGTCTCGAATGCCAAAAGCACGGGACGCGAGACTAATGTTAGGCGTTATCTCTAGCATAGAGACTCCAGAGATAGCGAAGTATTTGAGAAAATCGGTCCATTTTTTTGCACTTTTTAATTAATTATTTCTCTTAAACTTAAAGCCATTGGCTCGAAATTCCGAAAAAGTATTCTTATAGATGATATTGAACAACACTCTCCACTGGTAGAAGATGAACCGAATCTGTGAGTTACAGTCCGTAGCGTCTTCTTGTACGATATCTAGAATTTTTTACTCTAGAGTCTTTCTTTAATGTTTATTTTTTTGATATTGTATAAATCATTTCATTTTTAAAGGAACTTTTAGTAAATTTAGAAATTCTCGTTCAAGTTAAAAACTATTTTCATATATACAGTGAAACGATTTTTTAAATTGTTTACATGCTTAAATTATCGGCTGGAATAGATCATGCCTCAAAATAAAATAATCACATGGACAATCCTACTAAAATCAATAAACTGTTATCATTATAAAAATGTTATGAAGAGCGGAGATTACTCATTTGTTCCCAAAATAGTGATAGATAAACATTTAAAAAATTCGTAACTAACATTACCGCATACTACCAGAATGTCCACGGTTTGCGGACTAAATTAAAGGACATGCGTATTTCAACGGTGTTTCCCGCAGTGGGAATTTTTTCCCTGTTAAAACATAACTAATACACAGATTTTTATGACCCACAAAACTAACATTCTTTGGTAATGCTCTGTTATCTACTATCAAATATATTAACTCGTAATTGATATGTATTTTGTTGAAATCTGTGTGTAATTAATTTCGCCTATTTTGTAAATATTGTAATTACTTATATGACGAAAGGGTTAAATGTAAGAAGGGACTGCATAGTCTCAATTTCGCCCTAATAAAGTCGTTTGTCTGTCTCTTAAACTAATTAATGATGTGTTTACATTCCTCCCAAACCTGACCAAAGCATATACCAAAAATATCGTGAAGAATAAAGCGTCTTGCATATTTGTGTACAGACGCCCATTCGCTTATGTTTGGCGATTCAATTTGCCAGGTAATAATTGGTCAACATTCTTTCCTGAAGTTTACCTCACTGCCAATATCTGAATTTTGTACAAAAAACTTAGTTACCAACCAATATGGCGAGATTCTGGATTTGTGTTTAACAGATATTACAAAGTGCTCATTGAACAGTGTGTATGATGTTGATGTGACTTTTGCCTTGTAATGCCTATCATCCTCCTCTTATGTGTGAACTTCATGTAGGTGTATCCCCACGTGTAGATATTTATTTTGAATCTTTCAACTTTAGGAAAGGAAACTATTCTGCAATGATAGATTACTTTAGCTCTATAGATTGTTTCATATTGACTGAATTACAATTAGATGATGCTGTTTGTTATTTTTATGATATTGTAAATAATACCATTAATCTGTATGTTTCTGAAATTTCACACAAGAGTGGATCATCCCACTTACCCAACTGGTTTAGTAAAGAATTAATTTCATTAATATATGATAAGAAAATAGCCCACAAGAAGCTTAAAATAAGTAGATCTGGTGTAGATTACAATTATTTTGCATCTCTTCATGCTCAATGGAAGTCATTGTCAAAAGTCTGTTACCTCTCTTATATTAGTTCTGTTCAAGATTCCATTCCATCGAATACAAGTAGATTGTGGAGTTATGTTCATTTCAGGAATCTGCTAATCTCTTTGCTGAACGTCTTTCCAGTGTGTATCCTACTCCGAGTAACATAATACCACAATACCAGTATTCTCATACAGTTAATCTACACTCTTGTGGTGTTCTTCAAATAAGTGTTCTTAATGCCTTTAGTATGCTTGACGTAAATACGAGCGCTGGGCCTCCTCTCTTGCTGAAGCACTGCTCTAACTATTTAACTTATACTCTTACTATATTTTTTAATAAGTCACTTAAGAATGGCCATTTCCAGATGTTTGGAAGGATAATTTCATGATTCCTGTCCATGAAGCAGAGGGTAAATCATTTGTAAAGACCAATAGTAATTAGGGAAAGGCATGGTAAAGTGGCCATGTCGGGTAAAGTGGCTGTGTAACTTTCCATTGTCTGTTTGGTGCTGCACCCATGCAGGAATTATGTAAACTCGGAGGGCAGGGCGTTTTCAGTTACCTTGCAAATGTGGAGGAAGGACGCATTTATTTTAACATACATGAAATATATTAAGACAATACAGATACAAATGTTATGTTATAAGTCATTTATTTTAAAAATAAAAAATTTTCCAATAGAAAAGTACACGTACACAGTCTTTATTTTAAGAAAGAAAAAAATTTCTTTCTCCAACAAATAGTCACCTTGGGTCCATTGCTTTATGTCTTCTTGCTGTAAATCTTCAGAAAGTTCAATTTGCCTTGCAACACTTAATAGTCTTAATTCATTTCCTTCATCCGATTCAGAATTTTTATCATCGATGTCATCCTCAAGCCAAAGTTTTCTCCAAGATTTAGTAAATGTTGAACTTGGGATTTTGTTCCAAGCCAGTGCTAAGTTATAAACAACATCTTTGATGCTGATGTCTTTCCATTAGACCTATATTTTTATCTTCTATTTCTTTCAAAACTGAACTTAGAAATTTTCGCCTGTATCTTCTTTTTAAGCTTTCTAAAACCCCTTGATCCATAGGCTGAATTAAGGATGTTACATTCGCTGGTAGAAATATGACCTTTATGTCCCTTTCTTTAAGTTCCTTGCAATTGGGAGGTGAAGGAGCATTATCCAGAATGACAATGGCCTTTCCAGGTAAGTTCAGTTTTTTCAAGTGTTTTCTTACAGAAGATACAAACTCATGAACAACCATTCTCTGATTAATGCAGAATCCATTCAGGCTGATTTTTGTGATCGGTAGTAAACTGGTAAAGACAAACGATTTATACTTTTAAAAGCTCTGGGATTTTTTGATTTACCAACAATAAATGTGGCAATTTGTGAGTTCCAGCTGCATTGCTGCAGGCAGCTACATGAGTCTTTCTTTGGATTTTTTGTATCCTGATGCTGCAGGCTCATCCTTTTTTGCCTTTGTTTTTGTTGGTAACACTTGTAATTTAGACCCGTTTCGTCTATATTGTAGAGTTGTCCTCCAACATATTTATCTCGGTCGATAAGCTCTCTTAAATCCTGCAAAAATTTTTGAGCAGCATGCTGATCAGACGATAACTTCTCTCCAGTGATGATTAATACATGGATACCATGATGTTTTTTTCCAATGTCCAAGCCATCCATTACTTGCAGTAAATTTCTGCGCACCACCAATTTTTCGATTTAGGGTTAGGTCCTTTTCCTTGGGTATGGGTCCACTGATTGAAATTCCATGATGTCTTTCTTGCATAAACCTAAGCCATAATGCATCTTCTAAAATTTCCAATTTTGGTTTCTTTATTGTTGAATGGGAAGACACTTGTGATGCAATCTGACTGCAAAATCCTTCTAGATTCATGCGATTTTTTCCAGTCTTTTGTAGTTGTCTCTCCAACACCTTATTCCACAGAAATTTGCCAACACTACTTGTATCGTAACCTTAACTAACCTCAGCAAATTCGCGTGGAAGATAAAGCCTTTGAGCAGCAAAATTGAAATTGATACAACTTTCTAACACACTTTCAACGCGAACTGACAAGTAGTGACGAGTTATAGAATGAAGTCAGGTGCGATGTAAAACAAACAAAGAACACAAACACAGTGTTGCCCCTTGACTTGTCAAAAAATTTACTATGGTCAATTATTTTCTATTTCGTTCGGACAAATTGACATATTATTTTCCCTGTCCTGTGTCCTCAATGTGTACCATTTCGGCCCCTGGTTGGGGCCCCCGCCAATGTTGGGGCCCTAGGCAGCTGCCTAGTTTGCCTAGGCAGATGTTTGCCGCTGATTACGAGTGCTAAAAAAGATTTCAATAGATCACTTTCAACTTTTAAATGTTATGTGTATGTGAATTCAATATTAAATGCATATTTGTATTAGGTTTTAACAAAGTGAAAGCTTTGATAAATATAAACTGTCATATTTTTGTAAATTTTATATCTATGGGTATATGTGTGAGTCTATAAATGTTGCAGGAAATTGAATATTCTACAACATTTGTTCGAATCATTTTTAAAAACCACATTTTTTAGCTGCCACAACCACATCACCTACCGGCGACTATTGTTAACAATTGATGCTGGTTACGTCTTAATAACGCTCCTTTTAATTTTCTTAATTGTTGGAGATTCCTGGCTATATGCTCTATCAGAAGGCTATGATATCAATCTATTTGTGTTCTTTGTAAAGCCTTTAAAATTTCTTGCAGTTCCTTAAAAAATTCAGTATCATTTAACCTGTTTGGAATTTTTAGAAATATTAGTCATGGAGAAAGTAATGTGGTGGCCACATCAGATTTTTTTGAAATGTTTGCTTTAATATTTGATGAATGTAAAAATGTATTGGAATAAAAGTTATAGGAAATTTCATTTTCTATAACCTATGTTTGAAACATTTTCCATATAATGTTTTGTTTGAGATATTTGGAAAACTATTTTTTTGTTGCCATCACTAGAACACCTACCTGCGACTACCGTAAACACTTTACTCTTAGTTATGTCTTAGTAATGCTCCTTAATGCAGGTTTAATATTAACAAAACAATTCATAAAGAATGCATATCGTTATAATTTTAATGCAAGAAAGTCACTGTTAAAGAGAGCAATCAAGGCAGGAGAGAAATATAATCGTTAAGTTTAGTCCTAAATCACGTTGTAGTAGATTAGAGGAATTTATATTTTTCATTTACCTTTTTTCATCATATGTATTCTTAAAATTATATAACGATTGACTACATATTTTTCATTTAGGGTTGAGCCATTTAGTTTTATTGCCATACCTAGTTGCATTAAATATTCCTAACAGAGGTATTTCTTTTTCCATTAATAAATAATTATTATCATAAAAAACTGATTTATTTCTTTAGTAAAGCGAGTAAAATACCCGTGTTTAGTTTTTCCTAAATTTACATATATAAAATGGAATTTTGAGCAAAAATATTCCTTTAACAGACAATTCTACAGATTTTTGTTTCCGATTCTACAGATATTTTAAGTTTTGGAAAGGCAACACTGTTACAAAATCCAAAATAATTCAGATCTGAAAAGAATTGTAAAACCGAACAGTAAAAAACCACTGAATGCTAAAGACAATTATATATATTAAAAAGACGAAATGCTCCTGCATAACCAGTTTTTAATAATTTGCAGAATTTCGTAAGATAAATAATGTATACAGCTCGTTTATTATAATAGTTAAAAGCTACAAAATCCTTAATTCTTCGGCCTCTGAAAACTCGTGGGGCGATTCCTGGGGGATAGATTCCGTTCGGGAGGGCCGCTGAGCGTACTACATGTATAAATTAATTCAATTATTTTTGTTGTAACACCTTCAAACGTATATTTTTTTAAACTGCGAACTTACAAAAAAGAATTTGCATTATAAAATCGATTAATTTCAAATAACCAAATTTCAATAAATGCAATTTTCCATTCCGGAATAGTTCATATTTTAGACCACTTAGCATACACTTTACATTAGTTTAACTAATTTTATGATGCCTGTTACATAGCTTTTAATTTTACAAAAAACGAAATTAACCAATTTTAATTCTAGAACGTGTAATTATTACATATAAAAAGCTTAGGGTAGTGGTTCCCAAACTGTGTGCCGCAGTAGATTTTTAGGGGTGCCGCAAAAAACTTTGTTTAGTACATAAATGAATCAAGGATTTTCATGTGTTGGTGAGTAATTGGCCATTGAGTTTTTTTCTAATACATTGATTAAGTGGTAGAAACAATGAATGGATGCGTCCAAAGATTGTAACACCCGTATCTAAAAATATAAAAAGCTTGTCACAAGGCTGGGGAGACGCGAAAACCTCTTTACCTTCGAAAGTATGCCGCAACTTAAAAACGTTTGGGAACCACTGATTTAGGGTGACGAGGAACATAGCACTTTTTACAAATAAATATTGTCCTCTTGGAACAATGTTTACAATGGCGAAAGCGTGTTGATCCCTTGGTAATTATTTGATCTCTGACATGGCGTTTTATTGTATCCAGTCCAAGCGAAATAGATGCGCGTGGACCTCTCCCATAGGTCTCTGAGCCATAACGTCGCAAAAGGAACTAAACACATTCCCTACGAAAATCTAACAATGGAATATTCTTATTAAATTATTTTCTATAAACAAGCCACCCTTCTTCGCAGGAACCGTAGACTGCCCACCCAATAAAAGAACACCACCACTTTTTGGTTCTATTAGTTGATCTGCACTGCGCAACAAATTGATCATGCACATCAACCCCACCCTTATTTTAATAATACTGCGTAAGTAGTGAAAGGTATAGGTACGGTCGTATTCAATTTCTTGGATACTGAATAGCGTTTAACATTTTTTAACAAAGAAAACAAAGTTTTGAAAACAAAAAAATTGGCAAAATATGTGATAATACCTAAAAGGGACATCTTATCTGCCCAGTGGCAACATTTGTTGCCACCTTTATTTGTTGTCCAACTACGGTGGTGAAAAAAATATTTCTAGATCCTTATTTTTTCATGTTAACTATAGAACTATGATAAATATGCCAATAAAGTCTTATTCCTGAAAAAAGCTGGCCATTAAAGGATCTATGCAGGCCACAAATTGATCTGTGGATCGTTTTACCAAACAAGTCTACGTTTCTGTATGTATTGAGGTTTAGCCATCTATGGATGAATATTAGCGGAGTAATTACACACTGTCATTGTGATACAGCGTAATACAACAATACAAAAATTACATTACTGATATTTATCTTAAGTATGGATATACGTGAGTAGAATAGAGGTTCAATTAGCTATTTTGCCATGAGTAATGTATGTAATACAAAAATTTCACAATTGATATTATAACAATTTGTTAATTACCTTAATTTGGTATTTATATAGAATGGAATGTTATAAAAAACACAGACGTGATTTAAACTAATTTTCTTATGGCCACCGTTACATAAGCTATACCGGTCGTGGAAGGTTATCTGGTGCAAAATAACTATAGGCAGGCCCTATGAAAAGGTGGGGGGGAGGGAGGGCATTTGGCCTCAAGCTTAAGGGGGCCTCAAATTTTGGCAGTTGTTCAGAGACGGAATTAAGCACAGGCACTATCTGGGGCATTGTCTAAAAGAGAGGCCCTTGTTCTTCTTCCTTTCAGAAAAGATGAAGTGACATCGAATGTAACTCACAATTTGATTTTTAATCGATAATTAATAAATTTGCATAAACAAAAGCTAGAAAAGCATTTCATAAATAAAAATTATTGAAATATTTCATTAGCTTATAGGTAAATGTATTTATTCATATTTTTATCAATCGAAATATCAATAATGAATGTAGAAAAGGACACGTCAAAAACAAATGTACAATGCGATTATATTATTTGCAGGACATCCAAGAATTATGTGGCACAAATTCCCCAGTTTTGCCTGAACGATATAATCCCTCAATCAGATCCCCCTCTCTCCTCTTACTTAACGCACTAACTTTTTAAAAGAATTTCTCTAGGAAGCCATTTCAATGTGCTCTGCATTCTTGTCTGGGTGGAAAGCACTGTCAGCAACATAATTTTCGGATCATATCTTTTCTTTAGGAGGTCAGAAGATTTTATGAAAGAGTGCTACATAGTGCAAGCTTGACGCTCCTACCCCCAGTGTAATCCGCTGTAACCTTTCAGCGAACCCCGACCACCAAAGTGGGCTACATAATGCCTAAAATTTTTATTTTTATTACGGCGAGGGCCCTCAAAATCTGGATGTGGCTCGGACCTCTCTGAGTCTCACTGGTGGCCTGACTACAGGTTATTTGATATTAAAGTCGTATTGCTTAAAAATATACGAAAATTTGTATATAATTTTTTATGGTGCGTAGAAAAAGGGCAACTTTTAAAAACTACTAGAAAATCTATCAAATTTTCATTGATATCGCCAGAAATTCTAATATACCATTAGATGGAATATTTGCTCACCAGATGGTAGGCTCATTCTATCAGATCTACCAGATCAAGTAGATATTCCAATAAGTCGGCAACGCTGGACGCCGGTGCTGGAGGCTGTGAAACCTCCACGCCCTCCCCTTCCCCCGCGTCGCCCTTCTCCGCGGCGCTCGAGTTGGCGGCGTTTATTGCCGCCACCCCCACTCCCCCTCCGCCCACCTCCTCCTCCGCATCAGCTTCGCCTCCCGCCGGAGAAACGCTCAGGACCTCCACCTGAACAGGAAAGACAGAGAGAGAAAATAAATGAGTATCTCCCTCGATATAAAAGATCGTTTATTAAATTCTACAGCTTAGAAATTCAGCTTCTTGTAACGTTCATCGAAGATTTTTCTTTTAAGGCCTTCGTGCCAACTCATCAAAAAAAAACGACGCAATATACATTGCACAAACTTTCTCATATACGTATATACGTTTGGTCCACTGTGTAGGCATTTAAAAGAAAAACGCTTATAAATCAATGTTAAGCATGGTTTAGCGTATATTTTAATGCCACAGTTCGATATCTAGTATTTTTTGGGATATATGGCTCCGTTAGTATTTATTATTTGTGACACAAGGCTGTACGATTAGGTGGATGTAATCGAAATCCTTGTAGCCATTTTTGAGTAAATCGAATTGTTTGAAAATATCCTACAAAAAAGTACACTTATTTGTTGGGCAATATAGTTCATCTCTTCAGAATGTCTTTTATGAACGACATTATCCAGTAATATGAGATACAATTCGATTTAGTTTAACCGTAAGGCTATAGTAAGATTTTGTTTCAAAATATCGAAAATAAAGTACCCGTAATTGTTGCGAAATATCGTTCATGCCTTCAGAATGTCTTTAATGAGTGATATTATCATCACTAATGTCAGACATCATTCGATTTAGCTTAACCGTAATGCTGTAGTAAGATTTTGAGTGGATCTCGGCGAAGGCGTGACGTCATAGTGCTTAGGTAAGGTCGCTTAGCGTAGATTGTAATGTCACTGGAAGCCATATAGTGATTGTAAGAGTCATATGGCTTAGGCAGTATTATTTGTTACACCAGGATCTACAATTGGATAGATTTTAATAAAATTCCCTCCAGCCAGCCATTTCTGAGTAAATAAAATGTTTCTAAAAATCGTGAGGAATAAACTACCCTTTATTTTTGTGAAATGACACTTTTCTGAAAATGGGGTCTGCAAAAGATAATATATTGCCCAAATACGAGATATGATTCGATTTTATGCACGCGTTTGGGCTCTAGAACAGCGAACAGACCGACCGACAGACAGACAGGCAGACAGACAGAGGGGCAGACGGCATGGCGAAACCACGGCAGTATATTATAGATAATGATTGAATGAAATAGCAGATATAAAAAACCGTATTAGAAGTGCTTTAATCGGATATAATAATGGTGACGGGCAGGGGCAAATATAGGGCCAGGCGATCTAGGCGGCCGCCTAGGACAGACGTCGGCACCCTTTCTCACAAGAAGAGATACTTTTTCAAATAATGAAGAAGAAGAGCAGCAGTTATTGGCGGATCCACGGGGGATGACGGGGGCGATCATCCACCCCATCCCCCATTAGCCTTGCCGTCGTTTCACGTTTTGCGACTATCACTGTTAAAAAAACGGTTCTTCTAATAATAGGCCCATCCTTTTATTTTCCGCAATTTTTATTAAGATTATTAACGAAGCCAATTTAGTTGGGGGTGTTTTAGATGTTTTAACCCATATCTGTCCAGAGGCAACATTTGTTACCAAGCGATTTAGAATTATTCTTCTTTACATTAGAGTGACCTGAAAATGTAGTTATATTTTTTATAATCTCAATTTATTCTATAATAAATATATAAAGCCCGCATTATTTTTGTTTCCATACCCTTTAAACAAAAATTTCAAATGTTTCTTTATGTTCGTCGATTTCTATTGGCCTCTTGTCATCTTTCTACCCTAAGTAGAATATGATATCTGTGAAAATTTTATTATAATCTCTCTCCCTCTCTCCATCTATTTGTGAATTCTACATTGTGTAAGAGTTAACATGAAAAAATAAGGATCTAGAAATATTTTTTTCACCACCGTAGTTGGACAACAAATAAAGGTGGCAACAAATGTTGCCACTGGGCAGATAAGATGTCCATTTTAGGTATTATCACATATTTTGCCAATTTTTTTATGTTTTCAAAACTTTGTTTTCTTTCTTAAAAAATGTTAAACGCTATTCAGTATCCAAGAAATTGAATACGACCGTACCTATACCTTTCACTACTTACGCAGTATTATTAAAATAAGGGTGGGGTTGATGTGCATGATCAATTTGTTGCGCAGTGCAGATCAACTAATAGAACCAAAAAGTGGTGGTGTTCTTTTATTGGGTGGGCAGTCTACGGTTCCTGCGAAGAAGGGTGGCTTGTTTATAGAAAATAATTTAATAAGAATATTCCATTGTTAGATTTTCGTAGGGAATGTGTTTAGTTCCTTTTGCGACGTTATGGCTCAGAGACCGATGGGAGAGGTCCACGCGCATCTATTTCGCTTGGACTGGATACAATAAAACGCCATGTCAGAGATCAAATAATTACCAAGGGATCAACACGCTTTCGCCATTGTAAACATTGTTCCAAGAGGACAATATTTATTTGTAAAAAGTGCTATGTTCCTCGTCACCCTAAATCAGTGGTTCCCAAACGTTTTTAAGTTGCGGCATACTTTCGAAGGTAAAGAGGTTTTCGCGTCTCCCCAGCCTTGTGACAAGCTTTTTATATTTTTAGATACGGGTGTTACAATCTTTGGACGCATCCATTCATTGTTTCTACCACTTAATCAATGTATTAGAAAAAAACTCAATGGCCAATTACTCACCAACACATGAAAATCCTTGATTCATTTATGTACTAAACAAAGTTTTTTGCGGCACCCCTAAAAATCTACTGCGGCACACAGTTTGGGAACCACTACCCTAAGCTTTTTATATGTAATAATTACACGTTCTAGAATTAAAATTGGTTAATTTCGTTTTTTGTAAAATTAAAAGCTATGTAACAGGCATCATAAAATTAGTTAAACTAATGTAAAGTGTATGCTAAGTGGTCTAAAATATGAACTATTCCGGAATGGAAAATTGCATTTATTGAAATTTGGTTATTTGAAATTAATCGATTTTATAATGCAAATTCTTTTTTGTAAGTTCGCAGTTTAAAAAAATATACGTTTGAAGGTGTTACAACAAAAATAATTGAATTAATTTATACATGTAGTACGCTCAGCGGCCCTCCCGAACGGAATCTATCCCCCAGGAATCGCCCCACGAGTTTTCAGAGGCCGAAGAATTAAGGATTTTGTAGCTTTTAACTATTATAATAAACGAGCTGTATACATTATTTATCTTACGAAATTCTGCAAATTATTAAAAACTGGTTATGCAGGAGCATTTCGTCTTTTTAATATATATAATTATAAAAAAAATACTAGATATCGAACTGTGGCATTAAAATATACGCTAAACCATGCTTAACATTGATTTATGAGCGTTTTTCTTTTAAATGCCTACACAGTGGACCGAACGTATATGCGTATATGAGAAAGTTTGTGCAATGTATATTGCGTCGTTTTTTTTGATGAGTTGGCACGAAGGCCTTAAAAGAAAAATCTTCGATGAACGTTACAAGAAGCTGAATTTCTAAGCTGTAGAATTTAATAAACGATCTTTTATATCGAGGGAGATACTCATTTATTTTCTCTCTCTGTCTTTCCTGTTCAGGTGGAGGTCCTGAGCGTTTCTCCGGCGGGAGGCGAAGCTGATGCGGAGGAGGAGGTGGGCGGAGGGGGAGTGGGGGTGGCGGCAATAAACGCCGCCAACTCGAGCGCCGCGGAGAAGGGCGACGCGGGGGAAGGGGAGGGCGTGGAGGTTTCACAGCCTCCAGCACCGGCGTCCAGCGTTGCCGACTTATTGGAATATCTACTTGATCTGGTAGATCTGATAGAATGAGCCTACCATCTGGTGAGCAAATATTCCATCTAATGGTATATTAGAATTTCTGGCGATATCAATGAAAATTTGATAGATTTTCTAGTAGTTTTTAAAAGTTGCCCTTTTTCTACGCACCATAAAAAATTATATACAAATTTTCGTATATTTTTAAGCAATACGACTTTAATATCAAATAACCTGTAGTCAGGCCACCAGTGAGACTCAGAGAGGTCCGAGCCACATCCAGATTTTGAGGGCCCTCGCCGTAATAAAAATAAAAATTTTAGGCATTATGTAGCCCACTTTGGTGGTCGGGGTTCGCTGAAAGGTTACAGCGGATTACACTGGGGGTAGGAGCGTCAAGCTTGCACTATGTAGCACTCTTTCATAAAATCTTCTGACCTCCTAAAGAAAAGATATGATCCGAAAATTATGTTGCTGACAGTGCTTTCCACCCAGACAAGAATGCAGAGCACATTGAAATGGCTTCCTAGAGAAATTCTTTTAAAAAGTTAGTGCGTTAAGTAAGAGGAGAGAGGGGGATCTGATTGAGGGATTATATCGTTCAGCCAAAACTGGGGAAGTTGTGCCACATAATTCTTGGATGTCCTGCAAATAATATAATCGCATTGTACATTTGTTTTTGACGTGTCCTTTTCTACATTCATTATTGATATTTCGATTGATAAAAAGATGAATAAATACATTTACCTATAAGCTAATGAAATATTTCAATAATTTTTATTTATGAAATGCTTTTCTAGCTTTTGTTTATGCAAATTTATTAATTATCGATTAAAAATCAAATTGTGAGTTACATTCGATGTCACTTTATCTTTTCTGAAAGGAAGAAGAACAAGGGCCTCTCTTTTCGACAATGCCCCAGATAGTGCCTGTGCTAAATTCCGTCTCTGAACAACTGCCAAAATTTGAGGCCCCCTTAAGCTTGAGGCCAAATGCCCTCCCTCCCCCCCACCTTTTCATAGGGCCTGCCTATAGTTATTTTGCACCAGATAACCTTCCACGACCGGTATAGCTTATGTAACGGTGGCCATAAGAAATTTTTTATCGTCACTGGAGCTATACATGTGCATCCTGGAAAAAGGCTTTTTGGACATTTATCCAAACTTGGGAATAGCGCTCCGGATGCTGTTGTGTACACCAGGGTCAAACTGTTCGGCAGAACGGTCGTTTTCAGCGCTAAAGAGAGTAAAGAATTATATAAGATCTACCACAGAAGAGAACAGGCTTAATTCACTCTCTGTGCTGTACATAGAGCCAGAAATAATGAAGTCTGTGGACTGTAGTGAGGTCATCCGTTCCTTTGCAGAGAAGAAATGTCATCGCGTGGCAATGTAATCTTGTAATTATATGTAAATGTAAAAATTATAATGTGTAAAATAGTATAGTTGGTTCTTGCCTATTTCCTTTCTAAGTCTGCATGTCTATTTTCTAAAGTCAAGGTACATTAAATAAATAAAAAATAAAAGTAAAGTTTGCTTTTTTGCTAAATTACCAAAAAGGGGGCCCCAACTCTGTTAACTGCCTAGGGGCCCTGGGTCTCTATGTCCGGGCCTGCTTATAATATACCTAATCATGCTTATATTTCAAAGCCAAATAAAAACCTTAATTTTCCTTTTATATTCTTGGAGAGATCTGAACAAATAAATTGTAGCCTAGCCTCCCCATACTTGTAATAGGTGATTTAAAAGTGTAATTATTTCTATAATAACCTAGATGACATGGAATAAAAGAGCTTATTGAGTGAGCAGGGATTCTTAAATTTATAAGCGACAATAAATTAGGGCAATCAAATATATTATTAATTATTTTGTATAAAAATTTATGTCTGTGTGGGACCTTCTATTAGAAAGTGTAGTTAAATTGAGAAGAGCTAGTATATCATCATAGGAAATATTGACCAGTGAAATTACCATTTTAAATGGCAATCGATCTCAGAAATTTCTGCTGGACTCGTTCCACCATGTGGGAGTCTATTTCATAATATGGGCTCCAAATGACTGAACAATACTCTAGCAGCCTGCAGACAAGAGAAGTATACACAGCAGTGACAGCAAATAAATTATTAAAATCAGTTGTATTCCTGCATATAAATCCAAGAGATTCCATTGCTGCATTTGAAATACAATACAAGCCCTCATAACTGACTTTCACTTAACCGACTCGCCGGATTAACTGACGTTTTACGCCCCTAGGTCTGAAAATTGAAATCCACAGTCGAGTGAGACATTTTACATAAAAACAACTAGTTAAAAACAGTTTAAACCATTCCTTTCATTACGCATCAATCTCACGAGTTGTCCCTTGTGCTAAAATGTTTCTCATTACATAGTAATCCAGTCTAGTATGCATCTGCTGTCCACAGTTGTCCACAGAGTCCGCTGTGGTCTGCTGTCAGTTGTATGATATTTAATCAATACTAAATTATGTGTATATATATATATATATATATATATATATATATATATATATATATATATTTATTTATAGAATATGGGTGAGATAAGAAAGAGCGTGGTTGTTTCCATGAAAACTAAGCTTGATGCTCTGGAAAGAATTGATAGGGGTGAGTCAGTAAGACAAATTTCTGTGGAATAAGGTGTTGGAGAGACAACTACAAAAGACTGGAAAAAATCGCATGAATCTAGAAGGATTTTGCAGTCAGATTGCATCACAAGTGTCTTCCCATTCAACAATAAAGAAACCAAAATTGGAAATTTTAGAAGATGCATTATGGCTTAGGTTTATGCAAGAAAGACATCATGGAATTTCAATCAGTGGACCCATACCCAAGGAAAAGGACCTAACCCTAAATCGAAAAATTGGTGGTGCGCAGAAATTTACTGCAAGTAATGGATGGCTTGGACATTGGAAAAAAACATCATGGTATCCATGTATTAATCATCACTGGAGAGAAGTTATCGTCTGATCAGCATGCTGCTCAAAAATTTTCGCAGAATTTAAGAGAGCTTATCGACCGAGATAAATATGTTGGAGGACAACTCTACAATATAGACGAAACGGGTCTAAATTACAAGTGTTACCAACAAAAACAAAGGAAAAAAAGAAAGTGCCTGCAGCATCAGGATACAAAAAATCCAAAGAAAGACTCATGTAGCTGCCTGCAGCAATGCAGCTGGAACTCACAAATTGCCACATTTATTGTTGGTAAATCAAAAAATCCCAGAGCTTTTAAAAGTATAAATCGTTTGTCTTTACCAGTTTACTACCGATCACAAAAATCAGCCTGAATGGATTCTGCATTAATCAGAGAATGGTTGTTCATGAGTTTGTATCTTCTGTAAGAAAACACTTGAAAAAACTGAACTTACCTGGAAAGGCCATTGTCATTCTGGATAATGCTCCTTCACCTCCCAATTGCAAGGAACTTAAAGAAAGGGACATAAAGGTCATATTTCTACCAGCGAATGTAACATCCTTAATTCAGCCTATGGATCAAGGGGTTTTAGAAAGCTTAAAAAGAAGATACAGGCGAAAATTTCTAAGTTCAGTTTTGAAAGAAATAGAAGATAAAAATATAGGTCTAATGGAAAGACATCAGCATCAAAGATGTTGTTTATAACTTAGCACTGGCTTGGAACAAAATCCCAAGTTCAACATTTACTAAATCTTGGAGAAAACTTTGGCTTGAGGATGACATCGATGATAAAATTTCTGAACCGGAAGAAGGAAATGAATTAAGACTATTAAGTGTTGCAAGGCAAATTGAACTTTCTGAAGATTTACAGCAAGAAGACATAAAGCAATGGACCCAAGGTGACTATTTGTTGGAGAAAGAAATTTTGGAGGATGCAGAAATCATACAGGCCGTGATGGAAACAGAAGGATCAAAGTTTGAAGAGGAAGGAGAATTAAATACAGAGCCAAAAACACCTCATGCAGCAGCCAAAGATGCCCTAGATGTAGTTTTGCATCACATTGAACTAGAGTCTGATTCAACTGTTAACAAAGTGATGCTTATAAAAAATGGAGGGACTATGCAGTTAAACAGCACGTTACTTCATCTAAACAACTGAAAATTTTTTTCTTTCTTAAAATAAAGACTGTGTACGTGTGCTTTTCTATTGGAAAATATTTTATTTTTAAAATAAATGACTTATAACATAACATTTGTATCTGTATTGTCTTAATATATTTCATGTATGTTAAAATAAATGCGTCCTTCCTCCACATTTGCAAGGTAACTGAAAACGCCCTGCCCTCCGAGTTTACATAATTCCTGCATGGGTGCAGCACCAAACAGACAATGGAAAGTTACACAGCCACTTTACCCGACATGGCCACTTTACCATGCCTTTCCCTAATTACTATTGGTCTTTACAAATGATTTACCCTCTGCTTCATGGACAGGAATCATGAAATTATCCTTCCAAACATCTGGAAATGGCCATTCTTAAGTGACTTATTAAAAAATATAGTAAGAGTATAAGTTAAATAGTTAGAGCAGTGCTTCAGCAAGAGAGGAGGCCCAGCGCTCGTATTTACGTCAAGCATACTAAAGGCATTAAGAACACTTATTTGAAGAACACCACAAGAGTGTAGATTAACTGTATGAGAATACTGGTATTGTGGTATTATGTTACTCGGAGTAGGATACACACTGGAAAGACGTTCAGCAAAGAGATTAGCAGATTCCTGAAATGAACATAACTCCACAATCTACTTGTATTCGATGGAATGGAATCTTGAACAGAACTAATATAAGAGAGGTAACAGACTTTTGACAATGACTTCCATTGAGCATGAAGAGATGCAAAATAATTGTAATCTACACCAGATCTACTTATTTTAAGCTTCTTGTGGGCTATTTTCTTATCATATATTAATGAAATTAATTCTTTACTAAACCAGTTGGGTAAGTGGGATGTTCCACTCTTGTGTGAAATTTCAGAAACATACAGATTAATGGTATTATTTACAATATCATAAAAATAACAAACAGCATCATCTAATTGTAATTCAGTCAATATAAACCAATCTATAGAGCTAAAGTAATCTATCATTGCAGAATAGTTTCCTTTCCTAAAGTTGAAAGATTCAAAATAAATATCTACACGTGGGGATACACCTACATGAAGTTCACACATAAGAGGAGGATGATCGGCATTACAAGGCAAAAGTCACATCAACATCATACACACTGTTCAATGAGCACTTTGTAATATCTGTTAAACACAAATCCAGAATCTCGCCATATTGGTTGGTAACTAAGTTTTTTGTACAAAATTCAGATATTGGCAGTGAGGTAAACTTCAGGAAAGAATGTTGACCAATTATTACCTGGCAAATTGAATCGCCAAACATAAGCGAATGGGCGTCTGTACACAAATATGCAAGATGCTTTATTCTTCACGATATTTTTGGTATATGCTTTGGTCAGGTTTGGGAGGAATGTAAACACATCATTAATTAGTTTAAGAGACAGACAAACGACTTTATTAGGGCGAAATTGAGACTATGCAGTCCCTTCTTACATTTAACCCTTTCGTCATATAAGTAATTACAATATTTACAAAATAGGCGAAATTAATTACATACAGATTTCAACAAAATACATATCAATTACGAGTTAATATATTTGATAGTAGATAACAGAGCATTACCAAAGAATGTTAGTTTTGTGGGTCATAAAAATCTGTGTATTAGTTATGTTTTAACACGGAAAAAATTCCCACTGCGGGAAACACCGCTGAAATACGCATGTCCTTTAATTTAGTCCGCAAACCGCGGACATTCTGGTAGTAGGCGGTGATGTTAGTTACGAATTTTTTAAATGTTTATCTATCACTATTTTGGGAACAAATGAGTAATCTCCGCTCTTCATAACATTTTTATAATGATAACAGTTTATTGATTTTAGTAGGATTGTCCATGTGATTATTTTATTTTGAGGCATGATCTATTCCAGCCGATAATTTAAGCATGTAAACAATTTAAAAAATCGTTTCACTGTATATATGAAAATAGTTTTTAACTTGAACGAGAATTTCTAAATTTACTAAAAGTTCCTTTAAAAATGAAATGATTTATACAATATCAAAAAAATAAACATTAAAGAAAGACTCTAGAGTAAAAAATTCTAGATATCGTACAAGAAGACGCTACGGACTGTAACTCACAGATTCGGTTCATCTTCTACCAGTGGAGAGTGTTGTTCAATATCATCTATAAGAATACTTTTTCGGAATTTCGAGCCAATGGCTTTAAGTTTAAGAGAAATAATTAATTAAAAAGTGCAAAAAAATGGACCGATTTTCTCAAATACTTCGCTATCTCTGGAGTCTCTATGCTAGAGATAACGCCTAACATTAGTCTCGCGTCCCGTGCTTTTGGCATTCGAGACTCCCGCCTGCCGAATTTTTTTCTCCTGCAAAATGTCCTTTTTCCTACAGGTTTTTATATCCCAATCTTCAGAAAGTAATTGTACACGGCTAATTTTTTTACGCAGGGGAATTACTTTTAATTAATTAATAATTATCGCTTAATTGTACCTGGTAATTGAAATTAAGCCTATTATTTTTGTAAGCCATTAGGAGCATTGTCATTTTAAAACGATAAAAATATTGTCGAGTAATTTAAACTTAAAAAGAATAATATTACCTTTATGAATCACTACGTCACTCATTAAGGAAACTCCTCCCGTAGTGGAGTGTGTTTAACAATAAGGCAATAACACATCAAACAGCCACTTGATTTAAACTCTCATACGAGACCGTTTCATTGTGTCAAACACTGGAAAAATCTTCGGTACTTGTCCTGTCCTTCCTTCATAATTCGCACATTATACAGAGGAACCGAAAAGCTGTCACACACTCGGTGGAAATCTTTTTCTACTTGGGCCGAGCTCCCAAGGATAGTTTTCGTTGCGAAAATTGAAGTCCCGGGTTTGATTCCGGGGACTATCCTTCCAATTTGATTTACATGGGAAATCTGAAACCCACCGAGCAGGGAAATTTTCTCTTGCACATTAAAATATCTTAGAATTGTAATATCGGAGCGGGATTTGCACCGTTCTCTGAGAGAAGGAATGGAGATTCTAATTTTTATCGTAAAACGCTGCTTATCCATCTTATTTATCCAATTAAGTAAAGGACTCAAATTGGATGCACTCGAACAGCTAGAGATAATTATTTGTAAAGACTCGCCCCTCTTAAATGAATACCTTTTCCACAATCATTCTGCTCTATTTAGCTTACCGAATATTTTTTTAATGCTTTGTATGAACATTGTTGTCTTTGGCCCTTTTACCAAGTTTTCGTAACTTTTTGTAACATTTGGCTAGTATGTTGCTTTCGCCTTCGTTTCCCAACCGCTCATTCAATTACCTTAATCACCTGATGATGCTGTGATCGTAGTGAAACCGGTCGTGTTTAAATTTAAATTTGTGGAAACTACAAAGTCAATTTTTCATTATTACATATTGGAAATTATGTGACTCAGCACTTGGGCAAAAGAAATATATTATGGTGCTGTAAAATAATTTTATTTTTCTGAGATTTGAATAAGTTTTGCTACTTTTTGTTTCATTAAATTGTAAATTTTTTTGAGAAACTTAATAAACTTCATTTCATGACTACGTATTGGTTTTAAGTCATCCTGATGTTTTGCTCTTCAGGCTGAAGAGCAGGCGCATGACCCCTCATCTCCTCACTTCACACGTAGTCAACCGCCAGGAAAACACGTGAGTGTTACCCTATTTATATGGTTAATCTATATATGTCTGTGTAATAATAAAACAATAAATACATAATTATATAGTCAACAACAAAACATTAGTTCTCCTATCACAAGATTGAAAATATAAATAAAAATTATCTGTTGAATTGCATTTATGTTCTTTGTAACGTTTAGATGCTTCTACCAGTTTCCTTAGTAGACCATTTTTTCCCCAGGTCAGATTTCGCGACGAGGTGACCGCGTCAAATGGCAATGGACACGCAGAATTGGTAAATTTTCATTCAAGTATCTTATTGCGCCGCCCCAGCTCGCTGCTCGCAACAATCCCGTAATGACGTTTGGCGGACGTTCTGCCTGCTAACATTCTTGCAGCTTCACAGAGCGATATAACATTAGCAAAGAATTTCAATCAAGTTCAATAAATCAAAATTCATTCTTTACCTTTTTGCGAAAAAATCTTTTTAGAATTAATTTTTAATTATTTTATTACGATGGTGGCCTGAGTCGCGCGCGGACATTTTGACAGCATGGGAAAATTTTGCCCGTTTAAAAAATAACATACCATTTGCGAATAGGTTTAGTAAATGTTGGCCAGTAAATATGTAATACTTCTCATAACCAGCGACTTTAGCGA